>CM030363.1:31643107-32290607 GCA_017893485.1 Hemerocallis citrina
TAAAGCAATGAGGAAGAGTGTGATGGTTATAGGAGTAAGATGTTAATGTTCATGATGTTGCAGTACTCTCCCACATCTATCAATGTGTTTTGGATAAAATCTTGCAACAATTTTTATGTATGAAGTGAAGTTATAGCTGAACCATATTAGTACTTAACAATCCAACCAAAATTTAGTTGCTCTAAAAACACCCCTCAACTTTCCATGCATTATGCACTGCAATGTATTGCACACTATGGAACAAGACTATCGCATAAGGTAGGCTAAGTTTAGTGATGAAGAGTACTCCTCCCCCACCGTCCCTCCACCACCCTCCTCCTCCCCCTCCTCCTCCAGTCTTTGAACCCACCTTACAGATCCTCTCCTACCTCCACCCTCAACATTCCTCTCCATCCCCACCCCCTTGTTTTCACCCTCTCCCTCTTCTTCTGCAACCTGCAGCATTTGTGTGTTTACTCAAAGGTGAGCCATGGATCTCTCGGAGCTAGAGATGAGCAGTTGCGAGCCCAACGAGGGGGTCCACAACCACCAGCGACCACATGTTAGTGATGCTCCACCTCCCCAACCCCCTATCTCTGAACATACACTCTCGCCCCCTCATCCACCTCCTCCACCTCCTTCCCCCCCAAACTCGGGTACTATCCCCCCCCACCACCCCTGCCACCCCACCCACCCCCCTCGATGTGTACAACGGGGGACTCAGACATGCTCAATCCTTCGTGCGTACACACCGAAGTGTGCATCAACATAGGCCTGGGAGAGACTATAGTCATCATCACCTCATCCCACCACTGCCCAGGGGACGGGCCCATAGAGGGGGTCCTCCGACTGGCTCTTTCAAGCATAAGAGAAACCCCCCCAAAGACCATCGTCGCTACCATGGGGAGGGGTACATCCAGAGTTACCAAGCACATCATTCGTATAAGCAACAATTCCAACCTCATCTGCCTTCTCGCCACCAATACCATTCTTCAACTCATCACCAACGCCACCACCACCACCTGAAGCATCTCCAGAACCAAGCCCCCAGATCAACTAGTCAATCCCAGTACAAAGAACAATCCCTCACCCCCCTCCCCTCCTGCTCATCAACCCCTTCCCAAATCAACCCCTCCCACCACCACACTCCACCTCAACTCCTAGCAAAAACCACCACACAACCTGCCCCAGTCCCCTCTGCCACCACAATGGGAGGCTAAAGCCCCACTTAAGTCCGTCGTTGTGCGAGCCTAAGAAGGGGGTCCATAAAACAAGGCTAGAGTGGAGGTTGCTCCGGTATCGAGTGGGGAGGTGCTAGAGACTGAATCATGGGTTGATGTTACCAGAAAATCAAAGAAGAGAACCAGTATCTCCCCCTCCCCCTCAACTCATCTAGAAAATAGAAAGAAGCAAAGGAAAGGGAAACGCAAATCGGCATCATGCTTTAACTGTGGTGATCTGGGACATTATCGAAAGGATTGCACGAAAGAGGCCCGATGCCTCAAATGTATGAAATGGGGGCATATGTCGTACGTTTGCAAAACGTCACAACATCTAACAACGAAGATGATCGCCCTGTTCGAAGAGGCAAATTACCTGATAATCCTACTTTCATTCGACTTGCAAATTGCCTGGGAATCATCAAACAGGAAGAAAAGTGGCTTCGCCAGTGGTGTGCCATAGCTAAAGTTAGATCAGGGAGCCTGTCGGAGAACCATCTTCTTCTTGCTCTAAACTCCAAATGGCCAATGAGGGCTTACAGGGACTGGGTAGCAAAGAAGATGTGCCATTTACAATTCCTGGTATCATTCCCCTCGCCAGAGAAGATGAAAGAGGTCGTTGAGCTGGACACAGTGGATTTTGGCCACTTTAAGGTGGAATTCATCCCCTGGTCTCCTAGATTTGGAGCGGAACTGCCTCAGGGTGATCACTTTTGGATTTGGATACATAACGTGTCGCTTCACTTTTGGAAAAAAAGCGCTGCAAGAGATAATTTCAGAATTCAGAACCATCGAAGACATCGATGACAAGACGGTGCGGTGGTTGGAGATCATTTCTACTAGGATCTTTGATCCGTAGCCGCGATATCTCCTTAATGCCTCACTTTGCAAAAGTCTTATCATTCGAGGAGTCGTACCTCATTCGCTTTGTCCTTGACAAGCAAGCAGACTCAGAGACGGAGCCCCTGAAAGTCTCACTGCCTTCCTCTTCACTTAGAGATGGCCAGTCTTACAAACAAGTGATCTCACCGGAGTGGGAGCTCACTATAGATGGGGCACACGAAGTCGAACGTGCACACCGTGAGATCATCAGAGCTGCTAGGGGGTGGAGGTACGCCGAAGCTATACGACGATGAACCTTGGACCTCAGAAATCTCCATCTAATACCGATGGTCTAGATTGAAGCTTCATCATAGATCCAACGGTCAGGATGGAATGCAAAAAGAGGATCTGCAACCAGAGCCAGAAATAGCAGATTCTGCGGTCACAGTTCCCCCCATGAAAAGGACTGGGAAGAAGAAAGCTTAAAAAGGAAGTCAAATCCTAGAAGAACATGAAGAGATGCTGCGAGTGGAGCAGCTGGACGGGGCAGGGAGAACCTTTGCGGAAAATGGTATGAACTCCAACATACCCACCATTCAATCTCCAAAAAGGAAAAAAGGTGGAGACTTTGGGTCGGGAGCCTAAGCAGGGGACTGTCAGGTTGGGGAAGAAGACGAACATGGAAGCGCTCAAAGCCAGTGAGCTGGCTCCAAGTGAGAAAAGAAGGGACTTTTTGGAGTTGGAAGGTGTATAGGGTCGCTTTTGGGTTGGCGATTTGAGGAAGATAGCAGAAGCCAAAAGAAGCAATGCATCGATCTCAGCATCTCGCCCCTCGGTTTCTCCACCCCCCTCCTCGACCACTCCACCCTCCAATGCTGTGGTGACATGTCCCCCTCTCACGTGCGTGACACGTGGGAGAAAGGGAGGTGTTCTGCATGTGGGAGATGGGCCCAAATAGGGGACCATCGACATGTTACGCTCAGTGAATCCCACGAAGGAAATCAACCTTTTTTCGAATAAGCTCACGAGTCCAAGCCCATCTATTATTTTCCCAAACTTTAAAGAGGAGTCTACTCAGAGAAGCCCACTAGAAGTGCATGCAAGGCAAAAGGTCGCTTGTGAAGCTATGGGGGAGCCCAATGCTGAATTGGGGAGCCATATTTGTCTGGAGATGGACGATGACGATTGAGATGCTAGATTAAACCTTGAAGATGATTACGTCTATTCAGAAGAGGAGTCTATGGATTCATAGGAGATGACTGAGGATTACATGGATATTTCCCCAGACTTTGTCCCGTCCACTCTCCCTACCTTGCAATCTACTGCCCCTGCCTCCTCTTAGGGCGACAAGGGTTTCAGAGTTCAGAAGGTTGCGAAGAGGGCTATTGGGGAGTCCTTGGATGATTATCTTGAGATTGCTGCAGCCGCTAAATCTGTCAAGTCTAGCGATGGAGGTACACATTCCTCCCTAGCCTTTATTTTTAATTTCATGACTGATTCAGAGATTTTTAATCTAGCCAAAACCACTGGGCTAGCGGTAGGCGATTCAGATCGAAATGCATTTCTCCTTAATAAGATTAGGGGATGGGAAAGTGAGCGAGTAAGTCTTAACTCGTACTTAGCACCCAAACCGAGTGATGGCCCTGAGCGAGGTAGTAGTTAATGGATTATCTTTTTTAGAACGTTAGAGGTCTGGGTAAGCAGGACAAGCGGGAAATGGTTAGGGATGTCATAGCCAAGTCTAAAGTCAACATTATGGGTCTTCAGGAGACCAAACTGGCTTATGGTACTAAGCTCAATAGACTGGGGGGGAAACATAGATCTGAGTGGAAAATCCACCTTTCTGATGGTTCCTCTGGAGGTATTGTTGTTGGTTTTAACTCGAAGATTTATAACTGACTGGATGAGTTCCATGGGCAATTCTTGATTTTAGTACTGCTTCAACGTAGAGCTGATTTGTGGACCCATACATTCACGGTGGTATACAGTCCAAACATTGCCTCATCTAGGATGGTTTTCTGGACGGATCTGCAAGTGATTCACGCACGCTGGCTGCACCCCTGGGTAGTAGGGGGAGATTTTAATATCACCAGGTTCGCCTCCGAGCACATAGCCAGAGGATCCAGTAATTCTGACAGGAAAGCGTTTAATGCGATAATTACGGAGCTCGAACTAGTTGACATTCCCGTCACTAATAGAATATTCACCTAGTCTAACATGCAGCCATCGCCTATTTTGGCTAAGCTGGATCAGATCTTGGTATCTCCTGATTGGTAGGCCAAGTTTCCACTCTCATGGGCTAAGTCCCTTCCTAAACCTACTTCGGATCATGTACCCATTATCCCATCCTCCGGAGAAGTGCAACCCAGGAAACCCCCAAGTTTAGGTTCGAGAAAGTGTGGTTGGAAATCTAAGGTTTCCATCACATGGTCAACGATAGCTGGGCCCGCCCTACTAGAGGGACAGAAGCAGCGGCCCTTTGGTGTAAAAAAATTAGAAGACTGCATTCCAAGCTCAGGAAGTGGAACCGGATCAGATTTGCGTTGATATGGAGGGCTAAGGATAGCCTTCTGGATGATATTGACGAGCTTGGAAAGAATGAAGAAACTAGAGACCTTCTGCAAGAGGAACGTAATAGGTTACTTCAGCTCAGAGAGGACATTGCTCAGCTCTATAGACTTGAGCAACTCAAATGGCAACAGAGGTCTAGAATTTCATGGCTCAAAGAGGGAGATGCAAATACCGCCTTCTTCCATCGAGTTGCCAGTGCTCGTTGTAGATTTAACCTCATTCATTCGATTCATTCCGATTTTGGAATACTGCAAGGTTAAGACGATATCAGAGTAGCATTCCAGTCCCTTTTCAAAAATCTTTTTGGATAGAAGGCGGAGGTGAGAATCCCTCTTAACCACGACTTCTCGCAGACTACAGCAAACAACTTAGACCTTGATCTGCCGTCCCTAGAAGAGCCCTACATGGAAGAAGAAGTTCGGGTGGTGGTGACTCAACTTGGAAAGGAAAAAGCTCCAGGTCCTGATGGATTCCCTATCCTATTCTACCATTTTTTTCCGGGATGCACTACAAGAAATTTGCCATATACCAACGGACACCTATAGTGACGGATTACTAAAACCGTGGGTATAAGCATCATATACCTACGGACGTATAGTAAACTGTGGGTATAGGTATCCTATTGCTTTAGATCTTTTAATCCGTAACTATAAGTTTTACTAACGGAGTAAAACACTGTGGGTATAGTCAATAATTTATTCCCCCTAACTTTTTCATTTTCCCTCTCTCTCCTCCCAAAATATTCTATTTATCCCTCTAAAACTCTTAAATCCCTTTCACACCAAATCCAATCTCTAAATCCTCCTCCTCCCGAGTCAGCGTCGCCCTCCTCCCGCCGCCGTCGCCCCATCTCTCTCACTTTAAGGAAGAAGACGAGATTTCCCCCGCATCATCTTCTTCTTCCTCAGCGTCGATCTCGATGAGATCTTCCCCGCATCCGCCACCTCCTCCTCCTCCTCCTCCGCCGCTGGCACAATTGGAGAGCTTTCAATTGTCAAGTACGGAGAAGACAAGGATATCCCAACCCTTGCCTTCCTCCACCTCTCCAACTTGCTCATTTTTGTTCTTGGTTTGCTCTCTCTCATCCGTCTACTCATTCATTTTTTTTAAAGTTTTAGTTTTGCATTATCTTGTAGCTGTTCACCCACCTCATTCACAAAATTGACATTTATTTCAATCAGGTAGTACCAACAATGGCAGTCCTGAAACTGACATACAAAGAAATATTGAGGTCAGAAATAAAATTTTGCATTCTTTGTTTCTGAATTTTGAGGTAATTTTTCATGTTCCTATTTACGCTGTTTATGCAAGAGATGTTAGTTTGTACTTTGTAGTTACATGGTCATTTAATAGTTAATACTGATATGCAAATGTTACTCTTGGTTTTCAAATAGATCTGGTGAGTTTTTTTTAAAGTTTTTTTTTTTATATATTATTGTTTAATTATCATCAAATATTGATCTAGTTCTGTTACCAAAATTTTGAGGATGTCGTGTCTTACTCTAGGATCTCTAAAGTTGTTGGTACCAAAATTTGCGCTCCATACATCCTTCCAAAACTTGATATCCTTGTATATAACCAACCGACATTTATAGTTTTAGCAATATGAAAATTGTTTTCCTGTTTCTTCTTTATGTAGGTAAGGCAAATTTCAGGTTTCTTTTCATATAATCATCAATACCAGTACACAGTAACGGATCCTTTTGTTCAATACATTTGCGAATGTGCAGAAATTAGAAGAGATTTATGTTTCCGATCCATCGATATACTTCACCCTCAGAGAGATACTAAAGAAAGAGATGGAAGAAGGTAGCTCAAGAAGGCCTGGAAGCTGCTCCAAATCTGTGGTTTGGATGACTAGGTATTACATTCATTTCACACTTTTCAATTCATTATAAAGTCGCACATGTTCTCATGCCAGTAATTTTCTTGGGTTGAATTAGGTCAATTAACTTCAGTGTAGATATGATGGGAAGATTAGAAAAGGACTCTGAATCCAGTTTTGAACAAATTGTGGAAGAACCATATAAAAGCACTCTGAAACCCTGGCATGGTTGGATCTCATCAGCTGCTTATAAGGTAATGGAATGGAGTAACATAGCTTTCATATGTTTTCAAATCAAATAGAAGATGAACAGTAACATAGCTTTCATATGTTTTAATAGCTATGCATAGTCTTCCATGTTTATTGAATTGTATCAATGTCCTTAGAAAGAAGAAAGTTGAGCATAGCGGTAAGTTGTCCCATAAAATTGAAATGAGGGTCTCTAAGAACATAGGCTGTTTTATCTTCAAGTAAAAATGTTTTGGTGTTGCACCCAAAGGGATATTTTGGTAGCATGACTTTGTCATGCTCCATGTTTATCTGTTTAAGAAATTGCTAGGTGAAGGATGATAGTTGATTTTAAGGCATGTAATAGTTACATGAGGAACTGGTATTTCTTTCCAATTCTTGAGAAATGCCTTGTAGTTAACTTCACCGAGAGACCATCTGACCATGTTGGCACAAGCCTTTTCTAGTTGCCACCTATGAGGTTCTTACCCATGATAAATGGTAGCAATTCAGTAAGGAAGAAGCACATACTGTTTTGAATGCCAAAACTTAAATGCTTGTGTCACAAAAATGGTCAACTTATATCTATATTAGATGATATCCTACAGTTTTGCTGTAAACATTCTCCTCCATTAGGGTCTACAATCTACTTAAATGTTGTAAGACTGTATCAACTCCTAAACCTTTATCATTTGGATAGTATATCCACTGTCCATACACCTGAAACAGAATAGTTCTCTTATAGCACTGTTATTGAGTTCAGGTGTTGTCCACAGGAAGCCTTTATTTATGGTTATATTTAAGCCTTTGGTGATTTCCTTTTTTCTTTGATCAACAGAAGATATCCGTTATGTGCATAATCATATATATCATTCATCTCATTTTCTTTGATAGTTCTAGAAAATATTTAACTTGCCAGTGTTAACTTAGAGATCTAAGTAGGTTATCTGAAGAATATATAAATATATAATATAAAAGTGAAGATAGCTAATTGCAAAGGAAAATTTTAAGACATGAATAAGAAGTACATGACCATGGAATGTCTAATGAATAGTGGAAGCTTTAAGAAGAGTGGACACTATTAATCGGTAGCTGTGTCTTGTAGAAACATGTATTTGACACAACACGCAGATGGTGGCTTAACATTTTAGATTTTTCTGCAAATCTGTGTCGTGTTCTATCTTACCTCGCCAGCATTATAGGTGGCAGGTGCTTGATTCGGTAAGAAGGGTAATATAAATGAAAGTTTTGGTCCTTTTGGTTATCCTACGAGTTTATGGCTCTATTTGTATGATCTGAGCTACTGAGATATTGGGCAGCTTTACTTTTAGCTTTTTTTGATATAATTTAATTAAATTTGACTCTCCTATTATAAGGCATGCAGACGTGTCCATTTCAGTTAAACACTTGTTCACATTTTAAATTAAAAAAGGATGCTAACTGGAATTCCTTTCATTCTTGATGATTTTGATATATGGCTACCAAGTACCACCCCAAAATATATTGCTATATATCTTACGTGTTCAAAAGAAACTGTATGCAGAGCCTTTTTTACTTGATTTAGTTTCAAGTTCTGGAAGGAATTAGACAACTTTGCTGCTCCACATGTGTACAAGAGTATCTTACATTCCTGTTAGAGTTACAATTAGAGTTAAAGATTAGTGTACACACATGTTGAGAGATCATAAACTTAGACTATTTTATTCATTCCTTTACTTCTGATTTTTTCCTTTGTGCAGTGTTGAATCAAGTGAAATTGACCTCTCAGATTTCCAAGATCAACATGAGGGTGATGGAAGTGGAGTAAATGGAGGAGCCCCTAACCAAGGTGTTGCACCTGAAACTTCTGCTAATGCAGGTCCTTCAGAAAACGAAGGTATGATTACAGTTTCTAGATACAAATTTTATCAGTTTATGTGCCTCATGTGGAGATTATGAATATTTCTTTTGATATAGACAACATCTTTCTGGTGTGGAGTATTATTAATATCTTTTCCATTATAAACTTATAGGCTATAGCAACACCTCAAAACACACCTACTGGTGAAAACTGATGAAGTTCTGCAAACAGTGATGTGATCCAAATTTCATTTACCCATTTTTCTATGTATTCAGTCTGACCAAATTTTTTCTAACAGTGGGATTCTGATATGGACTGTGGCTGATGCTACTGATGATGGTGGCTTCCTCTCAGTACAACAGCTTATCTACGATGGCCTTGCCCTTTGTGTTACCGTCGCTTCTACTGCTGCCATCACTGTATATGCCAAGAGAGCTCTCCGGAACGTTCAAGTTAAGGACGAGAGCACGGTTTACCTCAATTGAGAAAGAAAGAAAGCAAGAATGTAAATGAAGGATGGAATTTTAGGAAATTTTACAGCGTGTAAACTTCATATCATGTTTTTGGTGGGGGGCGGGAGGCAAACTGTTAACGTATGTTTTAAACTGCTCATTAGCTGCTGCTGTGAGGAGCAACCAAACCGCTGAAGATATTCAATGAAAATAGAAGGAACTAGGAAGAGCAGTAACAAGATTCAATGTAACAAGCTGTAAATTTGATTACCTGTATGAAACAATATTCCAATATTTCCAATTCTGAGTTGATTACTGTAATAGTTATGAATCTGTGATTAACATGATCGATGTTGATCTCCTGTAATGATTATATCTGATGATGAAGAATTAAACAAACACAATAATGAGGCTGGAACATCAGCCCCAAATACACAAAAAGAACTATACCAACGGAATAAACACAGTGGGTATATATTCAAATATTTGGATGCAAAAACCATTGCTAAAACCTATAGCAATGGAGTTTCAACCGTAGGTATAGGAAGCAAGAGGTGTCGTTAAAATCTATACCAACGGAGACGAAACCGTGGATATAACACCGAGGTTTTGTCCAACGGGTGAAAAAACCGTCGCTATAGGCTATAGTGACGGCATTTTTCCGTGGGTATAGCTAATTAAAAACTACGGAAAAATATGTCCGTTGGTATAGGTTTTACGGGCTATACCTACAGTTTTTCGCCTTTTACCCACGGATTTTTACTGTCACTATATGTCAAATTCCTTGTAGTGAGAAAATCAAAGACGATCTTGTAAGATTATTCTTCGACCTTTTTGATCATAAGCTTAAACTAGGTATAATTAATTTTGCTGAGGTTGTGTTAGTTCTTAAGAAAGAAGACTCCCAACGGGTGGGAGACTACCGCCCTATCAGCCTTCTTAACTGCTCAGTTAAGATTATAACTAAGACACTTGCGAACAGACTGGGAAATGTGATGGATAGACTCATTAGCTGCGAACAAACTAGCTTCATTAAGTGTAACGCCCTGAGACCAGCTCAGCTGCGCACATGGCTACGTGTGCGCACACGGCTACGTGTGCGCATACGCAAAAGAATGGAGAAAAAACTTTAGCCACGTCCACCACAGGCACCATCGAAAGTGGGTATACCCATTAGGTAACCTTTATCATTTGGCCTTTCTATTTATAGAATTTCTCTCCCTTCACCCTGGCGATGTGGGACTTAATGTTCTCACGCCCAACCACTAGCACACCACAACCTTCATCTCATTTCATGCATTATTTGTCTTGTAGTGCATGATTATACTATAGCCCCATAGCTCCTTTCTATAGGCCACCTCAACAATCCAATTAATTCTCAAGCCCTATAGAAACTCCTATGTGCCAACCTACCACTTACTCATCTCATATATATATATATATATATATATATATATATATATATATATATATATATATATATATATATATATATTATTATTATTATTATTATTATTATTATTATTATATATTCCTATATTATATTATATATATATATACTCGCTTAAGTACGGGGTGTTACATTAAGGGTCGATGTATCTAGGATTGTATTGCCACTGCTAAAGAAACTATCCATCATTGCCACAGGTCGAATGCTAAGAGCTACCTCCTTAAGCTGGATTTCGAGAAGGCGTATGACTATGTTGACTGGGATTGTATATTGGAAGCATTGGCTTGTTATGGGTTTGGGGAAAGGTGGATTAGATGGATCCACACTTGTCTCACCACAAGCAAGACGACTATCATGGTTAACGGTATCTCGGGTCACCCATTCTCATGCATGCGTGGCCTCCGACAAGGAGACCCCCTCTCTCATCTTCTATTTACCATTGTGGTAGAAGTTTTGCAGTCTATGATGGCTAACTGCAGACGTGCCGGCTGGATTTCTCCAGTGGCCATTGGAGGCAATCGCCAGGGTTACTCAATCCTCCAGTACGCAGATGACTCTCCTGTTTGGAAATGGTGACCTCGGGGAAACTACCACTTTCAAGGGCATTCTTTATAGTTTTGAAGTCTGTTCCGGCCTCAGGGTTAACTTTCACAAAAGTGCTCTTATACCCATTGCCTTATCCTTAAAGGAGGCACAGGAACATGCATCGATTCTCAATTGTGCCATCGAGAATTTTCCCATTAAGTACTTGGGGCTCCCATTGAGACCGGGCAAGCCCAAGAAGGCTGATTGGTTACCTATCATTGATAGAGTGGAGAGTCGTCTTGTAGGATGGAAAGGTAAAGCACTGTCCTTGGGAGGGAGAGTCACTCTTATCAACACAGTCCTCTCTAACCTTCCAACCTATTATATGTCTTTCTTTGAAATACCGCAATGGGTTATACAGAGAATTTTGATTGCATTTGAAAGATATTTTTATGGAAGGGATCAAGCCTTGATAGAGGAGGCTATCACCTTATCAAATGGGAGAAAACGTGCATGAAGAAGATGCACGGAGGTCTGGGTATTATTGACCTTCGAGATATGAATCTTGCGCTACTGGGTAAATGGTGGTGGAAAAATTTTCATCCTAACGGAGAAGGCGGGAAGGATTTCACTCAGGCCTACCTTCATGGGAACGGGACAAGAAATTTGGGCTTTAGGATGGGCCCACGAGTCTCCTGGTTCTGGAGAGGAATTCCTAAAGCCTATGAGCCTTTCAATAGCTCTGTGACGTCGTTTATTGAAAATGGCAGACTTACTAGATTCTGGTGGGATAAATGGTGTGGGGATCACATGCTTAGAAACCTGTTCCCTGACTTATATTCTCAAGCTGCACAGCCACACTGCATGGTTGCCGCAGTCTGGAAGAGAAACTCCTGGAAACTCGCCTCTAAACAAGTGCTGGACTCTGGGGCTCAGCTCAGGTTTTTGCAGCTTCAGGCTCATATTGCAAGTTCGGGAATTAAATGCTCACAGGGACCAGATAGGAAGGCCGGGGGGCTGGAAAAGAATGGCATTTTCACTGTACGATCTCTTTATAACCGCATTCATTTCAGGGGGTGTCACCTGAAATGGGCGGATATTATCTGGAAGGTGAAAACCCCACTAAAAATAAAAATATTCTTATGGCTGGTTCTAAATAATGCAATTCTGACCAGAGAGAACCTGGCCAAACGCCAACCGAATATTGATTCTTCCTGTGGTTTCTGCAATGCTATATCTGAGACCAGAGACCATCTATTCCTGGAATGTCTCAGGAGCAAAGCGGTCCTCATATGAGTATCCCGTCTCATATGAAGACCTATGGATAAGCATGAAGTTCGCTACGGAGAGATGACCTATGAGAGAAGCCTGGTTTATTGCCATCGCCGCTATGACCTGGGTCTTTTGGCTAGATAGGAATAACTGTTACTTTCGTGGGTATAGTAATAGTATTTTTGGTAATTTGACTCACATTATGCATTTTATCTCCTTTTGGGCTACTGCTGCTATAACAGGTCCTCGAGGAAGGATTGCTAACATCTTTCAGGTGGAGGAGTACGATGATGATGAAGTTTAGATTGGGCCGACGCTTGACTGAAGGAAAGTCTGTTATGTTCTTCGGTACCTTTGCTGCTGAGTGATCCACACCACCCCGGGGGCTATTGGGGGGAGTTAGATGGTTTGTTGTACTTGTGTTGGGTGCATGTATGGGTTGGTCTCTATTTTGTCCCACCCCCGGTTCTATGTGTTTTTGGTTATGAGTAGGACTCAGTACTCTGCTCAATACTCTGACTTTGTTTTATTAACTTCTTATTAATGAAACAGAGTAGCCATACTCCACCTTTTTCCTAAAAAAACTTTCCATGCATTATAAAAAAACACCCCTCAAACTCTCCGTATATTCTCGAAAAACTTCCCTCAACTATCTGTTAAATTTGAAAGACCCCCCCCCCCCCCCCCCCCCCCCCAAACGCATCAGTTCAATATGAAAAAAAAAACGCAACTTTGAAATTCATCAGGAAAAAAATCTTAGCCTGATTTTAGAATAACAATAACACCCAGAGCAAATATATTGAACTGTTGCTGGCTATATCATTCAGAACAAATATATTGAACAAATTCATAGAAACAAGTCCATTATCGACAAAATATATGACCTTATCAAAATGAACAATAATTCCGTCAAATAGATCTGGTAACTTCACAATAGCTTCATTCATGTGATATATAAACATTCACTGTATCCAAACTCAAAAGCTGTCTCTAAACTGATACATATAATAAACCAAATTTTATTCATTGTTATCCAAAATTTGATGATGCTAATCCATCCATTTGCACAAAATGAGTCACCTGCACCTAAAATTTGTTAAAAATTAAACCAATATTTAGTGTCATCACCTAGTGAATTAAGTACAACACTAACAACTCATGAGACACTAAAACATAACCTTAGCAAACACTAGAGTGCAAGACGAATTAATAAAGACAAGAATCACAAGTAATATTCCTTTATTAAACCCAAGAGTCCAAGAATCACAAATAATTTTACCTTGTATATTGGTAGTTAATTATCCCTCACTGCTGTTGTCAAGCTTTTGCTTGCAAGGTAAAGCTATTGGGTTTGTGTCTTGCATACGAGATTGGATAAGAAGACGATAAGACGATGGAGAGACAAAGGCGATTGGAGACGGAGTGGAAGCAAGAGAAACAGTCAGCAGCAGCAGCAGGTGTAGTTGCGGTTGACTACGCAATCAACCGTACATGAGGTGCGGTCGACCACCCAACTTGTAGAAGTTCCCGAGAGGGGGACGGTCGACCGAACTTGAGGTGCAGTCGACCGACAACGGCGTTGATGAATTTATTGGGTCGGATCTTGGTGATTTGTGAGAAGCCCAACTTGCTCTTCAAGTCAGATCTGACGACTCTTACTCTTCAGGAATATCCAATGGTTATTGTATCAAGATATCAAACTAGGTTTTCTCTAGATCTCTATATATTGTTGTTATTGGCCTCCATTGAGAGCCAAGAGAGAGAGAGAGTACTTCATTGAAGGAGAGATTGAGTGATTCTATAATTGTAAATAAGTAGTACTTGCTGGTAAGGCTTGAGAGAGGGTCGTGGTGAGAATTGTAATATTCTTGTATCTTCTCTAGTTGAATAACATCTTGGGTTTCTTCTTCCCTGGATTAAGGCGAAAGCCCCAACCGGAACAAATTTGTGTGCTTAGGTGTGTTTGGTATGATCTCATATGCACTTGGTGGTTTGTGTTGATTGCATTGAATAACTCAATAAGATCCTCATATTTTCTAACAATTGGTATTAGAGCTTCTAGGTTCAAGGGTTTTTTCAAGTTCCTTGGAGATGATGGCAGATCTGTTGGATCCTGTAGGCAAGGCAAGAAACACTAGGGGGGGGTGAATAGTGTTTTATAAAAAATAATTGCGGAATTAAACTTTTCTTCTGACCAGTCGACTTGAAAAGATGAACCAGTCGACTGGGGTGACAGTTAAGAAGAGTATTTTAAAGCGAGTCTGATCAGCCGACTTATAGAAGAGCCAGCCGACTTATCACACAAGTTTTCATAGAGAAAGTAGTACAAGTCTGACCAGTCGACTTACAAATAGACACAGTCGACTGTCCAGATAAGTTTCACAGAGAACTTAAAAAGCATGAAAATGAAATGCAAGTTCAAAGAGATACAACCGCAGAGTACACACGATGTATCCTGGTTCGGTCCTCCCGACCTACATCCAGTTTCCAAGCAACCCACTTGAGATTTTCCATTATTCTTAAAAAAATTACAAGAAAACCCTATGGCGTTAGACAACAACCTTGTCCAACCCGTAGTCCTTTCTCACAACTAGAGAAAGCAACCTACTCTTCCACCAAGAGTGAAAACCTAACTCTACACCTTAGAGCCCTACTCTCCAACCGAGAGGAACCACTCTCACAATCCGAGAGTAAAGAACAATAACAAAATGTTACGATCAACCTATAGCCTTGTTGTGAATGTGATTTTGTGCAGGGCTATTAGGTCAACTTCCGAAATCAGTCTAAAACGAAATCACTGTTATGCTAGACTGATTTCAGAGAACCAAGACTTAAAAGGTGAATGCTTTTGAATACTTTTTCTTGTTAAAACCAAAAGCTTGAGAACTTGAGAAACAAAAAGCTTGGAAATAAGTTGTTAACCTCTTCCAAGTGATTTCTATACTCTATTTATAGAGTTAGAATCACTGGACGTTGAGAACCAGTTGTACCAACTGTTAATCAATGGAAATAAAACTTTTGAATTTCGAAAAATCAAGTTATGAAATCAGTAAACTGTCGAAACGACTTTAACAGTCGACTAGGTTGCCGTTATGAGTCGACTGGTCAGAGTTTGAATAAGTTCAGTTAGTTTCGTACTAGAACAGCCGACTGGTGCCTTATGGCGGTCGACTGGTACTTAACAGCTGAGCTTTTTCAATCTTATTTCGATCTTTTTAAGTTTGAAAAACACTCAATTATTTTAAAGATTATGTGTGAGTGTGTGTGACAAGGCTTTTACAGAATTTCTAAGACTCAAAGAAAATAAAAAAGTTACAATTGTTACAAGACACTTAATACAATAAATTGAAGCATAAGTCTTGTCTTGAGTCTTGAGTCTTGAGATGGAGCTTTTAGCTTTCGTCTTTTTCTTGTAAGCTGGTAACCTTGTAGCTTTCTTGATCAATTAGCTATAAGGCTTTGTTTGTAGCTTTGCTTGATCAACTTGCTTTAAGAACCTTGTAAAGCTTGTTAGAATATTTTGCCTTTGTATATCCTGTAATATTGTAACGCCCCGAATTCTAAAATACACTGAATTCGAGATTCCACAGGATCTTTACACTTCATTTAGTACAATTTTACAAGGAAATTTGAACTTTTCACTTTACATCAGAGTTTACATGAAACTTTACACTTTACATTGCACAGCGGAAGTAAATTTACAATATTTAAATAAATGTACAACAACTTTGACTAATCTTTAAGCATCTGTTCCTCTTTAATCTTTATCATGTCATTTACCCTGCATACAAAACTGTGGGTACGTCAGTTTATTCAACCGACAAACATTATACACGGCCATCCTCTCTATGCCGGAAATAGTATAACTCATTTTCCATATTTAACAAACACAAACTTGTCACATATCAAACTAAAGGGACTACCCTATTAATGTCGTGTTGTGGTTGTGCACTTAGTCCTTAATGCAATTATTTATATTATATGACACTAATGCACACTTGTTCGGTTTCTATGCATCCCATACTACATAGGTCCGAGGGCAAGCCACTTATTCGTTCTTCATCTTTGTAGGGTTCAATCCCTCGTCATGACTTAATCTACTACTGTAACTACGGTGAGTATTCTAGATGATCTATGAGTACAAGCATGCATACAGGATCCTGGAGGGGAATTCCACGCCATGTCTTGACTCAACAAACATGCATTCTGTGGCAATTCAGCCTCCTCCCTGAACACGATCCTCTTGCAGTCACCAAACAACCCACAAGCGTTGCTAAAGTCCGATCATTACTGAGTTGTGCCCACACCATGTTTTGACTCATCAAGCATGCATTCTGTGGCTCACACACCCGTACCGTAAACTCTAACTCTCATACTCGTGTTTTTCTCTCACTTTCATCACGTCTTCACTATGCACTATTCCTTAGTTTTTATTAGAATCATGAACAAAATCAAAGCTCTAGAGTTAGCCTCTCCACTAAACCGGACTTATTCATTCATTCAAACATGACCAACCTTGGTCTTTCATTTCAAATTTTATTTCATTTCTTTTTAATTGCCGGGGGAGACTTAGCTACTCTTTTGTTTCAATTCCAATTCATAATTTCCAAAATTGAGCGTTTCCAACTCATAAGTTCATTTTCATAATCATAACAGGTTTTCTTTTTCAATAGCATGATCTCTAATTTATTCATAAGTCCATAGCCATACATGAAATTCAATTATTCCCTATGTATTTCATCAATATAATCACAACACTATTGAATATTCACATTTCATAATTTTCATACTATTCTCCAATGAGAATAAATTACTTCACATCACTTCATATAATTTCTTTCTTTGCTATATTGTTTTTCTAACACTTCATTTCAAGTTCTTTTGCAAATTATAACTTCACAAAAATATAAATGTAAAAACCATAGTTTTATTTATACATTTATTCTCAAAACATACTCTACTTCACGCAAATAATTCTCAAATCATTTTTCACAAGTCCCACATAATTTTAGAATAATAAACACATTTTTTTTCATAATTTTTTACTAACAAAAACTACCTCAAAAATATGTTTTTCCCAAATTAAACCCCAGGCCGAGACTGGGTTTCGAACCCACGACCAGAGGGAAACAAGCCACAGCGCAGACCACTAGGCCAATTGCGCCAGCGGTATGAAAGAGAGCTGAGAGCATTTAATGCTCTCGGCTGCAGTTCTTTTATTTTTTTAAAAAAGTTGAAACAAAAGTATGGTGACCAGGAGATTCGAACCAGCAACCTGAGACCCGAAACCCACTGTAGCGAATAGGGTCATCCCAACCACTTGAGCTATGCTCTCGGGTTGTCAATAGTGCAACTCGAAGTTTATTTAAAACAATTCTCTCTGTTTATTAAACATTTCGATGTTCAACACGCTCTCATTTCATTTTGCTTTTATAGAATTTGCTGTAAATTTCCAGATTGACCAATACCATTATAAATTATACTCCAGTATATAGAAAATATTTTTTTCAGTAATTAATACATTTTTTCATACGATTAATTCGAATTATAAACTAATGCTACCACATTTCTTCTTTTCGACATTTCTTAACAATTAACATCACTAATCTTTTTATTGGCAACTTCTTACTAATTCTCTATTTTTAATCATTTCCCAAACCTACAATCTATATCTTAATTCATTCATTTCAACATTATCACAAAGATCCATTTAAACACATAAAGTAGCATTGTCAATGTACTAACTTTTGTATCTAATTTTTAATGTAAATAATAAAATTTTCTTCAAGCAATCCATGGCTATAATCAATTCACACACGACTTAAAATTTGATGATAGAACCACATATAATTTGCATATCACATTTCAATCAATCAATAGGTCATTTTTCTAATTAAAGTGTACTTTTATTAATCTTTTTCATGCATCATTCTTTCAATTCACATCTAGCATGTTTCCTAATTAGAAATACAGAAAATTTACCCACCTTAATTTGGAGAGAAATACAACTAGCAACCTCCTAAACGAATGTCCTTGCCACGAGAGCGGTCCTCCTCCTATATGCGTGCACATGAGCCTCCACAAAGCCAAAACCCGAGCACTCCACAAGCCAAACCGAGAGCTCCTTGTTGATGCCGACCTTCCTTCTTCTTGATGCAAGCACAATTTCTCACACAAACTCAATCTTTTGACTCACTTAATAAAATACTAGATAATGTATTTTGAACTATAGGTTTGGAGGAAATAATTAGGACAAGAATAACTAGGCTAGGGGGGGGGGTATTTATACTAAAAATTTAGGAAAATGGATGGCTAGGATTGAGGTAGGAGTTAGGAACAAATGGCTATGATTTAAGGAGGAGTTACACTAACTACCCATGATCAAGTAACCACCACCACCATGACTCCACTTGAAAAATTCCTTTCCCTCCAAAAGCTTAAAACCGGCCTACTCCAAAGGTGCAATTTGCACGTGTACCTGTAGTGCACGTGCATGCAACTTGGTCTCCATTTTTTTGTACATTATAAAAATAATATTTAAAATGTATTCTACATTACAAGTTGTATTTAAAAATAAATTAGCTCATGGGCTTTAGTTTATGGGCCAAAATAATAATTTATAAAAGAAAATAAATTAATTCAATTTGGGCTTTAAAAAGAAAGGCTTTTGGTCCATTTGAAAAAAGCTTTATACAAAATAATTAAAAGGAAGTATTTAAATATATATACTCATCATAATGAAAATAATCAACAAAATATTGCACGTGCACACAACGTGCAAAATAAAATAATTTTCATTAAATGAAAATCGGGGCATTACAACACTCCCTCCTTAGAATAGTTCCGTCCCCGGAACTACAGGCAAGAGTGAGAAAACAAACACTTAAAACAAGCACAGAAAGAAAAAAAATACAATATACAAATCAAGCAAAAAGCTCAGGATAGTCCTTCAACATCCTCTCCTCAGACTCCCAAGTAGCTTCTTCAACCAAATGGTTTCTCCAGACTACCTTGACCATCGGTATCGTCTTATTCCTCAAGACTTTCTCTCGACGATCAACAATCTCGACAGGAGACTCGATGTAGTTCAGATCCAACTGCAAACCTTTCGGCATTTCAGGCAAATGATGACTCGGATCTGGAATACAACCTCTCAGCATAGACACATGAAAGACATTGTGCACCTGAGACAACTCTTCCGGTAACTCAAGCCGGTAAGCAGTTTTTCCGATCCTTTTCAATATCTTGTACGGGCCTATAAACCTCGAGGCTAATTTCCCGCCTTTGCCAAATCGAACCACACATTTACTTGGCGATACTTTCAGAAAGACGAAGTCACCGATCTCAAATTCAAGGTCCCTTCTCCGGTTGTCTGCATAGCTTTTCTGCCTGCTCTGAGCTTCTACCAACCTTTTTCTGATCAGATCAATCTTTTCAGAGGTTTGCTGCACAAGCTCAGGACCAAACAACTGATGCTCCCCAACTTCAAACCAACAAACAGGTGTTCTGCACTTCCTGGCATACAAAGCTTCGTACGGCGCCATCCCAATGCTAGTCTGAAAATTGTTACTGTAGGCAAACTCTACCAAAGGTAAATGCCTTTCCCAACTGCCTCCAAAGTTTAGTACACAACACCGAAGCATATCCTCAAGAATACGGTTGACTTTCTCGGTCTGCCCATCGGTTTGTGGATGAAAAGCAGTGCTGAAATCTGTCTTGGTACCCAAAGTTGTCTGAAGACTCCTCCAGAAATGCGAAGTAAACCGTGCATCTCGATCAGACACAATAGTTGACGGAACACCATGGAGTCGGACGATCTCGCCAACATACAACTCAGCTAACTTGTCCATCGAAGAAGTGAATTTTATCGCCAAAAAGTGAGCGGACTTGGTTAGTCGATCGACTATAACCCAAATCACATCATTGCCTTTAGGACTCTTAGGCAATCCCGTAATGAAATCCATACTGATGTTATCCCACTTCCATTCCGAAATAGGTAACGGCTGTAATAGAACTCCGGGTCTCTGATTTTCGGCTTTGACTTGCTGGCAAACCTCACACTTCGCTACAAATTCAGCCACATCCCGCTTCAAACCTGACCACCAGAAATGCAGTTTGATGTCTCTGTACATCTTAGTACTCCCAGGATGTACCGACAAAAGAGTAGCATGCGCCTCCTGAAGAATACTCTCTTTTAGGTCCGCCTGATTCGGAACACACAGCCTCTCTCCAAACCACAACACTCCATCCTTGATTTGAAATCCGGGTAACCTGCCAGCACCAACCTGCTCCTTCATCTCCAAGATATCTGCATCAACCTCCTGACTTGCAATGATCCTTGCATTCAAAGTAGGCTGAAGCCTCAGCTGAGTCAAAGATGCTCCCAATCCTTGCAAGACAACTTCAATACCTGCTCGGTCCAATTCCTCAATCAGATGCTTCTGAGTTGTAATCAAACTGGATAAACTGCTCTTGCGACTAAATGCATCAGCAACAACATTAACTTTCCCAGGATGATACTTGATCTCAGGTCGCATGTCCTCAAGCACTTCCAACCATTTTCGCTGCCTCAAATTCAAATCATTCTGCTGATATATGTACTTCAAACTCTTGTGGTCCGTGTACATGTTCAATTTCTCACCGTACACGTAGTGCCTCCATTGCTTCAGAGCAAAGATAATCGCGGCCAACTCCAGATCATGAGTCGGATAATTCTTCTCATGCGGTCGTAGTTGCCTAGACCCATAAGCGATTACTCTTTCTTCTTGCATTAAGACACAACCAAGCCCCCGATGTGAAGCATCGCTATAAACATCATACTCAACACCTGCTCTAGGCAAAGCCAAAATAGGTGCAGTAGTCAGTTTCTCTTTCAACTCCTGAAAGCTTGGCTCACATTGCTCAGTCCACTTGAAGTTCACATTCTTCTTGGTGAGACCAGTAAGCGGCACGGCTATCTGAGCATAACCTTGAATGAACCTTCTGTAGTATCCAGTCATTCCAAGGAAACTTCTGACTTCCTTCACTGTAGTAGGCCTAGCCCAATCTCTCACTGCCTCTATCTTCTGAGGGTCAGTTGCCACTCCCTCCTTAGAAAGGATGTGACCTAGGAATGCCACTTCAAATTTCTAGAAATCACACTTGGATAGCTTGGCATACAACTTCTGCTCTTCCAGCTTCTTCAAAACTGCTGCCAGATGATCGGTGTGCTCCTCCTCTGACTTGGAGTACACGAGGATATCGTCGATAAACACCACGATGAAAGAATCAATGTACGGCCTCAGAACTCTGTTCATCAAATCCATAAAGATTGCGGGTGCATTCGTCACTCCAAATGGCATAACTAAGAATTCGTAATGCCCATGTCGAGTTCTAAATGCAGTTTTGTGCACATCGTCAGCTTTCACTCGAACTTGGTGATATCCTGATCGAAGATCTATTTTGGAGAAAACAGTTGCTCCTTGTAGACGAACGAACAAGTCATCAATTCGAGGAATATGATACTTATTCTGAACAGTGACCTTATTCAGCTCTCGGTAATCGATGCACATTCTCATCGATCCATCCTTCTTCTTTACCAAAAGCACTGGTGCTCCCCAAGGTGACGCACTAGGTTGAATAAAGCCTTTCTCCAACAGTTCCTCAATCTGCCGTTTCACCTCATCCTGTTCCACTGGAGCCATCCTATACGGTGCCTTAGAAATGGGTGCACTTCCCGGTTGAACAGTGATGCTGAACTTCACATCACGATGCGGGGGTAACCCAGGAAAATCATCCAAGAACACAGTCGGATAGTCCCGAACCATAGGAATCCCTTGCACTTCCACAGGAGTCTCTTCCTTGCGGATAGCTGCCACCAGCCTAGAACACTTCTTCTTCCCTTGGAAAGTGACTTCAGGTCCTCCTGGAGCCTTCACTGTTACCGTCTTGGTCTTGCACTCGATGCTTGCACTGTACACCGACATCCAATCAATGCCAATGATAACATCGACTCCCAAGATAGTCAGCTCGATCAGATCAATTCCAAAGATTCTGTCCCCAATCACGATCTCGCAATCCGCATAATACCAATCAGTGGTTAAAGTTTCCCCTGATGGAGTAGCTACTACTAAGATCTTGCCTGGAAAAATCTTCGGTTCAACTCCCAACACTTTAGCAAATTTAAGAGACACAAAAGTATGAGAGGATCCAGTATTGAACAACACAACAGCCTTCATTCCATTTAGATAAAGTTCTCCTGTTACATAATACACACTCATTACGTAACAGTTCACTAAATAGCGGGAAAAAGAAATAACATAAACCTCTAAACATCTGCCATCGTACCAGTGATGACATGATCTACTTCATTGGCATCAGCTTCCGTCAAGGCAAATACTCGTCCTGGTTGGTACGATCTCTTTCCAGTCTGCTGCATTAGTACATTGCAATTTTCCCTCCGTGGTTTGAGACATTGAGATTGGTAATGTCCCGTTTCACCACAGTTGAAGCAAGTTACCGCAGGAGGTCTCACCACATTGTTCCCAGGTCCTCCAGCCACACTAATAGTGTTCGCCCCTGTCGGTTTGAACCTTTGTGCAGATGGTTGTCCCTTGAAACTCCCAGAATTGATGGGCCTCTTTCCAGACTGCCAGTTGTTCCTCCAATTCTGAACAACATGAAACTGCTCCATGTCTGCTTCCGTCGCTGCTGCTCTCTTGACCAGCTTGTCAAATCTTCTGATACCAAGAGGTATCATCCGGGACCTCAAGCTCGGCTTCAATCCATGCTGGAACTTACGAGCCTTCTTATCCTCATCCATCACTAATTCCGGAGCATACCTAGAGAGTTGAGTAAATTTGGTCTCGTACTCCCTAACTGACATGCTACCTTGCTGTAGTGATAGAAACTCCATAGCCTTCTTCTCTTGAACATCGGAGGGAAAATAGTGACTATGGAATTCTTCCAAAAATTCCTCTCAGCCAAGAACTATGCCTCCCATTGTCCTCTTCATCGACTGCCACCACACAGCCGCGTCCTTCTCAAGTTGCAGAGTCGCCAACTTCACCTTACTGCCTTCAGGGGTCTCCAGCACTTCGAAGATCGTCTTTACCTGACGAATCCAGTTGTCAGCCGCATCAGGGTCTGACTTCCCTTCGAAAACAGGTGGTTTCATCCGTTTGAACGATTCCACTAGTTTGATCGCTTTGGGCACCAGATTCACAGGCCTCCTTCCTTGGTTTTGGTTCATGGCCACAGCGTTGAGCGTCTGATAGACCCTCGCAAGTTCCGTTTCCAGATCCAGACCTTCACCGTTTTTAGCTCCTCTTATAGCCATATTCTGATGCAAAAGATCCATTAAATTCGAAGTATAAGACATGAATTTTAAATCAACTTGCATTTCATTAAATTCCAAACTTTATACATTCGAATTGAAAAACATTTCTCGACATCAGAATGAAAACAGTAGAAGCTACAACAGTCTAACTCCTACGATTCCTCTTCGCTTCTCGAAGTTCTCCCCGTAGTTCATCAACTTCTTCCTTCAGCACATCGGTCAAATTCTTCCTCTTCTCGAGTTCCCATACCCGATGACTGAGAACTGCAAAGTCGTCCTTACGCTTTGCCAATTGAGGCTCCAATAATCCGACTCTCTCCTGCAGTGTTTCTACCTGCCTCTGAAGAGATATCACAAGACCATTTGGAACTGGTTCTTCTTCTTCGTCAGAAGAGTCATTAGATGAATCCGGAGGTGGGGTGATCTCTCGGGATTCCAGCCATTCTTCTCCATCAGAATCTGCTTGTCCTGGGTAGTACTCGTCTTCAGAATCTGCTTGTCCAGGATGGTACTCTTCCTCGATGATATGCCAGTCGTCGTCTCCAGCAGGGTCGAAGTGATCAGCCATCTTAGAAATAGGGAGGAAGAAGCATAAGTCATAGAGCAACACAAATGTAAGTCACTTACTTTTAAATCTCTAGACTCAAATACACATTCTAATGTCCACTTCTAGGGTGTCGTTCCTTATAAATTTGTACAAGTATGAAGCGTGGCTCTGATACCACTCTGTAACGCCCCGAATTCCAAAATACACTGAATTCGAGATTCCACAGGATCTTTACACTTCATTTAGTACAATTTTACAAGGAAATTTGAACATTTCACTTTACATCAGAGTTTACATGAAACTTTACACTTTACATTGCACAGCGGAAGTAAATTTACAACATTTAAATAAATGTACAACAACTTTGAATAATCATTAAGCATCTGTTCCTCTTTAATCTTTATCATGTCATTTACCCTGCATACAAAACTGTGGGTACGTCAGTTTATTCAACCGACGAACATTATACACGACCATCCACTCTATGCCGGAAATAGTATAACTCATTTTTCATATTTAACAAACACAAACTTGTCACATATCAAACTAAAGGGACTACCCTATTAATGTCGTGTTGTGGTTGTGCACTTAGTCCTTAATGCAATTATTTATATTATATGATATTAATGCACACTTGTTCTGATTCTATGCATCCCATACTACATAGGTCCGAGGGCAAGCCACTTATTCGTTCTTCATCTTTGCAGGGTTCAATCCCTCGTCATGACTTAATCTACTACTGTAACTACGGTGAGTATCCTAGATGATCCATGAGTACAAGCACGCATACAGGACCCTGGAGGGGAATTCCACGCCATGTCTTAACTCATCAAGCATGCATTTTGTGGCAATTCAGCCTCCTCCCTGAACACGATCCTCTTGCAGTCACCAAACATCCCACAAGCGTTGCTAAAGTCCGATCATTACTGAGTTGTGCCCACGCCATGTCTTGACTCATCAAGCATGCATTCTGTGGCTTACACACCCGCACCGTAAACTTTAACTCTCATACTCGTGTTTTTCTCTTACTTTCATCACGTCTTTACTATGCACTATTCCTTAGTTTTTATTAGAATCATGAACAAAATCAAAGTTCTAGAGTTAGCCTCTCCACTAAACCGGACTTATTCATTCATTCAAACGTGACCAACCTTGGTCTTTCATTTCAAATTTCATTTCATTTCTATCTAATTGCCGGGGAGACTTAGCTACTCATTTGTTTCAATTCCAATTCACAATTTTCAAAATTGAGCGTTTCCAACTCATAAGTTCATTTTCATAATCATAACATGTTTTCTTTTTCAATAGCATGATCTCTAATTTATTCATAAGTCCATAGCCATACATAGAATTCAATCATTCCCTATATATTTCATCAATATAATCACAACACTATTGAATATTCACATTTCATAATTTTCATACTATTCTCCAATGAGAATAAATCACTTCACATCACTTCATATAATTTCTTTCTTTGCTATATTGTTTTTCTAACACTTCATTTCAAGTTCTTTTGCAAATTATAACTCCACAAAAATATAAATGTAAAAACCATAGTTTTATTTATACATTTATTCTCAAAACATACTCTACTTCACGCAAATAATTCTCAAATCATTTTTCACAAGTCCCACATAATTTTAGAATAATAAACACATTTTTTTAAAATAATTTTTTACTAACAAAAACTACCTCAAAAATATGTTTTTCCCAAATTAAACCCCAGGCCGAGACTGGGTTTCGAACCCACGACCAGAGGGAAACAAGCCGCGCAGACCACTAGGCCAATTGCGCCGCGCAGACCACTAGGCCAATTGCGCCAGCGGTATGAAAGAGAGCTGAGAGCATTTAATGCTCTCGGCTGCAGTTCTTTTATTTTTTTAAAAAAGATGAAACAAAAGTATGGTGACCAGGGGATTCGAACCAGCAACCTGAGACCCGAAACCCACTGTAGCGAATAGGGTCATCCCAACCACTTGAGCTATGCGCTCGGGTTGTCAATAGTGTAACTCGAAGCTTATTTAAAACAATTCTCTCTGTTTATTAAACATTTCGATGTTCAACACGCTCTCATTTCATTTTGCTTTTATAGAATTTGCCGTAAATTTCCAGATTGACCAATACCATTATAAATTATACTCCAGTATATAGAAAATATTTTTTTCAGTAATTAATACATATTTTTCATACGATTAATTCGAATTATAAACTAATGCTACCACATTTCTTCTTTTCGACATTTCTTAACAATTAACATCACTAATCTTTTTATTGGCAACTTCTTACTAATTCTCTATTTTTAATCATTTCCCAAACCTACAATCTATATCGTAATTCATTCATTTCAACATTATCACAAAGATCCATTTAAACACATAAAGTTGCATTGTCAATCTACTAACTTTTGAATCTAATTTTTGATGTAAATAATAAAATTTTCTTCAAGCAATCCATGGCTATAATCAATTCACACACGACTTAAAATTTGATGATAGAACCACATATAATTTGCATATCACATTTCAATCAATCAATAGGTCATTTTTCTAATTAAAGTGTACTTTTATTAATCTTTTTCATGCATCATTCTTTCAATTCACATCTAGCATGTTTCCTAATTAGAAATACAGAAAATTTATCCACCTTAATTTGGAGAGAAATACAACTAGCAACCTCCTAAACGAATGTCCTTGCCACGAGAACGGTCCTCCTCCTAGATGCGTGCACACGAGCCTCCACAAAGCCAAAACCCGAGCACTCCACAAGCCAAACCGAGAGCTCCTCGTTGATGCCGGCCTTCCTTCTTCTTGATGCAAGCACAATTTCTCACACAAACTCAATCTTTTGACTCACTTAATAAAATACTAGATAATGTATTTTGAACTATAGGTTTGGAGGAAATAATTAGCACAAGAATAACTAGGCTAGGGTGGGGGGGGGGGGGTATTTATACTAAAAGTTTAGGAAAATGGATGGCTAGGATTGAAGTAGTAGTTAGGAACAAATGACTATGATTTAAGGAGGAGTTACACTAACTACCCATGATCAAGTAACCACCACCACCATGACTCCACTTGAAAAATTCCTTTCCCTCCAAAAGCTTAAAACCGGCCTACTCCAAAGGTGCAATTTGCACGTGTACGTGTAGTGCACGTGCATGCAACTTGGTCTTCATTTTTTTGTACATTAAAAATAATATTTTAAATGTATTCCACATTACAAGTTGTATTTAAAAATAAATTAGCTCATGGGCTTTAGTTTATGAACCAAAATAATAATTTATAAAAGAAAATAAATTAATTCAATTTGGGCTTTAAAAAGAAAGGCTTTTGGTCCATTTGAAAAAAAGCTTTATACAAAATAATAAAAAGCAAGTATTTAAATATCTATACTCATCATAATGAAAATATTCACCAAAATATTGCACATGCACACAACGTGCAAAATAAAATAATTTTTATTAAATGAAAATCGAGGCATTACAATACTCCCTCCTTAGAATAGTTCCTTCCCCGGAACTACAGTCAAGAGTGAGAAAACAAACACTTACAACAAGCACAGAAAGAAAAAAAAATACAATATACAAATCAAGCAAAAAGCTCAGGATAGTCCTTCAACATCCTCTCCTCAGACTCCCAAGTAGCCTCTTCAACCAAATGGTTTCTCCAGACTACCTTGACCATCGGTATCGTCTTATTCCTCAATACTTTCTCTCGACGATCAACAATCTCGACAGGAGACTCGATGGAGTTCAGATCCAACTGCAAACCTTCCGGCACTTCAGGCAAATGATAACTCGGATCTGGAATATAACCTCTCAGCATAGACACATGAAAGACATTGTGCACATGAGACAACTCTTCCGGTAACTCAAGCCGGTAAGCAGTTTTTCCGATCCTTTTCAATATCTTGTACGGGCCTATAAACCTCGGGGCTAATTTCCCACCTTTGCCAAATCGAACCACACCTTTACTGGGCGATACTTTCAGAAAGACGAAGTCACCGACCTCAAATTTAAGGTCCCTTCTCCGGTTGTCTGCATAGCTTTTCTGCCTGCTCTGAGCTTCTACCAACCTTTTCCTGATCAGATCAATCTTTTCAGAGGTTTGCTGCACAAGCTCAAGACCAAACAACTGACGCTCCCCAACTTCAAACCAACAAACAGGTATTCTGCACTTTCTGCCATACAAAGCTTCGTACGGCGCCATCCCAATGCTAGTCTGAAAACTGTTGTAGGAGGCAAACTCTACCAAAGGTAAATGCCTTTCCCAACTGCCTCCAAAGTTTAGTACACAACACCGAAGCATATCCTCAAGAATACGGTTGACTTTCTCGGTCTGCCCATCGGTTTGTGGATGAAAAGCCGTGCTGAAATCTGTCTTGGTACCCAAAGTTGTCTGAAGACTCCTCCAGAAATGCGAAGTAAACCGTGCATCTCGATCAGACACAATAGTTGACGGAACACCATGGAGCCGGACGATCTCGCCAACATACAACTCAGCTAACTTGTCCATTGAAGCAGTGAATTTCATCGCCAAAAAGTGAGCGGACTTGGTTAGTTGATCGACTATAACCCAAATCACATCATTGCCTTTAGGACTCTTAGGCAATCCCGTAATGAAATCCATACTGATGTTATCCCACTTCCATTCCGGAATAGGTAACGACTGTAATAGACCTCCGGGTCTCTGATTTTCGGCTTTGACTTGCTGACAAACCTCACACTTCGCCACAAATTCAGCCACATCCCGCTTCAAACCTGACCACCAGAAATGCGGTTTGGTGTCTCTATACATCTTAGTACTCCCAGGATGTACCGACAAAAGAGTAGCATGCGCCTCCTGAAGAATACTCTCTTTCACGTCCGCCTGATTCGGAACACACAGCCTCTCTCCAAACCACAACACTCCATCCTTGATTTGAAATCCGGGTAACCTGCCAGCACCAACCTGCTCCTTCATCTCCAAGATATCGGCTTCAACCTCCTGACTTGCAAAGATCCTTGCATTCAAAGTAGGCTGAAGCCTTAGCTGAGCCAAAGATGCTCCCAATCCTTGCAAGACAACTTCAATACCTGCTCGGTCCAATTCCTCAATCAGATGCTTCTGAGTTGTAATCAAACTGGATAAACTGCTCTTGCGACTAAGTGCATCAGCAACAACATTAGCTTTCCTAGGATGATACTTGATCTCAGGTCGCATGTCCTCAAGCACTTCCAACCATCTTCGCTGCCTCAAATTCAAATCCTTCTGCTGATATATGTACTTCAAACTCTTGTGGTCCGTGTACATGTTCAATTTCTCACCGTACACGTAGTGCCTCCATTGCTTCAGAGCAAAGATAATCGCGGCCAACTCCAGATCATGAGTCGGATAATTCTTCTCATGCGGTCGTAGTTGCCTAGACCCATAAGTGATTACTCTTCCTTCTTGCATTAAGACACAACCAAGCCCCCGATGTGAAGCATCGCTATAAACATCATACTCAACACCTGCTCTAGGCAAAGCCAAAATAGGTGCAGTAGTCAGTTTCTCTTTCAACTCCTGAAAGCTTGCCTTACATTGCTCAGTCCACTTGAAGTTCACATTTTTCTTGGTTAGACCAGTAAGCGGCACGGCTATCTGAGCATAACCTTGAATGAATATTAGTACAACTGAGCAATAGAAAATTGAACGTAATATTAGTACAACTGGTCAGTCGACTGGGTACTATGCACAGTTGACTGTCCATAGCATAAAACTCAGACAAAATTTAGAAAAAGAAACTTGACAGTCAATCGAACAATATTTGTAAGTCGAACTACCAGAAAGAAAAAAAATTCTAGAAACATCATGAAAACTACAAATCCCTAGTTCTCTTCTTAAGGTTATAAAGGTGTCTTCTTTAATTTGTTTGGTAAAAATGTCAGCTACTTGTTTATCAGTATAAATAAAGTCTAAAGAAATGTCTCCCTTTAAAATATGATCACTTAAAAAATGCTGTCGAATATCAATATGTTTCGTACGTGAGTGTTGAACCGGATTTTTAGATAAGTTAATGGCACTGGTATTATCACAAATTATTAAAGGTTTTTCAAATGAAATACCATAGTCTAATAGGGTTTGTTTCATCCAAAAAATTTGGGCACAAGCCAAACTTGCAACGATATATTCAGCTTCTGTAGTAGATAGGGATACCGAATTTTATTTCTTACTACACCAAGAGACTAGTGAATGCCCCACTTGTGCTCTTGCGGTCAGTTTTACTACCAGCAAAATTTACATTACTATATGATAAAAGTTGAAAATTGTCGGTGTGTGGATAAAATAGACCATAATCAGACATGCCTTTGAAATATCTTAAAATGCATTTCACAGCTTTTAAGTGAGACTCTTTAGGACTTGATTGATATCTAACACACTAACATACACTAAAAATAATGTCCGGTCTACTAGCAGTTATATATAAGATTGAGCCAATCATACCTCGATAGAGTTTCTGATCGACACTCTTACCTAATTCATCTTTGTCAAGAGTAGTGGTAGTAGCCATAGGTGTGGTCTTACTACTAGTGCTATCCTTGTTAAACCGTTTGAGTAATTCCTTGGCATATTTTTCTTGATTAATGAATATGCCATTATGTGACTACTTAATTTGTAGTCCAAGAAAATAATTGAGCTCACCCATGTGACTCATCTCAAACTCGTTTTTCATAGTGTTAGCAAACTCTTGACATAGATTACTATCAGTAGAGCCGAAAATTATGTCATCAACATATATTTGTATGATTAAAATATTATTCTTAATTCTTCTAATAAACAAAATAGTATCTACTTTACCTATTTCAAAACATGTTTCTAAAAAAAAGTCTTCAATCGATCATACCAAGCATGAGGTGCTTGTTTAAGACCGTATAAAGCCATTTTTCAATTTAACAACGTGGTTTGGGAATTGTTCATGTTCAAAACCTGGTGGTTGTTTAACATAAACATCTTCCTTTATAAATCCATTAAGGAATGCACTTTTAACATTCATTTGAAAAAGTGTAAAATTCATAAAACAAGTAAAAGATAACAAGATACGAAATGATTCTAATCTAGCAACAGGAGCATATGTTTCATCAAAATCTATGCCTTCTTCTTCATTATACCCTTGAGCAACTAGTCTAGCTTTGTTCCTAACAACTTGTCCTGATTCATCTAACTTATTCTTGAATACCCATTTAGTACCAATTATAGTATGATCAGGAGGTCGTGGAACTAAATCTCATACATCATTCTTTATGAATTGGTTTAACTCATCTTGCATGGCATTCATCCAAAATTCATTCTCATAGGCTTCTTGTATATTCTTCGGTTCAAAATCCGACAAGAAAGCTGTGTGAGATATCATGTTAACTTGGGATCTCGTCTGAATACCATGTGAAATGTCACCAATTATTAAGTCATAAGGATGATCTCTAACTTCAACAAAAGACATTGGTAAAGTTGGAGACATCACAACAGGATCAGTCGACTTGACAAGTCCCTCAGTCGACTGATTTACAGCAGTAGACTTGACTTCCTTATCGGTCGACTTATCTGCAAGACTAGTTTGTTCTAAAGATGTAATTACTTTATTTAAGGGTGATGAATTAGTTTCATCATCTTCAATTAAAGTCGATGAAGACATAGATTCATCAAATGCAACATGCATGGATTCTTCAATAGTCATTGTTGACTTGTTGAAGATTCTATATGCTTTACTCCTATTTGAGTATCCTATAAAGATACCCTCATTAGATCTAGGATCAAATTTATCTAAATTATCCTTAGTGTTCAGAATAAAACACTTACATCCAAATATTTTGAAGTAAGAGACCTTAGGAATTCTATCAAAAAATAGCTCATAACATATTTTCTTTAGCTTAGGCCTAATCAAAATTTTATTTAAAATATAACAAGCTGTAGCAACAGCTTCAGCCCAAAAATACTTAGGTAAATTGCTTTCAACAAGCATGGTACGTGCACATTCTTGCAAAGTCCTATTCTTCTTTCAACCACTCTATTTTGTGATGAAGCTCTAGGAAATGCAAATGAATGAGTTATACCATTCTTGTTGCAATATTCTGGAAACGTTTCATTTTCAAATTCTCCACCATGATCACTTCTAATAGTGACTATGGTTAGAGACTTTTGATTTTGAATTTGTTTACAAAAATTAGCAAATTCTTCAAAAGTATTATTCTTATGTTTTAAAAAGAAAGTCCAAGTGAATCGTGAGATATCATCTACTAAAACAAAAACATACCTACTTTTATTTAAAGAAGCAATTCTAGTAGGACCAAATAAATCCATGTGAATTAATTCGAGCGGCCTACTAGTAGAAATTACTTCTTTTGTTTTAAAACTAGATTTAATTTGTTTACCTAGTTGACATGCATCACATAACTTATCTTTTTTAAAGGATAGTCTTGGCAGCCCTTTAACTAGGTTGTACTTAGACAATTTAGAGAGATTTTTATATTCACATGGCCAAAACGTCTATGCCAAAGCCAAGAATCGTTATTAGAAGCTACTAAGCAAAAATCATTCGAAAACTCATATGCTTTCAAACACAATTCATAAATGTTATTTTCCTAAACCCTTGAAAAATTATATATTGCATGGTAGAATCATAAATTAAACATGCGTCTTTTTCAAACATGATTTTATAATCCTTATCACAAAGTTGACTAATACTTAACAGGTTATGCTTAAGTCCACTAACTAATAAGACATCTTCTATAGAGGGGTTAGTGTGCTTACCGACCATACCAATTCCCATGACCTTTTCTTTATTGTTGTCACCAAATGTAACTGTTCCTCCATCAATGTTTTGTATGGAAGATAGGAGGTTGACATGATCAGTCATGTGCTTCGAGCATCCGCTGTCAAGTATCCAACCATCTCTCTTAGGTACATATAAAATATTCAATGTGAATATGGTACCCTTTTCATTGGGTCCAAAATAGATTAGTTTATGGGAAACCAAGCCCATGATGAGTTTGATTTTCCACAATAAGCAGAAATGAAATTAGCAAAATTACATACATTAAGCATATATGAATTAATATAAGCAATTCTATCTTTCGAACTCAGCTTGACTGGAACCCATACATATTTGCTCTGTTCAGTCAACTTTACCGCACCTTTCAGTTGACTTTTACTATCAATCAGTCGATTGGGAGGTAGTATAGGTCGACTTATCTGAGGTATTTGTCTCGTTGAATGAGACTCAGTACCTCTGGACAGGCGACTGGTGGATGGGTGCAGTCGACTTGGCTGAATTTTAGATTTGCCTTTATCATGAAAACTTACAGTTTTAGGCTTTTCAAAGAACTCATAAAGTTTATGCTTAACACTGAAAATAGATACAGGTTTATTTACACCAGTGTTCTTAGAAGAATGAGATTTTTCAAGGAACTTTTTAAAACCAAGTCCAAACTTTTGACTAGATTTCACTTGATTTTGAAGAACATCATTTAAATTCTCTTTTCCTTTATTAAATTTAGATACGTTCTTGGATATCTCTTCATAATTTTTCTTTAGAGACTCAAGATCCATATCTAAACTAGAAATACGAGAATTTAAGGATTTTACTTCTTTATCAAGGTTAAGATTCTCTTGAGAAAGTGTTTGATTAACTTTCTCTAAGTTCTTAACTCTAATCTTTTCTTTTTTAAGTTCTTGAAAAATTTCATTAACAGCATCAAGTAAATCATTAGAATCATACTCAATACTTACTTGATTTTGTGACGCCATAAAACACACGTTTGCAACCTCGTTTGTCTCATCAATTTCTTCTTCCGACGAAGAATCACTGTCATCCCAAGTTGCTTGGTATGCCTTTTTGTTCTTCACGAACTTGTTCTTTGTGTACTTATCCTTCTTGAAGTTGGATGTCTTTTCCTTAGATTTTGTGTTCTCTAGTGGGCAATCCTTCTTCATATGGCCTGTCTTGTTACACCTAAAACAAGATGGAGGTTCATTAGATTCCGTAGATTTTGAATTAAACTTACCTTTTTTTAGGAACTTTTTGAACTTTCTCGTGAACATGGCAATCTCTTCCTCATCTTCATCTTCATCCTCGGAGTCCGACATGGCTTTGAATGCTAATGTCTTCTTCTTTGATTGTTGTGGTTCGGCATCCTTCTTGTGCTCTTCAAGTTGTACCTCATAAGCCATAAGATTTCCCACAAGATTCTCAAGAGAAAGTTGTGTTAAATCATTGACCTCTTCTATAGCGGTGGTCTTCTTCTCCCATTCGGGGGTTAGTGCACAAAGTACCTTTCTCACCATCTCAGCTTGAGTGTATGTCTTTCCAAGTGCCACAAGTGAATTTGTAATGTCTGTGAACCTTGTAATCATCTCGGACACATTCTCATTCTCCTTCATGCGGAACATTTTAAACCAGTGAATAAGAACAGATATTTTAGATTCTTTTACTTTGTTTGTTCCTTCATGAGTTACCTTGAGTGTATGCCAAAATTGATGTGCGGTTATTGTATTGGGCACACGGTTGAACTCCTCCTTTATAAGGGCACAAAATAGCACGTTCATCGCTTTTGCATTGTTCATTGTTTGGTTCTTCATGTCGTTGTTCCCTTATGCATATGGAATGGTAGGAGCGGTGTACTCGGTCTCCGTCATGTTCCATATTTCATAGTTGATGGACTGAAGGTAGATCTTCATTCTACACTTCCAATAGTTGTAATTGGTTCCATCAAAGAGGGGTGACCTTTGTGTAGATTAGCCTTCATGGTATTGATTTGCATTAGAAGTAGTTTCCATTGCACTCAACCAGGCTCTGATACCAAGTGTTGGATCCTGTAGGCAAGGCAAGAAACACTAGAGGGGGGTGAATAGTGTTTTATAAAAAATAATTGCGGAATTAAACTTTTCTTCTGACCAGTTGACTTGAAAAGATGAACCAGTCGACTGGGGAGACAGTTAAGAATGGTATTTTAAAGCGAGTCTGATCAGCTGACTTATAGAAGAGCCAGTCGACTTATCAGACAAGTTTTTAGAGAGAAAGTAGTACAAGTCTGACCAGTCGACTTACAAATAGACACAGTTGACTGTCAAGACAAGTTTCACAGAGAACTTAAAAAGCAAGAAAATGAAATGCAAGTTCAAAGAGATACAACCACAGAGTACACACGATGTATCCTGGTTCGGTCCTCCCGACCTACATCCAGTCCCCAAGCAACCCACTTGAGATTTTCCACTATTCTTGAAAAAATTACAAGAATACCCTACGGCATTAGACAACAACCTTGTCCAACCCGTAGTCCTTTCTCACAACTAGAGAAAGCAACCCACTCTTCCACCAAGATTGAAAACCTGACTCTACACCCTAGAGCCCTACTCTCCAACCGAGAGGAACCACTCTCACAACCCGAGAGTGAAGAACAACAACAAAACGTTACAATCAACCTATAGCCTTGTTGTGAATGTGATTTTGTGCGTGGCTATTAGGTCAACTTCCGAAATCAGTCTAAAACAAAATCACTGTTATGCTAGACTGATTTCAGAGAACCAAGACTTAGAAGGTGATTGCTTTGAATTCTTTTTCTTGTTAAAACCAAAAGCTTGAGAACTTGAGAAACAAAATGCTTGGAAATAAGTTGTTAACCTCTTCCAAGTGATTTCTATACTCTATTTATAGAGTTAGAATCACTGAACGTTGAGAAGCAGTTGTACCAACTGTTAATCAACGGAAATAAAACTTTTGAATTTCGAAAAATCAAGTTTTGAAATCAGTAAACTGTCGAAACGACTTTAACAGTCGACTGAGTTGCCGTTATGAGACGACTGGTCAGAGTTTGAATAAGTTCAGTTAGTTTCGTACTAGAACAGTCGACTGGTGCCTTATGGCGGTCGACTGGTACTTAACAGCTGAGCTTTTTCAATATTGTTTCGATCTTTTTAAGTTTGAAAAACACTCAATTATTTTAAAGATAATGTGTGAGTGTGTGTGACAAGGCTTTTACAGAATTTCTAAGACTCAAAGAAAATAAAAAAGTTACAATTGTTACAAGACACTTAATACAATAAATTGAAGCATAGGTCTTGTCTTGAGTCTTGAGTCTTGAGAAGGAGCTTTTAGCCTTCATCTTTTTCTTATAAGCTGGCAACCTTGTAGCTTTCTTGATCAATTAGCTATAAGAGCTTTGTTTGTAGCTTTGCACGATCAAATTGCTTTAAGAACCTTGTAAAGCTTGTTATAACATTTTGCCTTTGTATATCTTGTAATATTTAAAAAGTAGAACAACAACTTTGTATTGTGTTGTAATCATCAAAATCAAGAATCAACAAGATCAAGTCACGAAGATCAAGCGGTTCAAAGACAAGATCAACTTTGATCTCTTGAAGTTGGACATGCATGAAGCATCGGGTCAACAGGACTTGGATCTAGTCCTAGAAGGAGACAAAGGGAGACTAATTGGCACAAAGCAGGAGAAGTGGAAGCAGACATTTTTAGAAGCCTTGTGTTTAATCCGGTTGTCATCGATGAACGAAGTCAGGTATAAAAGAAGCACGGCGTGTCTTTGGGCAACATTCAGAACTGACTACTCGGGATCGTCATCACAAGGTCGGATGTACCAGCAAAGAAAGTTGTGGGGTTTCTCAATGAAGAAAATTACCGCTCTTCTAGATTATAAAGTGGAGTTCAATATGGAGTTATCTGAACTGAAGGCGTTCAACGCAGATGATCTAAGAGTTTCCAACTCAATATATTCACCGTCAAATCCATCCAACATGATAACCGTGCTAAACGAGAAATCTACCAAGGAGAAGTTTTTCATAGCAGGTGTGATCAAGGGGTTGGAGGAGGATGCACTTAGGAAGGAGAGTCAGAAATCGGTGTCAACTTCTGTGAGTTGCTTGGAGGTGGATTGTACTTTGATTGGAAGGAAAAGTGTATGTAGGGGTAAGGTCCGTGGCTACCAGTGCAAAGGAATTGAGCATTACAAGAGAGACTATTGCAAACGGTTGAGACAAAGGGGCATCAAATCAAGTGCCGCTGAATCAGGTTATGGCTTAAACAGTACTTTTGTTTCAAGTCCTTTAGATGTGATTTCCGGTTATTCTTTTGATTCGGTTAGTTCTTCTCAAGTTTGCTCCGAGAGGGAGATAGTTTCTACTTGCAAATTTGTATCATATCGTTGTGTAGGAACGAAGGTTGATAAGATTTGTGAAGTAATGATTTTTACTTACAAGTTTGGCTCATGTCTTTGTACGGGAACGAAGATTGACAAGACTTGTGAAGTAAGAGGTGAGAAAACTACGAAGATGATAAACGGAAGGGGACACACACTAGAGGATGGCATGCATATTCCTTTGATGAAGTGGAGCCTTATTTCCATGAGAACTCTAGAAGCTCGGGACTGCAGGTACACAGATCCAGGTGGAGTTCGTTCAGTTTGGGAAAGTTATCGCAAGGTGATGAAGGGTAAGAGGGGGATTGGGCAGGTTCAGCACAACCTCTACCAGCTTTGGAGGAATAGGAAATCTTGGCCAAGTGGTTTGACACCCATTGTTCTTAAAGCACCATCTAGTATGCCGTCACTAGAATCATCCGAGTGAGACTGCGACGTTCGAATATCGTCGGAAGGTGGAGAGAGCCTTGAGGTAGGTGGAGTTTGTGTGGAGGGTGGTACCTCCATGATTACATCTACTGGGGTGTGCCCTTGAGGGGGGCATACAGCGGGAGAAAAACAGATGGAAATAGATTCAACTAGGAGAGGAAACCATTGAAACAAGTTATTTGCAAGAAGAGAAGTAAAAGTGTCTAGAAGATTTTAAATCACACAGGTGTGGATTCATGAGTATGCAATCCAAGGTGGAGATTGTTGGGTTTATGTCTTGCATACAAGATTGGATAAGAAGACGATAAGACGATGGAGAGACAAAGGCAATTTGAGACGGAGTGGAAGTAAGGAAAACAGCCAGCAGCAGCAGCAGGTGGAGTTGCTATCGACCGCACGGTCGACCGTCCAACTTGTAGAAGTTTCCGAGAGGGGGACGGTCGACCGACCTTGAGGTGCGATCTACCGACAGCAGCACTAATGGATTTATTGGGTCGGATCTTGGTGATTCGTGAAAACCCAACTTGCTCTTCAAGTCAGATCTGACGGCTCTTATCGTAGGGTTATCTCTTCAGGAATATCCAATGGTTATTGTATCAAGATATCAAACTATGTTTTCTGTCGATCTTTATATATTGTTGTTATTGGCCTCCATTGAGAGCCAAGAGAGAAAGTACTTTATTGAAGGAGAGATTGAGTGATTCTCTAATTGTAAACAACTAGTACTTGCTGGTGAGGCTTGAGAGAGGGTCGTGGTGAAAATTGTAATATTCTTGTATCTTCTCTAGTTGAATAACATCTTGGGTTTCTTCTCCTCCGGATTAAGGCGAAAATCCCAATCGGGACAAATTTGTGTGCTTTGATGTGTTTGGTATGATCTCATATGCGCTTGGTGGTTTGTTGCATCGAATAACTCAACAAGATTCTCATATTTCCTAAGAGCATCCACAGTCGTTTGCTTATTTGCCATTTTTTCCATTTTTTTTTACTGTTGCTCACACAGTTGTTCGCTATTTTGCCATTTTTTGGCAAAATCGCTACAGTAGAAAGGGGCGAATAGCTTTCGATATAGCAAAATGCATATTATAGCAGACGAAACATGATATAGCAAAATGCATATCATGTTTCGTCTGGATTATTTAATTATTATTTTAATTGATCGGACGAAACATGATGTTTTGTCCGAAGTAAAAAAAAAAACCAAATAAAATAACCTTTAAATGTGGGAATGAACATGATGTTTCATCCCAATTTGAGACGAAACATCATGCTTCGTCCCAATCCAATTTTAAAAAAAATTTGTAAATTTTTAATTTTTTTTTGCAATTATCTAAATTGATTTTGCAAATTTTTAAATTGTTTTTGCAAAAAAATTTACAATTTGTTAAAAAAATTCTTTTTGCATTTTTTTTTAACAAAAAAAACCTCCGGAATTTCCGGACGAAGCACCATGCTTCGTCCAGCTACAGTGAATTTTTTGGAATTTTTTGTAATTTTTTAATTGTTTTTGCAAATTTTAAAATTTATTTTGCAAATTTTTAAATTGTTTTTGCAAATATTATTTACAAACTATTTTTAAAATTTGGTTTTGCAAATTTTTTTTGCAAAAAAAACTTCCTTTTTTCCTCCTTTTTGGGACGAAACATCATGTTTCGTCCCGTAATTTTTTTTTTAGTTACAGACGAAACATCATGTTTCGTCTGTTTCTTTTTTAACGAACTTATGCATTTTTTTGTCATTCGACGACTGCAGCGTTTCGTCGAATTGGATGGGCAAAAAATGCATTTTGCCATTTTTCACATTCAACGACTGTGGATGCTCTAACAAAAGCAACTTATTACCAGACTAATTCAATGCATTATTCTCGAATCACTTATTCAATTGCAAGATAATTTCAACCTAAAGGTAAACTTCTCAAAGGTCACTGACCTCAAGCCCACAAAGTAGATATATAATAGATTTTCAAAACATTGAGATTTTTCTCTTGTTATAAGTTTGAAGATAAAGTTTTGGTCCTGATACTTCAAGATTTTACAATACTGCCACGAGCTACGTTTTGGTTCCGTCTACATTTACATCAAAATTATTGCCATGCCCATTATATTAAGGAACAGTAATTTTCCTCACATATTCTGAAGTGTGTACTCTTTTTTTGAAAATGGAAAAGTATGAGCTGAAGTAAAACAACGACGAGCAATCATAAGAAACTTATGTGTAATTACGTATGTATAAATCTCAACCAGATTCCGTAGAAAAAACACAAAATAAGAGCATTTTGTTCAACATTTTGAACAGGGCAAGTTATAGAAAAACTAATCCCCCCAAAATTATAACAGAAACACAAAATCACACAGCAAATGTACAAGCCAGAGCATAATAAAGAAAACAAACAGAAGCCTCCATTTAAATCTCCACAATCTTAACAGAGTCAAAAGCAAAGACTCCAGATAGAGCATGAGAGCAAGGTACAACTACAATAATCTAAGACCAGATTAGTATAATGTTAAAGAGCTGAAATATAAATAAATGCATAATACAATACCTTGTGGGATCAATCTAACTGTTCAAAACTCACATCATTAAAATGTTCTTCGGAAAATTCTCCAAAAGCATCAACTTCATTTGACATATTGGTGCAATCTTGTGCATCATTACCACTGCTCAAAAGATAATAACTAACCGGTCAGTATATCATTTTAATCATGGGTATATATAGAAAAATGAGGAAATCAAATAGGGACATAAAAAAATAGATAAATATCCTCTCTAACTTTTTAGTGCAATTTCTTCGCATGCCGCACACATTACATTTCTACCTCGACCTTTGACTTGTTCTCTTATTGGCTTCCATCTCTTTCAACTAAGTCTTTCTTTAGTTTTTGCATGAAGAGGCTCGTGCACTGTGATTTTGGACGGATTCATCTCTCTTTGTAATGCCCCGAATTTCATTTACATGTAATTTGTAGCACAACAGGATCTTTTACTTCAAATTTGTACAATTTTATGAGGAATTTAAAACTTTTTGATTACAACTTGTTCTTTACATCAACACAGCAGAAATTTAAATAAATGTAACATGATATACAATAATGAAAATTCTTCAATCTTGTAACAGCTCATCATAGTGACTTTAAGTCCATGAAACTTTTGGATATTTTCGCCGATGAAGCTCCGATGCCAATGAAGTTCCCTCTCCCCCGTCCACTCCTCTCCTCTCTCCCAATCCCTCCTTGGTTTCTCTACTGGTGAACCCCCCCACCCCAAACAAACTGCTCGTCTCCCTTCCCCTCTTCTCCAACCACCTCCAACGCAACCTTCTCCAACCTTCCTGATCACCCCAACCATGCTGACCAAATTGGAGCTTAGTGGGTGCGGACCCAATGAGAGGGTCCGTCACACCCACAACATCCCCACACCACCCCCCTCCTCAGCAACAGCCGTTTCCCCTACGTCACCTCCTCACAGCTATGTCCACAACCCCCCGAAGCCCACAGTTCAAACCCTTGCCCCAAAACCAACCCTTAGCACTCTGCACAACCGGTCGGAGGGCGAACCCTCTAGGCTCAGAATGGCTCTCTCCCTACAGCGGGCACTTCGTAATGCGCGTCATCGGCCTGAAGGGAGAGGCTTTGCTCATCATCGCCCATCGACGAAGTTGCAGCTGAGAGGACGGGCCCATAGAGGGGGTCCTCCTACTAGCCAGTATCGGCGTAATAGAACCCCCCCTGCGATCCAACGTCACACTCAACAACAACACCAGGCAACAACAGAAGTGCATCACAGGGACAATCACAGGGTCAATCACACTAGAGGAAAAAGCTACCGTAATGCAACTCACTACACTCAGCATCATAGAGAGGCAATTACTCCCTCCCATCATAGAGAGACAGCGAGTTCATTCACCCCTCCCAGCGCTTCAATGGCCTTGCACCACAACTCTCCTCCAAACGCAACCACACTCCCAACGGAACCCAACAAGAAGCGACATTACCAACCCCTTACTACTTCCCCCCTTCCCCACAAGTCCCACCAACCACAGCAAAGGGAGGTGGCCCTCGAACCTCCAAGGTCCACCGTTGTCTGGGCCCAAAGAAGGGGTCCAAACGGTGACCTTAATGAGGGCAAGGGGCCAGTTCCCATGGAGGAAGCAGGAGAGATATGGCAGGAGGTCACACACAAAGGAAAAAGAAAATCCAACTCCCCAACACCAACATTACAAGAAAACAGAAAACACCAGAGAAGATGAAAGCGCAAACCGGCTCCGTGCTTCAACTGCGGGAAGTTGGGACACTATCAGACGGAATGCACCAAAGAAGTACGAAATCTTAGATGTATGATGTGGGGGCACTTGTCCTACAACTGCACAAACGTAGTTACCTCCAATGAAGATGAAGATCGGCAAGTACATAGGGGTAAGTCGCCGGACAACCCAGCGACTGTTAAGCTCGCAAACAGCCTCGCAACTATAAAAAATGAAGAAAAGTGGTTTAGTCAGTGGTGCGCAGTGGCACGTGTGACGAAGGGACGGCCATTGGAGGTTCATGTTCTCCAAGCTTTGAACACGACTTGGCCAATGAGAGCGCATCGTGACTGGGTTGCCAAGAGAATGTCTCCCTTCCAATTTTTAATTTCATTCCCGTCGCCGCAAAAGCTTATAGAAGTCACCGAAATGCCAATGGTGGACTTTGGACATTTCACGATGGATTTTAAAGCTTGGTCACCAAGCTTTGGTGCTGAGAGACCTCAAGGGGATAGATTTTGGGTATGGATCCACAACATACCATTGCATTTTTGGAAAAAGCATCACATAACTTATCCTTTTTATAGGATAGTCTTGGCAGCCCTTTAACTAGGTTGTTCTTAGACAATTTAGCAAGAGTTTTCATATTCATATGGCTAAATCGCTTATTCCATAGCCAAGAATCATTATTAGAAGCTACTAAGAAAAAATCATTCGAAAAATCATATGACTTCAAACACAATTCATAAATGTTATTCTTCCTAAATCCTTGAAAAATTATATTTTGCATGGTAGAGTTGTAAATTAAACATGCATCCTTTTCAAAAACTAGTTTATATCTCTTATCACACAATTGGCTAAAACTCAACAAAATATACTTAAGTCCACTAACTAGAAAAACATATTCTATTGAAGGGTTAGTGTGCTTACCGACCATGCATTTTCCAATGACCTTCCCTTCGTTGTTGTCACCAAATGTGACTATTCCTCCATCAATTTCTTATATGGAAGATAGGAGGTTGCCATGACCAGTAATGTGCTTTGAGCATCCGCTGTCAAGTATCCAACGATCTCTTTTAGGTACCTATAAAATTTTCAATGTGAATATGGTACCCTTTTCATTAGGTCCAAAAGAGATTAGTTCTTGGGAAACCAAACACAAAGAGAGTTTAATTTTCCACCAAATGCCGAAATATAATTTACAGCGTTACATACAGTAAGAATATATGAATTTATGTAAGTAATTCTATCTTTCAGATTCACGTTGACTGGAACCCATATATTTTTGCACTGTCCAATCGAATTTACCGAACCTTTCAGTCGACTATTACTGAAATCCAGTCAGCTGTGAGGTAGAATAGGTCGACTTATCTGAGGTTTTCGTCTCTTTGAATGTGACTCAGAACCTCTGGATAGGCGACCTATATTTGTATTCAGTCGACTGGTCTGAACTATAGATCTACTCTTTTCATTAAAACTTACAATTTTTGGCTTTTCAAAAAACTCATACAGTTTATTCTTAACACTAGAAATAGATACAGGTTTATTTACACTAGTGTTCTTAGAAGCATGAGGTTTTTCAAGAGACTTTTGAAAACCAAGTCCAAATCTTTTATTAGTTTGTACTTGATTTTGGAGAACATCATTAAAATTATCCTTTCCTTTATTAAATTTAGATTCATTGTTGGATATCTCTTCATAATTTTTCTTTAGAGGCACAAGATTTATAACTAAACTAGAAAGTCGAGAATTTATAGATTTCACTTCTTTATCTAAGTCAAGATTCTCTTGGAAAAGTGTTTGATTTACTTTCTCCAAGTTCTTAACTCTAATTTTTTCTTTCTTAAGCTCTTGAAAAATCTCGTTGAAAGCATCTAGTAAATCATTAAAATCATAATCATCACTTACTTGATTTTGAGACTCCATAAAGCAAACGTTAGCAACATCGTTTGTCTCTTCATTTTTTTCTTCTGATGAAGAGTCGCTATCATTCCAAGTTGCTTGGTATGCCTTTTTGTTCTTCATGAACTTGTTCTTTATGTACTTGTCCTTCTTGAAGTTGGACGCCTTTCCTTTAGATTTTGCATTCTTTAGTGGGCAATCCTTCTTCATGTGTCTAGTCTTGTTACACTTGAAACAAGTTGGAAGTTCATTAGTATCCTTAGATTTTGAATTAAATTTACCTTTCCTTAGGAACTTTTTGAACTTTCGTGTAAACATGGCTATCTCTTCCTCATCTTCTTCTTCATCCTCAGAATCCGACATGGCCTTGAATGCAAGTGTCTTCTTCTTTGATTGTTGAGGTTCTAGATCCTTCTTGCGTTCTTCAAGTTGTACATCATACGCCATGAGATTTCCCACAAGATTCTCAAGAGAAAGTTGTGTTAAATCGTTGGCCTCTTCAATGACGGTGGTCTTCTTCTCCCATTCGGGGGTTAGTGCACGAAGAACCTTCCTCACCATTTCAGATTGAGTATGTCTTTTCAAGTGCCACAAGAGAATTTGTAATATCCGTGAACCTTGTGATCATTTCAGACACATTCTCATTTACCTTCATGCGAAACATCTCAAACCTGTGAACAAGAACAAATATTTTAGATTCTTTTACTTTATTAGTTCCTTCATGAGTTACCTCGAGTGTGTGCCAAATTTGAAGTGCTGTTGTTGCATTGGACACATGATTTAATTCCTCCTTGGTAAGAGCACAAAATAGCGCGTTCATCGCCTTTGCATTGTTCATTGTTTGGCTCTTCATGTCGTCGTTCCATTGTGCATATGGAATGGTAGGAGCGGTGTACTCAGTCTCCGTCATATTCCATATCTCATAGTTGATGGACTGAAGGTAGATCTTTATTCTACACTTCCAATAGTTGTAATTGGTTCCATCGAAGAGGGGTGACCTTTGTGTGGATTGGCCTTCATGGTATTAGTTTGCATTAGAAGTAGTTGCCATTGCACTCAACCAGGCTCTGATACCAAGTGTTGGATCCTGTAGGCAAGGCATGAAATACTAGAGGGGGGTGAATAGTGTTGTATAAAAATTAATAACGAAATTGAACTTTTTCTTCTGTCCATTCGACTTGAAAAGAGAAATAAGTTGACTAAGATGTCAGATTAGAAGAGTATTTTAGATAAGTCTGATCAGTCGACTTATAGCGAAAAACAGTCGACTTGCCAGACAAGTTTTCGAAGAGTATGTTATATCAGTCTGACCAGTCGACTTAAAGAGGAGACACAGTCGACTGTCCAGACAAGTTTTCGAATAAGAACTAAATTCAAGTAAAGAAAATACAAATTCAGAGAAATACAACCACAGAGTATACATGATGCATCCTGGTACGGTCCTCCTGACCTACATCCAGTCCCCAAGCAACCCACTTGAGATTTTTCACTATTCTTGAAAAATACAAGAATACCCTACGACGTTCGACAACAACCTTGTCGGACCCGTAGACCTCTCTCACCACTAGAGAGAGCAAACCCACTCTTCAACCAAGAGTGAAAACCTGAATCTACAACCTAGAGCCCTACTCTCCAACCGAGAAGACCACTCTCACAATCCGAGAGTGAAAGAAAACAATTGAGATACAATCAACCTATAGCCTTATTTTGTGATTGTGATTTTTGTATAGTGGCTAATAGGTCACTTCTGAAATCAGTCCAAAACGAAATTAATGTTATATTGGACTGAGATTTAGAGAACCAAGACTTAGAAGATTTAGAGTGCTTGTTTGAATACTAGTTCTTTTTCAAAAGCAAAAACTTAAACTTTTTATCAAAAAGCTTGGGACCTTTCAATGGTGATTCCTAGGCTCTATTTATAGATAGGAATCACTAGAACATTGTAAAACAGTTTATAAAACTGATTTAAAATGGATATAAAGCTTTTGAATTCGAAAAACAAGTTTTAAATTCTAAAAGTATCGAAACGACTTGAATAGTCAACTGGGTTGCCATGATGAGTCAACTGGTCAGAGTTTGAAAGAGTTCAGACAGTTTTGTACTGGTACAGTCGACTAGTGCCATAAGGCAGTCGACTGGTATTTAACAGCTGATCTAATTCAAACTGTTTCGACCTTTAATCTTTTGAAAAATAGTCAATTATAAAGATGTGTGAGTGTGTGTGTGTGTGTGTGACAAGGCTGTTACATCAGTCTAAGACTCAAAAAAGTAAGATTACAATTTGTTTTACAAGACATTTAATAACACATTGAAGCACGGGTCTTGTCTTGAGTCTTGAATAAGAGCTTGAGCCTTTGTAGCTTGATCAATTTTCTTTGAGAGCTTCATTGGAGTACTTTGCACTTGTGTATCATACATAGTATGGACAATGATACATCATGCATTATATAAGAAGTAGCACAACTTTGCATTGTGTTGTAGTCATCAAAACCAAGAATCAACAGATGGCAGTTCAAATCTAGGCCCTTGCGATTCTTTCTTTCTTTTCATTGCAACTCATGGAAAGTTAAAATTAGGCCGTTGTGTTGACGTTAATATATTTTAGTTCCAACCTTTATTTTAAAATACTTATTTATAGTTATGTAATGAAAGGAAAAATTTGTATTTGACCCATAGGTTGACCTTAATTTGACACACACACACACACACACACACACACACACACACACACACACACACATAACTAATCCTGATCTATACGGTAAACACAGTATACCCATGATCTTTGATTCAATGCTATAAACCCCCTGTACTCGTTTTTGCAGTAAACCGTTCCAAAAAACCATAATTTAGGTTGTGAAAAAACCAAAATACCCCCATATAAATATAATGTAATTACTCTATCCTCACTATTCTCACTCTTACTCATTTTGCCTAAATCATTATCATATCACTCTCGAATCCCAAATCCCAAATTTTTTTCGCACTCCCCAAATCTGAAACCCTAAATCCCTAAGTCAAAAACCTAGCACCCCCAAATTCGAACTCCTGACACCCCCAAATTTGAAACCCTAGCCTTTAATTTTGATTCAAATCAAAATCAAAATTGAAATATGTTCACACTCGCTCTCGATCGCGTCCCTCTCTTTTGCCCATGCATGCAAACGTAGGCATATGAAAATCTCTCCAGCCACTCGACCCAGGTACACTTGTACAAAATAAGGTTTTGGTGTTTTTACTTTCATCTCTCTCTCTCTCTCTCTCTCTCTCTCTCTCTCTCTCTCTAGTGTTTGGTCTATTTTCATCCATTTGGGGAGGGTTTCTGGTTTAATAGAGGACATGGTTTGGAAAGTTCTAAACACATGTTGTAGTGCAATTCGAGGGAGATGAGCTTCATTATGTTCATTAGCTTCAAGAAGACTGTAAATGAACATGAAGAGTGCCTAAATATTGCAGTGTCACTCTTATATATAACATATATAGAGATCAATACAAGTATGATAAGATTATCATGAACATGGGCATGACACATATAGGAGGTTAATCACTCAAAAGTACCTTAGTTCACATTACACTTAATGAAACTAAGTTCACATTACACTAATAAAATGTAATTCATAATATTACATGAATCGCAATGGTAGATCAACCTAGACACACAAAGAGGTAGTGGGGAGATAGATGATCTTCTCCCGCTCCACACTTCGATCTTCCTCTTGAAAAGCACATTTGCAATACCTGTTGAAAACATGTTTTTCAGGAGGGAGATAGATGCATGGAGTACGATACGATGGATATAAAATGAGGTGCGGTCCACCAAAAATGTAAATTATAAGCACCAAAAAAGCTACCCATTACAATATGAGGAAAGGAAATCTCATATTTGAAGGAGAAAAGAGTACTTATACATATATATTTAGTTTTTATATGATCGATCCGTATCGTTCAGTTTGTTTTTAATGTCGTAAAACGTATGCATATAAAAAATCAACTCATTTGAAGATTTCTTACCCATACATCGCATGGTCTAATTTTTTATGTTATTAAAATCTCTTCGTTATGCAACCACTTAAAGCATGGAGTCATGGATAAATGATGTCCAAATCGAGAAACTCTCTAAAATTTGCATTTTTAATTAAAAAATATCATAATGTTATTTTTTAGAACATAAAACTTTTATTCAGTTAATTTTCTTTCTTTCTGTTAATTCTGAATAAAAAAGATAACATAGTTTTCATTTTATCCAGTAAAAATTTCTTCTAGTATTTATATTTTAAATTAAGAAACCCCCTAACGTTTATTCTTTTCATAAAGAAACTGATATTTTTAATAAAATCCAACGTACGATTCAAGCATGAATTTCAAAGCTTCTAAGGGCAGAATAGTAATTTCACAACAACTACATGCCCATTAGAGGAACATGGGCCGCATCTAGGCCCACCAGCCTAACCATGTTAGCAAATGAGGCTTACTTACAACCTAAGAAAGAGAGTTTTCCAGCTAATTACATGTGATAATTAAATCTTCCAAATTAGAAATTAAATAACTACCTTTATCCATTAACTAGGGGAATCTTCAACCAAATGTGAAAAATAAACCTTCTCAGATCTTTCTTATGGAGAAAGACTCATAACCTATAAAAAACTCAACCCCACCTCACCCCCCCCCCCCCCCCCCCCCCCCCCCCCCCACACACACACACAAAGTCATTAAGAAGTAATCATATTTTGTCACAAAAAAACTCTTATTTATTTCTAAGTTACTGACTTGAGTGTCTAATGGTCTATCACTGGGGCCAATCCCGATGTTTTGGACTTGTTACAGGTTTGGTGGAGACATTTCAACTTTCCAACCCATATCCAAGCGTTCCCAAAATTTTCAGATTTATCAAAAAGGAGTTTTTAACCATACCCCCCTCCAAAAAAAAAATCGGTAAGAGGTAATCATATTTTTTCACCACTAAACTCTCATTTATTTCCAAGTTACTGACTTGAGCATCGAATGGTCTATCACCGTGGCCAACACCGGTGTTTTGGACTTGTTGTAGGTTCGCTGGCGACATTTCAACTGTCCAATCCATATCCAAGCATTCACAAAAATTCGAATTTATCAAAAAGGAGTTTTTAACCATATTTCCCAGCCAAGATCGACGGTTAGATATATAGTTTCTTTCTCAAAATCCGAACTCATTATCTGATTGCTCCCACACCATAAAAATGCAACAATAGATTGACATCATCTATGGGAAACTACAGATTCTCAAAACCCAAACTCAACATCTATTGCTCCCACACTAGAAAAATGCAACAACATATTGGTGTTGTTTGTAGGAAACTACAGATCTGCCTCCGGTCAAATCCGCTGGCAAATAATCACTTTCTCTGGCCCTAACCAAGGTGAAGAAGGCGAGAGACAGTAGCCGTCAGCCCAAAGTTCATCTCTTTCCTCCTCCATGGCAACCCCCATGCCCATCGTCACAGGCCTTCATTCGGTACCTCTTACTCCACCTGATCTCCATGCCGTCATCAACAACCGAAAGCAAGGTGTCAGGCCTCGCTTCCCAAAAATATGAAATGCAAGCACGTTGGCCTAGCGAATGACTTGCGTCATTCATAAGCTGTTATCGATTCAACTCAACAATATAAACAAGAAAGTGATACAACCAAGCATGCATTGTAGGGGTAATCATATGATTAACAATACTTGGAATTTAAGCATAAAATAACCAAACATAATAACAATCCAACATCTGTAATCAACAATAACAATATTCGGGTTAAAAGCCCACAATACAAGAAATAACAAGGTTCAATTTATTTAAGTCTTCATAGTAAAACAATAATCAATTAAGTGGTAGTGCAAATCAGTTCTTCACCATTGTAGTCCTCCTAATTCATCAGGCAATTCTCCTTGATTACCTGTAAGCTGTTAATCTAAAAGAGAGAATAAAATGTCCTTAGAGCAAGTCGTAGACAGCAAGTAGAGAAACAGAGAAACAATAGCATTTACAGTATAACAATAAATTCAATAAACAATAGAGTCGATGGCAATGAACAATGGCAAAATAATAACGATGCAATGTGCAATAACGATGATAATAAACAATAACAATAACGGTAAAAAATAACGATAACACTGTTCAATAACGACGACTATATGCGGTGACGATGTGATGAAAATCTTAAGTCTATTATTCGTATTAATCATAACTAATGCACGTACTACTGTATCTCATATGTTCCATACCACAGGTTCGATGCATACAATCAATTTCGTTTAGACTAAGGTGGTAGATTCTATAGGTCATATACTCGGCGTGATATAACATTAAAATGATAACACTGGCTATTACAACAATTTTTGGCATAATAACGATAATACTGGCTATTGTAGCAATTTATTGCACAATAACGATAACACTGGCTATTGCAGTAATTTCTTGCACAATAACAATAACATTGGCTATTGACGCAATTTCTTGCACAATGACGATAACGATATTTTGGGAACGAGGTCCACACTTCCGAGTACAATCACTACATTACCAACTACTCTAGTCAACCCTTAACATCGGCTTGATTAACATTCTTTTTTAATTCAACATTCTATACTAATAGGGAACAATAGGGATAAAAATATCAATGGGAAAACGATAAGGCGATTAATAAGGGATACTAGAATGATGACAACACAACCCTAAGATCATGGAATGTACTCTATACAATTAAATGCACCAAATACAATATTATATATTCAATTATATATTATCAAACATGGAAACTCAATTCTGGACAGCAGTAGGTTGTTGTACGATCAAGATGATGATTACGATCGTGATGATCAATAGGAGGATCACACGGGTGAAGATCACTTTGATGATGATGATGATCACGATGGTGATTGGACTTCCAGGATTCAAAGTGATCAAGAAGCTTCATGACGATGATGTTGCATTGGTGGTGGTCGGTTTCGACACCGACGGTGGGCTATGTGCGACGGTGGTGACTGGTGGTGATGGTCGGTGGTCGAGGTGGTCGAGGAAGTGCAGGGAATGGTGTAGCGACGGAGGTCATGAGGGAGGCAAAGGAGCTGTCGAAGAGAATGAAGGCGCTAGATGGTGGTGCGGTGGCTGAGGTGTAGAAGGTCGACTGGTGGTGCAGTCGGCGGTAATGGTGAGAGCGGCTGCAATGGTGAGGTCGCAAGAGACGAAGAGGACAACAGTAGGTGGCTGTAACGCTCGGTGGGTTACTGGTGACGGGCAGAGTTGAAGGCGGTTGTGGTGATGCGCTCAGGGGAGAGGTAGGGTGCACATGGCAATGGTGAGGGGACGAGGGTTGAGCTCGAAGGGGATGATGTTGGGTTCGATGGTGGAGATCCGTTGCAGCGGCGATGACGATGAGCAGGAGGGACGATGGAGGCCTGTGGTGGTAGGGACAGGAAGCAGGGGCTCGAGCGGGAGTTGTGGGGGTGTTGAGGAGGTCGATGGAGGAGGTGGACGAGCGACGAGGTGCTCGAGGTCAGAGGTGGGAGAGGAAGGGGGAGCTCCTCTGTTTCATTTTGAAACAGAGAAAGGGAAGGGAATGGGGGAGAGAGAGACGAGGATAGGGGTGATTTAATATAAAATATATTATAATAATATAATAAAAGGGGGAGTTAGTGGGATATGGGGGTTACGGGATCACTTAATGAGATGATGGGGGAATCAATAGGCTGATTATTAGGGTCAAAGAGATAGTGGGGTTATTATTAGGCAGTGAATAGGAGAAAATATGGGTATTTGGCTGTTGGTGATTATTTGGATTAATGGGTTTATGGTAGACTAAGATTTGGATTTAGGATCCAATAAATGTGGGTTTGGGTTTGGGTTAAAATTTAATAGGAGATGGCTTGGATTGGGCTTCAAATTAAATAATTAAATAATACAATATATGTCAAAATCAATGGGCTTTAACAAAAGAAATAAAATAGTAATGACATTGGGCTTTACAAAAATAATAATAATAAGAATCATGACAATAAAAATACTACTAATAATAACAGTAATAACATCAATAATACGAATAATAACAATGAAAATACTAAAAATAATAATAATGATAGTAGTAATTATAAAACTACCGATGATAATAATAATAATAATAATATTAATATTAATATTAATAATAATAATAATAATAATAATAATAATATGCATCAAAATAGAATTTGAGATTAACAAGTTCATTATCCAAACAGGAATAATATAAATTATAAATAGTTGATCAATTAAAAATAGAAAATATATCGTTATTCAAAGTGAATATAATTGTCGATTATAAAACACTTAGTAAAAGATCCAAAATGAATTTAGCGCAAAAATAGATTTATAACTAATCAAAATACAGAAAATATTCAGGAAATACGTATTTACGGGAACGGGGGTTACACAAGGGAAAGAACTTTGTCAACACTTAGAAGAAAGCGTACACAAGATGAGTTCCCCCGCCTAGGACACCAAGGAAACAGGAAAAGTCCTTCTCCTCATTGCGGGGGCAAAGAAACCTTAGGAGCCCAACTCCAGCTAGTCGACAGGCTCCCAAGCACCGCAAAGAAAATGACGCGCCCATCATTAGGGCCAAGTTTCGAGACTTCAATGATGAAATCTTCCAAGCCCTCCAAGTCGCCCCGAATAGAGGCCGACAGACAAGCAGTTGCCCACCTTCCACTGTGCAAAGAGAAGATTCTCATGGGTCAACCCGGTCGGAGTGACGGGAAGACCCAGTCATGTGTCGACTCCATGAGATGAAGGACCGCCAAGCCCGAATAGATAAAGAGGAGGATCATTGCGGTAGAGCATACTGCCCCTCCCGACCTCCCTCAACAGGTTCTTCCTAGAAGCCCGTGTTCCAGATAACTTCAAAGCTCCTCACTTCGACTCATATAAAGGTGATTCCGACCAAGCGGACCACATTGAAAGTTTTAAAACTGTCATGATGATCCACCAAGTCTCTAATGAGGGTAAACTTAGCAGACGATCTGCACCACTCGATCTGAGTGCGAATCTCAAAGTCATCTCACTTCTCCTTGTGGGCCGACTACGAGCCCATCACCTAGGTCCAGCCCAATGTGGACCGGGTCGCACCCCCTAATCAGGGGACTCTGGAACCTCCCCTAATCAGGATCTTAGGCCTATAAATACAGTCCAACCACTACAGTAACTAGATAATCGCAATTTTCACCATTTAAGTCATTCTTAATCATCTGGTTATTGACATGAGCGTCGGAGAGTCTGCTGTAGGGAATCCTCCCGGTGTCTTAAGAATTTCTTATAGGTGTCCAACTGTAACCCCCGTTCCCGTAAATAAATATTTTTCTGAATATTTTCTGTATTTTGATTATTTATAAATTTATTTTGTTTTAAATTCGGTTTGGATTTCTATTAAAATCTTTTCTAATAAAAAATTTTGTTTATTATGAATAACGGTGTGTTTAACTATATTTTCCATTTTGTAGTTGATCGACAATTTGTATTTTAGCCAAATAATATATATATATATATATATATATATATATATATATATATATATATATATATATATATATATATATATATATATATTGATTTACTTTAATAAATTTGTGAAACTCAAGTCTTATTTCGTTACATAACTTCATTATTATTATTATTATTGTTATTATTGGATTATTTTCGTGAAAGTATTGAATACAAACTACATTCCGTCATGTAATAGTATTATTATCAGTATTGTTATTATTATTATTACTATTTTTATTTTCATTATTATTATCGTTGTTATTATTGTTATTATTATTTTTATTACTGATTTGTGTTGTTACTAATATTTATTATTATTGTTATTACTTTAATTGCATTTATTATCATTATTATTATTTTATTATTATTATTAGTATTGTTATTAATATTGATATTTTGGTTACCATTATTATTGTAATTATTAGTATCATTATTCTTATTGTCATTATTATTATTATTATTAGTATTATTATTTTTGTTAATAGCATTATTGTTACTATTATTATTATTATTATTATTATTATTATTATTATTATTATTATTATTATTGTTATATTTTATAAACCCTATAATGCTAATTGTTTTTTTCCTATTGAATTTATACACACTAATTGATTTTTAACCCAAACCCCAAGCCTATATTCATATTGGATCCAAACCCTATACCCAATAACCCTACATCTCTTAAATCACCCTATAAATACTATTCCAAAACCTAACCCTAACCTAAACCTACCCTAGCTTCAACAGTAGCCGCCCCCTACTGTTCACCCCTAACCCCTTCATCTTCTCCCCCGCTCATCCCCTTCCTCTGCCTCGTTTTCGAAACCCAACTGACCCCTCACCCTTGCCACCCTCGTCGAAAATCGCTATCAGGACCTTCATCCTCCTTGACGATAACCCCATCGTCGTCATCCGCTCCACCATCGAACCGAACATCATCCCTTCTCCATCGACGCCATGGCCCCTCGAAGCTCACCCAAGTCCCTCTGTTTTCCTCCTCACATCGCCCACATCCAACTTCAACTCTGCCAGTCGCCTCCATCACTACCGCAGCCACCCATCGTCTCCCCTCGGTCGCCGCTCACCGTCGAAGATCCATTGCAGCTCTGAGCCTCCGTCTTCTTCTTCCTCTAGGTCCTCGTGGAACCCATCAACTTCGCTTTCAAGCTTCATCACAGCTCATCGTCTTCATCTCTCCGCTGTCCCTCACAGCCACCGAAGACCCCTTCAACCGTCATCGTCGTCATCCAGAGCCCCGCCTTCTGTCCTCTGTTTCGGTGCAAAATAGAGTACCGGATCGAGCACCGCCCCTCCCTCCTTGCTATCGTCGCTCCTCGTCTGCCAGCTCCACGCCCTCAAGTCACCACAGTCGTCGCTAGTTCCCCCACCGTCGAGCCACTCTCTCTCTCTCTCTGCCGATTTAAGAAGAAGAAACGTGAGTGGGTGTATTGGCTGTTAGGTGTTTGGAAGAGGGGGATTTGCTCTTGTGTTTGCTGTTCGGGTGGAGTAGGGTTGTGTTTAGATATTTGGTGTTTTGCTGATCCAGTGTGGGTGTTGCTGTGTTTGCTGTTTTGGCTTCGCACATGCCTCGCACGTATTCCCGTGTTATCATGGATTGTCGCCCGGGATCCTAACCCCGTTATTCTCAATTTATCGGATCTAATCGTCTCCTACAGGCAAGCGTCTCTTAAACTTATTTTTATTGTTTCTAGTTCAAGAAAACACTCCTTAAAATCCGGCAAGTAGTTATCAACTTGAATATCACATTTAATTGAACTTCGTTGTTTCCTTATTGTATAATGCTATTGATTCATAGTTGACTCATCATGCCATTGCTATTGAAATAACACTTGAACTGTAAATTTATATTGAACATTCGCATAGTCATCTGCTTGATTTTGTGCTGAGGTTGACCCGGTTTCTGACACAGTAACTTTAATCATTGCATATGGAAATTGTAGTACACTGAATCCATATATTATTATGTTTTGCATATAAACCATGTTTTCCATATTTAATGAATTGGACCATGTATATTTCATGTACTGTATAGTCTTGATATCACCTTGAAATTGTACTAGTGCTACCAGTCTCATCAATTGTACCTGTTGCATGAATATTGATACCATCGTCTACATTGATCACATGCATGTTCATAAATGATTGTTAATAAAGGATGTTAATCAAGCCAGGGTTAAGGGCTGACTAGAGTAGTTGATAATACAGTGACTGTAATCGGGAGTGTGGGGCCCGTGTTTCCCATGTCTTATCGTTAAATGGGACTACGTGCCACGTAGAACTAAGTGCCATATCAAGGATTGACGGGGGCCACCTCTAGAACCCATCACATGGAACTAAGTGCCGCGTAGAACTAAGTGCCACGTCAAGGATTAATGGGGGCCACCTCTAGAATTCATTACATGATTACAAGTTATATGGAACTAAGTGCCACGTCAAGGATTGACGGGGGCCACCTCAAGGACCTACGGGGGCCACCTCTAGAATCCATTACATGATTGTGTTATTGTTGAAATGTTATATCGTTTCGAGTACATGAACTATAGAATCTACCACCTTAGTCTAAACAAAATTGATTGTATGTATGGAGCCTATAGTATGGGATGCAGTAGTAGGTGCATTAGTTAGGATTAAAATGAATAATAGACTTATAAATATAAATGAACATTGAGCATTGACACTAATACTGAATACTAGTTATTAAGCATTGATTCCTGATTTCTGAATTATTGATTACCAACTTTGATTTTGTTACCATTTATCATTTATTGACTCCGATATCGTTCTGATTTATGCTCTTGTTATATAGTCCTTTATTTTTTATTTTACTACTTTCTACTACTTGTCGCCCGAAGCTTGCTCTAACGGGTTCTCTTCCTCTTTCTATTGAGTTATGTTATACAGGTACAGTGATGGGTAACCGAAAGGAACTCGTCGAACTGTTAATGCATCACATATTCTCGACTATTTGGTAAGTTCTTGTATTCCAGATTTGGTTATTTAATTTATTCTCGTTTATGTGATTATGTTTTCTACGTGATTGTGTTTATTTCTTTTCATGTTGTTGAGTTAAGATGGTACAGCTTATGGATGATGTTAAAATCATTCGCTGGGCCATGTCACGTGCTCATATTCCCATATTTTGGGAAGAGAGGCGTGACACAAACAACGGTTGAACCTCCCAGATCCACCACAAACACCACATCATCCTTGTAGTAGAGTCAGATCGGAGGCCGAGATATGAGTTTCCTCTTTCCCAAAAGAATTCGCATTATCTGTTGCTCCCATTATATTGGCACCGTCTGTGGAAAACCTAGATTTGAGCCTCTTTTCCAAATTCTAACTCATAATAGTCGATCGCTATGGCTCCTAAGGCTAAGAAGACTCCACCTGGGGGTCGACCATCTGACCCCCCCCCCCCCCCCCACTTCGTCCGTGCTCGACACAAAGTCGAGCAGTACCAACAGCTGCATGACCAAGGATTAAAGAATCCTAACCCGAGCGCTTCCAGCTCGGTGGCATGGGAGGTTGCCTAGCCAATGGTATCCGACCTGAGAAACATCATCAGTAGCCAACAGAACGGTGACGAATTTTGAAATAGCCTCAACCAATCCCGGAACGGAGGGAACCCCTCAGGCCGGTATCTCAATCGGATTCGCCACTCCTCCCACAATCGAGACAGGGAGAATTTTCGCTCCCCGAGGGACCACTAACCCTCCAACTGCCGAGGGGATGGTGGTCACATAACCAAAGCAGAGTTCCCCAAATTCCGTGACGAAATCCTCTAAGCCATCCGAGGTGGGGACCCTCCCGAGCAACCTATCAACATGATTCGAACGACGGGAAGAATCCATCCTCAAGCAACTCCAGAAAATTGAGGGTTGCCTTGCTCGGATAGCCGTGGGTGGGAGGCAGTCCGAACAGAGATACCGGTCGAACAAGATGCCATACTCCTCCCATATTCGCAATGCGCCCATCCTGAGGAGCTTCAAGCCTCCAGAGTTTGAGACCTATAACAGAGAAATAGATCCTGCTAATCACATCGAGGGCTTCAAAACCCTAAGATGATTCACAGCACCTCGGATCCCTTTCTCTGCCGTGTGTTTCCAACCACCTTGAGAGGCCCCCGCACGAGAATGGTTCACTAAACTCTCCCTTGGTTCGATCTACTCCTTCGACCAGCTTGAGGAGAAATTCCTCGCTAACTTCGTAACCAGCCGAAAGGCTGAGAAGACGAGCGCCTCTCTGCTGAACCCCAGACAGAAGAAAGGGGAATCCCTCTGAAAGTCCAGAGGTTTATGGCAGAGGCTCAGTCGAACTCCTCCCTCGATTATGGGGTAGCAGCATCGGCTTTCTGACACAATGTCCACCATGACTTGTTGATGGCCTCCTTGGTCAAGAAGTCCCCTGCCAACTTTCTTGACCTTTCCACAGAAGAAAAAAGTTTATCCTAGCAGTGGAAGCCCTCCATCCCGAGGGTCGAAAGGGATCCCCAACTAAAGGGAAGAGGAAGGCAAATAGCTCCGAACTCACCAAGAAAACCCAGAAGGACCCATCGGGGCAGAGGTGCTTCCTCCCATCTCTGCAGATCGAAAAATTTACCACCCTCAACGCGAGCATGTCTGCCATCCTGATGGAAATCGAGGGCAAAAACATCCCAATAATTCCAACAGGAAGAAGACAGGAGGTACTACTATCATTTCCATCGAGACCAAGGCCATGACACAGACAATTGCCGAGCTCTGAAGGACGAGATCGAGGCCCTCATTCGGAGAGGGTACCTTGCCAAATTCACTCGGGATGGCTTGAAATCCTCTCCATCCCATTGCGGGGTGAACAAACATCCAGAACCAGAGTCCGAACCCCCGATAACTTGGCCATCTTCCACTGCATCCATGGCGGGCCCATGAGGGGAGAGTATAGCTCCTTCCACAAGGCCTTCATCCGGGAGGTAAACTTTGTCCACAACTGTCCCCCTCCCAGAGGTCTCATATTGGTTATTTCTTTCTCGAATGAAGATCTTGAAGGCATTCAGTCCCATACTGCGATGCCTTGGTCATAAGTCTTGTGCTTGCCAATCATGAGGTGCGCGGCATCATCGGCGACAATGGTAGTTCAGTGAATATCCTGTTCCTGGTGGCCTTCGAAGCCTTAAAGCTCTACCGGGAGAGGCTGAAACTGGCAGGGTACACCCTCTATGGATTCTCTGGTGCCCCAGTCCAGATTGAGGGGGACGTTACCCTGGACGTCACTGCCGGGAGGTCCCCCACCTCACGAACGGAAGCGGTGTACTTCATGGTGGTCGGTGTCAAAGTCGCCTATAATGCTATTCTGGGCCGACCCGGCCTCAGCTCCCTCTATGTGGTACCTTCGGCCTACCACATGAGTAGGAAATTCTTGATCGAGTCTGGGGTCAGAGTCATCAAAGCGAATCAGGAGGTAGCCCGGGTCTGCTATACTGCCACGATGGTGGGCACTGTCCTCCCTCTCGAAGCGGTCGAGCTTCTGTCGGACCGAAGTTCAAAGGCTTTCGAGAAGGCGGATGACCATGAGATCTCGTTCCCCAAAACTAAACCTCTGAGTGCCACAATGAGAACAAAGCCCTCCCCCCCCTATATCTTCTATCAGGTCAAGAGCTCCCATCAAGAAGACCCGCACAGGGTCTCCAAAGTAGTCCGCCAAGTCGCCTACTGACTTGAATACCTGTGGGGCAGGCTAGTTGTAACCCCCATTTCTGTTTATACAAAAATTCTCGTATTCTTGTATTCTAAATTCTAAATAAATTCTACTATTCTTTTGAATATGATTTCTTTCTTTTGGGTATTCAATTATATTGTTAAGAACCTGGAATTTCAATCTATATTATTATTATTTTTATCATTTTTTTGAGTATTTAGTTGATGATCAAAGCCCAACTCCTAATCCAATGTATAATTTGTTTATTTATTTATTTGAAGCCTAGGCTTAGCCCAATCTGTTAAACTTATAACTATTAAATCCTAACTTGAAGCCCGTTAACCAAGCCAACCCGAAATCCATCATTAATCTCCTCATCTGAACAACTACCCTAATCTCTACTAACCCATGTTTCACTCATAACCAACCACTAATCTCGTAACCCCACTCTCCCTCATCTCCATAACCCCCCCCCCCCCCCCCCAATCTTTCTTTTCTTCTTTTTCATAATTAAAAAAAACCAAAAGGAAACCCATACAACCCCCTTCACTGTCTTCTCTTCCCCTTCAACTTCCTCACCTCGACCTCTAGCCACCGAACTCCACCTCTGTAGCTTCACCGCAACCGTGCTCCCGAGCCCCTTCCATCGCCATTGTTGTTGCCTATCCCGACTGCGGCGCGACCATCGCTGCAACCATTGTGCTCCCGAGCCCCGCAATCGCTGCGTCGTCTTCATCCACCGTAGCTTTGCGCCCATCACCGAGCTCCCTCATCACCACCATTGTTGTCTCCTCCCTATCTCCTCCCTCACACCCGCAGTCCCTTTCCCACTCTCTCACTAAGCTTCACCATCGAACAGTCGCAGCCACCATCACCATTGCTGCAGTCAACTCCGACAGCACACCTGACCACCACCATTGCCGCAACCGAGTCCACGATTGCCATTTCCCCAATCACCGTCAGCTGCACTACCAACCCGAAGTGCCACCTTCCTCCTTCATCGCTGCTGCACTTCGACCCCGCACACCGAGCCCGACTGTTGCTGCCTCCATCATCCGTCGCTCTCCACCACCTCAGCATCGAGCTTCGTCAGTCCCTCCCCTCCCTTACTATGCTACACCCCATAGCACCCGAAGCACCAACCACCTTGCTCGCTGCCAGCAGCGCAGCCAACTCCGTAGCCGAGCTTGCTTGCTGTTGCTTCGTCGCCGTCGTTTGCTGTCGTTGTGCCATTTTGCTATTGTTACTCGCTTCCATGTGCTCGCCACTTTCTTATTCATCGAATATTAGGCAAGCATCTTCTGTGCACATTTTATTATTTTTGTGCAAGTATCTTCCTTGACATCTGTTACCGCTAAATCTGGTGTGGGGGCAAACAGATAGAATTTGTGGATTCTTGAGAAAACGAACAAGGCAAACCTGTTGACCTGTTGACCTTAACCGACTTGTTGACTTGGTCTCTTGCCGCTGCTGCGAACCTACAAAAAGTACGAGACACCGGGATGGATCCCGGCGACGCACCCTCCGATGCTCAAGTCAGTAACCAGAAGTGATTTTGAAAGAGCGTAAATTGACCAAATACTGATTACCTCTTAATGGAGATGGATGGGGGCTATTTATAGGCATCTCAGGGATCAGATTAGGCATGTAATTCCTATGTATAGATAAGGAATGTAATCCCTAATTTCCAGTGAAAAGATAGATGTGAATAAGGGTCGTTGATTAAGATTTAATCAGGGACCTTGATTTTATCTTGCTGGACCGGGTGTGCAGCGGGTTGGAACCTGTACCCAGTTGATGTGGATCCGTTTATGGGTTATTAGGCTTTGAATAAAGACCCAGTTCCCATTTCAGACCCGTCAGTAGGTGAAATTACCGTTTTACCCCTGAACTTTAAGATTCGTCTCCGATGTGAACGGTCCCGATTTAATCCTATTTTTAGCCATATCATGAGCCCCCCACTCCTAGAGACTGAGTTTTTAAGTCTTTGAGGAGTAGTTTTACTGTTCTAATGGCGTACGAGATTTTATCGGTGTTCTTAAGGGAGTTTTGGATCTTGCTTGGGGTGTAACGGTGTTATTCTAGGCTTGTAAAATGCCCAAAAATATTTTTAGAATTTTCTGGATTTTTGGTGATTTTTCCAGATTTTTCTGATTTTTTTCTCATTTTTTTGAATTTTTTATTCATTTTCTGAATTAAATAATTAATTATCGAAAATATTAATTAATTATTCTAATTTAATAATTATTTTTTCAGAATTTAAAAATAATTTTTCTGAATTAATAATTATTTTTAGAATTTTTAATTAATTTTTTTCGGAATTTTTAAATAATTAAAACAATTAAATAGATAAATAAATAAATTAAATATTACCTGGACACGTGGCGCGATCTGTGCCGTCGGATCCCGGCACGAATCTTGAGGAGGCGCGTTTCCCAAAAAAATGTTATTTTGTCGTTTAGCGCCCGTGGCGCGATCTGGACCGTCGATCACCAAAAGCGCGAATTTCTGGAAGATCCAACGGTCGTAGTCGCTCGACGGCTTTTTTCTCCATTTTGGAGCTCGAATGGGGACTTGCTCGGCAGCCGACCGGGAGGTGACGCCACGTGGCATCGCCACGTGGCACATAATAATTTTTTTTTTCTCACCCTGTTCTTTCTCTTCTTCTTCGTTTTCCTCTGTTCTTTCTCTCTTCCTCTCCGCTTCGTCTCGACTTCGTGGCGCGTTTCTTCCCTCGTCTTTTGGACTCAACTCCGAGAGGAGTTTGGCGAGCCCGGAGGAGGGGCTCCGGCGAAGCTGGAGAAGCTCGACTGCCGTAGGGTAGGCGAGCGTGGCGAACAAACTTTGAAGCTCGTTGAGAGGGCTCGGCGAGGCTTTGAAGCAGAGCTCGGAGGTTGAAGATAGCTTCAAGGTAATGGAGCTCGGAGACGGGCCATGGCGGAGCTTGGAGATCTCCTCGACAGTTTGACGAGAGAGGAGCTCGAGCTCGGAGGTGTGAGGCTTTGAGCTCGGCGAAGTGGAGCTCGAGTTCGGAAATGGCGGAGCTTGTGAAGAGTTCGGAAATGGCGGAGCTTGTGAAGAGTTCGGAGGTGTGAGGTTTTGAGCTCGGCGAAGTGGAGGTTAGCGAGTTCGTTAATGGAGCTCGCCGATGGAGGGCCTCGTCAGTTGAGGGCGGAGCTCGTCCATGGAGCTCGGCGAGGTGGAGAGCGGAGCTCGACGAGGTGGGAACCAAAGCTTGACGGCACAGGGAGCTCGGAGACGGCGGGAAGGTGCTTTGGCGGGAAGGTGCTGAAGAGGAGAAGAAGGGTACGGGTGTTCGGGTTTGGATCCCTTAACAGGTCCGAACCCGACCCTTGTGGTCCTTTTTCTTTTTTTGGCTTCTTGTTCGGCGAATCCGAGCACGGATTTTGAGGCAATTTTTTGGCCATTTTGCAGCTCGGCAGGGCAGTAGCTCGGATGGTAGATCTGAGCTACGTGGCTCGATCAGGACGGTTGATCATGATCATGGCGCGAATCTCGAGACAGGCACGGTTCCCAAGAAAACACTATCTTGTCGTGTAGTGGTGCTGGCATGATCTGAGCCGTCTGATCGAAATCTTACGCGAATGTTGAGGGAAAAGTGATTTTTCTCCGTTTTGGGGCTCGGATGGGCACTTGCTCGGAATCCGAGCCGGACCCTTTGATGTTGGGGTCGGATCGGCACTTGCTCGGCATCCGAGCGGAGGGAAGAGCTCGGCTCTGGAAGAGAGCTATTTGTGAGATGAGTGTGAGGAGGGACTCTATGATAGAGTTGTGCTCCAAACTCGTTGAGAAGAGGTCCGCTTCGGAGGCGAGCGGAGTGAAGAGCTCGGCTCTGGAAGAGAGCTATTTGTGAGACGAGTGTGAGGAGGGACTCTATGAGAGAGTTGTGCTCCAAACTCGTTGAGAAGAGGTCCTCTTCGGAGGCGAGCGGAGTGAAGAGCTCAGCTCTGGAAGAGAGCCATTTGTGAGATGAGTTTGAGGAGCAACTCTAGGAGAGAGTTGTGATCTCCGAACTCGTTGAGAAGAGGTCCGCTTCGGAGGCGAGCGGAGTGAAGAGCTCGGCTCTGGAAGAGAGCCATTTGTGAGATGAGTTTGAGGAGAAACTCTAGGAGAGAGTTGTGAGCTCCGAACTTGTTGAGAAGAGGTCCGCTTCGGAGGCGAGCGGAGTGAAGAGCTCGGCTCTGGAAGAGAGCTACTTGTGAGACGAGTGTGGGGAGGGACTCTATGAGAGAGTTGTGCTCCAAACTCGTTGAAAAGAGGTCCGCTTCGGAGGCGAGTGGAGTGAAGAGCTCGGCTCTGGAAGAGAGCTACTTGTGAGACGAGTGTGGGGAGGGACTCTATGAGAGAGTTGTGCTCCGAACTCGTTGAGAAGAGGTCCGCTGAGAGCCATTTGTGAGATGAGTTTAAGGAGCAACTCTAGGGGAGAGTTTTAGCTCCGAACTCGCTGCTTATGTGAGAGAATCAACGGTTGTGGGAGAAATTCCGAATGGCAAACCACTTCTTACCCGCTTATGAGCGAGTAATTTGAAGCAGAATCGAGCCAAGTGTTGAACTCCGAATTCGTCGTTTAAGAGAGCATCAACGGTTGTGGGAGCAATTCCGAATGGCGAACCACTTCTAACCCACTGAAAAGCAAGTTATTTGAAGCAGAATCGAGCCAAGTGTTGGACTTCGAACTCGTCGTTAGAGGGATTCAATGGTTGTGGGAGCAATTTCGAATGGCGAACCACTTCTAACTCGCTTACGAGCAAGTTATTTGAAGCAGAATCGAGCCAAGTGTTGGACTCCGAACTCGTCGTTAGAGGGATTCAACGGTTGTGGGAGCAATTCTGAATGGCGAACCACTTCTAACTCATTTACGAGCAAGTTATTTGATGCAGAATCGAGCCAAGTGTTGGACTCCGAACTGGTTGTGAAGAGCTTAGTGAGTTGCGGGAGCAGCCATGTAGAAGAAGCTGGACTCCGAACTCGTTGTGAAGAGCTTAGTGAGTTGCGGGAGCAGCCATGTAGAAGAAGCTGAACTCCGAACTCGTTGTGAAGAGCTTAGTGAGTTGCGGGAGCAGCCATGTAGAAGAAGCTGGACTCCGAACTCACCATTTAGCAAGTTGTGACTCGGAAAGATAGAGAAGAAAGAGCAATAATTTTCAATGAAAAAATGTAAAGTTTTATTGAGATAAACTAAATGGCTGCTTCAATAGGACGAGCCATTATTACATGCTATTGGCCGGATTACAAGCATCAGCCTTATTGAAAATCAAAATCCTACTTCTACGATAAGGTGAAGACCTCTTGGGAATAGCTGGGAGAATCTGAGTCTTGAAGCTCGGTGGGCCTTTCTGTTCGTTTGCTGGCTCCTTAGTGGGGAAGCTCGGACCCATCTTTTTGGACGAACTTTGTAAGGTGCCCCCGCTGTATGAGTTCTTCGATCTCCTCCTTGAGAGCCCGACAATCATCCGTGTCGTGGCCGTGGTCCCTGTGAAAGCGGCACCACTTATCCTTATTCCTCTTCTTTCCAGGTGTGTTCATTCTAGTGGGAGCACGGAGTAGCCCTTCTTTGTCCACCTCCATAAGAACTTCTGATATATTAGCAATGAGGGGGGTGAACTTCTCAAAACGAGGAGTCAGGCGGCACTGGCCATTGCCGTCCTTCTGAGATTTTTGGGATCCTTCTTCGCTTGTGCTCTTCCGTTTGTTCTCGGAAGATGTCTCCTCAAGAGCAAGGGGTTGAGAGCCTCTTCCGCCCGTATGTACTTCTCCACCCTAAGTAGGAGGTCTGAGAAGTTCCGAGGAGGTTTCTTGGCAAGGGATGCCCTGAGGTTGGCATTAGTGACGTTGCGCTCGAATGCGGCAGAGGCTACTGACTGGTTGAGAGAGGGAATGGACCGGGCTTCGGCAGTGAACCGTCGAACATAATCCCTTAGGCCTTCACCCTTTTCTTGGTTGAGGGTCACCAGAGATACACTTGTTTTCTCAGCCCGGCGGCTACTCACGAAATGAGTAAGGAAGAGCCCTTCGAACTGATCGAATGAGAAGATGGAGTCCGGGGCGAGTCGAGAGTACCATTCTCGTGCAGACCCCTTCAGCGTGGCAGGGAAGATCTTGCAGAGGAGGGCGTCTGAAGCATGGTGGATCATCATGATAGTTTTAAAACTCTCTATGTGATCTGCGGGGTCTGACTCCCCGGTATACGATTCGAAGTGAGGCGACTTGAAGTTCTCTGGGATGGGGGCCTCCATGATGGTGCGGGAGAATGGAGGTCTGCTCAGGCGGAGGTTTATCGCTCGTTGCTCTTCTTCCCTGTCAATTCGACCGAGGCGCCTCTCCATCTCGTGGAGACGGCGGTAGACCGAGTCTTCTCTTTGATCATACCTTGCCGAGCCCCAGGACTCATCTTCGTACGAGGGTGGACTGGGGCTACGGCAATGGTAGTTTGGAGATGGACGAGGACTGAGAGTTTGAAGGCGATGGCTCCTAGTTGGCTCATGAGTAGGTGGCCTCTGGTCATTCTTTGGAGCGATATTGAGGGCCCTTAAGACTGTTTCTTGGAAGTCTTGAAGATCTGCCCTTGTAACTGGTGCCTCTCCAGCTTGGCGGTCCCTATGTGTGGCTCGGCTTACTGGAGAATGAGTTCTCCGCCGATGATGCTGAGGGGACTCTCTTTGCCTCCTCGAGGGAGGGGATCTTCTAGTCTTCGGTCGTCGGGGGGTTCGGATTCTGGAAGCGCCTGAGTTCTCGGGTTGATGGACTCGACCAAGGGCCCGCCATCCATTCAGGCGGGTTCTAAGGTCGACCCCCTTTTGGCGGTTGGCAATGATTTGACGAAGATCCCGCTCGGGAGGGCTTTGAGAAGCCAGGGATTCTACTTAAGGATTGGGACCCGTGACTCGGTCATGAGGAGGATGTTGCTTCGGATGACTCTGACGAGAGCCCCTCTGGACAGCCCCCCGAGACCCTTGAGGGGCCTGTTGAGTAGGAGCACCTTGAACCAGAGGAGGGAGAGGAGGAAGGGAAGTGGTTCTTCGGTTGGAGACCGCTGCCTTCCTCTTCTGTTTTGGATGCATGACTTGAAACTAGTATCGTTGATGAAGAGAGGTCCGGTTGCTTTTTCGTTTCCCACAGACGGCGCCAATCTGTTACCGCTAAATCTGGTGTGGGGGCAAACAGATAGAATTTGTGGATTCTTGAGAAAATGAACAAGACAAACCTGTTGACCTGTTGACCTTCACCGACTTGTTGACTTGGTCTCTTGCCGCTGCTGCGAACCTGCAAAAAGTGCGAGACACCGAGATGGATCCTGGCGATGCACCCTCCGACGCTCAAGTCAGTAACCAGAAGTGATTATGAAAGAGCGTAAATTGGCCAAATACTGATTACCTCTTAATGGAGATGGATGGGGGGTATTTATAGGCGTCTCAGGGATCAGATTAGGCATGTAATTCCTGTGTATAGATAAGGAATGTAATCCCTAATTCCCAGTGAAAAGATAGATGTGAATCAGGGCCGTTGATTAAGATTTAATCAGGGACCTTGATTTTATCTTGCTGGACCGGGTGTGCAGCGGGTTGGAACCCGTACCCAGTTGATGTGGATCCGTTTATGGGTTATTGGGCTTTGAATAAAGACCGAGTTCCCATTTCAGACCCGTCAGTAGGTAAAATTACCGTTTTACCCCTGAGCTTTAAGATTCGTCTCCGATGTGAACGGTCCCGATTTAATCCTATTTTTAGCCATATCAACATCCGCCAAGTAGTTATTGATTTGAATGTGATATCTAATTGAATTCCATTATTGATTCATCGTTTTCTTTATCGCATGATGTTTTGATTCATAGTCTTCTTATCGTACCATTGTTATTGATTTGAAGTTATTATTGAACATTCAACTTTTTTGCCCTATAAATTGCTTGACCTTGTACTGAGGTTTCGACCCAGTTACCGACACTGAAATTTAGAACTTTGTACATAGAAATTGTAGCACACTGAGTCTAGAAACTGGAACATCTTACAGTTTCTCAATCCGATTTACAAAGTGTAAGTTATTGATGTTTTAGTACTATCTTGTCGTAATTTCCAGAACCGAGACTGTGCACGAAACTAGTAAAGAATGAATTTATATTCGTAGCTACTTTAACTATAATGTATCGTGTGAATACGCATTAGAACAGGCAGAGAGTCTATTTTCTAGAATCTCAGACGAAATTGAATTTGCATTCCCGTAACAGCAGGAAAGTGAATTTGAGTACCAATATGTGCTGTTGTCCAGAGCTTGTATTGTTACTTTTTGTATAGGAACCGTTATTTTCCATATTTAAGGAATTGAATTGGTAAAGTAGATAAATCGAACGACTTTATATTATTGCAACTGTTCGACTAATTATACTTATTGCCTGTATACCGACTAGATGTACACGACTGAATCACATTAAAAGAATTAACAAGCCGGGGTAATAAAGGGTACGAATTAGTAGTGGACAATATAGGGGACTGTACTCGGAAGGGAACTCATGGATTCCCTAAGGTTACTGATTACTAATGATGGATTACTGACTGCAGTATCCCGATTACTGAATACTGAATAATGAATACTGAATACTGTTTACATGTTTTTCCGAGTACACGATCTATAAAATTCACCACTATAGTCAAACGTTCACTTGATTGCATCCGAACCTATGGTATGAGACACAAGATTGAGTGCATAAGATAGGTTAATAAAAGACTGATATACATAAGATGAACACAGAATATTGACACCGATACTAAATACTGATTCTTGATTGCTGATTACTAATCCATTGATTACCGACTATTGATCATGTTACTGATTACTGTTTACCAACCACTGCATTATTGACTATTGTTTTACTGAATAATGACTACACTGTTTATTGACTATTATTTATCGACCATTATACGTTAATTGTTGACTTTTGATCATGTTGTCATTTATCATTCATTGACCTCTAATATTGTTCCAGTTTCTTGTTTATTGTTATGTTGTACCGTATTGTTTCACTGCTTGCTACTACTTTTTGCCCGAAGCTTGCTCTAACGAGCATTTCCCCCCACCTCTAGATGTCGATCTTACAAATAACAAGGAAGAACCGATGGAAGGACTTGGAGACCAGATCGTCTAGGGAATGGAGTCGCACTCTGCTGCATTAGTTTATCTAGTTCATGTTTCCTTTCCTAATTATCATTGTAGTTAGTTAAGCATTGTAATTTCGAGTGTATCGACCCGAAGTTAATCTTCTTCCAGATGTTGGTTATTGTTGACTTGTTTATGAACCACTCAAGTTATTTATTGTTCATGTGATTATTATTGTATTGTTGAGCTTACTAGTATTGTACAGCTTATAGATGATATGAGTTGGTATACTTATATCATTCATTGGGCCTCAGTTGCTTGCCCATATTTCCGTATAACGGAAAGCGGGGCGTGACACTAGTCGAGAGGACCTGAAGTGCACAACTGTAATGCTCCGAATTCCAAACATAAGTAATTCGTAGCACAACCAGGAACTTATTACGTCTCCTTTTCTAAAATCTCACATAACATGTATTTGATTCTAAGATTAATTCACACCCTAAAAGAAATTTAAAATTGCACATAACATGACTTCTAATTATCACGATCTTCATACTTAAAAGAGAGTACAATAACTAGGGAAACACCCACATTGTTTAATGAAACCTTAGTAAGTAGCACTCTTAGAAAATAATCCCCCATGCCTCCTCTTCGAAATCCGAGCTCCAAGAACTCACAACAAACTTTTGAAAATGCATAAATGAAAAGAATATCTTTTTCTTTCAGTTATGGCCGGGAGGGGTCTTAATAAAGGAATTAATTATATGGGAGGTTTAATTAACTATCCACTAATCTAAATTAACTACCTACTTAGTCCAATTCTTATTCAAATTTCCCTTTTTCCTTCCCATACATTGGTCTGCCATATGCATGGTTTGTATGGGTTTTCCATGTGTTTGTGTGTGCACATAAAATGCACACCAAAAATTATATTAATTTAATAAAATTTTGCATTTGTTTCTCACATATAATATGGATTCAAATTAAGTTAGTTTCATAAATAAATATACTATTGATTTATATATTGTAAATAGAAGAAAAATATTTACAGAACTAAAAATTTTACAATCAACATGTGCACTGCAAACACGTGCATTGCATGTACGAATAAATATTCATATACAAAATAAATTCGAGAGAACGAAAAATATCCATAACAATAGAAATAAAAAATATGTAAAAATATTTATATTAATAATGTTACGGGATTTACACGCAACGGTACAAAATACATGTGGGTAACATACAAGAAGCAAAATTGTCATAACTCAATTTTGCGGGTGTTAAAAAATCATTTGATGAAATTCCACGAAAACCCCTAGGGGACCACACTTGTAAAAAGTCCTTCGAAGCCGACCCATGTACTTGCCTTCAACTGTCAATTATTAGAATTTAATTTTCATTCTAAATTCAACTTATTCAATCACTAGCAATGGGCACCCAGGGCTCAACCTCAATCCTTGTAGGATATCCACATCGGGGTTGGCATTCGATGCTAAAGGCTTCAACGCCAAATATCCTCAGGATGACATCCGACCTTGAAGGTTCAACACCGGAAACCCTTGGACGACCCCTCTCAGGCTATGGGCCCGAAAGTTACCCCCTCCGACATGTCATCCGACATCGAAGGCATACATGCCAGAAATAAGGTGCAAACCACACGCACGAGCAAAGAACCAAGACAAAAAATGCTTACAAGGGGGTAGTGGCCAGTCCCCATTTTGGAAATTACAACAAAACCAAATAAACTACCACCTACACCCTTTTCTACTCGTCTCGCACTTCAGCACTGACTGAGGTTGCTCGTCGCGCGCTGTGTGGTCGTCTTGCATTTCAGCATCGGCTCACAACTAACTCACTCCCTGGCTCATCTTCCTCTCCAATGCCTCGAGTGCAGAAGAGACATCATACATGCCCTACGCATAGAGGTGGCACCCCAAGATGGAAAGCGATGATGATGAAGGGAGCCTGTCGGGCCGAGCGGGGCGACAACCCCCCTACAAGGAATTTACTTGTCGTGCCCAGCTCCGGCGATGAGCACATCATTGGGAAAGAGTTCCCTTCGAGGAAGAGAACTCGAGCTCTCGGTACCGGCTAGGGACATCAGATGATACCACTGCTGAACCCAAGAAAGAGTAATCCTCTCCTTTCCGAGCCTCGGTGAAGCTGCATCATTCGCATGAGGGATCCTAGCCGAGAAGGCCCCACAAAGTTCTGAGGGAAAAGAATAAAGCAAAGTCGTTGCCCCCCGGGACCCAGTGGGAGATACTTCAGATCTCAAAATCCGGGGCAAGGATGGGTTCCCCGATAAACCACCGATCTCGGTGGGGTCAAGCCCAGTCCCTCTGGCCACTTCCCCACTGCCCTCGATCTGCGGACGGATCTTGGAGCCATTCGCCATAGGCCCCGCTGAACACCAAGACATTGTGAGTTAAGGATGGGAGCTTGAAGGAATTGTGGGTCTAACTTCCAGCGATAGGAATTTTATAGACGCCACAGAGAGCTCCCCAGCTATTCGCATATATTATGGGTGACATTACAACTCCCTAGGTGTCTTGAATGCATCAACGGGTGACACAAGCAAACACGTGCCAAGTTACGTGACTGGCGGGACTCAGATAGACTCCTTTGGCATGGTATCTGAGGCCAATACTCTGGAGCTCTCACAGGCCCTGCTCTATGCCTTCATCATGTAATCCGAGGCTAACCGTCATGAGCCGTCACAAGGCCTCACCTTGCCTTGCCCCGTAACTTGGTAGTCTCAGACACCACATTTTATGAAACATCAACAAGAAAGAGTACCAGTTCTACGGTGTATACGAGCCATCAAAATAGTTCTATTGAGCATAAGAATTACAAGGGTGGTGGCCTGCCCGCTGCCAGCAAATCAATCAGTCAGTAAAGTTATCATACAACTAGTCTCTCGCGGCACCCCTACAAACTTCCACCTTGAGGGTTCCTCGGGTGACGAACTCAAGGAGCCGCCCCGAAGATGCCCAAACGGTGAACAAGCTCCAGATCTTCGTTCCTACCTCTCAGCCGAACCCATCGGCCCATTATGAAGACCGGATATTCATCCCCGACCTTCAGATATAGGCGGGAACAAACTGGATTCATAATCTGAGGCGTACCTGATGAGATATCAACAAGATCCACTGGCCCCATCAGGACTCCTATGAGCCAGAGCCGTCAGTATGAGAAGTCCTATCCAGGCCAAATGCCCTTGAGCCGGGGATGACCTAGCTTGCGAACGGGCCACGTCTCTTGGGACTCGGGGGTAAACCCTCAATTCTCGGAATCTAGAGTAAGCAGTATGTAGCCACAAGCGTGAGTTCCAACCCATCCTGGGTTGAACACTCGGACAGCGAAGCTCTTACTCAGCATCTCAACCATTCCCCCTTTTTGCATTGCGAAGATCGAGTGAATAGGGGATTGAATTTATTAGCAAGTTGAAGCCCGCTACGGAGGCCCCAACCCTTAATTACGGTCAACGCTTAACTCACGAGATCAATAGGAACTGCAATTGTTAGAGAACATGACACAAGCATGGCCCATGACCTCTCGGGATGCCTATCAGTAGTGAGAAGAATTAGGAGGCGGCCTTCAGTCCCAAGAAAATGGTTCGATGATCTAAAGCAAAGATTCAAAAGTTCAAAAATCGGAAGGCAAAGAAGTTATTTCGTCACACAAACAAGTACAAAGGCGAAGGCTAGTCCGTAAAAAAGGCAAAAATACATGCGACCTAACTCTCTACATCGGGGACGGGGACCTCCTCCTCAACTAAGGGGGTCAGGATGATCGAGTCCTGGTTCACCAAATCCTCCCCAACCTTGGGGCCAACCCTCTCATCATCTGACTCAGAGGGAAGGCCGCCGACATCGATCCCTGGGTGTTTCACCTCAACATATTTGAGGGCTCTCCCGTACCCCCAGTCATCGGCCTTGCCAATCTCGGCCAGGGCCGCATCATACTCCTTCTTCAACCTTGTTGCCTCTGCCTGCCACGTCCCATTCTCGAAGATTAGTCGGTCCCTTTCCATCAAGAGTTCTGCCCGAGCATCCCTTTCCTTGGCCAGGTCCGCCTTCAGGTGGCTTATGCGTTCCCGAAGGTTGCCGGCCCTCTAAAGGAGTTTGGCCTCTGCAGCCTTTGTGCTGCCACTTTGGTGAAACTGGTCCCGTCTCCTCTTCAGTTCAGCCCCATGAATGGTTGTCTGCACAAAATCATCAGGATACACTTAACCAAGTACAAGAGTAGCAATTACAGCAGGGATGAAGAAATATTTACCAGAACCGAAGCGTGCACCCAATCGGCAAAAATTTCCTCCTCGATCTTTCCCTTGAAATTGGCAAGGTCGCGAGGAGTGGTGAGTTGGGAGACCATCTCCAATGCAGCAGTCCGGCTGACCGAGACCTTTGTCTCCTTCATGGACCACGAGGGGACCCATACCTTTGCTGACATGGGGCCGAGGCTGTGGCACCGGACGTGGGCGACGTAAGAGGCCTTTCCCCCTCCTTCTTGATGGTCGATCTGTCCACCTTAGACTTTGGAGGCTCCACCCCTTTCGCCCTTTTGGTCAAAATTTCCTCCACTTCTACAGGTGGTCGAATCTGCGAGGTCTCCCTCTCGGGAACCTTGACATTGATTCCAGCCTTCATCCTCGCCTCTGCCTCCTCCCAAGCTTTCTTAGCCCTTATCTCCTTATGCTTCGCTTTTATGAGCTCAGGATCCACCATCTACAATATTCTCGATCGGAAGATGCGAAGTCAGAAAAATGGAAGTGGAAGGAGAGTGAGTGAACATGACCAACAACTGAGGTTGTATATATATAAGTGAGACCTCAATAACCGTGCCAAGGGCACAAACACATGTGGAAATCTGGGCACATGCCAAGTGCACATTTCCTCTATCTCGAAATGGCATCCAAAGCCGTGCATCATGAAAAATGTTCAAAGAATCGCCAATTTTCCCTGCCCTCAGAGAGAAAATTGAAGCCGAGCTTCAAAGGGGGAGTTCCCTCCCCTCGGTACGGCTTCCGAGGCTGAGTATCAAAAGAGGAGTTTTGCCTCCTCAGCATAGCCCCTAGGGCCGACCCCCCATAGAGATCTCAAGCATCGACTAATCAACAAGCTCACTTGGCACACAAAAAAAATGAAGTTCGTCAAAGCATCGTCATTATAGATCGAAAGCAAAGTAATTTCATTTGCACAATTACAACAAAATCGCAAGTTCAAGGCTTTAGGCTCCATCCATCGCGGTCATCGTCCAGCCTCGATTTAGGAGGTATCGCATCAGCGGTCAAGGGGTCAGCACCCAGGCGGAGCACCTCCAAACCTTGCATGCTAGCTACGCTAGTCGATCCTGCTACTCCACTTTGGCCATCCCCCGAAGTCCCCCACTCTCGATTGGATCCCAGGGTAAGACACCAGCCTCAAGAAGGGACTGTAAAAGGTGGACCCCTGGCACACCTCCTCTAGTCTGGTCCTCAGCCAGAAGATCTTAAAGTCTTTCTCCACGAGCATCTGCCTAAGGATGGAGTCCAAAGACAGACCACCGAAGAGACGTGAGGGTCCCCCAGCATCAGCAAGAGTAAGGGCTATGTCGGTGTCGGAAAATAATGCCTTCAGACGAGCCAACTCCCGAGACACCTTTTGCGACCGACTGATGTGAAAACTAAAGGCCACTTCCCGATCAATCACCTCCTTGCGAAGGTGGGTGATCAACTCATCAGCTTGACCCAGCTTTCTACGAAGTGAGTGAACCTCGCCCTAGAGATCTTCCCCCCAAGCTCCACGTTCCATGACCTGCTCAACATGGTGCACTACAACTCAGACATGAAATGGACAGTCATGGCCAGTTGTGAATGATAATTTAGACAAAAAATTATTGTATGCGGTGGCCAGTCCGCATCTGGCGTGTTCAAAATCAAAAACAAAAGGGAAGAGGGGGAGGAAAACTACAAGTTAAGGGATGACCTCCTGAGGAGGAGACTGAATGTGTTCAATCCAACAGGATCACCAACATCAAGAGGGATCTCCTTCAGCATCGGAGGAGTGCCTACATGGCCTAGTTCCAGGTCATAGAAGAGGCCACCACGGTCGAAATTAGGATGCCTATCTTTAACATGTTGAAAGGCTCAATCATAGCCATCCTCCTGGCCCCACACGATCTGACGAGCTGCATCATTGACCTTTGCCTCCAACTCCTTCACCCTCTTTTCTAACTCCTCGGTGGGGGTCTTTCCATCTTGCCACTTCATTCAATACCATTGGGCCCTGTACTCGGCAGTATCCAAGTTGTACTCATACTGCCACATCAGCTCACTCCTGTAAAGTGTGGCCTATATTGGAAAGGAAAATAGTGAGATACCGACAAAGGGATATAGACGCTCCAGAACGAACACTTACCACCACCGAGTGCTGAGAATATCGAAGATACGCTGAGCTGAATGTCTCCTTCATAAGGGCCTTCCTATCCCTCGGAGGCGCAACATTGTTCACCACCTCGATGGCCATCTGAGACTCCATAATAGAGTTGACAAGCTTCACTGGCCAGTCGGGAGTGAAGGTCTTTCGAGCCTTATCAGGAATGAACTCCTCCAGGATCGGATGGATCGGCGGCACCAGAGACTCCTTCAGCTCTTAGGCCTGGAAGGATCTCTCACTTGGCTTTGCCAGGGAAGAATCCTTTGGGTCCCGGATAGTCAGGGCCCCCATCCCCTTCATCTTCTTTGGAAGCCTCTTTAGGGACCCTCCATCACTCGATAACATCTCCCTCTTCCCCTTATCCTCAACCGCTTGTTTTGCCTTCGAAATTGCCAAAAGCGCATCAACATCATCATCTCTCGAGGCTGCAAAAGAAGCGTATCAAGATCACACCTCAGACAGATGCCAATAGGAAAACACAAGGGGAAGAAACTCACCAGGGACATAAGGACTCAACTTGCTAACCGCTAGCGACATCTCCATCACCCTGGACCAGTCGATGCTCAGATTATTGTCGAAAAACCTGCCAAACTCCACCCACTCCTCTTTGGAGAGCTCCTTGAGCTTGAACAACTCCTTCGGAGCCAACCCATATGATCAGGAGGTCGGTATATCCCAGGGCTCTGGGATGTAAATGATAAAGTACATTTTCCTCTAGTCCTTTACGGAGTTGGGGTGGTTGAAAACCATGGATAGCTTGGGCCGAGGGGTGATATACCACCTGTAGGAGCTCTTCGGAAGTGCACTCAATCCCAAACTCGCTCGGAAGTAGCTGAAGCTCAGAGGGATGCCTTTTCTCTGGCAGAGCATGATGAAGCTCGTCAACTGCTTCCACGAGTTCTGTGCGTACTGCATATGGCTCATCCTTGCCCATCGGAGAACCTGCTTGATAAACGGGTGGAGGGGCATACACAGTCCTAAGGTGAAAGCATCCGGAGGAAACATACAAAACTTGTCCCCCAGTTGATCGGTGGGATGAAGCCCGGCTTTGGGAGTATCAAAGTGAACTCCGCGGGTGTACAGAATTTTTCCTGAATAGCGGCAACACCGCTTTCCAACAGGATCAGCTTCTGTCTTTAGCTTGTCCAACGAAGACGGAGTGATTCTGAACTGAACCAGATCCTGCAAATCCTTCGGATAAACTCGAGAAGACACGCAGTGTAACACCCCATAATTTCAATAGTATAATATATATATAATATGAATTGGAGGCTCGGCCTATAGAATTTCTATAGGAGGAGGGCTTTTTGGTTTCTTTGCTACAGTGGGGCCCAGAAAGAGACAGCAGGAGTTGCTGCTATATGCCGCATGGTGGTAGAGGGGGCCCATGTGCAGAGGAGACAAGGGGTGCTGTCTCTTCGTAATGTGCGTGTGCTGGCGGGTGGGCCAGGGGATGGCTGACGTCAGCTACGCAAGAGAGAAGGACAGCGGGGTTGATTGAGATTGTCCCATATCGGGATTAATATAAGATTAATTAATAATAAATATAATTGCCTATGATCAAGAGTCACCTAATTGGTTAACCACCTTTTGAGAGGCAGCCTGTGGTGGGCAGTTGTACTATAAATTATAAATAAGTATATAAAAATTGTCTGAGTATTGAGGCGGGGCGTTACAAATGGTATCAGAGCTGACTTTTGACACCGATTGTAGGTAGGAGTGGGTGAGATGTATGTTTGGCTGAGGACAGTACGCTGGTAGAAAGACCAGGGGCAGTCTGCTAGCAGGGTACTCCACTCCACTTGGGCTAGAAAGGAGGATCCTGTGCTAGGTTGTATGCCCCGTACTCAGTGAGGCCGCTGATTTCTAAAAGGGGGGTGTATGTAACACCACGTAATTTCAATAGTATAATATATATATAATATGAATTGGAGGCTCGACCTATAGAACTTTCTATAGGAGGGGGGCTGTTCGGTTTCTCTGCTAAAGTGGGGCCCAGAAAGAGACAGCAGAAGCTGCTGCTGTATGTCGCGTGGTCGGTAGAGGGGGCGCACGTGCAGAGGAGATAAGGGGTGCTGTCTCTTCATGGTGTGCGTGTGCTGGCGGGTAGGCCAGGGATGGCTGACATCAGTTACGCAAGAGTGAGGGACAGCGGGGTTGATTGAGATTGTCCCATATCGGGATTAATACAAGATTACTTAATAATAAATATAATTACCTATGATCAAGAGTCACCTAATTGGTTAACCACTTTTTAAGAGACATCCTGTGGTGGGTAGTTGTACTATAAATAATAAATAAATATATAAAAATTGTCTGAGTATTGGGGAGGGGCGTTACACGCAGCCTGCAAGATCGTCTCGGTAGCACATCGGCACTTGCTCCTTATCAGGAAAGAGGTCTTGCCTCCTCCTCTTGGCGGTACGATGACAGCGGGGATGGAGGGGCACTCATAATGTAGTCCAAGGCAATGGCCCTCGCTCTTCGCACAGAAGAGATCCCTGCAGTCTCACCCTCATTGCGGCTATAGACGCTATAGCTCTCTTCCCACTCTTCCTCCGCCTTCACCGGTGCCGAGAGGCTTTCCTCCTGGGTCTCTACATCCACCATCTCCAGAAATCCACTCGTAACCTCAACAACGGTTCCCTCCATCAGCAAGCCGGGGCCACCCACCTCGGTATTCACTGTCTCTATATCGACCTCCTCCGATGCGGGGGCTTGCAAGAGTTGTTGATCGTCCCCGCTAGCCCTTGACGAGAAACGGGCAGAAGCTTTGGAATACAAAGGTCTACTATCTTCCGAGGAAGAGGCCGAGGTGCTGGATTGGCTGGCTGGCAAGTTCGATGAATTCAGAAAATTTTTGGCGACAAAAGAAAAAGTGGTCCCAAATGGAGTGGGGTAGGGAGACTTATAGAAGGAGAAGTAACTTCTCAATAAACATGACACATTATGCCCCCTCGATAACCGTGAACAGATGTGGAACGTTGCTTAAGAGACAATGTCAAGTGGCAACTAAACCCTAACTCCCAGCTTCAATTTTTTTCCGCACCCTCGGCATGACATCCGAAGCCGACTCCCATGAGGAGCTTCACAAGGCTTCAATTTTGCCGTGCCCTCGGCATGGCATCCAGAGCCGAATCCCATGAGGAGCTTTCAAAGGCTTCAATTTCGCCACACCCTGGGCATGGCATCCAAAGCCGACTCTAATGAGGAGCTTTCAAAGTCTTTAATTTCACTGCGCCCTCGGCATGGCATCCTATGCCAACTCCCATGAGAAGCTTCACAAGGCTTTAATTTCTTCGCGCCCTCGGCATGGCATCTGAAGTCGACTCCCATGAGGAGCTTTCAAAGGCTTCAATTTTGCCCCCCCCCCCTCGGCATGACATCTGAAGATGACTCTCATGAGGAGCTTTCTCAAGACCTCAATTTCATTGTGCCTTCGGCATGACATCCGAGGCCGACCCCCATGAGATGCACACAATACTAACTCGCTGAGCTCTCGGCATAGTAATCGGAGCCAACCCTCATTTTGCAGGGCCTCCCAACTCGCACCATCGACAAGGCGTCCGAGGCCGACCCTGCGAAGACCCTAGGCAGGGTATGCTCCATCCCCTCAATTCACACCGCAGTAGGGTACCCACCATCCAGACGTGCACAGATCGTCATCATCTAATTGACACCTTCGATAGGTCGACTACTCTTCGAAGGAGACCAAAACGTCACCTCCAAGAGTAAGGAGTTTATGATGAGGGAAACTTAGCGGATGATTTGCACCACTCAATCCTGGTGCAAATCTCAAAGTCATCTTACTTCTCCAAGTGGGCCGACTACGGGCCCATCACCCAGGTCTAGCCCAGTATGGACCGAGTTGCACCCCCTAATCAGGGGACCCGGGAACTTCCCCTAATTAGGCTCTTACACCTATAAATACAGCCCCACCTCTACAGTAATCAATTAATCGCAATTTTCACAATCTAGATCATTCTTAATCATCTAGTTATTGACTTGAGCGTCGAGGGTCGGTCGTTGGGAATCCTTCCAGTGTCTCAAACTTTTTTGCAGGTGTTCGATGACGTTCGAACCTCCCACATCCACCACATCAGCCTCGCATTAGAGTCAGATTTGAGTTTCCATTATTTGTTGCCCCCACACCCTAAACCAAGCAGCATCAGTCTCAAACAAGCTTCTCTGCAAAAAGTTCCCAACAATCTTGAAAGGATCAGCTCGGGAATGGTGCTCCCAACTCTCTCTAGGGTCGATCTTCTCCTTCGACTAGCTTGAAGTGCTGTTCTTAACCCAATTCGTCTCCAGTCACAAGATCGAAAAGAAAAGTGCCGCACTACTCGAATTGAAGTAGATGGAAAGAGATTCGCTCAAAGACTTTGTCAAGCGCTTCACCCCTTAGCTAGTTCATTTTTTTGAAGGGAATGGAAATGGGGTGGGGCCTGTAGCTCAGAGGAGCCGAGGCCAGAACCATATCCTCCCTTAATTCAGCGTGGCGGCAGCATCCTTTCGGCATAATGTATCCCACAAAGAGCTAAAAGCATCCCTCGCTAAGAGGCCTCCATAGGATTGAACCAACCTCCTACAAAGGAGTGATAAGTACGTCCGAGCTAAAGTGGCCCTTCATCTAGCAGTCCCCCTCGGGGAATAAATAGAAGACATGAACGAAGAAACACCCAAGAAGGCCTAGAGGGACAATTCTGGCCAACATCGTGCCCCTCCAACTACTCACTTTGACAAGTTCACTCCCCTCAATGCTAGCATATTGGCCATCCTCCTGGAGATTGAAAAAGAAGGATTATTCCGCCCTCCTCCTGAGATGCAGATGCCAAGTAGAAGAACAAACATGAACTTGTGGTGACGATTCCATATGGACCATGGACACAATATTGATGATTGTCGAGCCCTCAAAGATGAAAGTGAGGCCCTGATCTGCAGAGGTTACTTCTCCAAGTTCGCCTAGAGAGACAAAACTTCCCCTCCTCCTACTTGGGGGGCTAAAAGCGCCCAGAGAAGGAGCCCAAGTCTCCACACTCGGATCATATGACGGTCCTCCACTCCATCCATGGAGGACCTATAGGTGAAAAGTCCAACTCCACCCGAAATTCGTTTGTTTAGAAAGTAAACTCGGTGCATAACTTTTGCCTGCGGAAGGCTCTGGAGTTCTGGTAACTTTCCCCAATAAGGATCTCGAATGTCTCAGAACACCTCATTGCAACGCTTTAGTGATTAGCATTGCTATGGAAAACCACAAAGTGCACTACATGTTGGTAGACAATAGGAGTTCGGTGAACATCCTCTTCATGGAGGCGTTTGAGGGCCTCAAGCTATCTCGGAATAGTGACAAGCCCACTAGGTACACTTTTCATGAATTCTCTGGGGTTCCGGTCCAAAACGAAGGGGTAGTGACCCTCGATGTAACTGCAGGAAGAGCCTTAGCCATACTAACGAAAGCCAGGACTTCATGGTCGTCAATGTTAAGGCAGCTCATGACGCCATCCTCGGACGCCTCCGTCTAGTAGTTCTTCACATTGTGCCTTTAGCCTTCTATATGATGATGAAGTTCTCCATAGCCAAAGGAGTAAGAGAAGTCAAGGGAAGCTAGGAAGCTGCTTGGGCCTTCTATATGGTTAAAGTTGGAGGCTCGATCATCCTTCTTGATGCCAAAATATCCCTCAAGAGATGAGACACATTGTCACGCCCCGCTTCCCAAAATACGGAATACGAGCACGTGACGAAGCCCAGCGAATGATTTTTACATCATCCATAAGCTGTAGGATCGACTCAGCATCACAACATGTATATATAACAAGAGAGATATAAAACCAAGCATGCATGAATACTTTATTAGCAACAGAAACAATTGAAATATGAATAAACATCCAAGTAGTTTCAAGTCTGAATCAAAGTAACTCGGGAACATCAGCCCGTTACAAATTCTCAAATCTCAAGAAATAATAATCCAAAATAAACAAATAATGCAAGAAATTAAATATTCTAGTCAGGTCCTTCTCCACTTGAAAACTAGAACCTTTGCTCAGCAATTCCTGCGGGAAGCTCGTCTCCAAAGTCTGTTTAATAAAAGATAAACAGGAAACAAGAGGGGAAACAAGAGAAAATGCCCTTAGTGCAAGCTAGGGCCACAAATAGTAAAAGCAAGTACAAGAAAGGGAAAAACAAGAATTGGAATCAAGAATAAGCAGAGTTATAAGAAGTAGTGGCAAATTCAAAGACTAGCTGGCAAGAGGGAACATCATAATGACTAGATTGGATAACAACTGCTAGTGGTGAATCACATGTCAGGTACACCTATAAAGGTAATTAATATCAAGCGACAACCTCAAGTCTAGTGTCATATGTTATTTTGAATGTCAGGTTTCAAATGTCAAGTCCAAGTATCAAGTTCCAGGCTTTAAGTCTCAGGTGTCATGTTTCATGTATCATATCATCAGGTATCAAGTGACAGGTGTCAAGTTCAAGTCTTGTAATTATTACTATCTAGGTAGCACGACATGCATCCATTATACTACATGGTTGCTACAGTCAAATCAATTGCGCTTAGACCTAGTGATGGAGTCTATAGGGCGGTGTACTCAGGCATCAAACTAGCAGGTGATCAACCATGGGCTCTAGAGGTGGCCCCCGTAGGCTCTAGAGGTGGCCCCCGTCACCCATGACGTGGCACTTAGTTCTACGTGGTACTTAGTTCCATGTGATCTCAAACATACATCATGTAATCATATAATGGGCTCTAGAGGTGGCCCCCGTAGGCTCTAGAGGTGGCCCCCGTCACCCATGACGTGGCACTTAGTTCTACGTGGCACTTAGTTCCATTTAACATACAACTTGGGAAACACGGGCCCCCTTCCGAGTACACTTACCTATGTTTTCCACTCTATAGTCTTTCCCTCAACCCGGCTTGTTACATTTGTTCAGGCAGATTTTGTGTTCTTGTATTTATACATGTGAAACAGGGGTGAAATAATATAAATTAATTCTAAGAAAAATTGGAGATGTCCTATAGGGTGTCCAGCAGCTACATATAAAATTTGGGGTCAAACGCTCGCTGTTTACACAGCGAAAATAATTTGTAAAGTAAATATATACAGCAGTTTCGCAAAACTGCGTCTACTGACACAGCTGCAGTATAACTGCCATAACTCCTAAACCGTAGCTCCAAATTCGATCAACTTGGAGTCTATTGATATTTACACATCCGGATCTACATTTCATATTCAGGGCTCGGGCCCAAATTCCAATGATAAAAGGGTCGAAACCGCAAAAGAATATTCAGACAGCAACATTCAGAATTTATTTACTAATGTAGGGTTCATGGGAATATGTAATTTGGTGTCTAAGTTATGAAGTAGCATAAATACATAATCATGGAGATCAAAACAGCAACTAATAAATATTTTTTAAGTCATAATAGTCGCAAATTCGTCAAAATACTAACTTTATATGCGTCTACAAATTTTGGGGGTCCTTAATTCATATGTCCATATGATTCATGTGTTCAAGGAGATAAAAGAGTCCAATTGATTATTATTTAATACGAGAAAGTTTTGTGACTCTTAGATTGTGGGTTTGAAGGTTCAAAATTGATTTACAATGATATTTCAAAGGGGAGTCACAATCTAACTATTTGCTGTATTTTCAAGAAAACTTGTACTAGAGCAATAAAATGTACAAGGTGAATACTTGCCTTAAATCGACGATTATAAACTCCGCTTGTTGAAGCAATTTAAGAAGAAAAATCCCCGAAGATGTCCTCAAAAAGCGCGTGCAAAAATTGATCGGAGATCGAGTTTTCCCCGCACACAGGATCTGCCCAGAACAGCGAACAACAAGTAGGATCTGGTGCGGCCAACACAGGAAACAGCAAAGCCGGCCAACCAGATCGATTCCCACACAGCGGATCCCAGGCCATAACAGCGAACACGGGTCCAGGATCTGCTGTGGCGAAACACAGAACGGCGATCACGGCGCGAATCTTGATGCGATCTGACGGCGGTGATTCGCTCCCGCCTAATCCTCTTCTTCTTCGTTCGATCTTCTTCTTCCTTCTTCGTTCGACTGAGTAGAGCGCGAGGGAGAGGAGTAATGGCGTGGTGCTTCGTTGGCGGCGACTGCGGTAGCGACGGAGTGTGGCGGCGGCGGCGACAACGTCGAGAAGCGACGGCGCGGCGGGGTGCTCTGTTCGTGGGTTCGAACAGGGGAGAAGTGGAATCCAAGGACTCGGCGGCGCTGGCGAAGCAGCGGAGAGGGTGGTGTTGGAGGCGGCGACGAGGCAGAGGGAATATGATCGGCGGTGGTTTTGGTCGAGGGCGAAAATAGGGAATGGCGGAAGGTGGAGACGAAGGAAACGGGTGAAGGAGGTGATTAGCGGCGGGGTAGAGAATTAGGTTTAAACAGTATATGGTGATTAGGGTTAGGGTAGGGGTTTATATACTAGGTCAGCGGGTTTGCGGGTTTGAGAGTTTAGGGGATCCGATTCAAAAAGGGCCCAACAGAAGAAATGGTCAAGGAGCACAATAATGGGGATTAGAGAGATAAACGAGAATAATCGGTCTATTTCTCATGAAGAACGGTGCAAGATGGCACACAATCGAATTTGACAAAAGAACCCACAAATTCGAGTTGAGACCAGAATAATAATTCCATTCAATCAGAAGAAATTACATGATATCAAAAATAGACGAGAGAGAGTACAATAAGGCACAAAACAGTACAAAATACAAATACGGGGAAATAGGAGTTACACACATTAACTCTGAGCCCGTAGATGAATTGGGAGAAATTCCCTTCTCTCAGGAAGATATAATGAAGTGCTTCTGAGTAAGCAAGATTCTCGCCCACCAAGTCAGATTGTAAATGGTTCAGTGCATAAGGGAAAACCAAGACTTGTTTGCTTGGAGACCGCTGCGGACATGCTGGCCATCTCTCAAGAGCTAATCATGCACCATCTGAGTGTAAAACCAGATGTCAAGCTAGTCCAGTAGAAGCGCCGCATGTTTGCCTCTGACGGACAGCAAGCTATCAAATAAGAAGTGGACAAATTCTTAACTGCTCGCTTCATCCAAAAGGTTAGCTACCCCAAATGGCTTGTAAAGAAATCCAATGCCTCAATAACTACATCGATGATGTGAAACTTCACTTCAACTACATTCATGACGTGACACCACACCAACCATTCGGATGGTCACCAGCAGAGAATTTTTGCTAAGTGTAAAGAACTCGCCCAACCGATACCCCAACACTCTGCAACAACTATCTTCATAGGCTTAGTGCTCAACGTGTCATTCGAGCCCCCATTAAAAACTCATATTTTTATAGGCTCTGTGCTTGACGTGTCATTCGAGCCCCCATAAAAAGTGCCTATTTTATTATAGGCTTGGTGCTCGACGTGTCGTTTGACGCCTCATTAAAAGTGCATATTTTTCGTAGGCTCAGTGCTCAACGCGTCATTCAAGCCTCCCTATAAAAATGCTTATTTCTTATAGGCTCGATGCTTGAGGTGTCATTCGAGCCCCCAACCAAAAACTCATGTTGTTCGTAGGCTCAATGCTCGACATGTCATTTGTTTGATCCCCCCCCCCAAAAAAAAAGCCTATTCTTCATAGACACGGTACTCGACGTGTTGTTCGAACCCCTTACGAGGAAAACGTGAAAACTGGAGCTCGATGCTTGGCCCAGTCGGGCCCTCTAGAGTCGACCAAGCCGAGCCCCTTACTTTAAGGGTCCGTGTTGGACGTGTCGTTCAAGCATCCTAGCGCAAATACGCAAAAAGGGTCGTATTATCTGTCTAAAATTCGTATCCCCTTGATTTTTAATTAAAAATTCTGAAAAATAATTGAAATTTTGGAAAATTTAATTAAAAATTCCAAAAAAAAGAAATTTAATTTAAAATCCTAAAATCCAGGAAAATATGGGAAAATCCAGAAAATTCTAAGAACCCCTTTGCAGATACCAGAAGCTCCGAACAAGATTCTTAAATCCTCCAATTGTCCCAAAAAGTTACGCACGCTCACCAAACCATGTTGAACATGGCGAACTACCCATCGATTGCTGATAAATCCACCTTTCAGGAGTTTGGGGGGGGGTATGATATTAGTAAAAATCTCCACTGTATGATTCAAGCACAATTCTCAAACCTTCTAAGGGAAAAACAGTAATTTTCCAACAATTACAGGCCCATTAGAGAAACATGGGTCGCATCTAGACCTACCAGCCCAGCCAAGCAGGAGATGAGGCTTACTTACACCCTAAAAAAGGATTTTCAGCTAATTACAGATGGTAATCAAATCTCCTAAATTAGGAATTAAATAACTGATTTTATCCCTTAACTAGGGAATCTTCAACCAAATCTGAGAAAGATACTTTCCTAAATCTTTCTTACGGAGCAAGACTCCTAGCCTATAAATACTCTTCCCCCTCAATCAGTAAGAGATAATCAATGTTTTGTCACAAAAAAACTCTCATTTGTTTCTGAGTTACCAACTTGAGCGTCAGAGTATCTATCGCCATGGCCAACCTCGGTATTTTAGACTAGTTGCAGGTTTGTTGGCAACATCTCAGCCGTCCAAATCCAAGCGCACATAACAATTCAGATTCAGCAACAAAGAGTTTTCAACCATATTTCACAGCCAAGATTGACGATTAGATCCATAGTTTCTTCTTCAAAATTTGAACTCATCATCTGATAGCTTCCACACCAGAAGAAGGCAGCAATAGAAATCCATGCAAGGAGGGGGTTTATGTGCCACAAAACTAATGGTGGGGGCTTCTTGATTTGAAATGCAAGCGTTATGATGTCTCTTGATTTTTCTCCAATAATGTATTCTATAATATTTAGATTTGTAACAAAGTGCATACATTACCTTTGCCTTCACATTTCTTTGGCTTTTGGTCAATATCATGTGCCTGCTAAGAATGGTTAATTGAAAATATCCCTTTTCATTTTTTTAAATACCTTTATGCTATTATTAAGAACAGTGAGAATCAATATGCATTCTAAGAATACAAAAATGTAAAGCCCTCACCTTTTAATTACAACATTGACAAGGATACTGAGAAACTCTTAACACCATATCGAGCCAAACAAAATATTAAAATTAGCATTACTTTAGAAATTTTATTTTTCCTATTTTGTCTACAGAATATACATGCGTATGATGAGTTTATGTATAGATTACTCCTATGAATTAAAATACTAGCCATCAGGACACCATAATGCTCTCTTGCAACACATTAATTTGTGTTCCCTCCAAAAAAGTATACACATTAACACGTGACCTTTTTTATCTTCGTTTTAGAGTAAAAAAGGTGGCCAAGTGCCAACTAGCCAAGCCATTCAGTTTTATTGAAGATATTCTAATGAAACAGGCAAAACAGATACATGAAAGAGATTAAGCGAAGGAACAGAAAAACAAGCAGCAAACAAAACAACAAAATAAGAGAACAAGAGGAAAGATAAGAAAATTAGAAGATGCAGCAAGTAGAGGACAACCAGCTATCACCAATAGCTCTAGTTCACATATAATACTGGGCCAATAAGAAGATATGCTGCACTCAAGGTCTCATACATTATACATCATAGTATCCCACTAAGATTACTACACCACAATAATGTCTCACCATCGAAACATACTCTGAGCTAGCTAATGGGAGCAGAAAAAGGGTTTGATAGAGTCACTGCCAAAAGATTCAATGCTGCAATCTTGCACCAGTATCAAATGCGGTGCGCTCATTCTCATCCCGAGAGGCGACACCATCAGCCACACAACTCACACGCCAGGTCTATTCCTTCTATCCCCATCCATCCTCAAATTTTTTCCTCGCAGAGAACTCACCTGCCCATACATTTATGCAATCAAAAATCTCTCATCAATGAATATAGGGATGGCATCACGGCCGGGCCGGCCCGGCCCGGCCCGGGACCCTTCCAACCAGGGCTGGCCCCTAAACCGGCCCCCACACGCCCGGTTATGGTCCGGTCCCCATATTTGCCAAGGAAGCCCGGTCTAGCCCGGCCCGCTCGAGGCCCGGGACCGGTTGAACCGGCCCTGGCGACCGTTGGCTGGCTTTTTTTTTCCAGAAATTAAAAAAAAAATTTAAATTACGAAACTACCCCCCAACGGATTTATAACGGCTAGTTTTGGAGGGTACTTTAGGAAATCAAAAAAATTTGCATTTTCTATAAATACAATACCATTCCTTTCATTTCTCTTCACCAATTCACTCAACTATCTCTTTCTCTCTACTTTTTCTTTCTCCAATTTGGTGATCAAGATCAAATTTTGTACATTTTGAAGGAAGGAAATCAACAACAACTCATCAACATTCAACAACAACAACTCAAGTCTCTACTTTCTTACGGTATTTTAGTATAATTTTAATTTGTAGAATTAACATAGCATACTACTTCATTATTCTCATATAATTTGTGTTTTCTTGATCTTCTTTCTCTCATTTTTTTTAGATTTTATTTTTAATTTTTGTAAAGTGGTAAAAAAACATACACTACTCACTCACTAATTCATTTTTAGTTTTTCATAGTTAAATGGCCTCTAATCGATCACGCGGTGGTGATAGGCATAGTAGTCAAGAATCTACGTAGTCATCACATTCCTTCCATTCCTAACCAATATATAGATAGTGAAGAAACATTTATGAATTATGATAGTTTTCCCGATTTGAATGAAACACACTCAAATCCTATAGAAATAGAAGATCATGTAGAACCGCAACCGTCGGAACAAGATCCTTCTCTAAACTCAAGGAAAATAAGAGGGACTACTTCGGAAGTACACAATTTTTTTAATTTTGTCCCTTCACAAAATGATAAGAGTGTAGGACTTAAAATATGTAAGAAGTGTCAAACCCCATATAAGTTTAAAGTAGGATCGGGCACGGGTACACTTCAACGTCACTTAAACAAATGTCAACCACAATTTTCGAAAGATAACTTCACACAACAAAAAATACATCCTAAAACCGATCAAGTAGATAGTCATACATATGATCACGATCACGTTCGTAAGGGAATCGCTAAATTAGTAATTAGGGATGAATTGCCATATTCGTTTGGTGAACAAAAATATGTAGAGGATTTTGTACAAACCACCTTCAACCCCCATTTTAAAAAAATTGCTAGGAATGTTGTTAAGGGTGATTGTAAATTAGTTTACAATGAGAGTAAAGATTTTTTGATAGCAACACTAAAATCACTAAACACTAGAGTTTCATTGACATCGGATGGGTGGGTAGGAGTAAACGGGGTTCCAATGATGTGTGTAACATGTCATTGGATAGATTCGGATTGGTTACTTCAAAAGAGAATAATTTCTTTTGGATATGTTAGGTACCCACATAAGGGTGAAATTATAGCCACACACATTATGGAAGCATGCAATAATTTTTTTATTCATGATAAAGTGTTTGCTATTGGTTTTGATAATGCATCCAATAACACTAAGGCAATTGAGAGTTTAAAAATTACTTTAGATCCTGTGGAACCTGAAATTTTTTATGTTAGGTGTGCTTGTCACATTTTAAATCTTTGTGTGCAAGATGCACTAAAATATGAAAATGATAAACTAGAAGCTATGAGAGATTGTGTTCATTATATTACATTGAGTGGTCCAATTTATCAAGCTTTTCATGATTGGTGTAAACTTAGGGGCATTGTATATACACGTTTTCCTAAAGATGTACGACATCGTTGGAATTCTACCTTTGAATTATTAGGTATTGTTCTTCATTATCGTTTTAATCTTAGAAATTTTTGTGTCGTAATGGGTATGCAAAATTGTATGTTAGATGATGATTTTTGGTTTTTTGCCAATAGTTTATATAAATTTTTACAACCTTTTAACGATGCAACTTTGCAATTTTTGAAAACATATACATCTACATCTAGTAGTATTTTACTTGAAATTGTGACTATGATGACAACAATTAAAGATTTGCAAAATGACCCTTTTATTGGAGATATGGTTAATGCGGCATATGTTAAATTTTTGAAATATTTTCATCCAATTCCTATGTTATATTGTGTAGCTAGTGTAATAAATCCTATGATTAAATTAGAAGGTACAAAAAAATTAATTAAAATTTTCTACACTTATGCCCCACACGATGCAATACTAGATTTTGATCATGTTGCTTTTACTCGTAAATTTGAGAATGTTTTGACTAGGTTATATGATTCTTATGATAGGATTTATTCAACTAACACTATTCAAACACAAACACAAACACAAAATGTTGAATCTTCTTCTTCTTCTTCCTCCATATTAGCAAAAGGAAAGAGTCAAGTTAGTATTGGTGTTTTAAATCTTATTAAATCGAAAAAGGCAAGAACCAATTCACCTAATGAGTTGAATTGGTATAATGCACAAAGTGCAGTTGAAGATGTAGAAGATGTATTACAATTTTGGAAGACTAATGAAGCAATTTTTAATATTCTTTCTCGTATGGCTAAAGATCTGCTAACAACACCGGTGTCAACTGTTGCATCGGAAAGTGCTTTTTCTCTTGGTGGCAGGATAATGAGTCCGAGTAGGAACCGATTGACAGCCAAAAATTTGGAGATGCTAGTATGCACCGAAGATTGGATGAAAGCGGAAGAGAGGACCCAAGACTTACTTGAAGCACAAGCTGGAGGTAGATCAACAAGTAGCGATGAATGAACGATTACATTTAATTAATTTACATTAAAATGTTGTTCAATTAATTGTAATTAATTGGGAAATTTAGAGTGATGAGATTCTATATTTAGGTTAAGTTGAAGTGCACGACAATAGTCCAATGCCTTCTCTTCAATCTAAGTAGAGGCCATCTCGATCTTTAAATTCAAGTAATTCCCTTGATTTGTAATTTGATGATTTGAGCTAAATAGACAAATTTGTATGAATTTTATTCATGTACTTAATTTTATTCAAGAAGTTCAAATTTATTTAATCATGTACTTTATTTATTCATGTACTTCAATTATTTATGAAATTTTATTCTTTGCAATTGTTATGAAATTACAAATCCATATACTTGTTCTTTAACAATACTTTAAAAAAAAATCCCTATACAAGGGCCAAGCCCGGCCCGGCCCGGCACGGCCCCCACACTAGGGGCTGGGGGCCAGGTCCGGGCCAAGGTTTCTTACCTTGAGCCCGGCCCGCGTTGGGAGGAGCCCGGGCCCGGTCAAAATCCGGTCAAACCCGGCCCGGCCCGACCCGAATGGCCCGAATGCCATCCCTAAATGAATATTGAAAGTGCAATTGGAATTAGAAAGCAAATAAAGTTACCATCAATCCAGATACTTCAAATAAGAGCAACCACTACCAAATCCCAAGTTTTACACAACCCTCTCGACTGATATATCTAACTCTTTATTCACCCCACCCAAAACTCTACTAGCTAGCAGCCACCGAAGTATTCGGGTATCTCCCGCACTCTAAAAATAGATGATTCAAGTTCTCGCTCTCAGGTCCACAACTCATACACATCTTTATTCAACAAATTCCAACAAAAATTAATTATCCAAACACTAATTATACAAATTTATAGGTATGAAAATGAAATGAAGTAAAATTAGTCATCCATCATTCAAATAGGCAAAGAAGGAATGATTAGGGGGTGATATGGGTAATAATAGAACAAAATCGGGACCGTTCAAACCGGGCATGAATCTCAAAGCTCTTGGGGGTAAAACAGTAAATTTTAGCAGATACAGGCCTGACAGGAGGAGTTGGGCCGCTTTCTAGCCCATCATCCCAATTCGTCGTACATGGGAGGATGTCAAAGCAGTCCTAATGCAAAGGAGTTCAGGTTCAAACCCCCTATTTATAGGGGAGTAACCGCTTCTATCTCTCCTTGCGTAAGAGATAGTTTGAAAACTCTATCTATCTCTTCATCGGGAGAAGAGTCCTGACTAGATCTCTTCACATGGAGAGGGTAACCAACTTTATAAAAACACCAGGAAGTAAAGATAGATGAATATCTTGAAATTGGCCCTCCTCGGTGACTATATACACCTCTAGACCTCCTCATAAACCAGGTAATTTCAAATTCCGCTCTAAGATCCCACCATATCTCTGAGATTTCTGACTTGGGCGTCGAAGGGTTTGTCGAAGGGGCTAACCCCAGTGTTCCAGGCTGGTTTGAAGGTCCATGGGAGCGATTAACACCGGCAAACAACGAAGGATTGATCTTTATTGTTTTCATTAAATGAATTCACATATTTGTTTTCTCCCATTAGTAATTAGCAACAACAGATTGGCACCATCTATGGGAAGCAGAAAAGATCTCCGATCCAACTTCACTGGACAAAAACTACCATCGCAGCCAGGGCTCCAAAATAGAAGGAGGCGGTGGTGGCTACTAGGCGATAAGCCAACCCTCCTTCTTCGCTTCCTCATACGGAGGACCCCCTTCAACAACCTAAACTGGATTAACACCCTCACTCGGTACAGCCCCTCTCTAGCAAATTCATCCTCCTACCATAGGAACCGCACCGGGAGGCTCCCGCCGAAGTCATCCCGAGTGCAGCAAGTGGTCAAAAACAGAGGTTCAGTCCGCACCTCCACCTTTTCTACGGAGCCCCAACCACAGCCACGCCTCCATCAAGTCATCATCAGCTTATAGCAGTGGTCTGACCTCCGAGTTCGCCTAAAGAAAAGGAAAGCCCATGACGAAGTCCCCCATCCAGAATAGCACGAAAGCAAGAGAAGCCCCTATCCTCGAAAACAGAGATCCAGAAAAACTCCCTCTCCAAGGAGACAAAGAAGATCTCCCTCTCATTGGGGACGAAGAAGGTCTCCTATAGCACCCCGAATTTCATAATAGAAAATACAAAATACAAATCCATAATCTTTACTTCAATGTAAACCAAACACAACACAAAAATACAAGGAAATTTAAAACTTTCTTTACATCAATACTCATTACAATGCACAGCGGAAAAAATTAAAACACTTTTAATACAACTTGAGTCAACAACTGAAATTCAATATTCTCTTAGTCCAAGCTTTAAGTCCTACTAAGCTACTCACTTACAAATCCTGTAAAGCTGTCAAATACTGTGGGCATTTCAGTTGAATTCAACTGACGCAAATGCTAATAAAAGCAGTGACTCTCCAATATCTTGCAACCACACGCTTTTTCCACAAAATAAATAAAAATAAAGGATCATAAATCAATAAATCCTGAAAATTGTAAAAATAAAATATGCGACAGGAAAACATCGAAATGCAGAAGATAAGGTTCAAGGAAAAACACAAGTGCCTACAATGCTTACTAATGCATGCTTGTTTGGATTCTATGCATCCCATATTACATAGATCCGAGGGCAAGCCTTTAGCGTTCACCATATTTCAGGGTTCGATCTCTCGCTATGCAGACCTACAACCATGACTACTACGAGATTTAGACAAGTTACAAGTATTGGTTCTCGCCCCGGAATACTGGAAGTCAGACTCTATCCACGGAACACCCTCGAGGCCTTCCCCTCTCATCCGAGAACTCTTTTAGAGAATACCTCACTCCACAGGTCATCTTGGAACCTTCATTGCACAAATATCCCATGAGCATCGCTCTCGTCCAGAAATACTAGAGATAATCCCACTCCATAGATCATCCTGGGGCCTCTCATACCCTCATCCTGGAATCTGGGGATCTATCTCACTCAGCAGATCATCCTGGAGCCCACATATTCACGTTTTCTCTTGTTTCATCATATCACCATCTAGTGTCTGTCCTTATGTGTAAATAGGAGTAGCATGAGCCACCTAGAGCCAGCTCCACCCTTCCAGACTTAAATCCACAAAACTAGGAACACTAGCTCTCCCTGGCTAATTCCTATAATCAAATAATTCACTACCGGTAATCCTGGGTCCTGCTCAGCCTCTAATGCTCACAACACAAAATCCTCAACAATCTTTCTAGGGTTCTCACAATAACCATAAATTACAATATGAACCACCACTTGGTTCAATCATCAAAACATTCTTTCTTTTATTCATATATGGAAACACCACTTTTCCACAAGTTCTCAAACATAATATGTCTCATTTAAGATCATCTCATATCAAATATAAGCATTCATTTATCCACAATCACTCTATCATATCACATTCCTCATTTAATAAGCAATTCACATCCATAAAGACCTCGTCATTTATAGAAACAAAACAATTTTTCCAAACATCTTCATTGCCCATTTAAAATACTCTTTTCCATATTTGAAAACACAATCAAATTTCTAGAATATTTATAAACTTTAAAACTGAAATATCCCTCTTTAAATTCTGGGATGTATCCCTAAAATATGAAATTTCGTAGTTTCAAATTTTGAAATTCACACCTTTTAAACTGAAAATTACTCTTTAAAGACTGAAACATTTATCCTTCAAAACTGAAACACATACTTCCCCCAAAACTGAGAATTTCATCACCAAAATTGTAGTTTTATACATTCGAAATCACAACTCAAACTTGCCGAAATTGAAAACTCATTTTTCTTTAAATATGAAATTTATGCGTTCTTATCCTTAAGAACAGTCCATTCAAAAATAAATATTTAATTCTGAAAAACTGAGTTTGTATTTACTCCGTAAACATAGATCACGCCACCAAATTTATAATCCATTTGCACAAAAATTGAAGCTCTTAATCATGAATAAACTGAAACTCATTTTTTAATAAAATCTGAAACTTGCAAATCTAAAATTTGATCAACAAATCACTTAAAACTTCACATTCTTAACAAATATAATCATATACATACATACCAATATCCACCCTAGGGTTTGCAACCTTAGTGCACACCTAAAATCAGAAAACTAAATTTTTGTAAGAATCTGAAATCTGCATTTCCAAACTTGATCATAAAAATCAATTAAACTTCATACAATTGTTTGATTAATTATATACACACACACACACACACACACACACACACACACACACACACACACACACACACACACACACACTAGAGTTCTCAAACCCTAGCACCCATCAAAACCCTAAACCTTCATCAAAATATGAGCCCCAAAGTCAAGCTTAAACCCTTCAAAGTCGCTAACCTGGATTTGTACAGTGCTTGGGTTGGCACTGTGCAACTCCGGGTTACTGTGCAACCCTCAGACCGAAACCCTAACACCTAGGGTTAGCTTCCAAACCTTAACCCTAGTTGCCGAAACCCTTTTGCACTCAAAAATTTAATTCTTTTTTATGCAAAAACACACTACTTCATGCCCGACCAATTACAATTCAATTTATGAAAACTTTACTTAATAAAGCAGTGAATTAAACATAAAGATTTCATCTTTAATTGATCAACATGAGTTTTAAGAACATATAACAAGTTCTAATCATTTACAATAATATATGGGTTCATTAAGTCAATTTCCATAAATAAAAACATGATCTTTCTTGCACAATGATACTCATTACTAAAGAACAAACCAAATAAGATCATCTTGCATTCAAGAATTAATTTTTTATCTGACATTATCAATCAAACTTCATCTAACAAATTTTTTATCTGACATTATCTCATAACAAACATCTCATTCATGCTAGATCACAATTATAGATTAACAAAAACCAAACCTAGCATGATACTACAACATTCATGAAGATAAAAACATACAACAGCGTTAGAGAGACGCACACCTCTTGAACAAAAATTGATACAAGGTAGTAGTCTTCTTCTCCAAGCAATAAATCACCTATCCAAACCACCAAAATCACCAAAATAGCAAAAATACGAGAAAGGCTGGAATCCACTGTTCATGCCCTCTCTAATACCAGATTATGGGAAATTAGGGTTTTAATCGCAGTTTTGCAATTAAGTCCCCCACAATCCCAACATTGCATAATTAGTTATTTACTCAATTTGTTCAAATCCAATGCAATCAAATATTGATAAAAATCCACCCAAAAATCCCTCTACTGGAAATCGGCCCCAAATTGCAGCTAACAAAATTTTGAAATTAATTTTTTGCTCCAAACCACTTTTTACACAAAAGTCCCCTTCTTTCAAATATTTATAAAAACAGTTTCTCTTATTCTAAAAAAATCCAAAAAATTAGAATATATCCAATTATAAATAAGAGAATTAGTTTAGCAACTCAAAATTTTAAAACTTGCATTTCAAAAATATTTGCACGTATTTTTCAGGATAATTAAACCAATTAATTTATTAATTCAAAATAGCATATTAAAATTTTTGGGGTGTTACATCTCCTCCCTCTCAGAAGCGAAGAAACCAAATCAAAGCGAGTCTACTAGTTCACAGGACTAATAGAGAAGAAGAGGCGTCTGTCACCAAGGTAGAATTCTGAATATTCAAAGATTAGATCCTCCAAGCGCTTAACGTCGCCCCGTCGCCCCAAGCAAGGGCTGACAAACAAACAGTCGCTGCCTCACAACCATACATGAGGAAGAGGCATGTCGGTTAACCAGATCCGACCGAAGGGAATACCTAGTTTTCTGCCGCCTCCGAGAGATGGAGGACCATCTCAACACAATCAACTGTGAGGAAGACCGTCAAGCCAAAAGCTTCTGCCCTAGCAGACCTCCCTTCTCCAAGTCAATCATGGAAACCCACGTCCCTGAGACCTTCAAGCTGCACCACTTTGAGTTTTATATGAAGAACCTAACCCGGTTGGTCATATTGAGAGCTTCAAAACCCTCATGATGATCCACAATACCTCAAATGCACTTCTCTGCAAGATATTCCCTGCTACATTGAAGGGGCCGGCAACAGAGTGGTGCTCCCGCCTATCTTCAGGCTCCATCTTCTCCTTCGATCAATTTGAGTAGCTATCCCTCACCCTCTTCGTAAGCAGCCACCGAACTGAGAAAACAAGTGCCTCTTTATTGAATCTGAGTCAAAGAGAAGGAGAACGGCTTAGGGATTTTGTCCAACGCTTCATGGCCAAATCCCGGTCTATCACCTCCCTCGACCTAGCAATAGCAACCACTGCGCTTAGACACAATGTCAACCATGCTTATTTGAAGGCTTCTCTTACCAAGAAGCCTCCTTGGGACTTCTCAGAACTCTTACTAAGGAGCGAGAAGCACATCCGGGCTATAGAGGCTCTCTAACCCCGTGGTCAGAAGGAGCCCTCCTCTGAGAACAAATGTAAGAGTGTAGGCAAAGAAGGTTCTAAGAAGCTGTAGAAGGATGGCAATGGTCAGCGCTGCCTTCCTCCTTGTTTTGAGAAGTTCATCCCCCTCAATACCAATATATCAGCAGTTTTCATGGTGATGGACAAGGAGGGGTAACTTTTCCCTCCCCCTATGATGAACACTCTAGGGACGAGAAGGAACATAGATAAGTGATTCCATTTTCACAACGATTATGGTCATGACACAGATAACAGTTGAGCTCTCAACAAAGAAATCGAAGAACTTATCCAGCGAGGGCACCTATCCATGTTCATTTGGAAGGGCATGCCTGGCCCACCACCACCCTGATGAGCTAACAAGTGAGCAAAGAAGCGTTCTGAGTCCCAAGACTCTGAGCCATAAGCGGTTCTCCACTCCATCCACAGAGGACCTATGAGGGAGAATCAAACTCCGCCCGGAAGGTCTTCATCCAAGAAGTGAATTTAGTGCAAAACTTCCCCACTGCCAAGAGCCCAGGAGTCCCGATAAAATTCTCATATAAGGACCTAAAAGGCGTTCGAAAGCCCCTACTGCTACGCACTTGTAATTAGTCTCCATATGGCCAACCGCGAGGTACGTCGTATCTTGGGAGACAACGACAACTCTGTCAACATTCTTTTTTCTTGAAGCCTTTGAAGGTCTCAAGATCTCTTGGGATCATCTCAAGCCTACCGGATACACTCTCCATGGGTTCTCTAAGGTTTCAGTCTCAATCGAAGGAATAGTCACCCTTGATGTGACAATAGGAAAAGACCCAATAACCTGAATCGATGTAATGGATTTCTTGGTCATCGACATAAAGGCTGCTTACAACGCCATCTTGGCTGAACCGTCCTGGCAGTACTTCATGCCATATCCTTAACTTTTCATATGAAAATGAAGTCACTAACGCAGCAGGAGTATGAGAAGTCAAAGGGAGTCAAGAGACAGCTCGAAGGTGTTACACAACTACAATGGGGGCCTTTGTCCTCCAGCTCGAGGCATTAGAACTTCCCCAATGGAGTAGTCAGGTCATTTCTGAACCAGTCGATGAACTCGAGGAGATCCCCTTCTCTAAGAATGATTCAACCAAGAGAAAATTCCTGGGGTTCATGGTCAACCAGAGAGGAATCGAAGTCAACCCAGGAAAGATCCGAGTCATACTAGACATGGCTCCCCCATCTAGCATTAAGGAAGTCAAAAGTCTTACGAGCTGCCTCGCCGCCATTGGACACTTTCTCTCCAAATTAGGGGAGAAGTGTCTCCCGTTCTCCAAAGAACTTAGGGGAGTGATGGGCTTTGAGTGGGGACAAGCACAACAAAGAGCCTTTGAGCAGCTCAAGGCTTATCTAGTTAATCTCCCCTCCTGAGCAAGTCCAAGTCGGGATAGACACTCTACCTCCACTATGCTACTTCAAATCAGACTCTTAGTGCAGTCTTGGTGAGAGAAGAGGATAGATACCAAAAGCCGATCTACTATGTAAGTAAAGTCCTCCATGACGTCAAACTTTGTTTCTCAAAAATGGAGAAGATGACCTATGACCTGATCATGGCCGCTTGCAAGCTCCTTCCGTACTTCCAAGCACATTCAATAGTGGTCTTCAATGACCAACCCCTCATGTAGGTACTACATAAGCCAGAGTGCTCGAGGCGACTTAGGAAATGGTCTGTTGAATTAAGCTAGCACGACATCAGCTATCGGCTGAGAACAGTCATCAAAGCCGAGGCTCTACCTGAGTTCATTGTAGAGAGCACCATTCCTGACCCCCCCTTCTGACGAAGGCGAAGACCTTCATTCTGGAGTGTCTCCCTCCATCGATGTACCTCATGCATCGGGGGAAGTGGAGTCGGAGTTATCCTGTCAGGCCCGGAGTAGTTCGCCCTCCTGTATTCACTTTGCTTCAACTTCTTAGCCTCCAAAAATAAAGCCTAGTATGAAGTGCTAATTATTGGCCTTCTCTCAGCTTGTAAAGCAAAAGCTAGGCACGTCAAAGTGTTCAGTGACTCTCAGTTGGTAGTGAACCAAGTCCAGGGAGACTATAAAGCCAGAGACGAACATATGATCAAGTGCCTAGCATATGTTAGAAAACTCCTAGCCGCGTTCTTAGAGACAGAGGTCACTCGCATCCCCCGTGAAGAAAATGGGCAAGCAGAAGCCCTCTCCAAGTTAGCCTCCTCCTCCTTCGAAGGACTTGACCACACTGATCTTATTGAGGTCCTACTCAAGCCCAGCATCGAAAAGCAAGTCTCAGAGCTCATGGTAATCACTCTTCCAGTGCTTGAGAATAATTGAATAAAACCCCTATACGAATTCCTCAAAAAGGGAATCCTCACCCTGATCCCAGGAAGCCATAAAGATCCGAGTGAGAGCAGAGCAATACACACTCATCAAATAAATCATGTATAAATGCTCTTACACTTCGGTGGACGGCAGACCCTACTAGTGATGCCTTTCACCTGAGGAGGCCCAGTATGCTTGAAAGAAGTTCATGAAGGGATTGGAGGCGATCATATGTGAGCTAGATTCCTCACCCGCAAGATCAACAATCAAGGATATTTTTGGTCTATCCTCCTCAACGATGCTCAGGAGTACGTTCGTCAATGTGCATCTTGCCAGAGACTCTCAACAATCAAATGAACACCCCACGTCGAGCTCAGTTCCATGTCAAGCCCAATCCTCTTTGCCATGTGGGGGATGGATTTATTCAGACCGTTCCCCCAACAACCGGACAAAGAAGCTTCCTCATAGTAGCCATTGATTACTTCTCTAATTTTATCGAGGCATAACCGCTAGAAACCATCATGGAGCACAGAGTGTTAGGTTTCGAAGGCAATCATAGATTAACTGCACAGCAGAAAAGTTACAAAAAAAATATCGAAACCGAGCCATGGATCCATGCGAAAACCATAAATCGTGTTTAGAAGTTATACATTGAAGATGGTATCTCCACAGTATGCCGATCACATCACTACAATTTTAGGTGCCTTTACAGTATCCACACGAACAGATAAAATCAAGTTTTCCCTCATGTCGTGGTGCTAGCTGCGGGAAGAGAATGTTCCTCAAGATCTCTCGCTCTTACACAACTGTTGTGACGGCTAGGGTTTTCTCATGTGTAACTTTTCTACAGATACGTATCATATATATAGGCGCAGAAAATCAATCCTAAGAGACTAATGAGGCTGTTGGGCTTACAATATGATGTGGGTAAGATTTGTGTGTGGGTCTTTCAATTAGTCAGGCCATTTAATCTAACTAAATGTCCAGCCAATATCGGGAGTCCAAGTCTTACTTGGATCCCAATTAAATTCATCTTATGAATTTAAATACCAATTTCGATCCATTCTAAGTGTGTGACCCTGTAGGCTCCCATTACGTTGAAAGTAATACTAAAATTATATTATAGTATTACAAACAATGAGGGGTATCTAGCAATACATTACTGTTACTCAAGTAACGGGAGTGTCAGTGATTTGACATAACCTATCCGTAACCAATATTACCATGTAGTCTAGTCTCTTTGTCAAGATATCTTAATTGACCACAAGGCATAGAGCGTGTCACCCTTGTATAGTTCAATCTTTGGTTTCTTGATTGATGTGTCTAATTTTTATACAAATATTTGTACTCATTTATCCATTAAAATTGCTTGTACAACGTCTATCTTGTTTTTAATTCGACTTATTTCCATAAGATTTCAAGTAATTAATTATTTTTGAAGAAATAAGATTTTTGATTCTAAATGTGAAGATTTTCAGAAAAAAATCAACAAACAAAACAAGCAGAATGATTTATTATTTTATTGATTTGTTGAATTTTAAAGTTTACAATTTGGCCTTGTAAAAAGCAAAATATAAATTTTAGTTGCTAATTGAGCTGAAAGTGCAATAAACAATTTTAGAAGGGTTTAAATGAGCTAATATGATTTTTAGTTAGTTTAATTAATTTTAAACTAATTTATTTTATTTTTTATTTTTACTTTTTAAATCCTAATTTTTGATTTTATTTTGTGTGTGCAGCACGTGTTTGAAGAAAAAGAAATAGAAGAAAAAAGAGCAAGAAATAAAGATCAAATTTAAAAAGGAAGGAAATAAATAAAGATATGGGTTTTTCTGCAAAAGTGAACCCTAATTCCTACGTCTCCTACTCTTATAAATACAACAGCAGATTGAAGAAAGAAGGGAGCGCCGAATGAGGAGAGAGAGCGATGGCTTATATCCATATTAAACAAGAACGGAATAAATAAATCAATAAATAAAAAGAATTAAGCAGCAAAGATCAAGGAGAGAGAGAAGGGGCTGCACGTGATGTAGTACCCCGTATTTTTAAATATTATTTTTAAATGTTTATAATGAATTAAAATGATTTTTGGAGATTTAATAAATATTTTCCTGGAAATTTATCTTTTTACACGTGCGAAACACGTGCAAATATTTTCTTGAGAAGTTCAAAAGCTAAAATTTCTTCATGGAAAATCATTATTTATTATTTGAAATTTATTTGTAATTTTTCCAGCTTTTTCTGACATTTATTGGATCTATTAGCAAATTTTATGAAAAAGAAGGATCTTTTTGTAAAATTCATTTTGAGGGGTGAAAGTGCAAAAAAACTATTTTCTGGACTTTCAAACAGTGCCGATTGGAGTTAAGGAGTCTATTTTCCTTTTAAATCTCAATTTAAATGATCTTATCGAGTTTCCAAATATATGGATCTATTTATGTAAAGTTGTATTTTCAAGGAGTTATTTTGCAAAAGTGTCTGAAAATCCTAAAACTTCTTTTCCGGCTATTTAAAAGGAAAAAGCAGTTGTCTTTCGCTGCACAACATTGAGTTTTCTTATTTTTGGAGAATTTGGGAGAAGATTTTGGATCTTGCGAAGGAAAGGCTTCTTATCAAGGGATTTCTTCATTTAATGTGAGTGATGTAAATTGTTTGTTGTTTGTTTTATGTATGTGAGTGATATAATTGTTCGTTTGTTCTTTGAAAGTTGTATGTGAGTGACATGTTTGTTTTTCTTTTATTTTGTGTATGTTGTATGTGAGTAATTGATTGGTTGATTGTTTATTTATGTGAGTGGTAAAATTGGTTGTTTGATCTATGAATGTTTAATGGATCTTGGATATTGAACTTTATTGCTAGAAAGCATGATTAGGGTTTGAGTATGACTATGAAAACAATGGATTGGATGGATGAACAATTTGATCTTGAGAAACCCTAGTGGTATGCGATTACAAATTTAATTATGGTTATGAGTTGTGGTAGAAATTCAGTTTTTGAGAAATTTGAATGGAAGAGTTATGAATCAAGAGACCATGTCATGAAAAATTGAAATTTGAGAAACTAGGTGAGTTGAGGAGATATACCCAAATTGGGGAGTCTTTGAGATTTTGATATTTGTATGGTTTGGATCTGAATACGAACTATTTGAGTGAACAATGAATTTTTGTAAGAAACTCTGATTTTATTATATTCACAATCCATGTATTAATTGAAAGAATCAACAAAATCTCTATTTTCATGAATTCAAGCAATTTGATTTAGTTTTATGGACTATTATATGTCCTTCCAGTTGTATTTGGTTATATAAGAAATAAGTTTTTATCAAAATCATTTTCATAAAGTAAAACTATGTATCGGTTGAATTGTGCACAACCAAAATACTGCAGACTGAAGGCCGACAGTTGACTGTCATGAATTTCTCAGTCGACTGATACGACCCGGCTGCTATGTTCTTTAGTTTTCTCGAAATTTTCTTTTGGACAGTCGACCTATACCTTTTACAGTCGACTGGTACACTTAGAATTATATTTTTTTAAAGTCATTGTAAATTTCTTTCTGGATAGTCGACCTATTTTATTTTCAGTCAACTGCTATACTTAGAATAATTTCTTAAAGATTATTGGATTTTCTCTCTGGACAGTCGACCTATGACTTTTACAAGTCGACTTATAAGACTTAGTTTATTTTTCTTAAGACCATGAAATTCTCTTTCTGGACAGTCGACTTACTCTTGTTATTAGTCGACTGATACTGATGTATTCTTATAATTTTGAATGATCTTTCAAACGATCAATTCTTTAAATATTTTGATCTATAATGTATTATTCTATACTTTATCTTCTATTGCGCATATGTTTCAAGATGATAAGTTGAGCAATTTATGTTGGAAGGTTGGTTTGGATATTTGAGTTGAGTCTCTAGAGGGTGTGTGTGACCCTACTTTACCGGCGGATGAGTTATTTATGTTTGGGCCTGTTGAGACATTTTAGTTGATCAGTTGTTGAGTTAAGTCCGGTAGGGTACACCAACTCTAGGAGATTCGTTAAGTAATTAAATAACCTAAATGATAAGGATAGGCACTAGTGGTGATATGATGAATGAGAACATGGGTTATGGACCTCAGTATGGCTTGCGGTGTGAGACAATCCCCGGAATTATCCAGGTGTGAGTGAAATAGTCTCCGGAATTACCTGTGGTGTGGGATTGGTCTCCAAAATTATCCGGGTCGAGGCGACGCACATGTGGTATTCGAGTGATGAGGTACCATTGCTTGCGGTGTGGGGTATTCTCGAAGATTCCCAGGTGTGAGTGAAATAGTCTCTAGAATTATCTGTGGATAGAGATTGACCTCCGGAATTATCGGGGCATGAGCTAATACTCATAGTTTATCTTTATCTCGTAGTAGTCATCGTGATAGGATTAGTTGCATAGCGGGGATTGACCCCTATAATGTGGAGACGTTAAAGGCTTGCACCGGACCTTTGTAGAGTGGGATGCATAGACTTTGACAAGTACGCATTAGAGAGTCCGCATATAGACTTGTGTTTCCTGACTTGGTTTTACGCATGTGTTTTCCTATTTTCTACACTTGACACTTAGTCTAGCTTCACTCTTGGTGTTTTTCGCATTGTGATTTCCTATATTCATTTACTCTTGTTATGTTCTGTTGTTGATAAATCCATGCTTTACTTATGTTGTTTCTTTTTATGTCATTCACACCTTTATGGCTGACCCCTTTAGTTTTGGGGGTTAGGGATCATCTCTAGCCTCATGTTTATAGGTTATTGTTGCTTAGGGCTTGGGGTTTGGATGCTTGAGTTCGAGTGATTTAGTGACATATGTAAAATGAAAAGTGTTGTAAAGAAAAGAGAATTATGATTTGAGATGTATTGTATTCCGCTGTACTATGTAATTGATTATTGTAATGAAAGTTGGAAAAAATTTATTGGTGTTAAATTGGGTTTAATATTACATTGAAGTTGATGCTGGAAATTGTGCCACGTATTTTCTAAGATATCATATTAGAAATTCGGGGTACTACAGAGATTGGTATCAGTGCATGCTTCAATAGTAATAATAAACATGGCATGAAAATAACCTAGGTGTGGACACTAAAGTGTGAGTGCCTAGGTGTGGACATTGGAGAGTAAGTATCACATAGAACTGAAACATGATGTTTTACCTTTGGGGTACAGTTGAGGTTTAGCCAAAGGGTGTTGATGTGAGAATGAATTGTGTGTGTGGTGCTCTAACTTTTCTCTCGTTTTGCAGTATTCAGTATGGTTGCACCCAGAACCAGGAATGGTGGTAACAATGGTGATGGATCTGGAAGTTCTCGAGGAACTGGAATTGATCTCGAGGCCGAATTTTTCAGGGTGTATCAGACTTTGGAGGCACTGATGGCATCTAATTTGGCTCAGAATCAGAACCAGCATCAGAATCATGGGACTGGACCAGGATTGGTTAACGCCGATCCCATCAAGCAAATCGAGTCCTTCAAGAGGATGAAGCCGCCAGTTTTTTAGGGGCAATCTGATCGAAACGAAGCTGATGACTGGATTAGACGGATGGAGACAATCTTCGAGGTCTCGGAAACTCCGGCAGGCAATAAGGTGAAGTTGGCCACTATGCCATTGGAAAAGGATGCTGGTGTTTGGTGGCAAACGGTGAAGAGGACGTTGGGAGACCAGCCAATAACTTGGGAAGCTTTTCTGGAAGAATTCAGGGATCGCTTCTTTCCCCTAGATATTCAGAAGAAGAAGGCGACAGAATTCTTGAATCTTCAGCAGGGCAGCATGACCGTGCGAGAGTATGAGACCAAATTTGCTCAGCTATTGAGGTATGCACCGGAGCTGATAGTTGACGAGGCGAAGAAGGCCAAAAAATTTGAGCAGGGCTTAAGGCCAAACTTGAGGTCGAGGATGATCCCATTGGGCATAAGAAGGTTCGACAAGCTGGTCAGGAGAGCAGCTGTGACCGAGGAAACATGGACCAGTTTCAGAAGGGGCAAGAGACCTGGAACAGGAACAAGAGGCCAGCATCAGGTCAGAGTGGGAAGGGATTTCCGGCGAATCAAGTCAAGTTCAGTGGTTCACTGCAGAAGGCATCTGCAACTCAGGAAGTGACTTGTTATTACTGTAAGGAGGCAGGTCATTACAGGTCAGCTTGTCCTAAGTTGGCAAAGCAAACTTGTTTCCAATGTGGGCAGGCAGGACATTCTAAGTCTTATTATCCATAGTTGAGTAAGGATGGTCAGGGTGGAAGCAAATTCCAGAGGTAAGGGCGAGTGTTTGTATTAACTGAGGAGGACGCAGGTAACTCGAAAGATGAAATCCAGGGTATGCAAGAGTTTTGATTTTATTTTAATCAATGTAATAAGTAAAACCTTTATTGAGAATAATTGGAGATTGAGTATCACTCTTCATGTAACAGGGATTGTTTTGTTTAATGGAATAAAGGCAAATGTTTTATTTGATACTGGTTCTTCGCATACTTTTGTGTCGTCCAGTTTTGCAAAGATCTTAGGTGTGGAGCCTAAGTTGTTTCCAGGCAAGGTTTTGTCGGTGGCAATGCCGTCAGGTGAAGAATTGATCGCCGATCGATATTACGCGGGCTGTGATATCGAGATTGGCGGGAGATTGTTCGGCATCGATCTGATTGAGCTGCAAGTCTTAGGAGTGGATGTGATCATGGGCATTGATTGGATGGCAATATATGATGCCACAATTAAATGCAAACAGAAAGAGGTGTTAAAGCACCAGGTGGTCCCGCAGTGACTTTCCAAGGGAAGAAGAAGATTCCGAAGGTGACTGCAATGGTATCCAAGATGGCGATTCCAGATGAAGTCCAAGGCATTCCGGCTGTCAGAGATTTTCTTAAGGTGTTCTTGGAAGATTTTCCAGGATTATCGCTGTAGAGAGATGTGGAGTTTTGCATCAATGTTCAGCCGGGGAGTGCTCCGATTTCTAAGGCTCCATACAGGATGGCACCTGTAGAGCAAGATGAAGTGAAGAAGAAGATTGAGGAGCTGTTGAGCAAGGGGCTTGTTAGGCCGAGTTCCTCACCGTGGGGTGTGCCAGTGATGTTGGTCAAGAAGAATGATGGGTCAATGAGGATGTGCATTGACTACCGGAGTTGAATAGGGTGACTATTCAGAACAAGTATCCACTGCCGTGGATTGATGATTTTTTCAACAGGCTTCGGGGAGCAGCGGTGTTTTCGAAGATTGATTTGAAATCAGGATATCATCAGGTTCGAGTCAAGGAGGAAGATGTGAGTAAGACAGCTTTCAGGACTCGTCATGGTCTCTATGAGTTTTTGGTGATGCCATTCGGGTTGACGAATGCGCCAGCAGTGTTCATGGATATGATGAATCGGGTTTTGAGGCCATTTATTGACTCCTTCGTAGTGGTCTTCATCGACGATATTTTGGTGTATTCGAAGTCGGAGGAGGAGCATTCTATGCACTTGACAGCGGTATTACAGAAATTGCAGGAGCATAGCTTGTATGCCAAGTTGTCGAAGTATGAGTTTTGGAAGTTTGAAGTAGCTTTCCTTGGTCATATCCTTTCTAAGGAGGGAGTGGCCACTGATCCTCAGAAAGTGGAAGCAGTGAAGGATTGGCCCAGGCCAACGTCTGTGAAGGAAGTCATAAGTTTCTTGGGTTTGGCGGGTTACTACAGGAGATTCATTCAGGGTTATTCTCAAATTGCAGTTCCTTTGACAGGTTTGACCCGGAAGAATGTGCCATTTTCATGGACTGATAAGTGTGATGTGAGTTTCCTTGAGTTAAAGGAGAGGTTGACTACTGCACCTATCTTAGCTTTGCCACAAGCTGGGAAGGATTATGATATCTTCAGTGTTGCGTCTCTCAGATATTTGGGATGTGTCTTGATGCAAGAAGGCATGGTTATTGCTTATGGTTCGAGGCAATTGCGTCCGCATGAGAAGAATTATCCGATGTATGATTTGGAGCTAGCAGCTATTATCTTTGCCTTGAAGAAGTGGAGGCATTATGTCTATGGTGAGAAGGTCAATATTTACACTGACCACAAGATCCTGAAGTATATTCACCAACAGAAGGATCTAAATCTTAGGTAGAGAAGGTGGTTGGAAGTTTTGGAAGACATTCGTCCTGAGATCAAGTATCATCCGGGCAAGGCAAATGTGGTAGCTGATGGACTTAGCAGGAAGAGTAGTTTATCAAGTTTGATCACTACTCGAAGCGATTTGGTAGCAGAGATTGATCAGGCAGGTATCGAGGTGGTGCTGTAGAGTTTAGGAGCGTCTTTGGCTCAGTTGAGGTTGCAGTCTTCCTTGAGGGAGAGGATTGTGTAAGGTCAGAGGTCAGATTCAGAGATTCAGAAGATGCTGCAACAGGTTTCAGAAGGCAAGCAATCAGAGTTTCGTGTCCAAGATGGAGTTCTTTGGATAGGTGAGAGGTTGAATGTTCCCGATAATACAGATTTGAAAGAGAGTATCTTGCAGGAAGCACACAGTACCTTGTTGTCAGTACATCCTGGAGGCACAAAGATGTACAGGAACATCAAACAGCATTTTTGGTGACCTGGTATGAAGAGGGATGTAGCAGCTTTCGTGGCAAGGTGTCTGACTTGTCAGCAGATCAAAGCAGAAAATCAGAGACCTGGAGGTTTGTTACAGCCGTTGCCCATTCCGGAGTGAAAATGGGAGAATATCAGTATGGATTTCATTACAGGTTTGCCGAGGAGTTCGAAGGGCAATGACTCGATTTGGGTTACCGTGGACCGTTTGACTAAGTCGGCTCACTTTCTAGCCATGAAGATTACTTGGTCGTTGGAGAAATTGGCCGAGTTGTACATTGGTGAGATTGTGAGGCTTCATGGAGTTCCAGTGTCGATTGTTTCCGACAGAGATGCAAGGTTCACTTCAAGGTTTTGGAAGAGCCGACAAGCAGCTTTAGGCACCAGAACTGATTTCAGTACCGCTTTTCATCCACAGACCGATGGTCAGACGGAGAGGGTGAATCGAGTGCTGGAAGATATGCTGAGGGCTGGTGTTATGGATTTCGGTGGTAGTTGGGAGTGATACTTGGCATTGGTTGAGTTTGCTTATAACAATAGCTACCATGCGAGTATCGGGATGGCGCCATATGAGGCTTTGTACTGGCGGAGGTGCAGGACACTTGTTTGTTGGTACGAGGTTGGCGAGAGGCAGATGTTTGGACCTGAGATCGTGCAGCAGACGTCAGAGCAGATTGAGCTGATTTACAAGAGGTTGGTTGAGGCTCAGAGTCGACAGAAGAGTTATGCTGATACTCGACGAAGGGACTTGGAGTTTGATGTTGGGGATGCAGTTTTCCTCAAGGTGTCTCCGACCAAAGGAGTGATCAGGTTTGGTAAGGGAGGCAAGTTGGCGCCAAGGTATATTGGGCCATACAGGATAGTGGAGCGGATTGGTAAGACAACATATAGATTGAAGCTTCCAGAGGAGTTGGCACAAGTGCATGATGTATTTCATGTGTCATTGTTGAGGAAGTATGTGCCAGATCAGAATCATCAGTTGGTAGAGATTCTTGAAGGTTTACAGGTGAACTTGAGTTACAAGGAACAACCTGTTGAGATCGTTGACCGTAGGGAGAAAGTTCTTAGGAGCAAAGTGATACCTATGGTCAAGGTGTTGTGGAGGAATCAGCAATTCGGAGAGGCTACTTGGGAGCCAGAGGATCGCATACAGAAGGATTTCCCTGAGCTTTTTGTATGAATGTATTTTCTTTTATGTGATTGTAATTCTTTTGGATGATTGTACCTTTGAGTTGAGTTGTATTCCTTCTATTTTGATAATGTTCTCATATGCAATTGTTTGAACTATGTTTCCATTTATGAGATATTGCATCCTTTGTTGATATGTTGTTTGGACCCATTAGTAGTAGTTCTGAGGACAGAACTCTTCTAAGGAGGGAATGATGTAGTACCCCGTATTTTTAAATATTATTTTTAAATGTTTATAATGAATTAAAATGATTTTTGGAGATTTAATAAATATTTTCCTGGAAATTTATCTTTTTACACGTGCGAAACACGTGCAAATATTTTCTTGAGAAGTTCAAAAGCTAAAATTTCTTCATGGAAAATCATTATTTATTATTTGAAATTTATTTGTAATTTTTCCAACTTTTTCTGACATTTATTGGATCTATTAGCAAATTTTATGAAAAAGAAGGATCTTTTTGTAAAATTCATTTTGAGGGGTGAAAGTGCAAAAAAACTATTTTCTGGACTTTCAAACAGTGCCGATTGGAGTTAAGGAGTCTATTTTCCTTTTAAATCTCAATTTAAATGTTCTTATCGAGTTTCCAAATATATGGATCTATTTATGTAAAGTTGTATTTTCAAGGAGTTATTTTGCAAAAGTGTCTGAAAATCCTAAAACTTCTTTTCCGGCTATTTAAAAGGAAAAAGCAGTTGTCTTTCGCTGCACAACATTGAGTTTTCTTATTTTTGGAGGATTTGGGAGAAGATTTTGGATCTTGCGAAGGAAAGGCTTCTTATCAAGGGATTTCTTCATTTAATGTGAGTGATGTAAATTGTTTGTTGTTTGTTTTATGTATGTGAGTGATATAATTGTTCGTTTGTTCTTTGAAAGTTGTATGTGAGTGACATGTTTGTTTTTCTTTTATTTTGTGTATGTTGTATGTGAGTAATTGATTGGTTGATTGTTTATTTATGTGAGTGGTAAAATTGGTTGTTTGATCTATGAATGTTTAATGGATCTTGGATATTGAACTTTATTGCTAGAAAGCATGATTAGGGTTTGAGTATGACTATGAAAACAATGGATTGGATGGATGAACGATTTGATCTTGAGAAACCCTAGTGGTATGCGATTACAAATTTAATTATGGTTATGAGTTGTGGTAGAAATTCAGTTTTTGAGAAATTTGAATGGAAGAGTTATGAATCAAGAGACCATGTCATGAAAAATTGAAATTTGAGAAATTAGGTGAGTTGAGGAGATATACCCAAATTGGGGAGTCTTTGAGATTTTGATATTTGTTTGGTTTGGATCTGAATACGAACTATTTGAGTGAACAATGAATTTTTGTAAGAAACTCTGATTTTATTATATTCACAATCCATGTATTAATTGAAAGAATCAACAAAATCTCTATTTTCATGAATTCAAGCAATTTGATTTAGTTTTATGGACTATTATATGTCCTTCCAGTTGTATTTGGTTATATAAGAAATAAGTTTTTATCAAAATCATTTTCATAAAGTAAAACTATGTATCGGTTGAATTGTGCACAACCAAAATACTGCAGACTGAAGGCCGACAGTTGACTGTCATGAATTTCTCAGTCGACTGATACGACCCGGCTGCTATGTTCTTTAGTTTTCTCGAAATTTTCTTTTGGACAGTCGACCTATACCTTTTACAGTCGACTGGTACACTTAGAATTATATTTTTTTAAAGTCATTGTAAATTTCTTTCTGGACAGTCGACCTATTTTATTTTCAGTCAACTGCTATACTTAGAATAATTTCTTAAAGATTATTAGATTTTCTCTCTGGACAGTCGACCTATGACTTTTACAAGTCGACTTATAAGACTTAGTTTATTTTTCTTAAGACCATGAAATTCTCTTTCTGGACAGTCGACTTACACTTGTTATTAATCGACTGATATTGATGTATTCTTATAATTTTGAATGATCTTTCAAACGATCTATTCTTTAAATATTTTGATCTATAACGTATTATTCTGTACTTTATCTTCTATTGCGCATATGTTTCAAGATGATAAGTTGAGAAATTTATGTTGGAAGGTTGGTTTGGATATTTGAGTTGAGTCTCTAGAGGGTGTGTGTGACCCTAGTATACCGGCGGATGAGTTATTTATGTTTGGGCCTGTTGAGGCATTGTAGTTGATCAGTTGTTGAGTTAAGTCCGGTAGGGTACACCAACTCTAGGAGATTCGTTAAGTAATTAAATAACCTAAATGATAAGGACAGGCACTAGTGGTGATATGATGAACGAGAACATGGGTTATGGACCTCAGTATGGCTTGCGGTGTGAGACAATCCCCGGAATTATCCAGGTGTGATTGAAATAGTCTCCGGAATTACCTGTGGTGTGGGATTGGTCTCCGAAATTATCGGGGTCGAGGCGATGCACATGTGGTATTCATGTGATGAGGTGCCATTTCTTGCGGTGTGGGGTATTCTCGAAGATTCTCAGGTGTGAGTGAAATAGCCTCCGGAATTATCTGTGGATAGAGATTGACCTCCGAAATTATCTGGGCATGGGCTAATACTCACAGTTTATCTTTATCTCGTAGTAGTCATCGTGATAGGATTAGTTGCATAGCGGGGATTGAACCCTATAATATGGAGACGTTAAGGGCTTGCACCGGACCTATGTAGAGTGGGATGCATAGACTTTGACAAGTACGCATTAGAGAGTCCGCATATAGACTTGTGTTTCCTGACTTGGTTTTACGCATGTGTTTTCCTGTTTTCTATACTTGACACTTAGTCTAGCTTCACTCGTGGTGTTTTTCGCGTTGTGATTTCCTATATTCATTTACTCTTGTTATGTTCTGTTGTTGATAAATCCATGCTTTACTTATGTTGTTTCTTTTTATGTCATTCACACCTTTATGGCTGACCCCTTTAGTTTTGGGGGTTAGGGATCATCTCTAGCCTCCTGTTTACAGGTTATTGTTGCATAGGGCTTGGGGTTTGGATACTTGAGTTCGAGTGATTTAGTGACATATGTAAAATGAAAAGTGTTGTAAAGAAAAGAGAATTATGATTTGAGATGTATTGTATTCCGCTGTGCTATGTAATTGATTATTGTAATGAAAGTTGGAAAAAATTTATTGGTGTTAAATTAGGTTTAATATTACATTGAAGTTGATGCTGGGAATTGTGCCACGTATTTTCTAAGATATCATATTAGAAATTCGGGGCGCTACACGTGCAGTTCGAGATGGAAGATGAAACAACAGCTGGTGCGGGTGACGTGGCGCATCACGTGCTTCAATTCGACAAAACAGCTCTGGTGCGGGTGACGTGGCGCTTAGCTTCCAAGGCACCAGGCACTGAGACACGGAAACAGGAGGAAAGAGGAGAGGCTGACATCAGTGCTGAAGTGGCAGGCGTGACGTCAGCTCGGCTCGGAAAACGCAAAAGAGAGAGACAGAGGCATGAGTGACGTGGCGCTCCTTTGTTTGTGGCTCAGGGACAGAAATGACAGAGGGGAGAGAGAACAGATTTGGCTTTGGGCACGCGGTTCGAGGCTGTTCGGTTTGCAATATTTTTACCAAATTGTTCTTCCTGTATCTTTTTTCTCTTTGTCTAATTTTACTATGCAATCCCAAATAATATTTGTTAGTTGTAATATATTTTTTATGAACTAAATTTGTTATTTTAGGGCTTTGATGTAGCCTAGTTTTGAGAATACAATTTTAATTTCATATTATTTTTCTATTTTTCCTTGGTTGTGTGCTTGATTTTTGATCTTAATGCTTACAATTGGTTGACGGCGTTTGTATGATTTATTGGATCATGGAGAGACCGAGAGGTAATTTGTGATTTAGAACTATAAAATTAAACACCACTGATTGAGCGAATTAGAGATGATTTACCACGATTGATGTGACCGTTAAAGAAATCAACAGAACTTAATGAGTTTTCAATTAATTAAATTTATGCATGAACTATGACAAACTGTTAGTTGGAGATATTTTTGGTGTTGTTCGTGAGAAAGCTTTGAATAATTTGGGGATTTTGGTTTACAATTTGAAAAAATAATATTTTTATTCACTTGGATTTATTAATTGTGTGGGATAAACTAGGTGAAATCAAAAGCCCCAGAATTAATTTTGCAATTAATAAATAATTAAAATTCATATTTTGTCTATTTTAATTAATTTAGTTACTCATTTAGATTAATTTAATTTAGTTGCTTTATTTCTTGAATATCAATTTTCCAAATAGTAATTAATCTAGTAATTTCGGTACTCAATAAAATAATTAGTCCTTATGGATTCGACACTCTTTTCACTTATCTATACTACTTGTTGCAATTTTGAACACTTGCAAAAATTCACATCAAATTTTTGGCATCGTTGCCGGGGACTAGTTATTCTTTTATTGATATTGAAATTAAATTGCTAGATTATTACTAGTTTGGAATTTTTGTAATTTTTTTTTGTATTTTATTTTTGTTTTATTATTATTTTACCTCTTTATTTTCTTTTGACTTATTTATTTTTTTTATTTTAGTTTTCTATTTTTTTCAATACTTATATTTCAGGATATACAAGTATATTATCATGGCGAACTAGGAAAACAAGCCTTTGAGAGACTATGTTATGCCAGTTATTGAAGCTAACAAATTTGAGATTAAACCGGCGATTATTCAAATGATTCAATAGACTGCTCAATTTTGGGGACTACCGCACGAGGATCCGTATGTTCACATTACAAACTTTCTAGAAATTTGTGACACTTTTAAGCACAATGGAGTATCAGATGATGCAATCAGATTGAGTCTCTTTCCTTTTTCACTAAGAGATAAGACAAAGGCTTGGCTAAATTTTCTACCACCTGGTTGTATTACTAGTTGGGAGGGACTTGCACAAAATCTTTTTTCTAAGTATTTTCCGCCAGCAAAGACAGCGAAGCTAAGGAATGATATTTCCACATTCACTCAATTTGAGACCGAGTCTTTGTATGATGCATGGGAGAGTTAAAAAAAGCTATTAAGAAAGTGTCATCATCATGAACTACCGAGATGGCTGCAAATTCAAATATTCTATAATGGTTTGGGAGTTACAAATCGATCTATGGTTGACGCATCAGCTGGAAATGACATCTAATAGTTACCAGTGGTCTTCAGAGAACAATGCTAAGAAAAGTGGTTGGAGTTTTTGAATTTGATCCTATTACTACTTTAACTGCACAAATTGATATTTTATCTAAACAATTAGGTAATATGAATGTTAATTCTATTCAAACTAATATGATTTGTGATCTTTATGTAGGGAATCACTTAAGTGCAGATTGCCAAGTGGGGAACCCTTTTACTCAATCAAATTTCAATCAAGCAAATTACGTGTCCAATTTCCAACATCAAAACAATCTTTATTCGAATACGTATCATCAAGAATGGAGAAACACCCCCAATTTTTCCTGGAACAACAATCAAGAAGCAATTAGACCACCTCAAAATTTTTCACAGCAAGAAAAGAAGCCAACACTTGAAGATATGTTTATGCAATACATGCAGAAGACAGATTTGGCAATCCAAAATGTTACAATTTCAACTTCAGCTTCAATTCGCAATCTTAAGGTTCAAATTGGTCAAATTTCAAATATCCTTAATGAAAGAACAGTAGGAACCTTAACCAGTAACACCGTAACAAATCCCGAAGAGCATGTCAAAGCAAAAAAAACTAAGCAGCAGGAGGACAATTGAGCAACCATAAGAAGAAAATGGCGAACAAAATGTGGTTGAAAAGGAAGAAGAGTATGAATCAATTGTGGAGGAACAAATGCAGCATGAGCAAGTAACATTTGATGTCTTTAAATCCATGAAGTTTCCTACCGAAGAACAGTCGTGTTTTCAAGTAAGTGAAACAGATTTAATTGTGGGCGAGAAACATAAGGCTGAAGTTGAAAAGTTCACGATCAAAGTATGTCCAACAAATTCAGCAACTCTTGAATCTGAGAAAGAAAAGAATTTGAAATATGTTATGTATTTGGATGTTGTACCATCTATTCATTAATTTTCTCAGCTGACATTTAAGGAGGTGGGGATATCAAAGACTCCATCTTCAAGAAAGAAACGACTGAAGTTAGAGCCACTGCCATCAAGCTTTATGGATGTACAGGAAAAATCTAATCCACATATCAAGAGAATTATTGGAAAAGAGGCTCGTATGTTGTTGGGTCTTGTCGTTACATGACCATATCAGCCACCAAGTCTGACTGAAGACTTTAAACTTAGCGTTTCTTGGGAGGCAACCCATGTTTTCTTTTACTACATTTAGATTTGATTTATCTTTTAGTTTATTTTAATTTTAATTTTTGATTTTATTTTGAAGGGTTGCATAAGTTTGAAAGTCACCGGGCGGAGCTGTTTTCTACACCTACATTAATGGCTGTTTTTTAGCAAGGTGGAGTCAGAATTTGGAAAAGTTTTTCAAACAGAGATTGTAGAAAACTGTCTTAGCTTTCCAACATAAAAAGAATCAGCTCATTTGGACACCTACAACTCCAGATATTGCTGAAACACTTAACGTCGCGCGTGCAGAATTTTAAGACGAATTAGGGGAGAAATTCTAAACTTTTTGCATTCTTTTTGTTTTTCTTTTCCTTTCCCATTGAGGACAATGTGATAGTCATGTTTGGGGGAAGGGTTACTAATTTATTTGTTATTTTATATATGTTTTTGAAAAGGAAAAAACACAAAACAAAATGGATTTTTAATTGGGCTCACCATTACACTTTTGAGTTCTTTATCGTGCTAAAGCATTGAAATATATATATATATATATTATTTTGGTAGACAATAACTTATAAAGCCAGATTAAGCATACTTATTTACTTTTGGATTATTGAATTTCAAAATTTTTTAAACAATTGTGACAGTCATGTGATTATACATAAAAGAAAAATGTGATGCTTTTTCTTGTGATTATCCCCTTTGATCTAGTCTTAAACAGAGTTTAAGTAAATATAGTAATAATGAAAAAAAATTATGAATAAAGTCAGTCTACTCCAATGTTTTGAGTTGTTTAGTAACTAGGGGTATTCATCACCAATGTTTACTTTTACATCAAACGGCAACTTGAAATATGAGTATGCAAAGCACTCTAAGTTTGTGACTTGTTGAGTAACCGGGTGAATTCATCACAAATGTTTGCATTCACGTCAAAAGGCAAGTGACAACTTACCGAAAAGACCCAAAAAAAAAACTCTAATTTCCTACTCGGTTTGTAGTAGTGAGAAGGAAAAATCACAGATGAACTTGTTACATACTACAATTACATTAATTGCATAAAAAATATGATTGGATTGAGAATTATGAATGAATAATTGCACTGGAGAAAGTGGGTATGCTTGGTTTTACTTTATTTGCTATTGCTTATATTTTTAATTGAAATTTTGATGCTTGCATGATGAGATCTCTTCGTGTGATGGAGTGAGCTTATTATTGATTATTATTCCGTTATTCATGATTTTACTTTTTGATCAAGGACAAGCAAAATCTTAAGTTTGGGGGTATTTGATGTGTCTAATTTTTGTACAAATATTTGTACTCATTTATCCATTAAAATTGCTTGTATAACGTATATCTTGTTTATAATTCGTCTTATTTCCATAAGATTTTAAGTAATTCAGTATTTTTTAAGAAATAAGATTTTTGATGCAAATTGTGAAGATTTTCAGAAAAAACCAACAAACAAAACAAGCAGAATGATTTATTAATTTTTATTGATTTGTTGAATTTTAAATTTTACAATTTGGCCTTGTAAAAAGCAAAATAAAAATTTTAGTTGCTAATTAAGCTGAAAGTGCAATAAACAATTTTAGAAGGGTTTAAATGAGCTAATATGATTTTTAGTTAGTTTAATTAATTTTTTTTTTAATCCTAATTTCTGATTTTATTTTTTGTGGCAGCACGTGTTTGAAGAAAAAGAAAGAGAAGAAAAATGAGCAAGAAATAAAGATCAAATTAAAGAAGGAAGGAAATAAATAAAGATATGGGAATTCTCTGCAAAAGTGAACCATAATTCCTACAATTCCTACGTCTCCTACTCTTATAAATATAACAGCAGATTGAAGAAAGAAGGGAGCGCTGAATGAGGAGAGAGAGCAACGGCTGATCTCCATATTAAACAATAAAGAAATTTTTAAAAAAAAGAATTAAACAGCAAAGATCGAGGAGAGAGAGAAGGGGCTGCACGTGCGGTTCGAAACGGAAGACAGAACAACAGCGGGTGCGGGTGACATGGCGCATCGCATGCTTCAAGTCGACGAAACGGCAGCTGTTGCGAGTGACGTGGTGCTCAGCGTCCAAGGCACCAGGCACTGAGACACGGAAACAGGAGGAAAGAGGAGAGGCTGACATCAGCGCTGAAGTGGCAGGCGTGACGTCAGCTTGGCTCGGAAAATGGAAATGAGAGAGACAGAGGCGTGCGTGACGTGGCGCTCCTTTGTTTGTGGCTCAGCAACAGAAACGACAGAGGAGAGAGAGAACAGATTTGGCTTTGGGCAGGCGGTTCGAGGCTGTTCAGTTTGCAATATTTTTACCAAATTGTTCTTGTAACGCCCCGAATTCCAAAATACACTGAATTCAAAATTCCACATGACCTTTACACTTCTTTCGTACAATTTTACAAGGAATTTAAAACTTTTCACTTTACATCAGAGTTACATGAAAAACTTTACTCTTTACATTGCACAGCGGAAGTAAATTTACAACATTTAAATAAATGTACAACAACATTGAATAATCTCTAAGCATCTGTCCTTCTTTAATCTTTATCATGTCATTTACCCTGCATACAAAACTGTGGGTACGTCAGTTTATTCAACCGACGAACATTATACACGGCCATCCTCTCTATGCCGGAAATAGTATAACTAATTTTCCATATTTAACAAACACAAACTTGTCACATTTCAAACTAAAGGGAATACCTTAATAATGTCGTGTTGTGATTGTGCACTTAGTCCTTAATGCAATCATTTATATTACATGACACTAATGCACACTTGTTCGGATTCTATGCATCCCATACTACATAGGTCCGAGGGCAAACCTCTTATTCGTTCTTCATCTTTGTAGGGTTCAATCCCTCATCATGATTTAATCTACTACTGTAACTACGGTAAGTATCCTAGATGTTTTCTGACTTACGAACTCATGTCTAAGCGTCCTGGAGGGAATCCCAACGCACTGACACATGACTCATCATGCAGGCATCCTGTGGTAATTCAGCTCCTACCATAGACATGACACCACCCGCAGTCGTCAAACACCCCACTAGCGTCGCCACCGGGACGGTACTCTGGAGCAGTATCCACGCCCTATCATGACTCATCATGGGACATCCTGGGATACTCTCTCGCCGCCAATCCAATGGCCTTCATACTCAATATTTTTCTCTTACTTTCATCACATATTCACTATGTAACTAATCCTTAGTTTAATTGAATCATGAATAAAATCAATCTCTTAGAGTTAGCCCTCTCACTACTACCGGTCTTATTTTTTTCATTTCACAATGACCCAAACTGGTCTTTTCAATTATCAATAATTATAATTCATCACTTTATACTTGCCGGTGTGAGTTTTAGCTACACTCTAATTTTCAATTTCAATTCATAAATTCACATATTTGAGTTGTCATACTCAATAATATTTCTCTTTTTCAATAACATGATTTCTAAATTATTCATGAGTCCATAATCAGACATGGAATTCAATTATTCATCAAGCAATTCATCATATATCATTTCCACATTAAAAATCATATCAAGATTTATAAATATCCGCTACTCAATATGGTCACACTATTCTTCAATAAGAATAATACACATCACTTCACTTCATATAATTTCCTTCTTATTCATATTTCTTTTCTAACACTTTATTTCAAATTCTTTTGCGAATTATAACCTCCACAAAATACAAGTGTAGAACCATAAATCTTTTTATACATTTATTCTCAAAAATATACTCTATTTTATTTTGATATCAACCAAATTATTTTTCATAAGTCACACATAATTTTAGGATAATAATCATATTTTTTTCCATAATTTTTAATCACAAAAAATCCCCCAAAAATATTTTTTTCCCCAAATTAAACCCAGGCCGAGACCGGGTTTCGAACCAACAACCACAGGAAAACAAGCCGCAGGCACAGACCACTAGGCCGATCGCGCCAAGCAGTATAAAGGAGGGCTGAGAGCTATACATGCTCTCGGCTGTAATTAATTTATTTTTAAATGTAAAAAACAAATATATGGTGCTAACGGGAATCGAACCATCGATCTGTGGGGAACCCCGCGCACTGTAGCGATTAAGAGCATCCCGACCACTTGAGCTATAAGCTCAGGTTGTCTCAAATACAACTCGAAGTCTACTTAAATCAATTCTTTCTGTTAATAGAACATTTCGATGTTCAAAAAGCTCTCATTTGATCTTGCTCTTACTAATCTTGCTGTAAAATTTCCAGATTAATTATTCCTCTAATAATTTATACTCCAGTATATAAAAATAATTTTTTTCAATAATTAAACATAAATTTCCCATACAATTTGGTTAAATTGTAAGCTACTACTACCACATTTCTTTTTCGACATTTCTTATCCAATCATGATCTCAATAATCTCTATATCAATTCTCTGTTTTCATTCATTTCATAAACACACAAATTATATTATTTCTTACGTCATCTATTACAACATTATCACAAAAGTCCCTTTAAGCATATAAGGCAACACTGTCATCTACTAAGTTTTGCATATAGTTATTGATGCTAATAATGAATTTTTCTTCAAACAATCCATAGCTATAATTAATCTACACACAACTTAAATTAAACGATGGAAATACATACAAGCTATTTATTAACATTCCAATCAATTAATAAGCCATTTTGGTGATTAAAATGTACTCTTACTAATCTTTTTCATGCATCATCATTTCAATTTAATTCTAGCATGCTTCCTAATTAGAAATGTGGAAAATAACCCACCTTAGCATGATATCTAAATAGAAATATGGAAAATAACCCACCTTAGCATGATATCTAATTCGAAATATGGAAAATAACCCACCTTAGCATGATATCTAATTAGAAATATGGAAAATAACCCACCTTAATTGGAGAGAAACACAATTTGCAACACCTCCTAAACAAAAGTCCTTGCCAAGAGAGCGATCCTCCTTCTCGTCGATGCGCACACAAGCCTCCAAGATGCCGAACCCGAGCTTCTTTGATGCCGGCCTTCCTTATTGATGCAAGCACAAACTCCCCACACACAACTCTCAATCTTTTAACTCACTTACTAAACTACTAATAATGTATTTTATACTATAGGTCTTGGAGAATTAATTAGTACAAAATAACTAGACCGCGGGGGGGGGGGGGGGGGGGGGGGGGGGGGGTAAAAATTTGGGTAAATGGAAGGCTAGGATTAAACTAGGAGTTAGAAACAAAAGGCTAAGATTCAAGGAGGAGTTACAATAACCAACCATGATTAAGTAACCACCACCCATGATTCCACTTGAATTTTTCATTTCCCTCCATTGCCAAAACCGGCCTACACATGTGCAATTGCACGTGTACGTGCAATTGCACGTGTACGTGCAATGCACGTGCATGCACTTGTCTCCATTTAACAAAAATTGTACATTATATTTTTTACAAAAATAATCTTTAAAGGATGTGCTACCTTACAAGTTGTAATAAAAATAAAAATAACTCATGGGCTTTAGTTTATGGGCCAAATAATAGTTATAAAAAGATAATAAATAATTTAAATTTTGGGCTTAAAAAGAAAGGCTTAAGTTTATTTGAAAAAGGCCTTTATATAAAAATAATTAAAGAGCACATAGATATATCATCATAAAATTTAATACTACCAAAATATTGCACGTGCACACGTCGTGCAAAATAAATAATAAATTTTCATAAATGAAAATCGGGGCATTACAGTTCTTCCTGTATCTTTTTTCTCTGTCTAATTTTACTATGCAATCCCAAACAATATTTGTTAGTTGCAATATATTTATTATGAACTAAATTTGTTTTTTTAGGGCTTTGATGTTGCCTAGTTTTGATAACACAATTTTAATTCCATATTAATTTTCTATTTTTCCATGGTTGTGTATTTGATTTTTGATCTTAATGCTTATAATTGGTTGACCGACGTTTGTATGATTTACTGGATCATTGAGATACCAAGAGGTAATTTGTGATTTAGAACTATAAAATTAAACACCATTGATTGAGAAAATTAATGTAACCCTTGTTTTCCCAAAAATGTATTTTTGTGTATTTTCTGTATTTTAACAATTTTTCTAAATTAGTTTTTCTGCTTTCAAATTATATTATTTTTTTTTGTCAAAATGTATTTTTGGATCTCCTATTAAAAATCTGTGTTCAATCAATAAATTTATTTGCAACTATTCTCTATGATTTTTTTTATATTATAATAAAAATTCTTATTTTGTTACTATCGCTCCTATAATTATTATTGTTATTATGGTTATTAGTTTTGACTAGTTATTAACGACCTATTTCTATGTACAAATTGTATTTGTAGTATTTTAAATAAATTATATTTTTGTAATGAAAATTACATTAGTTTATAAAATCAAATTTTATTAGTTATTTTATTTAATTTTCTTATTGGATATCATATTAACCCATTTCCTAGGATAACCAAACCCAACTATCCAATAATACCTATTTCAACCCATTACCTACTACTAATCCTATACCAATTATTTGTCATCAGATTTATTCCTTACAATCATTACCTAATACAGTAATACCTTACACTACACCTACCTTTTAAATCCTTCCTATATACCAACTTCCTAATTTAAAACCCTACCAAGACCTTCCTATTCCCACCAGGTTGTGCACTACCGTTAGCCACATTCCCACCCGGATTGCACCTAATCACCCGTTACCCACTTCTCTTTTTTTCTTGTAGCCGCCAGCCAAATGTGCACCCCTCCTTTTTTCTATACCCTAATATATATAAATATACATATCCTTATATTTTTTTTTTTCAAACCGTGCAGCATATTATCTTTTTATTCTTCCAAACCATTGAACCCTATTTTCCGTGCTTCATCTCTCCCGCTTTCTCTCCATCCGTCGTCGCGTACTCTTTTGCCCTTGGGATTTTCTTGCGCGTGCTCGAGTGCGCGTGAGGATCGTTTGTGAGTCCGTGGATTTTCGTCCGTGGGAATTGCTTCCACTTTTGATTTGCATCGTTCTTCATCCCAAATTAAGGCAAGTAACTTGTACTACAATTTATTAGGTTGATACAAGTCAAAAAGTTCACATCTAGTGTAGTTGGGTCTAGAGACAACCAAAATTTGTGTTTTTCTTGATGGGTTTTGTCTCTATTGTGTTAATTTGGCCATAGATGACTTATGACACCAATTTTGATAGGAAATAAACTAGGTTATGCCCAAAACTTGATTTTGATGCATGAATGTGATTATTTGCATGAATTGTGTTTGATTGAATGCCCATGTAAAAATAATAGGTGTGGACATGTTAGTAACCCTAAATCATGATGTTTATATGTTTGGTAGGTTGTATTTCAAGTTTGGATGTGTTTGGATCAATATTGTGAAAGTTATGATGTTCTTGATTAGAGGTGTGAAATCTGTAATTGCTGCTTGTTCTGTTTTGATTGCTGTTTTCGTCCATGCTACAGTCAGTATTTGAATTCCAAAATAAAAGATGGATTTTAGATAATTTTTTTTATTTTCAAACCCCACTGGTTTTACTTGATTTGGATTTTGTATGACTGAGAAATGAATGTTTTGGTACAGACGTGTCGAACAATTCCAGATTCTGTTTTTGGTTAGTTTTGTTAACAAACTATTTTCAAGAATTATTCTATACATAATATCTTGACCTAATATTTTGATCAGTGTTTCTTTATGATGTTAGGGACTACCTAGATTTTTGGTGAATTTTAAAGATAAGTTTTATGTGGTGTTTCATGCTCTTTTCTAAATTCTTCTTGTGCTGTAATTTGCGCGTTGTTCAGTAAAGAACTCTGTTTTCACTACAATTCCTTATACTGTATGATAATTCTTTGTGAAATATGAAAGTTATTAAAATCTATCTATTTTCATATCCCTTTGGTGGAATTGGATTTCGATTCACTGGTTGCGAGATATCTTAGTTTTCGTACAGCAGTGTTGAGATTTTCATATTCGTTAAACTCTGTATTCTTGTTACTTTGGTATTTTTGATGACTGGTCTATACTTACTGGAATATTATGAAACTTATTATTTTGACTTTAGACATATAGGGGATTACCCCAGATTTTTCGTGGATTTATTCAAAGTGTTTTTATGCTGTTTTCATGCTCTTGAATTCGGTTTTCTGATTTCTGACAGAACATGTTTTCTGTCTTCGAACTTGTTTTGAGCTGAGTTGTTGTGAACTAGTATGTGACTTAATTATACTCGTTGTATTCGTGTGGATGTCTAGTTTCCAGATCCTTTAATGGATCTAGATTTGCATTTCTGTAGAGTTCAGAATCACTGTTTTAGTACTTATTGGTTTTGCTGTCCTGATTATGAACATAGGCTATTTTGCTCGTATATGTGAATGTATATTATCCGTGCACGCTGATTTATTTCCCTGAACCTTATACTGATTATACCATGTTAACTTGACACTATTTTGTACACATTCATGTCTGTTTGATAACCATAATAAAAGTAACCAAGCCGGGATTTTAAGGGGAAGATCTAATAGTGGATAATTCAGAAACGCGTACTCGGAAGGGGGCCCGTGTTTCCCATATCTGGAATTTGGTATATGATTTGGATTATTTGGAATTTGGTATATAATTTGGATTATTTGGAATTTGGTATATGATTTGGATTATTTGAAATTTGGTATATGATTTGGATTACTTGTCCCTGAGTACACTGCCCTCTATGGTCCACTACAAAATCTAAAGCGAAACTGTTTGTTGTAGCAACCATGGGATAAAATTTGGGGCGCATGAAGTGCTACCTAGATAGTAAATCACACAAGACATAACACCTGAACATGATACCTGAATATGATACCTGAACATGATACATGCTTGCTTGATACTTGACTACATGATACATGAGACGTGATACCTGAGATTTGATATTTGGTAAATGTTACATGATTACCTGTTACCTGATTATCCTGATTACTTGATACTTGATACATATTTACCTGTTTACCTGTTACCTGTTTACCTGATACTTGACACATGTTATCTGTACCTGTTAATATACCATGTTGCTAGTTAGTTTTCTCATGTACTTGTATCCTACATTATTTGTGATCCGCGACTTGCAATTGACGGGTACTTGTGTTTTCTCTTTTCCCTCTTTCCTGCATTCGTTGTATTGCAGATTTTGGAGGACATGTTCCAGATGGTACCGGTGACATGAAGTATTAGTGCTGGATCTTGTTATTATTATTTCTTGTAATTTGCTTGAACAATAATTGTATTCATGTATTTGGATTTATTCTCGTATTTGGGCAATGTGATCCAGGATTATTTGTGTATTTCAGATCATGACTATTTGAGATTAATATATTTTATTTCAAGTATTCTTGTTGGTATTTGGTTCATATGTACATGTGGTTGACTTTTCTGGCTTCCGACTCTGATTATATTGTGATATGTTGTAAAGATTCTTGAACAGCTTATGGATGATGAAAATCATTCGCTGGGCTTTTGTTACGTACTCGTATTCCATATTTTTGGGAAGCGGGGCGTGACAATTAGAGATGATTTACCATGATTGATGTGACCGTTAAAGAAATCCATAGAACTTAATGAGTTTTCAATTAATTAAATTTATGCATGAACTATGACAAACTGTTAGTTGGAGATATTTTTGGTGTTGTTCGAGAGAAAGCATTGAATATTTTGGGGATTTTGGTCTACAACTTGGAAAAATAATATTTTTATTCACTTGGAATTATTAATTGTGTGGGATAAACTAGGTGAAATCAAAAGTCCTAGAATTAATTTTGCAATTAATAAACAATAAAAATTCATATTCCGTCTCTTTTAATTAATTTAGTTATTCTTTTAGATTAATTTAATTTAGTTGCTTTATTTTTTGAATATCGATTTTCCAAATAGTAATTAATATAGTAATTTCGGTACTCAATAAAATAATTAGTCCTTGTGAGTTAGTCACTCTTTTCACTTATCTGTACTACTTGTTGCAATTTTGTACACTTGCAAAAATTCACATCACTGATGTCCTAGTAGACTTACTAAAACAAATGAGATCAAACTTACTAAAACAAATGAGATCAATATCTTATACTGACTCATTTGAGCACAGCCATGCATTTTGCAGTCTCACTCAATCAAGGGGCTCGTAGATATCGCTCTTGTTATGTAAGAGGGATAAATCATATCTAAGTCACTCACATCGCTTTGCATGATTTGTAGTATATCTAATAGTCGACTTTATAATCACCTTATTACAGGCAATATTTGACGACATTAAAACATATAACTTCTCATGTAGGAAACCGTAGTGACTTCAAGTCAAAGGACTACGTACATCATCGTCACTGTGAAAACCGCTTATGACACTCACGTAACGATCCATGCAGCATTCTCATGGTGGGTCAGTCTAGTATATTATTACTCTAATATGTACCCATGTGAAGACTTGATATCTCATATCCATAACCCGTGATAATGGTCATCAGTCTATGTACACACGAGTCTCTATGTATTATCGTTGTCCTAATTTACAATAATACTCAACTAGGGACATTTAAGAACAGTGTTCTGATTTAAGCTAATAGGATCTCACAATCATGTCATGCACATGATATCCAATGACATTGAACTTACTATTCTAAGAACTTCATTATGTTCATTTAATTCACAATAAATAACGCAATAATTGAAATGCCTAACTAATAATGTCAATACACAACTAGCCTCTAGGGACTAGCCTCTAGGGCATACACCAATACAAATCCAGTAGTTCTTTTGGAATAACATCGTCCATTAGTTCGGCATCCCCTGGATCCTAGTAACAGACAATGGGACTCAGTTTGTTGCTAAGGCCTTCTATAAATTCTGCGCCGACCTAGGGATTCATCACCAATTCTCCTTTATCTCTCACCCTCGGTCCAATTACAAAGCAAAGTATGCAAACAAACAAATCCTTGATGGCCTCAAGAAGATACTTGACGAATCCCTAAGGGGTTATGGGTCGAAGAACTCTCCATTGTACTATGGTCCTACAGGACCACTAAGAGAACCCCGATAGGAGAATCGCCTTTCAACCTTACTTTCGACTTTGAAGCTCTAATCCCCCTCGAAGTCGGACTACCTTTTCCCCACCTACTCTCCTTCCACGAAGAACAAAACTCCACTGATCTTAGGAGCAACCTCGACCTCATTGAGGAAGTCACGAAAAGTCTGCACTGAGGATACAGATTTATCAGCAAATGGAACAAAAGGTCTACAACAAAAAAAAGTCCGCCCAGCTAACCTAAAGAAGGAGACATAGTCCTTCGGAAACTAGAAATCTTTGATCCTCGCAAAAAGGGAAAACTCGCTCCCAATTGGGATGGGCCATACAAGAAATCCAAAGTAGTCTGCCCAGAGGCTATACAAGAACTCCAAAGTAGTCTGCCCAGGGGCGTACTGGTCTTGAAGAGGAGGGGGGGAGGGGGAATATCAAGGACCTAGAATGCTGAACACTTGATGAAGTAGCATGAGGGTGCTTCACACCCTCTAGTAGAACTAGTTTTTTCAATTTCCATTAAGGCCGACACTTGTGATACGGAAAAAGCATGTAATAAAGGCTAGAACCATTGAGGCATCCACTTAGTTTTTATTTCAATAAAACTTAGCTTAGTTTTATTATAAAAATAATGCACTAGCCTCATATCTACCCACCTGAGTCGCGACTACGACTCGACGAACAGCGAGATCGAAGTACAACTTCTCCCAAAAGGATCAAACATTAAGTTCGGAGTCTAACACTTGATTCGACACCGCTTTATTTGCTTGTGAACAAGCAATCGCGGAGTAGCTCACCATTTAGAATTGCTCCTACAACTCGTTGAAACATCCAAACAATAAGTTTGGAGTCCAACACTTCATTTGATGCTGCTTTAGTCACTTGCGAACAAGCAAGTGCTGGGCAGCTCATCATTCAGAATTGCTCCTACAACTCGGTAAAACTCTTGAACAAAAAGTTTGGAGTCCAACACTTGGTTCAACGCCGCTTTATTTTCTTATGAACAAGCAAGTCCGGAGTATTTCACCATTCAGAATTGCTCCTACTACTCGTTGAAACTCTCAAACAACAAGTTCGAAGTCCAACACCTTGTTTCACGCCGCTTTAGTCGCATTTGAGCAAGAAAGTGCTGAGTAGATCACCATTCAGAATTGCTCCTACAACTCATTAAAAAATTCGGAAAATAGGTTCGGATTTCACAATAATGGCTCAAAATCGCGCCCATAGCTTGCAAATATGTGAGTTTGGGGCTCGAAATGACCGGTTGAACAACTCCTGAAAATTGTTAAACCCCTAAATAGCTCCCCAATGGCAATGCTCATCTTCTTGAAGCTCCCAGGAGACAGAGCCATTGCGGGCTAGTTTCAACACCGAATATGGACGAATTCTAAGTCAATTTCTAAACAGAACTTGTAGACCGTCGATTCCTTGTCAAAATGATAGGTCATGCACCCCAATCGAAGCTCAGTAGCATCAGGAAATGCCATCACAATGCATCAGCACCAGAAATGTGCAAACACACGGGTTTGGAGTTCGAGCCGTTCCCAAAACTTGCCAAATCGTCGTCAGGCAAGCCCAGAAAGCAGCCCTTCCCCAAGACTACTTTTATGACTTGCTCTGACTAATCACGAACAACACAGAGGAAGACATACAAAGTACAACATTCAACACACACACAAAAAGCGGTGGCTAATCGCATCACGAGTAAAGTATTTCTCACATTCGACACCCAAAGATTTCATTAAATTCTTATAAGTCATATATTCAAATATGAGGATACAATAAGCAGTGGCAAGTCCGTTATTAGATTGCTATAAAATATGCTAAAGAAAATACAAGGTCAAGACTCTAAGATACAAGGTCAAGGCTCCGCATCGTCAGACGAGGCAAGAGGAGTAGGAACCCCAATTGCTCCGTCCCTCTCCTCCTCTCCTAGTGAATCATCCCAAACCTCCTCTTCATCGACCGCCTCCATCATTGGATCCATCTCAGGAAGAAGATCCGGGCAATACCCTCTCCCATCAAAGTTAGGAACACGCTCTGTCACATTCGCAATAGCCTTGGCATATGACTGATCCATCACATCGTTAAAAGGAATCAATGCTTTTGCCTCAGCCTCAACCACCGCAGTTGCTACTGCAACCGCCAGAACCCTCGTGGCCTCTTCTTTTCACTTCCTCTGCTCCATCTCAAAGTTAGGCCAGGAAAACCATTTCCATGCCCCGCATCACCTCCAGCTCCTTGATGGCCTTCTTTCTGTCATTCTCGGCCTTAGCGGCCTCATCCTTCCACTCCTTCTCCTCGGCATGTATCAACTTAATCAGATTCCTAGTCCGACTAGCAACCTGCAAAGAGAAAAAAAAGGCTTAGAAAAGATTAAGCTCAAATGAGCAATTTAAGAACTAAAAGACAAGTAACTCTACGAAACAGCACATCGAGAAAGCTCCATGATGGAGCCAACAATCGTTTCCCTCTCTAGAACCTTCTGGTCCCAAGGAGGATGAAGATTCTGCCCCACATCATGGCAGTTCACCGAGTCCCCTAAGATAGTGTCGCACCGTTTCAATCCCCAGTTTGGGGCATACACCTTCTTCTCCTCAGAAGTGAAGATGACATCGGCCGTGGCAGTAAGCGGGGTCTCCTGGAGGTCAAAGAGGACATATAAACGTGCACCCCCCTCAGCGAGGCTCACTGACGCACCTTTCAATGGCTACTTCACTCCCGTCGGGGTAGAAGTAGAAGAACCCTTAGCAGATTTTGGAATCACAGGGCGGCTCACTACCCCCTTCCTCTTTCTGTCCTCTGAACCCCTATTGTGCAAAGAACCCCGAGTTGTAAGAAGACCGAAATCCATATTCCCTGAGCACAAAATAAAAAAGGCAAGGAAGATGTGAAGATAGGAAATATCAAAACTTAGAAAGTGGAAAGTGCAGAAACAAATGTGCAAGTACTAAAATGCTAGAAATAAAAAGCTATACTAGGGTTTATTGGGCTCAACCCCACTGAACAAAGGACCTCCTCCAACACATCCTTTCACTTCATCTTCCTGTCCACAAGATGAGCGCCACTTACCCTCCCCTCCTCCTCCTCATCCATCAACTCTGGTTCGACGATCAACTTCCTCAACACAGAACTCTCCCATATGGTTGGCAACCCAGACGAATTGGGGCTCCGGATAACAAAATATTTATGCTCTGAGTACTTGACGGAGTCTGATACGATAATTACCCCTCATTTGAAACGAGGGGAGATGTAGTACCAGTTGTCACATGCCCATTACTTATGGAGCTTGAAATGCCTCCTCCACAACCGTAGAATTGGCTTAGCGCCAACCTCTTGGCACCTCAAAATGAATCCCGTGATGTGTCTCCAGAAGTTGGGTGCAAACTGAATCGGATTGAGCACATAAAAATTAAACTTGTCGTCATGAACGGATGCATCGACAAGCCAACCCACTATGGAATGCATCGAAAGACACACAACACTCACTCAACAATTGGGAGAAAGACCTAACCACAAGACCAAGAATGAGCAACTCATATTAGGGAAGAATCTCAAAGTAGTGCATGATGGTTGGGATATCATTTCCCACAAGAATAGTTCTCACTTGATCATCTTCGAAAATTGGGTAATTGTCGGTTCATCACATGTAGCCTTGTATTGGATCAGACCCGCTATGTCCTCCGGGTACTAATGGACTAAAAGTGGAACAAGAGGAGGGTGAAACCTGGAAAGAGAACACCTATTAACCTCTCTCGTTTGGTTGATATCCTCAAATACGATAGAGGAACCGACCGCCTCATTCCCCTTGCAAGTTTAGGAGACTGAAATCACTTCTAATTCATCATTACTGAAAGAAGATGAGCTACCCAACGATACCCTAGCCACAGCTCAAGAAGAAATTTACAACTTGAATATTTACCTGACCGTTGAAGTGAGAAATGACGAACAATACCACACAAATCAAGCTCTTGGAAAGAAATAGCCACTTGAAGGTGAAAAAAATGTGTGATGAAGTGTGAAGGATAAAATGGTGTCATGGTAAATTTATGGGGGAGATAAAACTGCCATAAAATGCGTGCACATAAAATATGCTAAAACACTTAAAAATACACGATATATAGTTGAAGAGGAAGAAAACACATGCTATGCATGTGAAAGTGCCACAACGCCATGTGATTTCTCAAACTGCCTGGACACTACCTAATAGCAGCAGGCGCCACGTGGCATGCGGCAGACCACGTAGGCCCCATGCATTCCACGTGGCACATGCAGGCCCCACCTGACAGCCAACAACCAAAGAAAAAAGCGGGGTTTGACCGACAGTGTTGAACAATGCTGACCGGTCAAATGTGACGTGGCGACTTCTCATGCGTCCACGTGGCGCGTAGGCCCCACTCCTCCCTAGTGCCCAAATCACAATTGTGGAGGCTGCTTCCTATCGCCTTCGTTGATCATCTGATTGTCTCAAAAAGCGTGACGTTCTTGATGAACGATCAGCGTCGTTTCAAATGGCAGGCCCAACGACAACACGCGCAAAGCACGTGCAAAAGAAAAAACAAAAGAAAAAAAATATCTGTTGAAGTGGTTGTAGGACCCACACGTCAGCACTGTTCACTGACAATGGGTCCCACACCTTCCCGATGGCAATCTCTCCAACCGAGGAGAGTGGTTGCTTCATGCATTCCCAACCATCTGATCCCCTAAAAATTAGCGACAATTCAGATCAACAATCCAGGTTCAATCTCTTATTTAAATTCTATTTATCAATTAAAATTTTCAAAAAAATAATTTAAAATCTAAAAAAAATTTAAATATTCTGGAAAATTATTTTAATATTCTAAAATATAACAAAAATTCAGAAATTTATTTTTAAAATCTAAAGATAATTATAATTTTATAAAAACTCATTTTAAATTCCAAAAATTAAATGAAAATTCTGATTAATTATTAAAATTTTGAAAAAATAATTAAAACTTGGGAAAAAACCAAAACTATCACAAAAAATCCAAAAAATTCTAGATATCTTACAAATTTAGAATAATATTGTTACACAACGAGCAAGATTCAAACGTCCTAGAAAACTCCAATAAATTCTATATACCATTAAAAACGGGCGAACTACTCCTCGAAGGCTATGAAATTCAGTTTTCGGGAGTGGGGGGCATGTGATATAGGTAAAAATAGAAAAAAAAATCAGGACCTTTCAAATCGAGCACGAATTTAAAGCTTTCAGGTTAAAACGATAAATTTCAGCAGATACATGCCCGACAAAAGTAGCTAGGCCGCTTTCAGGTCCATCGACCCCACCCAGCCTGCAAGAAGGCCAAAGCAACTAATGCAAAGGAGTCCATGTTCATCTGAAGAACCCAATTTAAACCCGCTATCCCTATGGGGTAACCGCTTATATCTCAACATGCATATGAGAGAGTTTGAATATCTTTTTATCGAGAGAATACTCCTGACTCGGTCTCTTCACATGGAGAGGGTAACCAACTTTATCAAAACATCAGGAAATAGAAATAGATCAATATCTTGAAACTGACCCCCTTAGCAACTATATACACCTCTAGACCTCCTCAGAAACTAGGTAATTGCAATTCTGCTCTAAAAACCCACTATAACTCTAAGATTTCTGACTTGGGCGTCGGAGAATCTGTCGCCAGAGCGAACCCCGATATTTCAGGCTGTTTTGCAGGTCCACGAGATCGATATCAGCCTTCCCCGACAATCAAATCTCGGAGTCATCTGCAGTTTGTGTCCGTCAACACCGGCAAACAACGAAGGTTTGATCTTTATTGTTTTCATTAAAAGAATTCACATATATATTTGCTCTCACACGGAAATTAGCAGCAACAGGTGGAGTTCGGACTCACCGTATCGACCAATGGCACAAGGCCCCACCTGTCATCCTGCCACCCGGCAGGTCCCCGGGTGGTGACCTAACTCACACTAATTAAATATTAATCCATCATTACTCGCATAATCATATTATAATCAAACAAAAGCAAGCTATACCTTCATTTTACAAAGTAATTAGTGATAAATAATTAAAGATACCACAGTATCAAGGATAGGCTGGATTGGGACGGGGAAGAGACTACAAGGTCGAGTAACATGTTTTTTAATGGATCAACAGCCTGCTAACTTTGAATTTTGAAGGAAAAAAATTTAGATTAATTAATGTGCTCAATTAATTAAAATTTTGATTAATTAGGACTAATGATTTAAGATCTAATGCAAGTCAGGAATATAGAGGTCAAACTAAGGAGGGTTCCTTGCACTCATTTTTAATTTTTGTATAACTTAAATAAATTAAATTTTTGATTAATTTGCACTAATGATTTAAGATCCAATGTAAGTCAGGAATATAGAGGACAGGACCGAGGAGGATTCCTTGCACTCATTTTTCTTTTTTTCTTTTTTTTTTTTGTATAACTTAAATATTAGCCAGTATACTATGTTATATATAGAGAGAGAGAGTGAGAGAGAGAGATCAATGCTCCATTGTAAACGGGTCTGTACAAATGGGTATGCAAACCACTGAAGCCGTTGTTGGCCGTTGTTGGAGTCCAACAATGGTTTAGATTAGCATTGATATCGGGTCGGGTCGGGTCAGGTCCTTCACTACCCGGATCCGGATCCGGACCCTGACCCGGACCCGTGAGGACCGGGTCCAGTTCTGGATCCGGGTCCGAGTCCTATTAAAATATTCTCACCCGCTCGGGTAGGAGCGGGAGTGTGAGAGACAAGCGGAGGTGGCGAGTAGAGGATTTAGAATAGAGGAGAGAAGAAAAAGGCATGAGATTTGAGTTTGGAAGAGCAATATTTAGAATTGAGGAGGAATGAAGGGAGGGATAAGGATAAAATATTTATTTTTATGTTGATTTTTTGGAATTTTTTAACGGGTCCGGGTCCGGGTCCGGGTCGGCTCTCTTTTGAGCGGATCCGGATCCGGACCCGAAAGTACAACGGGTCCTATTTTAGTACCCAGAGCTAGATGGCCGGGTCGGTTCCGGTCCAATGCCGGGTCCAGGTCGGGTCCGGGTCGATTCCGGGTTTCAGGTATTTATACCAATGCTAGTTTAGATTATAACCTAGATCGTTGTTGGGAACAACGATTTAGCTTATATTAAGTTTGAAGCCGTTGTTCCCCAACAACGACTTCAGTAATTTGTAATGGAGTGTTATATATATATATATATATGAATTTAGGTTCATTCTGCTAAGTTTTATTATTTATGAATTTAGGTTCATTCTGCTTAGTTTGATTAATAATAAATAATGAAAAAATGACAAAACTATGTTCAAATAGCTTAATCATCCAACCAATTATTCACCATAACATCATATATATGCATGATATATCATATATATATATAACAATAGGAGCCTTGATACCAAACTTCCACTACAAAATGCAGTGGTTTTTCCGGCATTTTTTTCTATCTTTCCCAGCGTTTATATAAACGTCGAGAATGATTATAACAATGTTTCTTGAAAGCGCCCCCAAAAGCATCGGGATAACCTATGCCGGAAAAAATAACTAGTCTTTTCCAGTGTTTTACAAAAATGCCGATATAGACATCCTTTCCCAGGTTTTTCAAATCGTCTGTATAGACAAAAACAAACACAGGTAAAACCAATCTATCATGGTATTTTCAAAAAATGTCGGGACGGACCTTTCTTCTTCTTCTTCTTCTTCTTCTTCTTTTCTTCTTATTTTTATTTATTTTATCAAACCAAAATACCTGTAAATTAATTCATAATCATTTCCTGAAATTCATTTCAATAATCATCACCAATTCCAGTCGGGAATACAAATAGATTAATTAAATATAAATATAATAGCCTGGTATTAGAGGTCACCAATAAACTATAGCACCTTTTATGAGGCGGTCTGTGGTGAGCAGTTGTACTATAAATATTAATTTGTCTTTTAAAAATATATAAAATTGTTTGAGTATTGGGGCGGGGCATTACAAATTGTATCAGAGCCGACTTTCGACACTGAGTGGGTGTGATGTATGCCTGAGAGGGAGTTGTGGTCAGTGGGGCCCATAATTAGCTGAATCAGGGTACTCCCGCTGCACGTCGGCTAGAAAGGAGGATCCTGCACTAGGTTGTGCATGCCCCGTACTCAGCGAGGACACTGATTTCTAAGGGGAGGTGTATGTAATACCCTGTAATTTCAAGAGATATATAGTATATATATATAAAGAGGATGGCATAATGGTAATTAATTGAAAATAGGGGGCCCACAGAGAGCTGCAGCAGCAGCAGCTTCACGTGCTGTGCCACGTGTGCATGGGACCCAGGCACCAGGGAGGGTCTGTGGCCATGGCGACGTGGCAGGGCAGGTGGGGGGCCCATGTGCAGGCAGAGGGGTCTGCTGTGCGTTGGTGTGCTGGTGTGTAGGGCCCGCTCAAGAAGGGGTCGGCTGATGTCAGCATGCGAGGAGAAGAGAATGGTTTGAGATTGTCCCATTTCGGGAATACCAATAGATTAATTAAATATAAATATAGTAGCCTCGGATTAGAGGTCACTAATAAGCTATAGCACCTTTTAAGAGGCAGCCTGTGGTGGGCAGTTGTACTATAAATATTAATTTGTCTCTTAAAAATATATAAAATTATCTGAGTATTGGGGCGGAGCGTTACAACTCAAATGTGTATGGGATTATTAGTGAATCTGCAAATTATACCTACCTCAAATGCTATGTCTATTCTAGAGCAGATCTTTGTATACATGAGACCTTCAATTCTTTTAGAATGATCAACCTGTCTCATAGTTGCACCATTATTAGGTGTCAACCTTTTATCATAATCATAAGGTGTTTCAAAATACACTTTCAATCACTATATCCCCACTTTTGAAACACATTATTAATTTAATGAGTTTGACTAAGGGTTATCCCTTGCCAACCGAAACTCACCCTTATACCTATGGTTTCCACAATACCTAGGTTTTTCATGCTAAATCCATTAAATAGCTCAATTTTAATTTAATTTGTAATAGAGGTCACTTCCAAGAACAAGTATGTCAAACAGAACAAGTAAATAATAGCCATTATATTTGACACACCACAAAGTTAAAGGCAACAACAACAACAACAACAACAACAACAACAACAAAGCCTTTTTCCCAACTAGTTGGGGTCGGCCACATGAATCCTGGTTTCCATTCTGCTCAGTTTAGTGCAATATCTTCTGTAAGGTCACAAGCTATCACATCTTTTTTCACCGTTTTCATCCAAGTTAGTTTAGGTATTCCTCTACCCCTAACTCTACCCTCAATACTTATCAAATCACTCTTTCTAACGGGGGCACTACTAGGTCTATGTATGACATGTCTAAACCACTGGAGGTGATTCCCTCTTAACTTATTTTGGATTGGAGCTACCTTTACCATGTCTCGTATATCCTCGTTTCCAATTCTATCTGTCCTTGTCTTACCACACATCCATCTTAGAATCCTCATCTCCGCTACACTTATTTTTTGGACATGTTGTTTCTTTGTTGCTCAACTATCCACTCTATACATCATTGCTGGTCTAACAGTCGTCCTATAAAATTTTTCCTTCAACTTCAAAGGTATACATTTGTCACACAAAACACCACTGGCACTTCTCTACTTAAGCCACCCTGCTTGGATCCTATGTGTATCATCTTTACAAATCTCCCCATCTATTTGTATAACCGAGCCTAAATATCGAAAACGGTCTCTCTTAGGTATCTCTTGGCCATCAAGCTTCACTACTTCCTCAGTTATGTTCCGAATATCACTAAAATTACACTCCATATACTCTGTTTTAGTTCTGTTTATTTTAAAGCCTCTAGCTTCCAAAATTTCTCTCCACAATTCTAATTTAGCATTGACTCCTGCTCTAGTCTCGTCAACTAAGACGATGTCATCGGCAAAAAACGTACACCAAGGCACCACATCTTGTATTCCTCGTGTCATTTCATCCATAACCAAAGTAAAGAGGTAGGGGCTTCAAGTCGAACCTTGGTGTAAACCTACTGTAATAAGAAAATCGCTGGTCTCTCCTGTGGTTGTTCTAATTAATTACCTCAATATACCGAATAGTTACTCTTTTACTATTTAACACCTACCATACTATGTCTCTAGGGATTTTATCATATGCTTTTCTAGATCTATAAAAATCATATGTAGATCTTTCTTATTCTCCCTATACTTTTCCATAAGTCTCCTCAATACATAAATTGCTTTCATTGTCGACCTCCCTAGCATAAATCCAAACTTATTCTCAGACACTGTAGTTTCTAGTCTCAGTCTATGTTCGATCACTCTCTCCCAAATTTTCATCGTATGACTCATTAATTTAACTCCTCGGTAGTTTGAGCAACTTTGTATATCTCCTTTATTTTTATATATAGGTGCTAAAATAGTCTTTCTCCATTCATCAGGCATCTTCTTAGTCCTCAAAATTTTATTAAATAATTTTGTTAGCTAACTCCCTCCTACATCCCCAAGACACTTTCAAACTTCAATGGGTATATCATTCGGCCCAAAAGGTTTTCCTATTTTCATCCTTCCTAAAGCATTTCGAACCTCCGAGGACCTAATTCTACGGAAAAATATATGCTCTCGACTCTCCCTCGAGTCCTCTAAAATTAAGTTGCCCACAACATTTTCATTTAATAACTTCTCAAAGTAATTTCGCCATCTTTCCTTAATTTTCTCATCTTTTACTAGGACTCTTGAATCCTCGCTCTTAATACACCTAATTGTATTAAGGTCTTTTGTTTTTTATCCCTTTGTTTAGCAAGCTTATAAATATTATTTTTTCCTTCTTTTGTTTCTAATTTTGTGTATAAATCATTATAAGCTTTTTCTTTTACATCTCTTATTGCTTTTTTAACTTTTTTCTAACGGTCTTATAAATCTCTAAATCCTCTTCATTTCTACTCTTTTGCCACATTTTGAAGCTTTATCTTTTTTCTCTCACAATATTTTGTAGTTCTTCTTACCACCACCATGTTTCTTTATTTAGCAACCCTCTATCTTTAGACTCTCTAAGTACCTCCTTTGAAATTTCTCTTATGTACGTAGCCATTTTATCCACATCATATTTGTCTCCCCTTCCTAATTCCATGATGCTCCTTTAAGGACATTATCATTAAAAACTTCTAGTTTATCTCCCTTCAAGTTCCACCACCTAATTCTTGGGTTCCTAGTCTCCTTCCTTGCACATATGTGTTTCTCAATTTTCACATCCAATACCATTAATCTATGTTGTGAGGTTAAACACTCTCCCAGTATAACTTTATGATCTTTACATGTCAAGCGATCTACCTTTCTAGTGATGAAAAAATTAATCTGACTCCTATTTGCCCCACTTTTAAAGGTTATCAAATGTTTCACCCTCTTCCTAAAATAAGTATTTGCTAGTATAAGATCATACGAAGCTGTAAAATCTAATAGAGCATCGTTCTTATTTTCAAATCCATGTCTTCCATGCACCATCTCATATCCCATGTTATCTTCTCCTACATGTCCATAGAAATCTCCTCCAATAAATAGTTTCTCACCTAAGGGTACTCCTTAAATTATTTCATCCATATCTTCTCAAAATTTATTTTTAACTTGTGCATCTAATCCTACTTGGGGTGCATTAGCAGTAATGATATTAATTATGTTTTCCCCTTATACAAGCTTAATTTGTATTATTCTATCTCCTTTCCTATTAACACCTACTACATCTCTTTTGAATTTCTTATCTACTAAAAATTCCTACTCCATTTCTATTTTTAATTTTAATAGTATAATATAATTTAAAACCATCTATCTCTTTAGCTTTCTCCCCTACCCACTTAGTTTCTTGTAAACAAGCTATATTAATATTTCTTCTAATCATGGTATCTACTAGTTTTATGCTTTTTCCTGTCAATGTTCCTATATTCTATGTCGCTAACCTAAGTCTATTTTTCTGTACTAGCTTCTTTACCCGCACACGTCCAGATTGGTGCAGGAACTCTTTGCCATTTTTCACTGCACCCGGGCGCCAGTGCGACGTCCCTTGCACATTTTTCGAAGCACCTGCACAACGCATCTCTTCCAGGAAATGCCCTAGCATTTGCAAGTATATTATTAAGATTCATGTTCATAAGATTTGACAAAATTTTATGCTGGCTGTCAACTGCCTAACACAACCCTCGTCCTTACCCGGTTTGTGGCCGGATTCCTGATATGGGATAGGCAATGGCAGATTTATCACAAAGTTAAAGGCACTGATCTGAATTACTTGATTCATATACTTAGCTCTTTAAGAAATTTTTCAAATTATTTATTCGTTGGCTGTACATGTTTTAAGAATATACAATGGTTTTACTAAATAGTAACTCTTGTTCACTAAACATAATAGTTCAAAATTTTCTAGTACAAAATTGTTCAGTACAAAACTTTTAGTTCAAAACTGTTTAAATATCTTTTATGAATAATAAAATTTTCAATAGATGTAAGGGTAAGAAGGATACTTATTGTAGCAATATGACAAACATGTGAGTAAAATCAAACAAATCTACCACATTTATCTTAGTCAATCTGTTAGCTACTGAACAATCAAAATTAAGTTTCTTCTACAAAACCCCACTAACTTACTATAGTTTTAGCCCATTTCGAAAAATCAACTAAATTAAAGTATTATTGTATAACCACAAATTTATTTCATTATCTACTAAAGACTCTTCTAGGCTCATTTATCATTGAATTTTTAAGTGTCAGTGAGACTGGTTCTTGATTCCAACTGTAAATCAATGACCGTGTCTGTAGGACTAGATAATTTTATACATTTATCTTTGATTGAAACATCCTCAAAGAACTCTGTAAGTCTAGATTCTTCTAACGTAAATTATATAGATCCAACATCTGTCCACAAAATTACATTCTACACTTTCTTGGCACACACAAATATTTATTATAGGTCAATCTTTAGGCCTTCTAGGGTCACGTACTCTAACAAATGTATCACACCACATGTTTTCACTTTAACAAAAATACTTGTGTTTCTATCCCATAGTCTATAAGGTGTAAATAATTTAGAGTGTAATAACATATTGAAAATATGATTAACAATACAATATCACCGACAATTACACAAAGTCAAACAACAGTCAATATTATAGAATTTAACATTTTACTAAGTGTTTGATTCTAACTTTTATCAATGCCGTTTTGATAGTTCTAAATAGAGTGCACTAGAGATTATGCCAAATGCAAACTCCTCTAAAATAGTTAAAGCATATTTACCACCTCTATTAAATCTGAAATATTTTGATCTTAGCATTAACTAATTTTTAATTCGTCAAAATAACGAGTGCTGCATCCTCCATATATATATGACAAATATTCAATAATCATCTACATAGATGATTAAATACTTCTGAGCAGTCATCATTTTATCTAGTCATAAATCTACTGAGATCACAAATATCAGAATGTATTGACTCAGGAAGTTGTGCACTCCTAAAGACCATATTAAATGGTTTTTCTAGTGATCATAATCTGAGTACAAATTTCACAATTTTCATATTTACTGAGGTGTCATTTGGCAAAGTTATGAGTTTTAACAAGAATAAACAATTTAACATATAGTTCACATGTCCTAGCCTATTATGTCGTATTCAAGGACTACATAAATTAGAACTACTATTATCAATTGCTTCGTTTGTTAAACTCAACTTACATATGTCATTGACTATGATTTGCACATTATAAAATAATAGCAATATGATTTAATACATAATTACTCTACCACATTTCACAAAACTATTTACTTTCTCTAATGATTCTAACAATGTCCACTTGCTCAAACACATTGATCGAAGAGTTCTTTTCCTTTATTCGTTCTTCATCATCTTCATAACGCTAAATGCGATAATGACTAATATGTTATAATTTAACTTTGTACACACAATACAATGAACGAGAAAGAACAAAATGTAACTAATGGAGTCATATCCTACATTAAGAGATGCTTTCTCCTAAGTTACAAAAATTTGTTATACATTTTATACATCAAATTTTTTTAATTTTTTTATTAGAGAAGCAAATATATAATCTCACACAAACTGCAAACAATGAATTTGTCAAAATATCTATACACATAGTATGATAAAGTACTTAACAACCCTAAACACGCTAGTTTTCAAGGCGAGAATAACTATGATCTAAAACTCTCAATCATGTGATCAAACACACAAAACGTTAACACATTCATCACATGAAAATACTAAGAAAGATTATAGTAGATCATACCAACACTTCAAGTTAGAAGTGTTTTCCAAATTCGATGGAGAAGCCTGTGTAGTGCAGACTTATTCTGCCGCGATGCAAATCCATCATCTCCAATACACACAATTTGTAAATAACTTTGAAGTTCCTACATTCATCAAATAGTTAAAGATGAGCCAATTAAAAAAATTATCAGCATTATCTAATTCACAACAATTTAATTGGAGATTCAATTTTATAGTCAAAGCCTATAATTTATCAAAATAAATATTTGATACTTAGCACGTAGCCAAAGCAGTTATTCAAATTTGTATTTAATTAAACAATGCTTAATACAGTTTTGAACTTTCGGACTTAGCAACAAAATTCATACAAATAATTAAATAAAAATTTAAATTTGGTGAATAACTTATCTTTAATTTTGATCTGATCAAGTCCAAACATGCTTAGATCTAGTCTAAACAACATTCTCACTGCCCACACTATTTTCAACAACTACATCCATATCTCTTATTGTGATTTTACTTTCCAACTGTTAAAATCAGAATTATCAAATATTTCTAGTCTCAGAATCTTTTACACACAATTAAGTTTTTCCATCTTATAGGAATAAACAGTAAATTATAAAATCTAGAGGGTTTTTTCTGAACAATTACTACTAGCGTAATTACAGTAAAACGAAAGGTTTTTTCTGTAAAACTGCATAATAAACAATAATACAGAAAATTAAATTAAATACAGTAGCACAAATCTTAAATTTTAGAGTGGGCCGTATCTTGAAAAATATCAAAGACAGTGAGTGGTTGGATCTGAATTAGATGCACACAGCAGCAGATCCCATAATATGTCCAAACACCAAACGTCATATAAAGATCCAATCAAGAAGAAGAAACCCAGATCTAATGCACTGTAGCGGATCTCGAACTCGTCCCCACACCGAAACAACAACTCTCGGCCAATAGAACAATCCCGAAACACCAAACAGAAAAATCTGGAAACTGGGTCAGATCTGATCGATCTTGATGGGTTTCACTGACGATGAAGAGAAGATGGGTTTTGCTCGCGATCGACGATGGGTGTTCGGGAAGGAGGCGAGGGAGAAATAGGGTTTGGCCCCACTCGCGACGATGTGTGCCTTTGGCTTGCGACAACGCAAACGATGGTGGTGATGGCTCCTCTAGTCGGAAACGTCGACGACAGCCTCATCTCTTTGTTGTCGAAGAAGCTATCGAAAAGCTTTCGAAAATCTTGACCCATTTCTCTCTTAAAAAACCTTTGAGTTTCTCTCTATAATCTCAAAATTAACTAAATATCTCAAGATTGTTAGAAATTATGAGAGATAATAATAATAGAAATTAGGGTTAATATCCTAGACTAAGGTGTTTAAGATATTTATCTTAGGTATCAAAATTGGAATACCTAGACTACTATCACAAGCCAGTATTTATAGGATAAATACAGGTTTAGGTACTGGGTTCTCAACCGACTCAACCCGTGTTCCGATATCCATACAATTAGTATGTGTAACACACGTGTTACCCATTGAATAATATTATACATAATATTATTCATATAGTGAGAAAATACCCATATATCCAACATATAGCTTATACAAACTATGTTGTCTTCCAAATTTAGGTTTGCTGCAAAAAGAAAAGGTTAAGTTATATTTCTTACCTGTGTATGCAATGGAATTCCACCATTGGGATTTTGTTGCTTGATTATAGCTGCAAGAACATTTGTAAGTTGTTACACATCTTCCCTCAACTCAAACACTTCCTCACTGCGGGCAAGCCCTAAAGTGGATGCAAAATGACCGAATACTTGAGTGGGTGTTGGTCCTAAACCCAATCCACGCATCCGACCATGGCGTTCTCTACCTCTCACTTCGGACATAACTTCCATGTCAAGTGTTAATGGATCAAAGGAAGAAGTGGAAGATTTTTCTCCATGCAGCTCTCTGACATTTTCTACAAAAAAGACCAAATAAAACATTAAGATAAAATTATTTATTTGAAAGCAAATTTACATATCTTTCTTGCAGATTCTCTAACCATCATTTAACTCTTCATATAGATAAGTAAGATGCAGTGATTAAGTCATGTGATATTTTATTGCGCTAAAGATATGAAAATTCTAATAATCAAAAAACATAAAATAAGAAGGAAAAAAAAATTCAAATGACAGAAATTGTAATTTATTCCATTTCTTTTTGTATTGTAATGCATAAAAGCTAAGAAAGATTCTATACATAGTGCCATATGTGGATTTTCTATAAGTGAATCATGTGGTGCAAATTAAAGTCAAAATAAGTGAACATCATAAATAGGTTCAAAGGTTTATAATAATTGTGTAATGTGCGTAGGGTCTTCCTTCCACATAATATTAGTTAGTATAAAAAGATTAATTAATAAAATATGATGTATACAAAAAGTGTGAACTGTGAAGACTAACTTGCAAAAATAGAAGTAAAAATAATAATAATAATAATAAATAATAATAATAGTAAAGGTGAAGTAATTAGAATGGTGGGTGAAGTTATCAGATTTATTAACCTGGCTCTGATACAAAAAAATAATAGAGGGTGAAGTTAATAAAGATGAAGTTATCAGATTCTTAATATTGTTATGAAGAAAATACGAGTTTAATATTGCTATGAAGAAAATACGAGTTTTTCAATTTTAAAGTTATCCCAACTGGATACTTCCTCTTTAAATTATGTATTCATATGTCCCAGTTTTACTGTAGCTACAGTAATTTCTTTTAAATTTTTTTTTATATTTAATCTAAGATATATCAAGGTAAGCTAGGTCCTATTTAGCTTTGCAGCCAAACTTAACCAATTTTTCCTTATGGCATACGCACAGCCTTTTCCCAATAGTCGGCTTTCTTTTCCTATAGGGTCACTCCTGATTAATTAAGCCTAACTATGCTATTATGATATACTTAGCATGAAAGGGATCACGATCAACAAATTATGTGCAAAACAAAGTTACAAACTAGTCATATATTACAAAAGTTTATTTAATTGGGGAACATATTGGATACATAGTAAAGATGTTTTCCTTTCGGAAAATCCCCTTAACGACTTAAGAAAAACTTACAATGAGTTCAAGCTTGAGGAGCTTGTTCCTTACAATACATGCACATATTTTACAAAACAGTGGTGAGGGAGAACATTGGAGTACAAGGGGAATTTTTGAAGTGGGTAAGAGATTCAGTGCCTTTTTGTGGAGGAGGAGAGGGGTGGTATTTATAGAGATTTTTTAGAAGAGGAAAGGGAAAGTGGTAAATCTGTAACCGTTTGACGTGTCAAACACTTGAAGGAGAATCTGCACTCTTCTAGTGGGTTCATTTTGAGTGGAGGTGTCTTTATACGTTGCTATCTGGTGGCCATGCTTTTTTGAGTAGAGGTAATAATTCTGCTATGTAGAATCTAGGTAGGTGTCCGATTTATGCAGTAATATTTGTTCTGAGTGGAGTGTGCAATTGTCACGCCCCACTTCCCAAAATACGGCAATACGAGTACGTAATGAAGGTCCAGCGAATGATTATACATCATCCATAAGTTGTACCAGTCTAACTCAACAATATGAAAGAGAAAATAACCACGCAGGAAGAATATAATCACATAAATAATGAATAAACTCCGAAATAATCATGAAATAAATTCACTAAATAATAATCCAATATCTGGGATAAAACAAACTTCGGATCATAAAAGCCCAAGAATACAAAGTATGATAAAAGCAATACAAAAAGCAAATAACAAGAAATAGCTAAAGCAGTCTAATGGTCCAGCTCCAATTTTCAGAGAGTTTGCACAATAATTTCTTCTGAGATTGATCCTTTAGCACCTGTAAATTCTTGATCTAAAAAGAAAGAAAAGAATGCCCTTAGAGAAAGTCGTAGGCAGCAAGTAGAGAAAACAGAGGATTAAGAAAAGCATGTATATCAAAGAAAAAGGGACAGAATCAAAGTCAAAGAACAAAACAGAGAGCAGACAATAATATCAAAGGTTTACAATTAATCACACATGTAATGCGTGATGTCAAGTCAAGTTCAATACAGGATCAAGTATGCAGGTTATTAATCATTTTATTAGCCTATCTAGTGCACGTACTACTACATCCCATGCGACAGGTTCGGCACAAGCACGCAGTGAACGTTTTAGACTGATAGTGAATTCATGGTTCGTGTACTCTGCGTAACATGATAACATGATAATGTGATAACATAATAACGAGATAACGTGATAACGTGATAACCTTCTTCCATGATAATATCCTCCTTCCATGACAACATGAAATAACGATAAGGCCTTGCCGAGTATATTTTCCGATCTTTCACTACCAAGTCCTACCCATAATGTCCCGACTTGTTATTAGTTTATTTTCATCCTATGTGAGCATTCAAGAAGGTGTCAATGTTGTATGATACTAAGTGTGTCTAATTCTATGCGTTACAGGCAAAGCAAGAAGCAAATAAATCATTTACACACCATTTATATAATCAGGACAGCATGACCTTGCTGTACTAAAATATGGGTTACAGCCACTACAAAATAGCAAATCTGAATCCATTAGAAGGTCTAGGAAGTAAACTTCCACACGATTCCAGCAAATATATATAAGGCATATAAAAGTTACAGGAGCTAGGGTGAAAGTTCTATTCTATTCAGGTTTTATGTTCAGACAGCATGCAGTAAATTGTGTTCAACTATTTGTTTCGGATCAGAAAGATCATTAATTAAATCTATAAAAAATCTCGGTGATTCCTACACATTACTAGGTTCAGCTAGATTTATTTCAGATTTTTATTTTACTGTTAACATGGTCAAATAAATTAAGAAACTGCATGATATGCATGCATTTGTGAATCTGAAAATTCTGACACAGTTGTACTAAAATGACGATATCTAACAGATTACACATCGGAATTCAAATCCGCAAAAAGGGCAGTAAACTAGACATCAGAGGCTAAATTCCATGTTCCAAAAGTTATTTCAAAATATAACAGCAACATGGTTGAAAATCTGATTCAAAAAGAGACAACTAGCAGTCCAGAATTTGTTTTAACATAAAAGGAGCAATAAATAATTCATACAAACATATATTTCATGCAAATTGGTAATCAAAGTGATCTTAGATGTCAACATGCATAATTTTATGTTTAAAATACAATTTTGCAGGCAAGGTATATATTCATCAATCAAATCAATCTAACATGTATACAATTCATCAACAAGTCTACAATATGGATCTAGTTATTTTTCATGTAAGTGCATATGCATGAAACAATAGGGACTAGGTTTTAGATAAAAGAGAGTGGCACGATGTTAAGAGTATATCGGGTTAGCTCGTGTAAGTCCTCCAAAAACTTAACGGAATTGTCAAATACATCATAATAAGAAATGGACGGGATCTACTTGCAGAGATCAAATAAACTTGAACAAAACAAAATATTAGTTCAATGAGAGACTTTCCTTTGAGACGGTTAATTCAAATAATATAGAATAACAGGATGACAATACCGGGCGATGATCCACAAGAATACGTGCGAGCTACGTGCGAAGAAACCCAAATAGCAAAGCAACTCCACACCGAACACGGGATCGGACCTATGCTAGAACACCAAACAGCCAAAACATGCCAATCCCTTCTCTCCTTCTTCCCTTCGACAGAGAGAGAGAGAAAGCACGGGAGAACTGGCAACTGGCAGTGCTCCGGACGATGGCGACGACACCACGGCGAGGCAGTGATACTGATGACGGCGGCGCTGCAGTCGGGAAGTGACTGTTGCGGCGAGGCTTTAACGGCGAGAGCGAACTCTGCTTTAGCTCAAAAATAGGGGAAGACGACGACGGTGAGAGCGGGGCTTGGACGGCGATGAGAACGCTAGGGAGGGGTCTACGGTGGTTGCGGGGTGAACGAAGAGGGGATCACGGTGGCGAAGAGGAGAGGGGAGCGACGAGGTGGATGGGTTCGAGTGGAAGCGGCAATGGCGATGGGTGGGTTTGAGCGGGATGATGGCGAATACAAGGAGAGATTGTGATGGGGACGATGACGGGGATGAGGAAAGGGCGACGAGATGGAGGATGGAAGTCAAAGGTGGCTATCGGAAGGCTAGGGCGATTAGGTTAGGCAGGTTGAAAATGAAAACAGGGAGAGGAAGAAAGAGTCGGTGGGATTAGGGGGGTAAAAGCGGCTGAGGGTTAGGGAAATTAATTAGGGTTAAAATAAAGGATTAGGGTTTTAATAAAAGATTATAGTATTTATATAGGGAAAACTGAGATATTGGGTTATTGGGTATTTGGGTATAGATCCAATAAATGAAAATACATTGTACATGAATATAATTGATTAATACAAATCCGAATACAAGAAATAAGATATCTGATATAATTTGCATTACGTAAATTATTTGAAACAATCAAAAACACCATTATTAATTGAGAATTGATTTGTTGTAATAATCAATAATAATAATAATAGATAACCATATTAACAATAAGAATAGAAATAATAACTATGACCATAAAAATAATAATACTAATAATGACAATTAATATTAATAATAGCAATAAGAATAGAAATACTATCAATAATAGTAATGACAATAATAATAACAAAATAATAATAATAATAATAATAATAATAATAATAACAATAAATAATACTAAAAACAACAATAGCAATTATCAGAATAATATCATTATATAAAAATAGGAATTTGTTGAAATAATCCATACAGTTATTATATTTTTTAGGGTTAAAATGTAAATAGTTGATAAGGTAGAAATGGAGACAAAGTTTATTCGAAATAATTACAACTATTGTTTAGGAAAATGCTTTAACGTAAAATCCAAAACGAATTTAACAAATAACGAAGTTATAAATATAGAAAATACAGAAAAATACTCAGAAAATAAGTATTTGCAGAAATTGGGGTTACAAATCCTACCCACCTTACAATAAAATTTTGTCTTCGAAATTTACTTAGGCGGTACATAAGACAAGGAAAAACAAGCTGGGGATAAAAAAACAGAGAGTTAAAGGGAAAGGAACAAAGCAGTGGCAGCACCAGAAAAAGAAGGAAGTGGATAACAATGAGGTCAAATGAAATGCATGAAAAAGAATAAACAGTATCAAAGGGAAAGAAACAACACAAGATAACAATGCAAGATAGGGCGTAGGTAGAATTGGAATCAAAGAGAGAATGAACAGGGAAGAATTGAATCAAATAATGAATTGGTGCATGATGGCAAGATGGAATGCAAGAAAGAAGTAACCGGCAACAAAAATGAAGAAGAAACAACACAACACTTGCAAGATAATAAAGCAAAGAGATGAAGAAATAGATAGAGCTGTAATAGAAGAAAGGATGGACAAGGAAGAGTTAGACCAAGCAAATGAGTCAACGGATGAGGTTGAATGCAAGGGATAGAGAGAAACAAACAATGTAGGAAAGGAGAAACAATAAGAGAATCCTGAGACCTGTGGGTTATGGACCCACCACGCCTCCACTGCGCTACTCCAATGGTGATGTCCCAAACAACATACATATCGTTGTAGGCCACATGACACTGATCGGCGAACCGAGCAGGAAGACAAGAATGAGATACCAGGATCAAAGAGAGTATAGGTAAACGAATTTGGGTTATAATTCAATAGGAAAATAAAATAACCAGTAAAAATGTGATTTATAATGAAATGTAATTTGCATCACAACATAGAATTCATTTTGAACTGACTACAAATGCAATTAACAAATAGAATTGGGCTTTAACAAAAATAATAATAACAACAAATATTAATAATAAAAATAATAATATCAATAATAATGGAATAATAATAACAATAATAAAAATAATAATAACAATGATAATAAAAATAATAACAACAACAATAATAATAATAATAACAATAATAACAATAATATTAAAAATAATAACAACAATAATGATACAAGTAATAATAACCATAATAACAAAATAATAATAATAATAATAATAATAATAATAATAATAATAATAACAACAGTAATCAAAATCATCATAATCATATTGGTAATAATAATATAATAATAAAAAAATTATTAACAATACTGATAATAATGATAATACATACATGACAGAATAGGATTCAACACATTCATGAGAATAATGCAACAATAATAATAATAATAACAATAATGATAATAACAAAATAATAATAATGATAATAATAGCAATAATAATATTCATGATAACATAATAATAACAAGGGGGAAAGGGGTATGAGCAACTTGCTCATTTAGTAAATAAGCAATTGATGATGTGGCATACATGTGATTGGAAAATCATTAAATGGTTAGTTATCCAATGTATCACATGCATGCCACATAATCAATTGCTGATTTACTAAATGAGCAAGTTTCTCATATCCTTTTTACCCTAATAACAACAATAACATTAAAAAAATATTAACAATACTGGTGAGAATAATAATGCAAGACAAAATATAGTTTGGACTCAACATTTTTTTTAAAGTAATTCAGTAATAACAACCATAATAAAGATAATGAAAACAATAATAATAATAGAAATAGTAATAAAAATAACAATAGTAATACCAATAATCATAACGAAAAACAATAGCAATAATAATAATAATAGTAGTGATAACAATATTATACGACAGAATGAGAACTTGGCTTATCAACTCTATATTAAAATAATCCAAATAGGAATATATATAGTCGATAATTTATAAAATGAAAGGTGAAGTCAAAAAACACCATTATTCGAAATACATAATTTTTGTTTAGAAAACATTTTTATAGAAGATCCAAAATATAACAATAATAATCGAAATACAGAAAATATTCGGAAAAAATAATTAAAGAGAAAATAGGTAGGAGAAAAATGAATTTATACCCGATAAAGAGTCAAAGAAGAGGATGACTGGAAGGGACAAAAGGAAATCAAAAAATTGAATATGAAGGAAGAGGAACAAGGGGGCAAACTTGAAATTGAAGAGAATATGGCAGAGAAGAAATAACTAACATGATACTCATTATTGAATTGATAAAATATGATAGATGCAAGGATAGAAGAGAAAAAAGATGCAAGAACTGGAATGCGACAAAATAGCAAAATACCTGCAATCTGGTTGTGGGCCTGATCACATTCTCCAGCCTGTCCTCCACTGGGAGTTGATCCTCCAGTTGGTGCACTTCTTCTTTTCTTTGAGCAGTCTCGAACCTTGTGATCACTCGCTCTGCATTCAAAAATAGGCAGTTGGCTGTCCGGCAATCCTTGCGTAAGTGACCAATCTTGCGGCAATAGTTGCATGTCGGGCCCTTCCTTCCAGTGGTATGTCCCATGATAGCGAAGGCGTGATGCTGGTGCGCAAATATGCTCAGTCGGGTGAGCTATGCGCTCTCCTGAGCTCTTTCCAGACTAGCTCTCATCAGCTCATTGTGCTCTCGTTGTAGCTCCATCATTCGTTGCATCGCCTGGAGAATGGCAGAATTCTCTGTTGTTTCAGCCCTGGGTGGAGGAGTCGAAGAACCTTTACGAGCCATAGTCTGCAAAACCATACAGTTGGTGAGTACCCAGACATACGTTGATTATTACGTGTTTATGTGATCAACGTGGCGCGCATATTATTGAGTTCACCTGGATTGAGCCAAACTTGACTAATATATCAATCAAAGCCAGGCCTCCATAAAGTTAGTCATGTTCGACTGATATATTACTCAACTCTGGGCTCTAATACCACTGAAAACCTGTCACGCCCCGCTTTCCAAAATACGGGAATACGAGCACATAACGAAGGCCCAGCGAATGATTATACATCATCCATAAGCTGTACCAGTCTAACTCAACAATATGCAAGAGAAAACAATCACGCAGGAAGAATATAATCACATAAACAATGAAGAAACTCCGAAATAATTATAAAATAAATTTACTAAAAAATAATCCAACATCTGGGATAAAACAAACTTCAGATCATAAAAGCCCAAGGATACAAAGTATGATAAAAGCAATACAAACAGCAAATAACAAGAAATAGCTAAAGCAGTATAATGGTCCAGCTCCGATCTTCAGAGAGTTTGCTCACCAATTCCTTCTGGGATTGATCCTTCAACACCTGTAAATTTTTGATCTAAAAAGAAAGAAAAGAGTGCCCTTAGAGCAAGTCGTGGTTAGCAAGTAGAGAAAACAGAGGATAAAGAAAAGCATGTATATCAAAGAAAAAGGGACAGGATCAAAGTCAAAGAACAAAGCAAAGAGAAGGCAATAATATCAAAGATTTACAATTAATCACACATGTAATGCGTGATGTTAAGTCAAGTTCAATACAGGATCAAGTATGCAGGTTATTAATCATTTTGTTAGCCTATCTAGTGCGTGTACTACTGCATCCCATACTATAGGTTTAGTGCAAGCACATAGTGAACGTTTTAGACTAATGGTGAATTCACGGATCGTGTACTCGGTGTAACATGATAATATGATAACGTGATAACGTGATAACCTCTCCTTCCATGACAATATGATATAACGATAAGGCCTTGGCGAGTATATTTTTTGATCGTTCACTACCAAGTCCTACCCATAATACCCCAGCTTGTTATTAGTTTATTTTCATCCTATGTGAGCATGCAAGAAGGTGTCAATATTGTATGATACTAAGTGTGTCTAATTTTATGCGTTACAGGCAGAAGCAAACAAATCATTTACACACCATTTATATAATATGGACAGCATGACCTTGCTGTACTAAAATATGGGTTACAACCACTACAAAATAGCAAATCTGAATCCGTCAGAAGGTCTAGGAAGTAGACTTCCACACAATATTAGCAAATATATATAAGGCATATAAAAGTTACAGGAGCTAGGGTGAAAGTTCTATTCTATTCAGGTTTTATGTTTAGGCAGCATGTAGTAAATTGTGTTCAACTATTTGTTTCAGGTCAGAAAGTTCATTAATTAAATCTATAAAATCTCTGGGTGATTCCTATACATGTCTAAGTTCAGCTAGATTTATTTTAGATTTTTATTTTACTGTTAACATTGTCAAATAAATTAAGAAACAATAGGATACGTATGCATTTGTGAATCTGAAAATTCTGACACAACTGTACTAAAATGATGATATCTAACAGATTACACATCGGAATTCAAATCCGCAAAAAGGGCAGTAAACTAGACATCAGAGGCTAAATTCCATGTTCCAAAAGTTATTTCAAAATATAACAGCAACATGGTTGAAAATCTGATTCAAAAAGAGACTACTAGCACAGTCCAGAATTTGTTGTAACATAAAAGGGGCAATAAATAATTCATACAATCATATATTTCATGCAAATTGACAATCAAAGTAATCCTAGGTGTCAACATGCATATTTCTATGTTTAAGATACAATTTCGCAGGCATGGTATATATTCATCAATCAAATCAATCTAACATGTATACAATTCATCAACAAGTCTAAAATATGGATCTAGTTATGTTTCATGTAAGTGCATATGCATGAAACAATAGGGACTAGGTTTTATATCAAAGAGAGTGGCACGATGTCAAGAGTATGTCGGGTTAGCTCGTGTAAACCCTCGATAAACTTAACGAAATTTTCAAATACAATATGATAAGAAAAGGATGGGATCTACTTGCAGAGATTAAAAAAAACTTGAATAAAACAAATATTAGTTCAAGAAGAGACTTGACTGTGAGACGGTTAATTCGAATAATATAGAATAATGGGATGAGAATCTGTTGTGCAATCTAGATGATCTAAATAAATAGATAAACTAGACACAAATTTAAAACCTCGCAAGTGTACGAATCGTTTAGAGAAGCGTAGTGACGAGCAAGGGTCGATCCCACAAAGATTGTAGAAACTAACTTACTAACCAATAAAATAGAAATAAGGATCTTAAGGTATTGTTCTAAAGAAATAAAAAGATTAAAAACTATATCTAGTAGTTCTGAATCACAAATATCTATTAAGTAGTTGGGTTTTGATTTCCACCTATAGTCAGTAATGCTAATCACCTTCTTCACTATTCTAGTTACTCATGTTCGTTCCTTTAAGGGCATGGTATCTACTCCTTAAAGTATTGTTTCCCTAGCCAAGAATTAGGCATGGTATCTACTCTAATTCATTTCTTTCCTTAAGTATTTAGCATGGTATCTACTAAGTTGCACTTAAAGAAAACATAAGAACAATGGAAACGAACAAACACTCGAAGTTCTAGAAATTATTATCAGATCTAGATCCTTCAAGTTGATTAAACCAAGAACCCCTAAAGATTCCTGTGTTACAAGTTATGGGCATGAGATACGGGTCGTCTCTATACTCATATAACAGATTCAGATTTATAACATGCAAACTTGATAATCTCAAGTTCTGTATGGCAGTCGACTTGCTGTCACTCTCAGTTGACTGCTCTTAGAACTTCTGAACAAATTTGTCTATTATAAATCTATACCAATACTCTTAGGTTCAATCAATAAGTAACAGAATTGCATTCAGAAGAATATAAGCATTGCATAACTACGGTTTCAATCTACCCAACTATGAAATTAGTTCCACATAATAAGATTTTTATTGACTAACAGTTTCGAATACATGATGAACATAAAAGAACTAGAAAGAGAAGAAATAAACTGATGATGTTCGGTAGATAGGTCGGCTGGCTGTCACACAGTCAACCGGCGCATTGCTTCAGTGAACTCGATCTCCTTCTTCTTCGATGCTGATAGAATAATCTTCTTGATTGATGACTTGATGATTCAGAAGTTCCGTCTGTCTCCCCTGTTGAATACTTGATCTCCTCTCTCTTTGATCCCTGTATCTTGATGCTTGCTGTCGATCAATCGATCCCCCCTCGAATAACGCCTTTTGGTTGATATTTATAGAACATGGGAAGAGAATTAGGGTTTTGCACTTTTTTCCACAAAAGTCATCTTCTTTTATTTATTTCCTTCCTTATTTTATCGGCGTTTTATATCTTTCTCTTTTCTTCTTTTCTTCCTTTTCTGCTAACCACGTGCTCTTGCCAAACCCCAGTCTTTAGCTTTGATTTGTTGGAGAAGTTGTTATTCGCATATAACCTGGGTTTGGATAACTAAATCTTGCTTCGTATTTGGATGAGGATGATTCTTCGCTGTTCTTATCTTTTGACTCCGCCGAATGCAGTCGACTGTTGTTGGGTGTAGGTCGGCTGCCCCGAGACATCTGTGGCTTCATGATTCATCAGTCAAGTCGACTGATGTTGGAGAAGTCGACTGTGTCGAGCCCCAGCAATCTCTCTGTCCGGTCGACTGGTGAAGAGCCAGTCGACTGTTGTTCTGCAGTTTTCTGTATATCATCCTCTCAGTCTGTATTAGTCTGGAATCTGCTTCGTTTTGCTGCTTTTGATTGTTTCCTATGGAAAAGAGAAAAGAAGAGTAAAATACCACATATAGAGCATTTAAATGTCCAATTGCACTAAGATTATTGCTCCTAAACGTGAATATTATTGGGTTCATCAAATACCCCCAAACTTAGCTTTTGCTTGTCCTCAAACAAAAAGTAAAATTATGAACAAGGGGAAAATAATAGTAGACTCAACCCATCACACCAAGAATTCTCATTATGCAAGCATCAAAATTCCAACATAAACAATTGCAAATAAAGTAAAAACAAACATACCCACTTTCTCCAGTGCAATTGTCTATTCATAACTCCAAACCCAATCACACTTGTCATGCAATTAATTATAGTTATAGTATGTAACACTCCATCTGTGATTATCCCTTTTCTCTACTACAAACCGAGTAGCAAACTAGAGTTTTTTTTTTTTTTTCACAGTCTCTTCTTTAAGTCGTCACTTGCCTTTTGACGCGAGTGCAAGACATTTGTGATGAATCCACCCGGTTACTCAACAAGTCACAAACTTTAAGTGCTTTGCATACTCATATTTCAAGTTGCCGTTTGACGTAAAGGTAAACATTGGTGATGAATACCCCTAGTTACTAAGCAACTCAAAATATTGGAGTAGATTGACTTTATTCATATATATATATTCTTTTCGTTTTTACTCTATTTACTTAAACTCTGTTTAGGACTAGATCAAAGAGGATAATCACTAGTAAAAGCATCACATTTGTTTTTTTATGTATAATCGCATGACTCTTATAATTGTGCAAGGAATTATGAAACTCAACAATCCTAAAGTAAATAAGTATACTTACTCTTTCTTTATAAGAAATTGTTTATCCCAAAAAATCAAAAGACTCCAAATGTAAATAACTACCCCCAAACTTAGATGGAACATTGTCCTCAATGTTCGCACAAAACTTAAAGTATAGGCATGTGTTACCAATAAGTTTGAAGGAAAGAAAATAAAGCAAAGAAATAAAGAAATGATTAAAGAAATTAATAAATAGAGAGTGTAAGTACTCCCCTGAAAAATTGGGTTGCCTCCCAATAAGCGCTGTGTTTTCTGTCTTCAGCTAGACTTGACGAGTTCATGCAATGTATTGAATGGTTTGAAGATTCACATCTTCCTCGTGCGTCCCTAAACTCATCTCAATGTACGGCTTCGCCCTATGCCCGTTCACCTTGAATGTTTGATTTTTCTCTTTGCTATGAACCTCCAACGCTCCATATGGGAAGACTTTTGTAACAATGTATGGGCCATACCATCTTGACATAAGCTTGCCTGGAAAGAGTCTTAATCTTGAGTTGTATATTAATACCTTCTGTCCTTCATAAAACTCCTTCCTTGCTAGCTGTTTATCATGGTACAACTTGGTCCTTTCCTTGTATAACTTTGCATTTTCATATGCGTCGTGCCTCAACTCTTCAAGCTCGTTCAGTTGCAATCTTCTTTTGTCGCCTGCTTGTTTCATATCAAAATTGAACATTTTGATGGCCCAATAGGCTTTGTGTTCCAACTCCACTGGCAGATGACAGGCTTTTCCAAAAACCAACCGGTATGGTGACATGCCAATGGATGTCTTATATGCCGTTCGGTAGGCCCATAATGCATCGTTCAAGCGTAGCGACCAATCCTTTCTCCTTGTATTTACTGTCTTTTCCAAAATGCTCTTAATCTCTCTGTTGCTAATCTCCACCTGCCCACTAGTTTGAGGATGATATGGAGTACCAACTCTATGTGTAATCCTATATTTCTTCATCAAAGAAGCAAATGGAAAGTTATTGAAGTGGCTCCCTCCATCACTAATTATTGCTCGTGGTGTACCAAACCTAGTGAAAATGTTCTCCTGCAAAAACTTGACGACAACAACTTTGTGATCATTAGTTTTTTAGGGGACAGCCTCGACCCATTTAGACACATAATCCACACCCACAAGAATATATAAATAACCAAATGAGTTAGGAAACGGACCCATGAAGTCGATTCCCCAAACATCAAAAAGCTCGATTACTTGGATGTTTTGCAGTGGCATTTGATTTCTAGAGGAGATGTTGCCTGTCCTTTGGCATTTATCACAAGTCCTGCAAAAAGAAAAAGCATCTTTGAATACATTAGGCCAATAAAAACCAGATTGCAATACCTTGAGTGCTGTTCTTTTTGGTCCAAAATGTCCTCCACATGCATATTGGTGGCAATGTTGTAGAATACTCATTTGCTCTTCTTCTGCCACACATCTTCTTATAATTTGATCAGGGCAGAATTTGAACAAATAAGGATCATCCCAATAATAGTGCTTGCACATGGCCACCAGTCTCTTTCTTTCCTGAAGTGTCATACCTGGAGGGAAAACATGAGCAGTGAGATAATTTACAATATCTGCAAACCATGGAAGTTGTATATTTATTTCAAATAAATTTTCATCTGGGAAATTTTTATTTAGTGGGGGCACAATTCTTTCTTCCTTATGCAGTAATCTGGACACGTGATCTGCCACAACATTGTCACTTCCTTTCTTGTCTCTAATCTCAAGGTCAAATTCTTGAAGCAACAACACCCATCTGATCAACCTAGGCTTAGCATCCTTTTTAGCAAACAAATATCTCAAAGCAGCATGGTCAGTGAAAACAATCACTTTAGAACCAATTAAATATGATCTAAACTTCTCTACAGCAAAAATGACAGCTAACATTTCTTTTTCAGTAGTGGAATAATTTAGCTGTGCATCATTTAAAGTTCGAGAAGCATAGTAAATAACATGGGGTACCTTATTGATTCATTGACCTAAAACAGCTCCCAAAGCATAATCACTTGCATCACACATAAGCTCGAAAGGATGGTTCCAATCTGGTACCATGACAATAGGTGCAGAAATGAGAAGATTCTTCAATGTAATAAAAGCATTTGTGCACTCTTCTGTCCATGCAAACTCAACATCCTTAGCCAACAATTCACAAAGGGGTCTGGAGATTTTTGAGAAATCTTTTATAAATCTTCCATAGAACCCTGCATGTCCAAGAAAACTCCTAACACCCTTGACTGTAGTAGGAGGGGGTAGCTTTGATATGATGTCAATTTTTGCCTTGTCCACCTCTATGCCCCTTTTTGACACCACATGTCCCAAGACAATACCTTGTTGTACCATAAAGTGGCACTTTTCCCAATTCAGCACTAAATTGCATTCTTCACATCTCTTAAGTACAAGCTGCAAATGGTTAAGGCATTCATCAAAACAAGATCCAAAAACACTAAAATCATCCATAAATACCTCGATGAACCTTTCCACCATGTCTGAAAATATACTCATCATGCATCTCTGAAATGTAGCTGGTGCATTGCACAATCCAAAGGGCATCCTCCTGTATGCAAAAGTTCCAAAAGGATATGTAAAGTGGTTTTTTCTTGATCTTCTGGAGCAATAGCAATTTGATTATAGCCACTATAACCATCTAAAAAACAATAATGACTATATCCTGCTAATCTTTCTAACATTTGATCAATAAAAGGAAGATGGAAGTGATCTTTCCTGGTTTCGTTATTCAGCTTCCTGTAGTCAATACATACCCTCCATCTTGTGGTCACTCTAGTAGGGATAAGCTCATTCTCTTCATTCTTCACCACTGTGACTCCACTTTTCTTAGGCACCACATGTATAGGACTCACCCATTTTCTATCTGAGATAGGGTAGATGATGCCAACATCTAGTAGTTTCAAGACCTGTGTTCTTACCACTTTCTTCATATGTGGATTAAGCCTTCTCTGTGCTTCCCTGCTCGATTTTGCATTGTCTTCAAGAAGTATTTTATGCATGCATTTGGATGGACTTATTCCCTTGATATCTGCAATGGTCCATCCTATTGCTCCTTTGTGTTCTCGCAGTACCCTCAACATCTTATCTTCTTCTTGTGCACTCAAATTTGCTGCAACTATCACTGGTAGTGTCTGGTTCTCACCCAAATATGCATGCTTCAGATGTTCAGGCAGCGGCTTAAGCTCCACGTCTGGTGTCCTGGTAGCAGTCGAGACCGTTGACTTGTTCTGTTCACCAGTCGACTGGTCTGCAGAGACACAAGTGTTATCAGACACGAAATTTTCAAATGCAGGTGCAAGCTTACCTGAATATGACTCTGGAGTTTCAAGGTGATGTACTGTCTCTGCAATCCTCCAGTCATCTTGTTCCTGTTCAACATGAGATAAAGTTAGAGACTGTGCAATTGCAGCTTGTAGTGGTTCAATGCTATGTACCTGAAATATTTGATCTACTATCTCCTGCACCACATCAACATTATAGCATTCATGATCATCATGTGGTAATTTTAGTGTATCAAACATTTTAAATTCAACATTTTCTCCATTTATTTTCATACTTATAGTACCCTTTTTAACACAAATTTTTATATTAGCTGTACTCATAAAGGGCCTACCTAGGATGATCGGTAAAGAAGATGGCATTGAAGAGTCCTCCATATCTAACACAACAAAATCTGCAGGCAAAATGAAATCATTTACCTGAACTAGGACATCTTCCAAAATACCTCTAGGTCTTTTGATGCTGCGATCAGCCAACTGCAAAGTGATGGATGTTGGTTTGAGTTCCCCCAATCCTAGCTTTTCGTAAACAGAATAAGAAAGAAGATTGATGCTTGCCCCCAAGTCTAGCAGTGCCTTTTCAAAGAAGTGCTCACCAACCCTGCAAGGAATGGTAAAACTACCTGGGTCCTTCAATTTAGGAGGTAATTTCCTTAATAAAACAGCGCTCACTTCCTCTGTTAAAGCCACATCCTCCCTAACCTGAAATGTTCTTTTGTGAGTACAACATTCTTTCAAAAATTTGGCATAAGAAGGAATTTGTTTAATAGCATCAAGTAGGGGGATATTAATTTCTACCTTTCTGAGAGTTTCAAAGATGTCAAATAAATGTTGTTCTTTCTTTTGCTTGACTAACCTTTGAGGGAATGGTGGCAAAACTGTCTTTTCTTTTTCACTTACCTTGTTGGAACCCAAAACTTTTGATGGTTGTGTTTCTACTTCGTCTGCGTGTGTCCCAACCTTGTTGTCAATTGTCTTACCACTTCTTAGAGTTGTTACTGATTTGAGCTGTTCTTGGCCTCTAGGGTTTGGTTTGGTTTGTGAAGGGAGTTCTCCTGCCTTTCTTTCACTCAACTCCTTCGCGATTTGCCCGATTTGAGTTTCCAATTTCTGAATTGCCTGCCCTTGTTGGTTGCTTGTTTGATGTTGTTGTTGGAGCAATTGAAGAACGGTGGATTCAAAATTCAACTTCTTCTGTTCTTGAACTGGCCGATCAACCCCACTTCCCATTTGGAAGTTTCGTGCATGTCCTTGCGAAGATTGAGTGCCTTGATTGTTGCTCCATGAGAAATTTGGATGGTTCCTCCATCCTGGGTTGTATGTGTTCGAGAATGGGTTGTTCTTTGGTGGAAACACTCCTTGTCCCACATAGTTTGCATGCTCCTGATCTGTGAAAGAAGACATGGGACATGTGTCAGTTGTATGATCACAATGAGAACAAATTGCACAAATTTCTTTTGTTTGATTTTTTACACTGCCCATTGTTGTCATTGCATTAACAAGCATATCAATTTTTTTGTTCATGTTTACCATTTCTAATTGTATGTTATTACTACCAGAAATTTCGTAAACTCCCTGTTTTTTAGAAATGCCTCTTCCCCTTGTTGAGAATTGCTGTGAGTTCTCGCTAAGTTCTTCAAATAGTTCGATGGCCTCCTCACCACTTTTTCTCATCAAGATCCCGTTGCAAGCTGAATCCACAATTGCCTTGTTAGTATCATTTAAGCCCTCATAAAATGCTTGTACCTGATCGTCTTTAGGCATGTTGTGCGTAGGACACTTGAGAAGCTTGTTCTTGAAATCCTTCCATGCTTCGAAGAATAAATCTCCATCTTTTTGTTAGAAGAGTTGAATCTCCCTTTTCAGTTGTTTGGTCTTCTGGGCTGGAAAGAATTCTTTCAAGAATTTTGTTGCCAATTGCTCCCATGAATTAATTGATCCTGGTTCTAAAGAATTATACCACAATTTAGCATTAAGTTTTAAGGAAAATGGAAACAAGATTAACCTGATTTGTTCAGGGGTAAGCCCTTGGACGCTTTGCGTTCTGCAAAGATCAAAGAAATCTTGCAGATGGAGGTGAGGCTCCTCGTCTGGTTTGCCACTGAAGTGGGAAACCATGCTAAGTAATTGGGGAGATAGATGCATATTCTCTGTGACATTAGGTTGATAAGCAATGCAGGAAGGTTGCTCAATAATCTTAGGCGTGAATTTGTCCTGCATTGGTACTCGATTTGGTACTTCCTCAGCCATTGTTGCTCGTGAATTGGGTCTCTGTGCAGTCGCCTGGTCCCTTGTAGCAGTCGACTGGTTGGTTGCAGACAGCCGACCTAGTCTGTGCAGAGTACGTTCTGTTTCCGCGTCAATAGGTAGTAGCTCTGGACGAAGTGATCGCCTTCCGTGCATCCACCAAAATTCTGTAACCTAAAAGAGAAAATATTTATTAAGAAAAGAAAATAAAAGAAAAGATTTACTGATTTGTAAGTTAAAATACTAACAATCTCCGGCAACGGCGCCAAAAACTTGTTGTGCAATCTAGATGATCTAAATAAATAGATAAACTAGACACAAATTTAAAACCTCGCAAGTGTACGAATCGTTTAGAGAAGCGTAGTGACGAGCAAGGGTCGATCCCACAGAGATTGTAGAAACTAACTTACTAACCAATAAAATAGAAATAAGGATCTTAAGGTGTTGTTCTAAAGAAATAAAAAGATTAAAAACTATATCTAGTAGTTCTGAATCACAAATATCTATTAAGTAGTTGGGTTTTGATTTCCACCTATAGTCAGTAATGCTAATCACCTTCTTCACTATTCTAGTTACTCATGTTCGTTCCTTTAAGGGCATGGTATCTACTCCTTAAAGTATTGTTTCCCTAGCCAAGAATTAGGCATGGTATCTACTCTAATTCGTTTCTTTCCTTAAGTATTTAGCATGGTATCTACTAAGTTGCACTTAAAGAAAACATAAGAACAATGGAAACGAACAAACACTCGAAGTTCTAGAAATTGGTATCAGATCTAGATCCTTCAAGTTGATTAAACCAAGAACCCCTAAAGATTCCTGTGTTACAAGTTATGGGCATGAGATACGGGTCGTCTCTATACTCATATAACAAATTCAGATTTATAACATGCAAACTTGATAATCTCAGGTTCTGTATGGCAGTCGACTTGCTGTCACTCTCAGTCGACTGCTCTTAGAACTTCTGAATAAATTTGTCTATTATAAATCTATACCAATACTCTTAGGTTCAATCAATAAGTAACAGAATTGCATTCAGAAGAATATAAGCATTGCATAACTACGGTTTCAATCTACCCAACTATGAAATTAGTTCCACATAATAAGATTTTTATTGACTAACAGTTTCGAATACATGATGAACATAAAAGAACTAGAAAGAGAAGAAATAAACTGATGATGTTCGGCAGATAGGTCGGCTGGCTGTCACACAGTCGACCGGCGCGTTGCTTCAGTGAACTCGATCTCCTTCTTCTTCGATGCTGATAGAATAATCTTCTTGATTGATGACTTGATGATTCAGAAGTTCCGTCTGTCTCCCCTGTTGAATACTTGATCTCCTCTCTCTTTGATCCCTGTATCTTGATGCTTGCTGTCGATCAATCGATCCCCCTAGAATAACGCCTTTTGGTTGATATTTATAGAACATGGGAAGAGAATTAGGGTTTTGCACTTTTTTCCAAAAAAGTCATCTTCTTTTATTTATTTCCTTCCTTATTTTATCGGCATTTTATATCTTTCTCTTTTCTTCTTTTCTTCCTTTTCTGCTAACCACGTGCTCTTGCCAAACCCCAGTCTCTAGCTTTGATTTGTTGGAGAAGTTGTTATTCGCATATAACCTGGGTTTGGATAACTAAATCTTGCTTCGTATTTGGATGAGGATGATTCTTCGCTGTTCTTATCTTTTGACTCCGCCGAATGCAGTCGACTGGTGTTGGATGTAGGTCGACTGCACCAAGACATCTGTGGCTTCATGATTCATCAGTCAAGTCGACTGATGTTGGAGAAGTCGACTGTGCCGAGCCCCAGCAATCTCTCTGTCCGGTCGACTGGTGAAGAGCCGGTCGACTGTTGTTCTGCAGTTTCCTGTATATCATCCTCTCAGTCTGTATTAGTCTGAAATCTGCTTCGTTTTGCTGCTTTTGGTTGTTTCCTATGGAAAAGAGAAAAGAAGAGTAAAATACCACATATAGAGCATTTAAATGTCCAATTACACTAAGATTATTGCTCCTAAACGTGAATATTATTGGGTTCATCAGAATCCCGAGCGACGATCCACAAGAACACGTGCAAAAAAATCCAAACAGCAAAGCAACTCCACACCGGATCTCTCACACAACACCGAACACGGGATCGGATCTGCCATGCCAGAACACCAAACAGCCAAAACATGCCAATCCCCTCTCTCTTTCTTCCCTTCGATAGAGAAAGAGAGAGCACGGGAGAACTGGCAACTGGCGGTGCTCGGGACAACACCAACGACACCACGGAGAGGCGGCGACACTGACGATGGCGGCTCTGCGGTCGGGAAGTGACGGCAGCAGTGAGGCTTCGACAGCAGGAGCGAACTCTGCTTTCGCTCAAAAATAGGGGAAGATGACGACGACGAGAATGGGGCTTGGACGGTGACGAGGATGCTAGAGAAGGGTCTGTGGTCGTTGCAGGGTGAACGAAGTGGGGATCACAGTGGCGACGAGGAGAGGGGAGCGACGAGGTGGATGGGTTCGAGCGGAAGCGGCAACGGCAATGGGTGGGTTTAAGCGGGATGATGGCTAGGACAAGGAGAGATGGTGATGGGGATGATAACAGGGATGAGGAGAGGGCAACGAGATGGAGGATTGAAGTCGAAGGTGGCTATCGGAAGGCTAGGGCAATTGGGCTTGGCGGGTTGAAGACGACTACAGGGAGAGGAAGAAAGAGTCGGGGGGATTAGGGGGTAAAAGTGGCTGAGGGTTAGGGAAATTAATTAGGGTTAAAATAAAGGATTAGGGTTTTAACAAAATATTAGAGTATTTATATATGGGAAAACTGAGATATTGGGTTATTGGGTATTTGGGTATAGATCCAATAAATGAAAATACATTGTACATGAATATAATTGATCAATACAAATCCGAATACAAGAAATAAGATATCTAATATAATTTGCATTACATAAATTATTTGAAACAATAAAAAACACCATTATTAATGAAGAATTGATTTGTTTTAATAATCAATAATAACAATAATAGATAACCATATTAACAATAAGAATAGAATTAATAACCATGACCATAAAAATAATAACACTAATAATGAAAATTAATATTAATAATAGCAATAAGAATAGAAATACTATCAATAATAGTAGTGACAATAATAATAACAAAATAATAATAATAATAACAATAAATAATACTAAAAACAATAATGGCGATTATCAGAATAATATCATTATATAAAAATAGGAATTTGTTAAAATAATCCAAACAGTAATGATATTTTTTAGGGTTAAAATATAAATAGTTGATCAGGTAGAAATTGAGACAAAGTTTATTCGAAATAATTATAACTATTGTTTAGAAAAATGCTTTAACGTAAAATCCGAACCGAATTTAACAAATAACGAAGTTATACATATCAAAATACAGAAAAATACTCAGAAAATATGTATTTACAGAAATGGGGGTTACAGCAGTAATATTTGTTCTGAGTGGAGTCTAGGTGTCTAAATTGGGTAGGGCCACCGAATCTGAAGACATGGGAGTCATGGGATTGTTGTCACCACTAAGCCCTGTACCTGACATGTTGTCTATTTAGAATGGATGTGATTTATCTTCAAAAATCTCCTTTTCACTTTCTGTAATTTCCTCCTTTTATTTTGAGACAGTTGTCTTTACTGCTTCTGCCACCTGTGTTGCAATCATAGTCCAGATTGATTCTCTTCTTTTGCTCTTCTTGTGTCTGGGTTGGATCGATATCCTTTCTGGTTATTTCTGAAAGCTTTCAATCTGTTGGAGGAGCTACAAAATTTGGTCATACTTGTTTGGTTCCATAATATCTTGATTGTTTATAGGGGCTTTGCCCTTGTCTTGACTTTTTGGCAAAGTCACAGCCATCAACGGATTTGGTATTTCTTTACCAGTAGCCGTTTGCTCCGGACTAGCCAATGGTATTGTAGTCCCAATGATATCTCTGTGAAGGTTTTTTTGGCAAAACCTCAGCCATAAACGGACTTGATGTGTCTTTACTGGCTGCCGTTTGAGCCAGACTAGCTATTGAATTTATAGGCTCAATAGTACCTTTTTCTGCATTTAGAGGGAAATACAAACCCTTCTCATCCCATTTATTATAGATCGGGGGAGCAGCCTCTGGTGGAATTTTGGGTGGAAATTCGGTATGGAACAATTGTTTTTCCAAACATGCGATCCTTTCCTGTAATTTTTGTTTTAAAAAAATCAAACTATTTTTATTTTCGTTTAGTGTTCTTACCGTTCTTGACATTGTCTCTCAATGATCACAAAATAAGATTCTTCCCTGCATGTCCTTTGTAATAGAATGTTCCAGAGGAGTTTCCTGCATGGATCTTAAGGAGGGAGAAACAAAGTAGTTAGGTCCTAAGTAGCTTCTGGCTACATCTAATGCTTCTGATAGGTTATAGAAACCTTTATAGACTGGATTTTTGAATTTTTTAATACTGTCTTCTACTTCTATCTAGGTATGAAAAACGCCTACTAAATTGCCTTGTAGAAGGCATAAAATTTGTATCCTCTTTGGTTCTGACTAAATACTTCTGATAAGGAATTCATGGCTGCTAAGAAATACTTTTGGTCTTTTCTATTAAATGCAATCCATAAATTGTCTAGGATGCATTATTTTTCTTTGGATGTAGAAATATGAGAATATGTTCTGAAAGGAGGATTTTCATTTGAAAAAACAAAGAGTTCTTGGTTTCCGAATCTCATCCGTTCTTGGGAATTTCTGCTTTCACCAGTCTGTTGACTGTTCTGTGGTGGAAACATGTTGTCTAGATGGATACCTGATTATGGTAGTGGCCTCGCCATCTGCATATTGTCATAAAAAGTATTCATTAGGACATAATCTTGTGGTGCTTGCAGGTGATAAGAAATTCGTGTATTAATTAATTGTCTCCTGACTAGGTTTTCATAATTATCCTCATAAGGATCAAAGTGTTCATCTAAGTTGTATAAAAAATGCTTGTCATGGATGCAATTAATACTTATATTAAATGCTTCTATAGAACATAGATGTAGAAAGTGGAATAGAGTAAAGTTTATATCTGTATAATCTAGGAAGGGATTAGGAAAATTGCTAATATTAGGATGGACCCGATCATTATCTAATTCTTCATTCTGTTCTATACTTATTTTGAGAAACGCTTCTAATGTAGATAGTACTCTGAGGTTTTCAAGATTTTCTGCCTTTTGCTTAATTATTTGAGCATACCTTTGTTCTTGAATTTCTTTTAATCGGTCGGATATAATCGTGGCATGTGGTTCTTTAACCCACTAGAGTCGCTACATTGTTTATTTTATTAATTAAATAAATGAATTCATTCACTGTGCAATGTTCTAAAAAGGCAATGACTTCTGTTAATACTAGTTCTTCTTGAGTTACATTAAATGTGTGTGGATGTTCATCTACATTGAGTAGGTCAAAAGAAGTGCCTATGTTGGTGAGGGTGTCTCCCATGTTTACTAGCGCATGCTTATGGAGCAGGCGGCTAAGAGTATCGGGTAAGATATTAGTACTGCCTTTGATGTGGTCAAAAGTAATCTGGGTGCTAAGGTGAAGGCATCTATCTAGAAAATTAAGCCAACGTCATCTAGAGCTGCGTTTGGGTTCTAGAGCCATTTTTGAATGAAAGGAAACGATGGCTTTACAGTCTGTTCTGACAGTTATTTCTTTCTTTGAAATAATAAATAAAACTATCTAAAGCATATGAGATAGCCAATAATTCCGCACCAAAACTGCTAATGTTACCTTTTTCTTTATATTTACCACTAGAATAGCGACAAATTCTTTCTAAACTTTTATCGGAATACTTATTTGGTTTAGCAATCAAAGTTGCCCCCCAACCTGTATTACAACCGTCTGATTCTATAATTAGGCAGTCGGAATCTAATGGTAAGGCTAATTCTGGGAGTTCTTTAAGCAGGTTCTTAATTTGTTGGACTAATTTGACGGCTTCTTGGTTAAAATTCGTTGTCCCTTCTAAAAAGTTTTTGCATACAAAGAACCTGCAATTTTGCCTAAATCTTTTATAAATGGTCTTGCATAATTGACTAGTCCTAAAAATTGTTAGAGTTGTTTTGATTCTTCTAATTTGTCTGGAAAATCTAATGCTTTTTAGGCAATATGGGGTTGTAATTTAATTCTTCCATACCCTATAATGGCTCCTAAAAATTCAATCTGTGGTTTATACAGTTGCATCTTTGTCTTACTAATTATGATACGATGATTTATAAATTCTGAAATAACAATCTCTAAATGACTTCTGTGTTCTTGCCTTGTTTTACTAAAAACTAGAATATCATCCATGTAAACAACAGCAAATTTTTTGTGTTTTAAGAATATTTCATCCATCTTTCTTTGGGAAACAGATGGTGCATTCTTAAGGCCAAAAGGCATGACAAGCCATTCAAAATGTCCTTCGGGACATGTAAATGCTGTCCATTCTATACTTTCAGGATGCATCTTAATTTGTCAAAATCCGAATTTCAAATCAAATTTACTAAAAATGTTACACCCTTGTATTTGATTTATTAATCTGGTTTTGTCTGGAATATCATATGCATCATCCCTGGTATTGTCATTTAGTCTTTTATAATTAATTACCATTCAACTTTTCCCCCTAGCTATTTTGCTTTGTTTTTTTACAATAAAAGCAGCAGATCTATGACGACTTTCGGAACTTCTAATAACTCCTAATTTTAATAATTTTGAAATATGCATTTTAAAATCATATATATCTTGGTTGGTAGCATTGATCTTTGTTGTTCTCACTTTATATTCAGGATTTATAATATCAAGTTTACATACTACCTTATCTTTATCCCAATACTTTAGTATTTCTTCACCCATTATCCCTAATTTTTCTATTTTTGAAATTAATTGTTCAATGTCTTGCTCACTTATTAATGTGTAATAAAGATGTTCTAGGTTTATAAAATCTGTATGGACATCTATCTCATATTCTTTATACATGTTATAATCGTCATTAGGAGTTACATTATGTAACTCACATTGTCGTTCATGGGGACAAGTGCTTTCTTTTTCTTTCTTGGGATTTTCTAGTTCTCTTGTTATGGTTGGTTCATCATGTGTATATACTGGTGTAAAAGTTGTGTGCTTCTGCAATTGTAAGTAGTCTTTACTTATAAGCATGATGCTGTTATCTTTTAATAAGAAGCTTAATCCCAAAATCAAATCATTGCTTTGGTCAAGTTGTCTAACCCATGTGGATTCTTTGGGTTATGTATATTCTATACTTTCTCCGAAGTTGGTTTCAAACCTAATTTTACTATTTGGGATCAAAAGATCATCATACATAAATACTTTTCCATCCATTTGTTTGTCCACTACAGGTTTCGAGGCTTTTACTATGTACTGTTTTGGGATTATATCTTTATTTATAATACAGTTTGTACACCCTGTATCTATTAATGCTAGACAGTTTACTTCATAGGCCATCATTCTTACCACATATCTAACTTTTAGTGCTCTTAATCTATCCTTATTGCATATTTGAATTAAATCAATTTGGTGTGGATCTATTCCCGGTTCGATTTGGTCTACTACAAATTTTCCTCTATCAACCTTTCTTCTATTATTTCTACCATTCCATAAACAATTTTCTGTGTGTCTTCTAAATTTCTATTCCTTTTCTTAGGATTTTTACTTCATCAGTATTTACTATTGGTTTGGTTATTGACTGACTAAATGTTAGATTGTGGTTCTTTTCTATGCATGTCTTGCATCCTTCTTGATAACATTTGGAACATTTTCTTCTAGTTATCTTACTAGGGTATCTTTTACAAAATAAACATGGCATGCTATCCATACCTGTTCAGGTTTGCCAAGTGTGTGTACAAGTCTCTAATATGCATGAAGTGGATAATAATAATGTTGGAGTCATTTGCCCCTTACTAGTAGATTCTATATTCGTCATGTCTAAGTCGGAGAAGTCTATTTCTGGTATATTGAAAAATGGCACAAAATCTTCAATTAACTCATTTGGCTATTTATCTTTTTGAGTTTCATTTTCTTCATCATTGAAATCTTCTATGGTGACTATCGAGTAAATTGATTCAGAATCAGAAACTGTTTCGTCAATATTAATAAAATTTTCATTTGTGCATTCTATGAGTATACTATTTTTATCATGTCTATTTATTCTTTTAGGACATGTTCTACTCAAATGTTCTGAGCTATCACATGTGTAACATTCTATTTTATTTTTATACAATCTATTTGGCTTAAACTTTCTAACATGTTTCTGAGGGTCTAGATATGGTTTTCATCTGTTTGACTTTCTTAAAAAATATTTTTTCTTCTTATACTTTGTGTTTTCCTTTGTATATCTTTTATGTTTTTTATAAGTTCTTGGTTTTCTTTCTCCTATACCATAATGTCTGGGGAGTGTATATTTCGTTGCAAAACCCATAATCTGAATTTTTTAATTGTTTTTGGATTTGTATTTTTGTACATTTGTCCTTTAACACATTAATAACATGTTGTATTCTTTGTCCTATTGACCATGGGTGATCTGGTCCGGCTGTCATTACTTTTGGCCATTTTTCCATTTTTCTGCTATTTCTACTCCTAAGGCTCCAGGGAGTTTTCTAAATAATTTGTCTCCTAAATCTGGGTTAAAGGCATTCCCTGAAATACAAGTATAATAAAAATAATCATTAAGAAATATCTTTATATACTTCAATTTATATAGACTTAATTGTTCTAAAGTTCTGATAGTATCTTTTTGTAATTCTATCGTTCTTGTATTCGAATCTTCTCCCGTAACTAATGCTTATATTTTATTTACAAAATTATAGGGATTGGGGCCTAGCATTAGCATTGTATTATAATCTTCTACATATGATACTTTAAAAGCTTCCCATAGGGCTCTTACACTTTCACCTAAGAAAGTTTCTAAATATTTATACATTTCCTCTGTTTCTAAATTTAAAGATGTTCTATAATAGTCTCCTATTAGTGTATATTTCCATACATCTAATATGTTTCACTAGGTTTGTGGATCGTGGGCAGCTAGGTTTAGAATCTGAGCTTCCCCTCTAGCCTGAAACTTAATTGGTTGTTCTAAAGGTGGTCTTCTTCCCTTAGTTTTACATTTATTTTCGGGTTCTTTATAGTCATCTACTCTAGTTCTGGGGGTATTGCCACTTCTATAACCGCTATGACCAATTATAACTCCTGGCGGATTATAAATTGGTGTTCCCCTATAGGGAGAAGTAACTACGGATTCTCCTGATACTGCTAGATCTTTTTGGTACGATATCTCAGAGATTTGAGTTATATTATCTATTTCTTCTTGTAGGATTCCTAGTCTGATATTTTGTTCTATATCATGATATAAATATTCATGTTCTTTTATAGAGTCATCCATATAATGCATATCTTCTAGTTCTAATAATTCTTTAGTTGATAATCTTTTTATGCCTAACTCTATAGGATAGAGAATCCTATCAGTTTTTTATACTAATGTTCCAAGGCATTCTATATGTACCAAGTCAGATTCTACATCCATTTCTAACTCTTGTATGTTTCTGTGAACTTGTGGGACATAATCTGTAAAATGTATGCTAGTTCTACCTTTTTCTTGGTAAACTAATGCATCTTAAGGTACAAGAGTTTTTACTAGGTTTATGAAGTTTTCTAAATTCCATTCTAATCCTGCTAGTCTTTGGGAATCATACATTAATGGTTTTACCATTTTTATTCCTTTGCTGCTTAATAAATCAACTATTTCTGTTATGTTTACTCTATATTTTACTCTATATTTTACTTTTGAATTGATTGTAGTTCTTCCTAAAAATGCTATATGTACTAATAGGTTATCTCCGTTGTGGACTTCTTCATATCCTTTTGTCTGAATTCCGATATGGATATATCTTGTAAAATCTTGAAGAGTCATCATAAAATCTGGGCTACAATAAAACATTCCTGAATTGCTATTCATATTGACTTCTATACTGGCTATCATACCTTTGCAATATCATTCCATCTATTATCATATAAAATGATTAGATCTTGGCAGCCTAAGTTTTTTCTCGTAAGTCCCTCAATGCCTATGACGATTAAACGTAAATGCATTAAGTTATACCGTGAGGTTCTAAGTTCATGTCCAGCTTTCTGACTTACTAAAGGTAAACTACATGTCTGGTTTCCAGACAACTTAGTGCATATTCTCGGTTATGTCTAAAAAAATTCAGACCTAAATTCAAATCGCCCAGTCTGGTAAAGAATTTTAGGGTTTAGGATATTTAGTCATTCCTTTTGGAATCTTTCATAATCTTGTTCAGGATCTATAAGTTCTCCTAGTTGGATATCATAATTGCTTGATCTTTTGGAAAGTATTCTATTGATAAATGGTCTTGTCCTACTGGTAGATCCTTGATCTGGCCTGATTGTTCTAGAGGATCCTATATATGGTTGAACTTCTGTTAGTGTCCAATTCATGGTTTTGATAATTCATTCTTTTCTAAATGTCTGGTAGGAAAAGTAAATATTACCAGCTTTCTTGTAACTCTTTCTTTTCCTGTTGGTTCTAGTATCACTGATCCTAGTTTATCAGTAATCTTACTAAGGTTATCATGGAAATTTGATATTTCTAATTTCTGTAGATTTTGTTCAACTTCTTCAATCCTGTTTACTAGTTTTTGTTTTGCCTCTTCAATTCTTTCGTGTATTTTAAGGATAAGCCAAATAATAGTATTATTTTGTTTAATAATAGTTCTTTCTAAAATTGATTCTGCATTATAGTTACTATATCCTTCGGGACAGCTTGAAAAGTCTTTGTATAATCTAAAGTGTCTAAATAGGCCATTTGCATTAATTAAGAACAATCCATTTTATTTCTTTTAATTCTAATTTATAATTTATTACAACTTCATGTACTTGGTTTATTTCCTCAATGAATCTAGAATTCTCTTCACTGCGTGTAGAATGTTGTAACCTTGAATTAGTCTGGTCTTTTATATTATCTAGCTTACCAGAAATATCCTTTAAAATCTGGTTTTTCTCTTTTAGGGATGAAAGTGAATTATCTCTAAATTTTTGTTCTTATGTCTCTCTTGCTTCTAGACTTATTTTTAAATTTATGACTAGGTCTATGAGTGTATTCTAAATTGGATCATTGTTATGAAATAAACGTTTTATCTCGTCTGATTTTTCAATATTACAACTAAGGATCTGTTTGTCTGAGACAGTAACCAGCCGAGGGTGGAAACAAGAGTGTAATTCTGGAGGATCTATGGTTACACTCTGATACCAAAAAAAATTTAAAAAAATAAAAAAAAATTCAAATGAATACTAATTGCTTCTCTTTGTCAGTTTCATCTTTACCATCCTCAATTATTTCTCCTTCTATGAAAAATTCATTCTTCTAATTTATCGCCTGTATCGGAGACCTTCCCTAGTCCTTATCTTCAAAAATTAAATATGATCTTCGGAGATCTTCTCTAGTCCATATAATTTAAAATTATCTTCGTTATACTCTAATAACATTTTCTTTTGCATTTTTCACTAAATAGGTACTCCACTGTCCATTATTTGCAATTTTTTATATTTGAAAATTGTTGAACAATCTTTTTTTTGGTTTAAACGATTATTATTTCTAGGTTGTGAATATTATTTGCATATTTATGCATTTATTTTATTACTTGCAATAAATGAGCCAATTGGTCGTATCAGAGAATGAACCGTAGCTAACTATAGATGAATATGTCTGAAATGAATGAGCTTGAGTGAAAGTAATGAAATGAGTGTTTGCAACTCTTCTAGTGGACAGAGGTAGGGCCGCGATCTTCAAGCAGAAAAACTATTTTTTTCTTTAGAAACATGCTCAGTTAAGAACATTATAAATCTTTAGTCAAATACAATATACCATGCCAATACTAAATTATGATCTTTTATAATAATGACTAATTTTTGTTAAATAAATAGCATGAAACAATTAGACTGCGTTTGAATAGTTGTTCTGAAAACAGTTTTCAGAAAACTGTTTTATGAAAACTGTTTTCTGAAAATGAGAATGTAAAAGCTGTTTGGATAGTTTTCTGAAAACTGTTTTCTGGAAATGAGATTGTAAAACCTGTTTAGTTAAAAAAAAATTCTGAATACTATTTTCTTAAAACTAGACTGTAAAATGCTGTTTGGTAAAAAAAAAAATTGAAAAACTATTTTTTTTAAAAGGAATGTATAAAATGCGGTTGGATAAACCAAATAATCTGAAATTTTATTAAAAAATAGTTATTGGATAATGTGGTTAGAAAAGGTGTTTGGGTTTAAAATTGAATTATATATATATATATATTTTTTTTTTGCAGTTTTCGTGACAAGGAGCTTATCAACGGTGTATGTTTAATCAATTTGCATTAGTTTTCTTATGAATTTTTTTTTTCTTTGCAGTTACAGAGCAAAGTTCTACAAGTATACGAACAAGCAACGTGCGACTATGCAAAGTTTTCTTCGCTTTAAATTTTTTTTTTGTTTCTTCTTCGTATCTCCCCATCATTGGCAAGCTTTCGACTATGCAAAGTTTTATCTGGATTGTGTAAGAGTCGGCTAATACCGCAATTGTAATCTACAAATTTTGAGCGGAAAAAAATTAGCGGTTAATAAATTGAAGTAAAACTTCATTCTCAATCAGTTATAAATCATTAGATTGTTTCAGAATCCATCATAAAAATTAGAAGCCATGAGCAGCATCACAACCCAACCACAGAGGGATATTGGACACATTATGCAAAATTCCATTACATGTACAAATTATCCATTACAAATTTGTTTTTGGTTACATTTATTTCACAAAATGAGATGGCACAACCATCAATTTCACATAACAAGCATGAGAACCCTTCAAAATTTATAACATAGTAACAAGAATTCAATTTCTAATGTGAAAATTACACCTTAACCTTTTACAAAGTAAAAAAAACCCATTACAATCCATCAGTATCCATCATATGCCATTACCAGCATCGGAACTCATCATAGGAAGGTAATTGTACACCGTATCCATATTTTACAAATTGAAACTCACACCTTAACCCCTTACAAAGCAAGAAGAAGCCCTGGGCAACACTTTTCAGTATCCATCAACTGTTATGAGCAACATCAGAACCCATGACAAGCATAAAACAAGCATCAGTATGCATCAGAACTCATCATAGGAAGGTAATTGTACACCGTAATTGTACACCATATCGAAATTTTACAAAGTGAAACTCACACCCCATTACAAAGCAAGAAGAAGCCATTACAATCCATCAGCATCCATCACAGCCTTCACAAATATCAGAAGCCAACACAAGTATCAGAAGCCTTCACAGCCTTCACAAGCAGTATATAGTAACATGAATGTAGCTTTTCAAAGTGAAATTCATACCATAATCCAATAGAAGCCATCAGAATCCAACAGAAGCCATCAGAATTCATGAGCAGCAGCAATACACATCATAGGAATGTACATGACCAGTACCAAAACCCATATAAATATCCATGATGTTTAAAAGGAATGTATTAAGTATGAAAAGTTAAATTGATACCTTCAAAAATACTTATACAACCCAGGTTGAAGCCAGTAAATTAAAAACCCAATGATTAGAAGCCATGATAAGCATCAGAACCCATCACCTGCGAGAAGAAACATCATATGGCATGCGCGGCATCAGAACCCATCATTGGATGGAAATTGTACACAGTTTTAGAAAATTTATAGGATCAGAAGCCATCATCTCCTATGTTTTGCACAAGTTATATTTGAGACTAACTTGAGGGCCTTTTTTGGATAGTTGCTTATCGGGCCCTGTTTTGTTGTTCTTTTTAAGAAAACGAGTTTGGTTACGGAGTTCTCAAAGCCTTTTCTGCTTCTCTTTTTCAGAAAAAAAAAACCAAAGAAGCCATCACAAGCATCAGCAGCCTTCACAGTACAGTAACTTCAAGGTTATTTTGAAAGTGAAACTTTGATCTTAATCCCTTTATAAAGGAAGAAGAATCCATCACAAGCATCAGTATCCATCAGAATCCATCACACAGAAACCATGTAAGATTTGAACAGAATCCATCAGTATGGAAGAAATTTTCTAAAGTAACTTTCCAAACTGAAAATTCCTTAAAGTAAACTTCCTAAAGTGAATCCAAACTGATATTTACTCGGCTTAATTCCTTCAGCAAGAATAAGACATTGTCTACAGTATGGAAATTTCCCAAACTGAAATTCAAACCTCACCCCCTTATAAAGCAAGAAGGGTTCAATATAAGCATTCAGAAGCCATCAGTATCCATGAGCAGCATCGAAACCCATCATAGGAAGGTACATTGTGTACAATATGGGTCTAAGTTCCCAAAGTGAAACTCAAACCTTATTAATAACCCCTTATAAAGCAAAAAAGAAGCCATCACAATCCATCAGTAGATGATCATCTCCTACCATAAGCAGCATCAAAACCCATCACATGAATGGGTTTGTGTACAATATGGAAATTAAACCAAGTTAAACTCAAACCTTACTCAAAGCCAAAAGAAGCCATCACAAGCATTCAGAAGCCATCAGCTACCATCAGCAGCATCAAAACCCATCATAGGAAGGACATTTTGTACAGTATGGAAATTTTCCAAAGTAAAACTCAGTCCTTAATGTCTTATAAAGCATACAGAACCCTCCATAATCCATCTGTACCCATCACATGCCATGAGCAACATCAATAATTTCATTACTCCAAAGAGTATAAAGGATCAGAATAAATCATCATCACTTCCAGATTTTGAAATACTAGTAAACAAACACAAAATTGTGACATGTGTCTGAGATGAATCTAGAGATGATGGCTTCTAATGCTATTTAACTAAACCATTGATTACCTTATTTGTCAAATTTCCATACTTTGTACAATTTTCTTCCTGTGATGGATTTTGATGGTGCTCATGGTTCATGAGAACCCAACACAAGCATGAGAAGCGTCCACAGTATTCACAAATATTATATAGTAACAACAAGGTTATTTTGAAAGTGAACTTCATACCATAATCCCTTATAAAGGTAGAAGATGTCATAACAATCTAATTCCAGCCAACAAAAACCATGAGCAGCATCCAAACCCAGCACAGGAAGGTACATTAGCAGCAACAAACACAAAATTAGAAACGATGATAGTTATAGGAAATGTAACAAGAAATTAATTTTGAAAGTGAAAATGAAGAAACCTTAATCAATACTGATGGTAGAATGAAGCCATGAGCAGCATTAGTAAAATCATCACCTGCCAGAAGAAGCTAACACAACCATGTATGTAATTTTCTACTAGTATCTGAAATAAATTGTCAATACTTTCAAGGTTATATAGGATTAGAATATATCATCATCATCTACACAATTAGTCGTAGGCTCAGAACACATTATCATAGAACTATTGTTCTAATAAATCATAAATATAAGCGCAGGGCTGCATTTTTTAAAATGCCATGCCAACTACTACTAATCATGTGTCCACCCCATCAGTCTCTCATAGTTGATTTCATCAATCATTTCGTCAGTATAATGGGAATATATCATCATAAAAGTGTTCTCTGTTTACGTTAATATAAATCAAACTGGATCAGAAGCTATCATATCCATCATATCCAGATTGATCAGTGGCACATGATGGTAGGCGGGGGTGGACACAGATCCTTTTCATTGGTAGTATATTTCATCATTGCCTAGAATGACATATATGTTAAAATTTCTTTTCAATATATTTAAACGAGAGGTACTTCATGTTACGAGAAAACTCCATTCATTTATCTAAAGCATCACAATGCACTGCATAAAAAAACACTGCATGCATCGAACTGTACTACATTAACGTCCAAGTACAACCTGCAAATACATCAGTACACCATGGAAACAAAACATGAATACCAGTGACTTCCCACAATCAGAAGTGAAAGTAAAGGGAATAAATCAAACATGATTGAAGATGCATTATAAACAGCTATTTAACTATCATGATAAGATGAAAACTTTTTACATGATCCGCGTTTGGTTCCCGTCTTCTGAAAGGAAGAAATTTTTGTCTCATAAAAATCCAAAACGGGGTAAGGGTAAAGGCGTATAAGATATTTTATTTTCTATGTTTGCATCCCATCCCACATGAACCAATCATGTGTTCTTAGAGGATTGAATTAGTCGTGGGCTCAGAACACATTCGTATAGAACATTTGTTCAAATGAAGCATCAAGCTTAGTATAGGGCTGCATTATTATGCCATGCCAACTATGTCTAATCAATTGTCCACCCTCTCCACCACCTATAGTTAAGTATGAAAAGCATTCAATCAATTTAGCATGAATAGTCCACATAATAACCCATCTTGCTTAACATAAACCATAAGGGGCAATACAAATCCCCCCAATTATGTTCATTTTTATGGATATTTGACTGTGGGTGTTAATTTCATATTCAGAACTATACAAAACTAGTAGGTTTGTGAAAGGGGTGGGGGACACACATGCCTCTAAATACAATGTTTGAATTTCATCATAGCCTACTTAACATAAATCAAATTTACATGCGATTATCAAACCCATCTGGTCTTCAAATGAAAGAAAAGCATTTACAACCATATATTGGAATAGCACAACGAAGCCATGAACAAGTACATTGGGCCTTAAAATTACATTAATGTCTTGCATTCCACATTGTCATAGCTATTTGATCTCTTTTAGTATTCATGCGATTCAATTGAGAAGATGACATATCCAAAGGTTGAGATGTGGAAGCAGTATCTTCATTGTGTAGATGAGTAATTTGTTCATCTTCTAAATCAGAAAAGAATGCATCGTCTGCTGAATACCTACGTATGAAATTATGAACTGCACAACATGCTGATACCATCAGAACTTGCCTTGTGAAGAGGTAGTTGGTCATATACTTGAATATGGAAAACCTTTTTTTGAATACACCAAAGGTTCGTTCTATGACATTTCGTAGCCTAGCATGCTATTTGTTGAAAAGTTGCCTATATTTGGTGGGTGCATGGTTAGGTCCTTCAAAATCTTGCAAGTGATATGGCTCCCCGCGGTAGGGAGCTAAAAACCCTGGCATGTTTGTGTAACCACAATCTACTAAGTAGTATTTATCATCGGGAGGGATTGGCAACAATCCTTCTGTTAATGCACTATGTATTACCCGGGAGTCATTACCACTTCCTTCCCAACCCATATAAACAAAAGTGAACATCATGTCAAAATCATAAACGGCCAGCACATTTTGACATATATCGCATTTTCGACCACGACAAGTGTTTTGTCCGGGTACGCTAGCATTTATTAAGGTGCCATCGGCAGCACCAATAGCTTCCTACATTATTAAAGTAGAAACATACTACTTTATTGAACACATTTGAATTATTAGAATAATATGGTGTTAATCATGAAGGTAACAAAATACCTTAAACCACGGATAAAAGTCTGTGGAACCACTGATCCTTTCGTATACATGTGTCGTGTTTGGGGGAGTAATAAGAACTGTTGACGCTCTTGCCAAACCTTTCAACACATCAGTAAAATGTCGTTGGATTGTTTCCAATGAATGCTGAAACCGATCACTGGCCACTCTCATTCTATGACTGTGACCGATAATGTACAAAAAATGGCAACACTTTCCTCATGAGATACGTGCCTTTTTTGTATTTCCTCAAGCGTTTCCTCAAGGTAGTTGCCATTATTATAAATTGACACAAAGCCAAAAAACAATCCCGATTCATGCGAAAAATGCGAATACACTTATCCGGTGGACCGTCTAAAATTTCCTGTAGATATTCACGGCCTGATAGTTTAGACGTGAAATGGGGACTTTTCTCATCACAGTTTTCGTGCTCTTGAAGAAAGAACAAGTCATCAATCCCGGAACTATCAGAACTTGACGTGTCACTTGACAAGTCCATCAGTATGGTAGCAAGTGCAATAGTACTGAAATCTGAAAAATTAGAATACATTTGCATAAAGAATATTCAAATTTTAAATGCTTTACGAAAATAGTGGAGGTCATATAAATAATAACACCAACATTTATCTTATCTAGCAAAGTTAAATATAAAATCACAGAAACAACAACAGTCAGTGAAGACAAATGCATCTAAAATTAAATCGTTACCGTAGAAAATCAAACACATTGTGCCAGTACATATTCACCTTACTACTAATACAGAAATATTTCAATAAACTGCTAAACATTTAAACAATACATTGGGTTTGAGCCAACTTAAAAAAATTAGAAGTATCTTTTCGCAAGATTGGCTAACCACTTGGGTCTAAGGTCCGGTCTCGTACTAATTAATGAGAAGGATCTTTTACGCCACTTTTGGCTTTCAACTAGTTGTCCATTGCCACACCGAGCATATTATCATCAAGCCCCTCCATCTCATTAATTATTTCCATGCACTTATCAATGGACCACTGATCTTCTGCGTCCGAGCGATCGGTTCGATCGCTGATTTTCTTCCTATAATATTCGGTTCTAGCAATATGCGATTCGGTATTGGCATCAACACAAATATCCATTCTCGAGCTTTTTGTTGCTCGACCACTAGACCCACCAGAGCATCTCTTGTGAGACTCCGAATGTATTGGTTTGTAATCATCATCATCAACCAAATTTACATGTGGTGCATTAGGGGGAGTGGGGTGGGTGAACTCAAAGTTGACCCTTCGTTCCTCATCGGAGTCATACACCCTTTGAGTTGAAGCCCTAGAAAGTAAGCCCTGGACAGTAGACTTACCAAAAATTTTGGTCAACGCATCATAATTGGCCAAACCCTTCGATTTGAATTCTCTAGCTTTAGGGTGTGCCTATTCATAAATTATTGTGTTGTTAGTTTACAAGTACTAAATTCATTAATAAGTATATTACGATGATAATCACACACTGCATAAAAAAAGTAAGTTATATGTGGACCTTGACAAATGCCTCCCAAACAACGGGCTCGAAAGTGACTGTATGGTTGTCTTTATCCCAACCCATACCACTTTGATTCTTCAAATTGTGAAACTCCCTCCACTGCATCTTAAGTCAGAAATATTTTTCTTTTAATTGTTTAACCGTGTATGTACAGTTACAAATCTGATTCAAACTACCCACAAATTGTTGCCATTGTTTTGCTTCAAAGGTCGAACTTTTCAAACTATTTCGATCGACCTCCGCCTCCATCAATTCCCCAAATATACGTACATTACATGCTGGCCAAATGACAATATCACTCTCCACCACAATCTCCTTTCCCTTACTAACCATCTTCATTAGTGACAGAAATGATCAATATAAAATAACATTCATCAATTGCTCAACATTAACAGTGAACGGGAAAAACTAATTTGAGGTTACTATAGCAATTGTACATGATGTCTACTATCCAGTTCCAGTTCAATGGAAATCACATTTCAAAAAAAATCTCCAATTCCCGTTCAGCCACCATCTTTAATCCAGTACAATTGAAATATCCAATTTCAACAAGTAACAAAAGCGACGTCGACCGTAGGATCAGAACACAACATTTTCAATTTCAGTTCAGTAAAAATCTTTATCCCTCAATTCAGTATAGGTCCAGAAATTAAAAAAAAAAAAAATTTTTTGATTCAGATCTGGAATTAACAAATCGACGTCGAACTTGAGGATCGGTACTCATCATCTCCAAATCACAGCAAAAAAGAAAAAAATTTGTCCCTCAAATCAGTACTCCGACAAAAAAATAACACCAAAAAAGGGAATTTTTTTTAACAGATTTGGAATTAACAACGACCCAAAACAAAACACATGCAAAAAAATTAAATCGATTTTAAACATACCTTGGTTTGCTTGCTTTCAAAGCTCAAGAAGTTGTCTCCGACAGATTCCCTCAGCCGACGTGTGATTCTACTACAACGTTCTCGAAGACACCTTCTTGTAAAAGCGGATCTGGTCTCACAAACCATGAATCGAGCGTCGAGGGGGTGAGAAGGGGGAAAATAGAGAGAATCGCTGAAGAAAGTATCGACTCTTGATTAGAGTGAAGATGGAGTAAAGGATACTGAAGATGGGAGTAAATGGAAGTAAAGAGGGTGTAGGGTTTTCTGTTCTGAAGTCGGCGTCAAAGAAGAGAGAGGAAGGGGGAAAAGCCAAAAGGAGAGAAAACAACGCTTGGATTTTTTTCTGAAAAGAAGCCCCAAAAGAAAACGTAACCAAACGCATTTTCACAAAATATTTTTCACAAAACGGACCCAAAACAACTATCCAAATGGGCCCTTACTCTCCGAATCTCTTTATAGGAGGACTATCAAATTTGCCTCTTGTATAGTCTTTGTTACCCAGCAGTAAAAATATGACAATAATAACAACGACTATTAACAACAACAATTAACGACAACAATAATAACTTCAACCAACCAACAATGTAAATTCCATAAAGAGCAAACCAAGATTCCATCAATCAATAAGGAAGCTAACACCAATAGCAAAACCAAGATTTAATCTATTGCTGCTTATTTTGGTGTGGGAGCAAACAGATAGTGAGTTAATAATTGATGGAAACTACTAAAAATTTGACCTTTGAAATTGGTCGTGAAATGCAGTTAGAGCTCCTGAGATTGAATCTGGATCGTTAATTGACCACCGTGATCTGAATTCGACGATTGCCGATGCGGCCGATGAACATGCAAAAAGCCTGAAACACCGGGGGGTGGTCCCGGCGACAGACCCTTCGACGCTCAAGTCAGAACCAGAAAGAGAAAGTCAGTATGAGAGAGAAACTGACGAATTGTTCATTATCTTCTGACTGTAGGGGGGTATTTATAGGCCTGAGAAACATATCAAGAGATTGATTTAGATACGTTGGATCGATATGAATTCCTTATCTTCTTTATGTTTTCCCCCCTCAAGAGATAAGTTCTCTTGTTAGGAGATAAGAGATTTGACTCCTAGCCTTCATGGGGTAGGTGTCTCTCCTAGTGGGCCTAGTCTGTCACTTTTTATATGCTTGGAAGAAGCTCATGTCTTGTAGAGGATCCTAGAGATGGCCCAGACCCGTTAAAGAGGCCAATTATGATTAATCTGCCTGTAGAAGCTTTGAGATCTGTGCTGGAATCATACGGCTCTGATTTGCTGTGATTTTTACCATCATCATAAGTTGCCCACTCCCAGAAGATAATTTTCTTGGCTTTCGGGGAGTAGTACGTCTTACTTTTGGACTCTGGAGTATAATCTTAGCCGTCAGGGTGTTTGGAGATATCGGGAACTGATTTGTGGCTTCTGAAGGCAGTGAATATCTTCCTGGATTTTTTCATATTTTTTAGATTTTTTCGATTTTTTTGGAATTTTAAAATCACTTTTTCGAATTTATAATTAATAAATCCAATTTTAACTATTTTTCAGAAATTTTTAATGAACTTTTAGAATTTAAATAAATATTTTTATATTATTAATTAATTTTTGAATTTTAAATAAAATTTTGGAATTTTTATTGAATAATCAGACATGAGCACGATTTTTGGCGCAATCGGCAGCATTGATCAGCTTTGATTCGCACGCTGAGTTGAATCAGAGGCCGAGATTTGATCGCTGTGATAAGGGGCAACATGGCTCGATCAAGAGCGAACATCAGATGGGAGCTCGCCCGTTAAGGGATTTCAACAAAGGTGATATGAAGATCTGATGAGGTGGTGGTGTGGCGGCATCAGGGATGTCCATCACAACCCATCTCATCCACTGAGTGGGATCAGACAGCAGAGGATCGAGCGGAGCAGCGGAGAAGACGAAGGGCAATGTGGGCGCATCTGAGCCGCTCATCATAATTGAGCTCGAATTTTTTAGGGATCCAACAGCAAGGAATTGCTGCAGGGACCCCTTAGCTCGGCGGACCATTTGGCCGAGCTATGGCCACTTTTTTTTAACTTCAAGGGCTCCACCGAGCTACGGGGAGCCTGTGTCTTCGCAGAGCTATGTGCTCTCCTCCTTGTTGATCCACCACGACGTCAAGCCATCCCCTTCGTCGTCTTATTCTCTTCATCGAGATATGAGCTCTTGCCTCTTGAATTTCTCGCCGAGCTATGGGCTCTCGACTCTACCAAGCTATGGAGAGGTTTTGGCGAGCTATCGCACATGCCGAACTAGGGGTTTGGTCGAGTGCTCTATTCTTCCGCCATATGAGCTTCGAATCAGTCGAGATAAGGAATCCTCTCATCGACCAGGAAATTGGCAGAGCTATTGGATTTTTGCTGAACTATCACCCTTGTCGAACTATGGGTTCGGCCAAGCTATGGGGATTTGAATCTTCAGCAAGCTACGGGGGTGCTTCGCTGAGCTATGGAGCTTCGAGCTCAAAAATGCTGTGGTTGTGGGCGAAATGCAGTTGGTCGAGCTGCAGAGGTGGAAGGAGTCTTTGGAGTTGTGGAGCTCGACAGTGGGAGGAGTTTGGCGCTTGCAGTTTCTGTTTTTTTTTCGAAGAGGAAGAGGAGAGATGAACAGGAAGCGTTTGGGTTTGGTTTTTTAGGTCCAGAACCCACAACCCGTTACTTTAATAGCTTTAGGTGGGTTGGATTTGCGAGTCTGGCTTTGGAGACCTCACCCGAACCGACCCTCACTTCTTTCTTCTTCTTTTTTGTTACCAAGAGTCATTGTTTTGGGATTTTTCTCATTTTTCTAGTATTTCGACATTTTTTTGGACTTGAATTTTTTCTGGAGATTTTTGAAGCTATCTCAACTCCTTTCAATTGGAGTTTGGATGGAGTAATTATCTCCTTTGTATATGGAGACGGAGTAATCATCTCCAATCTTGAACTTGGCTTGGAGTTATCTCCAAAATTACTTCTGCTGCATGTACTTGTCGATCAAACATCTTATCGCTCATTCTGCTGAACTGCTTTTTGTCAACCAAGGATTGTGTTGTTCACTTGTTTTGTCGATCGAGCATTTTACTGTTGGACAAGTGTTTTGTCGGTCTGGGAGCTGAGTGCTTTGATCACGGGATCTTGTATATATATATATATATATATATATATATATATATATATATATATATAGCTGACTTATATGAGCTGTTGCAGACTTGTTGTTTGGTCCTAGCAAGTTTGTTTGAGACGATCCTGGGGTAGAGTTGAACGCAAAGCTTTCTTTTTGCGCCCAGCAAGTTATTAGTGAATTCCGTGGCAGGGTCGGACGTTCGAACTTGTCGTTTATGCCCAGCAAGTTTATGGAGGCAACTTTGAGATTAAGTTGATGTAGAAACTGTCGTTTGACCCTGGCGAGTTTGGAGAGGCAACCCGTAGTGGGGTTGGTGTAGTACTCGCTATTTGATCCCGGCAAGTTTGGGGAGAAACTCTTAGTGGAGCTGAGTTCAAACTTGTTGTTTGATCCCAATAAGTTTATAGAGGTTACTCCTTGATCGAGTTGATGTAGAAATTGCTGTTTAGAGAGAGAGCTCTTTGACTGAGTTGATGTAGAGCTTGCTGTTTGATCCCAGCAAGTCTGGAGAGAACTCTATGACGGAGTTGGATGTTTGAGCTTGCCATTTGCCCCCGGTAAGTTTGGAGAAACAACTCTTTGACTGAGTTGACGTAGAGTTTGCCGTTTGTGCCCGGCAAGTTTGAAGAGGAAATTGTAGACGGAGTTGATTTAAAAATGACTGTTTGATCCCAGCGAGTTTGGAGAGGCACCCCGTAGTGCAGCTGAGCTCGAACTTGCTGTTTGATCCCAGCAAGTTTATAAAGGTCACTCCTTGATCAAGTTGAGGTAGAGTTTGCCATTTTGGTCATTGAACTTACTATTTGCTCCCAACAAGTTTTTTTGGGACAAACTCGAAGACGGTGCTGGAACTTGTTGTACTTGCTATTTGCACTAAGTAAGTTTTGTATAGGCAATTTTAGGCCGGCATTGGATGTAGAATCTACTGTTTGTGTCCAGCAGGTTTTGTAAAGACAAGTTTAGACCAACGTTGGATGTAGAACCTAATGTTTGCGCCTAACAAGTTTTGTAGAGACAATTTTAGGCCAGCGCTTAATGCCAAGCCTATTGCTCAAAGAAGAGGAGGCGTTGGAAGGACTCAAGCAAGTAGCAGGGCAATGTACTCGTTGTTTGAAGTCAACGAGTCGTTGATGGAGCTCGAGCGGAGTGTGGAGCATTGAACTCGTTGTTTGGGGCCAACGATTGTTGATGAAGCCTGAGCGAAGAGCAAGGTGTTGAACTCGTTGTTTCGAGCTAACGAGATGTTGATGGATCTTAAGCGAAGATCAATGTGTTGAAATCGTTGTTTTAAGCTAACAAGTTACTGATGAAGCTCAAGCGGTGAGCGGAGTGTTCAACTCGTTGTTTTGGAACCAACGAGCTATTTGGTGGAGCTTGAGCGAAGACCCAGGCATTGAACTCGTTGTTTGGGGTTAACGAGTTGTTGATGGAGTTCAAGTAGTGAGCAGAATATTGAACTCATTGTTTGGAGCCAACGAGTTGTTTGGTGGAGCATGAGTGAAGACCAAGGTGCTAAACTCGTTGTTTGGAGCCAACGAGTTATTAATGGAGTTCAAGCGGTGAGCAGAACATTGAACTCATTGTTTGGAGCCAACGATTTATTGATGGAGCTCATGCAGAGAGCAGAGCGTTGAACTCGTTGTTTGGAGCTAACGTGTTGTTGATGGAGCTTGAGCGAAGACTAAGGCATTGAACTCGTTGTTTGGAGCCAACAAGTTATTGATGGAGCTCAATAAGTGAGCGGAGCATTGAACTTGTTGTTTGGAGCCAACAAGCTATTTGGTGGATCTTGTGCAAGGAGCAGAGTGTTGAACTTGTTGTTTGGAGCCAACGAGCTATTTGGTGGATCTTCTACGGAGAGCAAAGTGTTGAACTCGTTGCTTGATGTTGACAAGTTGTTGGCCGGAGGAACTCATGTGGCATGCCCAGTGCTAAACTCATTTTTAGAACGAATGAGCTGTGGGTGTTCTGAATCTTCTTAATATGGATGTGAAGTCACTTGTGTTAGTTCAGCGTTGAAGTGGTTCAATTCTTCTCTTTGCTGACAAATAGTTGTGTACATCGAACGAGGTCCTCGGGGCATTGAGCTTGCTCTCCTTCGCGATACACGGTGCTTGACGGAGTTGAGTTTCTTCCGTTTGCATAGTGCTTTAAGCAAGATGGAGTTGGAGCTTGTTCAGGTGAAGATGATCGGATAAACCTGGAACTTGTCTGCCTAAGGAAAAAATGTCTTCAATTTCATCATCTAGAGTTGAGGCGGCCTTATGGAGCTGTTAGCTAGTAGGAGGCCGGTGAAGAGGTTTGTTTCCCTTAGGTAGAGCATTTCTCCAGTGTGTAGCTGGAAGAACAACTTGTTTGAAAGTTTGTTGTACAATGTTCACATGACTTTTGGTAGCAATTCCTAGACATGAAACGTAGATTCATTGTAATTCTGCTGTTATAATGAGACTTATAGTTTGTGGAATATGAAGTCTTCTACGTGCCGGTGTCTTGTCCTATGATTCGTCGTCTTGGGGGTTTGCTAGTTGTATGAGCTGCTCTTAGGGAGAGTTAGACTCTGGACTGGCCGTTTTGTATTTGTAAATATCTGTAGTGCTACTGGATCTTGAACATATGGGGTTGCGATAGTTCTGAGATTTTTGATGAAAGCTCTCCATATGCTTGATCCTTGCTGTCAAGGTTGAAGTGCCATCGACTAGTTATTTGTAGCTAAATAACAGGGCCTCAAGTCTGTTGCGTATAGCTAACGAACCTTCAACGGTGTGTGACGGAGTTTAGAACTTCTCTGCCTTGAACTTAGCTAGTTGTAGGAGCAACTCTGAGGGAGAGTCATTTTCCAAAATTGTTGAATGGGTCCTCCAAAAAATTGTGAGAGTCACATCGAGTGGAGAGTTGAACTTTAAGTGTTGCTTTTACACGTGATACTGGAGTAATCGCGATCCATGATTTTGGACCACTTAATCTATCTTCAAGAAAATTTAACTAGTTTCAGGAACATATCAAATGGCGAGTTGAACTCTGAACGTGCTTTTTTGCAGGTTTCTAAAGTAACTCTGAGCCATGGGTATGGATTCAAACTTGTTAGTTTAGGTATTAACAGGTTGCAGGAGCAGATCGAATGCCGAGTTGAACTCTAAACGTGCTTATTTGCAAGTTGCTAAAGTAACTCCGAACCATGGGTATGGACTCTAAACCGGTCATGGAGGTGCTAACGGATTGCAGGAGCAGATCGAATGGCGAAGTGCACTCTGAACTTGCTTCATTGCAAATTGCTAGAGTATCTTCGAGCCATGGGAATGGACTCTAAACCCGTCTTGTAGGAAGCTTTTAACGTGTTTTTTATGTCATTTTTGTGTATAAGTTTGACACTTAACTCATTGTATGCTCCCATTGGCATGTACAATAACTTTGCAAAAGTCCATACTATATTTTATTGGAAAATAGAACTAAGCGGCACCTCTAGTGGTTGGCCGTTATTACAAATTGAGAAAATTTGCTAGAAAATAGAATTAAGCTGCTGCTCTAGTGGCTGGCCGTTATTACAAATTGAGAAATTTGCTACTACTATTAAGAGAGGACGTTTCAGATGCCCTCGTTCACCTTCACAAGGTGTTCTACCTTCAAAGTTCTGATGAGATCGCCTTGCCCCCCGTATCTTCAAGTTGATGAGCCGTTAGGCAAACAACTTGGTAGACCTTGCCTGGACTTGCCTGTTTTGGAGGGAGCCCCCTATTGTTTTGCATAGAGAAAGAAATCTTCTGATGCACCAATGTATTTAGGCATGACTATTTGTCTCCATTGAATGAGTGGAGTGGCTTCGGGCGAGGGATTCAGATTTATTACTGTGTTATGATGAGAACTAGTTTGGACCTAGTGAGAGATGATTTGGCAGGTTTGGAAGTTTTTGGTAGAATTATTTATGGCAGTGGATTCAAGCTTGTTTTTAGTCTTGAAATTATTGTGACTACTTTCTGGTGGTAGCTCTTTGGCGTCGAGGGGCAGAACCGAGCCCCCCATTGTAGCGTGTAGCATACTCGTGCTGCCTGTTGGCTTCCTACTACTTAGCCTACGCCAGCTATTGTTGGGAACTTTATTTTCATGTGAAATGCGGAGGCAACTGCATGGAAGGCCGCTAGGCCGGGACGGCCGAATATAGCGTTGTATGCGGCTTTGACATCGACTACCATAAATTCCAGTGCTTCTGTTCGAATATCAGGGACCTTCTCTGCTGTCACATCAAGTGTGATGACTCATTCTACTTGAATGGGGGCACCGGAGAATCTGTGGTGTGTATAACCAGCTGGCTTGAGTCGGTCTCGGGAGAACTTGAGAGCCTCGAATGTGGCCATGAAGAGGATTTTTACTGAGCTGTCATTGTCCACTAGGATGCGGCGTACCTCATGATTCACCATGCAAAGGTTTATGACCAATGCGGCGCAATGAGGTCATTCTAGGTCCTTATTGGAGAAAGATATCGGGACCCCAGTGCTCTTGGAAGGCAGAATGTTATCTATGGAGTTAACTTCCCTGAAGAAAGCTTTGCGGGAGGATTCTCCCCATCGGGTCTCCATGAATGGAGTGGAGGACGGCCATGTGTTCAGAGTCTTGCGATTCGTATGGCCTCTCTTGATGCTTATTAGCCCCCCGGGGCGGAGGGTTTTTCAGCATCGTTGTCTTTCTGAACGAAGTTGGAGAGGTAGCCCCTGCGAATTAGGGTTTCTAGTTCTTCTTTAAGAGGTCAACAGTTGACGGTAGTGTCCATGATTTCTGTAAAATGTGCACCACTTATTTTTATCTCTTCTCCTGCTAGACGTTGACATCTTACGGGAGGGCGGATTATTCCGTCCTTCTCAACTTTCATGAGGATGGCTGATACGCTTGCGTTGAGAGGAGTGAACTTGTCGAAGCGTGGCGCTAGAGTTGGATGGCATTGACCTGCATCGTTTTTCTGAAACTTCCTGGGTTCTTCCTCTCTTGTATTCTTCCGTTTGTTCCCAGAAGATGAACCATTTTTGCCTTGAGGATAGAGAGCTTCCTCAACCATGATATACTTGTCACTCCTTTCTAGGAGCTCAGTAAAATTTTTGGGTGGCTTTTTTTGCGAGGGAAGCTTTCAGGTCTTTGTTAGTGACATTGTGGCGGAAAGCTGCAACCACCACCGAAGTGTTCAAGAAGGAAATCGGACTTGTTTCAGTTGTAAAGAATTTAACGAAGTCTTTCAGCGGTTCTCCATCTCTTTGTTTCAGTTCTAATAGGGTGGCACTTGTTTTTTCAGTTTTGCGGCTACTAACGAAGTGCGCAATGAAAAGCTCCTTGAGCTGAATGAAATAGAATATTGATTCTGGAGTCAGGTGTGAATACCATTCTCTTGCTGATCCTTTCAGTGTGGCGGGGAATGTTCGACACATGAGTGCATCGGTGGCGATGTAGACAATCATGAGTGTTTTGAAGCTCTCTATATGGTCGGTCGGGTCTGATTGTCCATTATTGGATTCAAGTTGAGGAGCCTTGAAGTCCCTTGGGATGGGTGCATCGAGGATGGCTTTGCTGAAAGGCAGTCGACTAGGGCGGTAGGCTCTGCTAGAGCGGTTTCTCTCATTCTTCATCTGTTCTAGACCATCATCTACCTCTTGGATACGGCGAAGGACTTGGTCGTCCTTCCCCTGGTACCCAGTTGAGTCGGTGAATCCTTCGTTGGGGAGCTGGCCCAGATCTTGACTTCCTTGCTTGAACTTATCCAATTGGCCCTTGTGACTGGGGCATTTTAACCTATGTTCCGCACAAGAAGTTTTCGACTCTCATGAGTCGGGCTCTTTGTTGTGGTGCGCCCCCTGTGAGAGGAGGATTGTCTTGATCTCTGTCTAGGAAATAGGTTCTTTGGTTTGCTTGATGTCCCTAGCAGAAGGCCTCAGATCGGGTGCGCCTCTCGTTGTCACATCCCGCTTCCCAAAAATATACGGAATACGAGTACGTGATAAAGCCCAGCGAATGATTTTCATCATTCATAAGTTGTAAGGATCGACTCAACCTGCATAACAGGAAATATAATAGAATATACTCAACCACGCATGCATGAATAATTTAACATAAAAAATAGGATTACTTGAAAACAAGGATACTTAATCTCAAATAAACCAGATCTGGGAATAAGTCATAAGTTATGGGACAAAATACCCAATACAAGAACCAAGTAGCAATAAATACAATTTATTCAAAACAGGAAACAAACTCAAGCAAGAACTCTAGCCAAGCCTAGAACACTCGGTCACTTACTCGCTCGGGTAGCTGGTCACCAAAATCAGCAAATTTAACAATTGCAGGAAAAGGGAAACAGGAAACAACACGTCCGTCAATGCAAGTTACGGGCCGCATGTAGTGCAGGCACCAAGTACGGAAAACAGATAAGAAAATATAGAGTAGCAACAAGAAGAAAGTACTGAAATAAGCATGAAAGGAATGTGGCAGCAAAATAGAGCGACTAACTCTTAATCAAGAACAGAATCCAGTGACATGAGTAGATAACAGGATACAGGTAACATGTAACAGGTGTCAAGTAGCATGCAAGCAGGTAAACATGTATTAGGTGTCAGGTAGCATGTACAGGTAACAGGAATGTGCAAGTGATCATGTTATTCTCAAGTCTTGTATTTAATCCTATCTAGGTAGCACTTCATGTGTCCCAAATTTTACCACATGGTTACTACATACAAGCAAGTTACGTTTAGATCTAGTAGTGGATTTCTATAGTGCCGTGTACTCATGCTTCTAATAGGCAACATGCATGAATCCTGTAATCTTGAAATTGCGGCATCATGTAATCAAGAACAGGCATGAATCATGTAATCGTGAATCATGGAATCATATAATCAGGTAGTAATAACAGACATGAATCGTGTAATCACGAAATCATGGCATCAAGTAATGGGAAACACGGCCCCCTTCTGAGTACACTTACCTATATTGTCCACTACTACGGTCTTTCCCTTAAATCCTGCTTGATTACTTGTTATTATTATTAAAGTAGGCATATACGTGCACAAACAAGACAAGAAAAGCATGGCACGAACAAGATGCAGATTCAGGTTGGATAGAAATATGCACGGGTGACAAACCACTCATAATAGACTAGGACAACGAGACTTTCAATTCTGGACAGAAGGACACTACTGCACCAAATCTGAGATTTCCATTGCCAAAGACATGCAAATCTGGATCCGTCAGAAAATCTAGAAACTAGACTCTCTGCCGAATCTAGTGCATATACACAAGTCATATAACAACTACGGAAACATGGCTTAAAACAGCATTTTATACAGAATTCAAGTTCAGCTAGGAATTGCAAAGTTTTATTTATAAGTATGAAAATGGCATAAGAATAGACTAATTATATCTAAGAAAAATCTGGAAGGTTCCCTAGCATGTCTAGTATCAGCATATAAAATTTCATAAAATTCTATTACAGAATGATGCAACAAATTTATGAATGTGAAATTTTAGACACAGCCGTTCAAAACAGCGATAAATCACAAAATACAACTCAAAAATTCAAATCTTTCAAAAGGGTTGTAGAATAGGCATACTAGGCTATATTTCATGTTCACAAGATTTAATCAAAAGTGCTGGAATCAAGTTGAAAATAGAGTTCTTCACTGAACAGCATGCAGTTTGGCAATTATATGATTAGTTTCACGAGCATGAAATAAGTTATAAAATCATTAGAAAATTTCACAAAAATTAAGGATTGATCCCCGTCATGTCTAGATATACCCAGTAAAATATTAAGTCCAAATTTCACTTTTAACATCAGTTTTAAAATAATAAATCATGCAGCGATCTTAAAAAACAGAATCTGAACATTACGACACAGTTGCAGTAAAACAGCGATAACTCACACATCAAAAATCAAAATTGAGATCCGTCAAAAGTTCTGATAAATAGACATCGAGGCCTACGAATTATGTTTACAAAATAATTTATTTTACTGACTTAAACAGGGTCTAAATTACTATACTAAAACTGGGTAGTAGCAAAAACGAAATCCTTTCATGCATTTAATCTAACTCATCTACAATAGATCCAAATTAGGGTATGATGTAAAACATGATACATTAGATATCCAAATCAATATGGCATGGGTATTAGCAAGTTTACAACGAAATAACACATCTAGCACATCAATCATGTAACAAAAATCCACAACATACAATAGATCACGAACAAGTATATATATACATCAAGAATCTATCTAGATCTAATTATTTTCATGTAGTGGGTGTCAAGTTATTATGATGGATCATGACTACGAATGGATCAAACGAATGAGATCAAGATTTATCAAGAGATCATTATGAGGACGAACACAACACGAGAGCAAGACTAAATGCGGTATTTGTACTTGTATAGGAACAAAATAATACAAGTTACTTGCCTTGAGGTATAAACGATAAATCCGACGAAAGAATAACGGGAATGGATCCCAGGCGACGAACACAAATACAACGACGCACGAACCGAGCGAGTTTTGATGAGATAATCACGATCGAGCACGGATCGGCATGAATCTTGATGATGATGAAGATCAAGATCAGATCGGAGGACTAGATATGGTTGATGATGATGAAGATAATCATCATGGATCGGATGGCCAGGATGAGCTCCTGATTAACTACATGCACAACAGCAAGGGCAACGGCAGCTGGGGGTACTGGACGGCGGCCATGGCGGCGGCATTGGGCGAGGTTGACGGCAGAGAGCACTAGGGTGCTGACAGTAGGGTGGGGAAATAATGGTGCAGGCATGGCGGCAATCGAGCATTGGAGCTCGGAGGTGGCTGACTGGCTGTCGACAGCGATGAGGGAGTCGAGGTGGTTGATGGGTTTAACGGGAGGCAACAACTGGAGGGAGCGGCTGCGGCTAGGTTGGAGACGGAGAATGGGTTGAAGACGATGCAGGCGAGGCAGTTGTTGAATGCGGTGGTTGACTTCGGGGATTGCAAGGGAACAGGGCGACGAAGAGCTGCAATGGTGGAAGGCCATGGCAAAGAGGCAACTGGAGCTCGGGGGTGCAGCTATGGCGGAGGCTGGCGCGAGGGAGCTCGACGTGGATGCAGTCGAGCTGAGCAGCCAGAGGAGACGAAGGTGGTAGGAGGAGGTCGGAGGAGCAACAGGCGACGAGGCAATGGCAGAGGAAGAAGAGTTCGAGCGGTGGTTGGGTTTTGGGAAATCTCAGAGGAAGGGGAAGGGGGTTAGAAGCGGCTGGGGTCTATACCGTAGGTAGGGTAGGGTTTAGCTAGGGTTAGGGTGTTAGATTAATATATGTATGGGTTGAATAGGGTATAGGGCTATTGGGTATGGGTTGGATCCAATAGGAATAGGGAGAAAGCTATAAGGTTTAAATCCATAGGATGATAATTAAATAGAATAGGCTTTACAAAATATATATATATATATATATATATATATATATATATATATATATATATATATATATACATACATAAAATCATGAACAGTCAAAACTAATAGTAATGATAATAACAATAACGATAATACTAATAAAAAATCAACAAAATAACAACAATAACAATAATAGTTAATAAAATTACATAATAAACTACGATTTGGTTTTAGCAATTTATTAAAATAATCTAAATAGTAATATTACAATTGATTTGGACTAGAATATAATAGTTGATCAATTGGAAACAGAAAATAAGGTCAAAATACTCCATCATTCGAAAATAAATATAATTGTCGATAAGAAAATATTTTAATATAAAGTCTAAGCCGAATTTAACAAATACTGAATTTATAAATATTGAAATACAGAAAATATTTAGAAAATATTTATTTACGAGAACGGGGGTTATACTCGTCCAACCAGATTCGCAGATCGATTCCTTGTTGCCTGGCACTGATGATCTGGCGGAGATCTCTAGACCCACGAGGGCCTCGCGAGGTCATTGAATCAGTTGAAGCATTATGGACTGAGATACGATCGTGCTCAGGATGTTGTTCATGATGGTTTTGTTGGGATCGCCCCGGTGCCTATCCGTTGGAAGGAGCTTGATTAGGCTAACGAGGCGATTATTGAGGAGTAATCGGATCTTCCATAGGAGGAGCTGGTTGATGAAGAGAGTTGGTGTGACGGCTTGAGGCCGCCTCTCTGCCTCTTAGTCTTGGTGGCATGGCGGCAAATCTGGCTTGTGTAGTATTCCCTAAACGACGCCAATCTGTTGCTGCTTATTTTGGCGTGGGAGCAAACAGATAGTGAGTTAATAATTGATGGAAACTACTAAAAATCTAACCTTTGACCTAGGCCGTGAAATGCGGTTAGAGCTCCTGAGATTGAATCTGGATCGTTGATTAAACACCGTGATCTGAATCCGACGGTTGCTGATGCAGCCGATGGACATGCAAAAAGCCCGAAACACCGGGGGGTGGCCGTGGCGACAGACCCTTCGATGCTCACGTCAGAACCAGAAAGAGAAAGAGAGTATGAGAGAGAAACTGGCGAATTGTTCATTACCTTCTGCCTGTAGAGGGGGGGTATTTATAGGCCTGAGAAACATATCAAGAGATTGATTTAGATCCGTTGGATCGATATGAATTCCTTATCTCCTTTATGTTTTCCCCCCTCAAGAGATAAGTTCTCTTGTTAGGAGATAAGAGATTTGACTCCTAGCCTGCATGGGGTAGGTGTCTCTCCTAGAGGGCCTAGTCTGTCACTTTTTATGTGCTTGGAAGAAGCTCATGTCTTGTAGAGGAGCCTAGAGATGGCCCAGACCCGTTAAAGAGGCTAATTATGATTAATCTGCCTGTAGAAGCTTTGAGATCTATGCTGGAATCGTACGGCTCTGATTTGCTGTGATTTTTACCATCATCATAAGTCACCCACTTCCAGAAGACAATTTTCTTGGCTTTCGGGGAGTAGTACGTCTTACTTTTGGACTGGAGTATAATCTTAGCCGTCAGGGTGTTTGGAGATATCGGGAACTGATTTGTGGCTTCTGAAGGCAGTGAATATCTTCCTAGATTTTTTCATATTTTTCAGAATTTTTCGGTTTTTTTTTGGAATTTTAAAATCACTTTTTCGAATTTTATAATTAATAAATCCAATTTTAATTATTTTTCAGAAATTTTTAATGAACTTTTAGAATTTAAATAAATATTTTTGGATTTTTTAATTAATTTTTGAATTTTAAATAAAATTTTGGAATTTTTATTGAATAATCAGACCTGAGCACAATTTTTGGCTCAATTGGCAGTGTTGATCAGCTTCGATTTGCACGCTGAGTTGAATCAGATGCCGAGATCTGATCGCTGTGATGAGGGGCTACATGGCTCGATCAAGAGCGAACATCAGATGGGAGCTCGCCCGCTAAGGGATTTCAACGGAGGTGATGCAAAGATCTGATGAGGTGGTGGCGTGGCGGCATCAGGGACGTCCATCACAACCCATCTCATCCACTGAGTGGGATCAGACAGCAGAGGATCGAGCAGGGCAGCGGAGAAGACGAAGGGCGATGTGGGCGCATCTGAGCCGCTCATCATAATTGAGCTTAAATTTTTGATGGATCCAACAGCAAGGAATTGCTGCAGGGACCCCTTAGCTCGGCGGACCATTTGGCCGAGCTATGGCCAAATTTTTTGAACTTCGAAGGCTCCACCGAGCTACGGGGAGCCTGTGTCTTCGCAGAGCTATGTGCTCTCATCCTCGTTGAGCCACCACGACGTCAAGCCGTCCCTTCGTCATCTTATTCTCTTCGTCAAGCAATGAGCTCTTGCCTCTTGAATTTCTCACCGAGCTATGGGCTCTCGACTCCGCCAAGCTATGGAGAGGTTTCGGCGAGCTATCGCACCTGCCGAACTAGGGGTTTGGTTGGGTGCTCTGTTCTTCCGCCATATGAGCTTCGAATCAGTCGAGATAAGGAATCCTCTCGTCGACTAGGAAATTGGCAGAGCTATTGGATTTTTGCTGAGCTATCACCCTCGTCGAACTATGGGTTCGACCAAGCTATGGGCATTTGAATCTTCGCCGAGCTACGGGGGTGCTTCACTGAGCAATGGAGCTTCGAGCTCAAAAATGCTGTGGTTGTGGGCGAAATGCGGTTGGTCGAGCTGCAGAGGTGGAAGAAGGAGTCTTTGGAGTTGTGGAGCTCGACAGTGGGAGGAGTTTGGCACTTGCGATTTCTTTTTTTTCGAAGAGGAAGAAGAAAGATGAACAGGAAGTGTTTGGGTTTGGTTTTTCAGGTCCAGAACCCGCGACCAATTACTTTAATAGCTTTAGGTGGGTTGGATTTGCGGGTCTGGCTTTGGAGACCTCACCCGAACCGACCCTCACTTCTTTCTTCTTCTTTTTTGTTACAGAGTCATTGTTTTGGGATTTTTCTCATTTTTCTAGTATTTCGACATTTTTTTGGACTTGAATTTTTCTGGAGATTTTTGAAGCTATCTCAACTCCTTTCAATTGGAGTTTGGATGGAGTAATTATCTCCTTTGGATATGGAGACAGAGTAATTATCTCCAATCTTGAACTTGGCTTGGAGTTATCTCCAAAATTACCTCTGCTGCATGTACTTGTCGATCAAACATCTTATCGCTCATTCTGCTGAACTGCTTTTTGTCGACCAAGGATTGTGTTGTTCACTTGTTTTGTCGATCGAGCATTTTACTGTTGGACAAGTGTTTTGTCAGTCTGGGAGTTGAGTGCTTTGATCACGGGATCTTGTATATATATATATATATATATATATATATATATATATATATATATATATATATATATATAGCTGACTTATATGAGCTGTTGCAGACTTGTTGTTAGGTCCCAGCGTTTGTTTGAGACGATCCTGGGGTAAAGTTGAACGTAAAGCTTTCTGTTTGAGCCTAGCAAGTTATTAGTGAATTCCGTGGCAGGGTCGGACGTTCGAACTTGTCGTTTATGCCCAGCAAGTTTATGGAGGCAACTTTGAGATTGAGTTGATGTAGAAACTGTCGTTTGACCCCGGCGAGTTTGGAGAGGCAACCCGTAGTGGGGTTGGTGCAGTACTCGCTATTTGATCCCGGCAAGTTTGGGGAGAAACTCTTAGTGGAGCTGAGTTCAAACTTGTTGTTTGATCCCAACAAGTTTATAGAGGTTACTCCTTGATCGAGTTGATGTAGAAATGGCTGTTTAGAGAGACAGCTCTTTAACTGAATTGATGTAGAGCTTGCTATTTGATCCCAGCAAGTCTGGAGAGAACTCTATGACGGAGTTGGATGGTTGAGCTTGCCGTTTGCGCCCGGTAAGTTTGGAGAGACAACTCTTTGACTGAGTTGACATAGAGTTTGCCGTTTGTGCTCGGCAAGTTTGGAGAGGAAATTGTAGATGGAGTTGATTTAAAAATGACTGTTTGATCCCGACTGTTTGATCCCAGAATACAACTATATTACCTTTCCCTAAAGAGCAGCACTCTAGCTTCAGAAATCATAGTGAACTGGTATCTCTGTTGTACTATCAGACTTTGACTCAGAGGAAGAAGAAGAAGAAGGAGATCCAAAATTGCTGGTCTTATAGGCGAAGGGGAGTAACTGAAGGGTCCATTACTCTGTAACAGCAGAGTAATGGTCCATTACTCTATAACAGTAGAGTAATAGTTTAAAAACGTAACTGATGAGCCATTACTCTGTTGTTACAGAGTAATGGTACCAGCAGTTACAGAATTTGAAAAGCCTTAACAGTAACTGGGGGAAAATTTGGAGCGGGGCAAAAAAATATAGGCCAGAGCCAAGCCAGAACAAACCAAACCAAACCAAACCAAGCCGAGGCCGGAGCCGGGCCGAGCGGGGCGCGCGCGCGCGTCCGTGTGTTTATTATTTTTGCTAGGTCCTCTCCCCACTACATGTTAGTGGTAACCCCAAGGCTATGCCCTTTAGTGCATTTCTTTAGCTTATATACTAGAGAAAATCTATCCTATCTTCCGATGTAGGACTATTCATTCCAACTGTCCAAGTTAGTACATTTCGAGTACCCAACTTTGGACCTACATTTCTCATTCATACGGAAACATTTGTTGGCAAGTGAGTATATTACAGAATAGTACTCGACGAGAGGAATGTGATCCAATCGATTTCCGGCGCCGCCAGCGGTCGAAGCCCACCGGAATCCGGTACGAAAAATATGCAAAATTTTTTTCCAACAATCCCCCACATGAATGAAAATGACCAGACCATGTAATCCAGACACGACAGAAAAATACATGACAGAAAAAGACATGACAGACAAGACTTTGAGAGTACAATCGAAAAATTACTGCATCAGGAATGGTAGTAATTTTTTAACATTGAACCACCCTTAGTGAGTAGCCATCGGATTCACTTGACCAGGTAGTGAACATGATGTCTTGAACTACCCAGACTTTGATGTGAACCTAGATAATAACTATCACATAGTTTCATCTCCTCACATTACTAGGTTCTCTTGTTGTGTTCATTTAGACCTTGAACAACCCTAGTTTATCGTGAGTGAATTTGGAGAATGTAGCCTCTCTTCATTCTCCTAGGAACGGCCTCATTTCACACTCACAAGGTGATTGCCCATAAAGAGTATCCTGCCATACCCCATTTTTATTTCAAAGTTATGGAATCATTAAAAGCCAAGCTTATCCTAACCCTTTGCAGGTAGCACTGTTTTATCATCCTAAGAGTGGGTACGAGATTTTAATCTCTCAGTGCTCACGTCGATTCAACAAGATTTAGTTATCCCCTTAAACCTAGATCTTGGGATCTCCAATTTCTAGGTAGGGTGTTCATCAAGTATCCTCTTTCATCATAGGCTTGAAACTCATTCCTCTTGATGATTTCACAACTTGCTCTCGTGACAAACCTTTAGTAAATGGATCTGCTAGGTTATCTGCCGATTTTATATACTCTATAGAGATTATTCTATTTGAGAGCAGTTGTCTAATGGTTTTGTGCCACCTTCTGATATGACGAGACTTACCATTATACATACAACTCAGTGCCCTTGCTATAGCCGATTGGCTGTCATAGTGTACATATATAGCATGCACCAGTTTTTCCCACATAGGAATATCCTCTAAAAAGTTTCGAAGTCACTATGCTTCCTCTGCCGCTTTGTCTAAAGTAATAAACACAGATTCAATGGTGGATCTGGCCAGTAACATTTGTTTAGAGGATTTCCATGACACAGCTGCACCGCCAAGAGTGAAGACATACCCACTTATGGATTTCGAGTTCTTGGAGTCCGATATCCAGTTGGCATCTGTTATGCCCCGCTTCCCAAAAACATAGAATACGAGTGCATGACGAAGTCCAGCATATGATTTTAACATCATCCATAAGCTGATGGATCGACTCAGCATCACAATAAGAATATAACAAGATATATATACCACCAAGCATGCATGAATAATTTATTAAGCAATAGAAAACAATTGAAACAATAATAATATCCAAATAGTTTTCAATGTCTGGATCAAAGATAAAACTCGGGAACAAAAGCCCGTTACAAGTCTTAAGCAACAACAAATGAAATAACTCAATTACAAAACGAAATGATTAAAGAAAGCTTTTCCCGAGCAAGGCCTAGAACGTCTGCTTACCGATTCCAGCAGGTGGCACGTCTCCAAAGTCTGCTTAATAAATATAAAAGGGAAAAATAGGGAAAATAAGAGAAAATACCCTTAGTGCAAGCTAAGGCCACAAATAGTAAAAACAAGTACAAGTAATGGGAAACAAGAATTAGCATCAAGAATGTAACAGGGATACAACAAGTAGTAGAAATCTAAGAACTAGCTAACAAGAAGAACAACTCAAGTATACAAGCTGGATAACAAATACTAATGGTGAAGCAAGTGACACGTGAACCTGTAGGGGTATCTAACATCAAATGACAAACATCTAGTACAAGTGTCAGGTAACAAGTGTCAAGTCTAGTGTCAAGTATCAAGTCTCAAGTCTAGTGTCAAACATTATATTCAAGTGCCGAGTCTCAAGTAACAAGTTGTCAAGTATCAAGTAACATGTATCAAGTTCAAGTTTCAGGTTTCAAGTCTCATGTATCTTGTTTCATGTATCGTATCATCAAGTATCAAGTAACAGGTGTCATGTTTAAGTTTTATATTCAAGTCTTGCAGTTATTACTATCTAGGTAGCACTTCATGCATCCATACTTTTACTACATGATTGCTCAAGTCAAATCAGTTACGTTTAGACCTAGTAATGGAGTCTATAGGGCGGCGTACTCAGGTATCAAGTATCAAGTATCAAGCAGGCACGATTCATAAATACGAATTTAAATAACAGGTTCACGAAACGAATTCGTGAATACTAACAGGTTCAAGGACCACACAGTGGGTCCATGAATACAACAGGTTCATGAGCTAAGTAACTGGCTCCATGAATACATCAAGTGCAATAGGTTTATGAACCAAGTACCGGGAAACACGGGCCCCATTCTGAGTACACTTACCTATATTATCCACTATTATGGTCTTTCCCTTAAACCCCGGCTTGTTACTTTTGTTAGTTCTTATCAAGCAAGCATACATGTGTGCGAAACAAGTCAAAAAATCAGGGTCATGTACATGGAACAAGTTTAGGGTAATTATATGGCATAATCGAGGGTCGACATTAATAAAAGTAACACGAACAACGAAAATCTTAAATCTGGACAGCACGACGTTGCTGTACCAAAACTGTGATTTCCGTTGCTACGAAATAGAAAAAGTGGATCCGTCAAGAGATCTAGAAACTAGACTCCTTCCCGGTTCCAACGCATATAATTAAGGTACGAGAAAGTGGTGGGAACATGTGTCAAAACAGCGAATTACACAGCTAAAGTGTTCAGGCAGAAATTGTGTATCTGAGTTTATACATGTGAAACAGTATTGAAATAATGTTAATTAATTCTAAGAAAAATTGGGGATGTTCTATAGGGTGTCCAAAAATCTCATATAAAATTTCAATTCAAACGCTTGTTGTTAACATAGTTAAATTAATTCGTAAAGTAAAGGTGTGCAGCAGTTTTGCGAATCTGCGTCTACTGACACAGCTGCAGTAAAACTGCAATAACTTCTAGACCGTAACTCCGAATTCAAAATTTCCAGAAGCTATCGACATATAGAAATCTAGAGCTACATTTACTGTTCCGGGCTCGGGTTCAGGTTCTGATTTTAAAGGGGTTAAACAGCATAATAAGATCCAGGACAGCAACATGTGGAAGTCTTCCGTGTATAGGTTACAAGAAAATTTGTTATTAGGCGTCTAGGTTAATGTGTGATATAAATACGGGGTAATGGTTGTCAAAACAGCAAGTAATAATTATTTTTCAAACCAAATGGTTGCAAGATCATCAAATACAAGATATAACATATGTCTACAAATCTAGGACTCCTTAATTTCATGTGTCCATGTGTTCAGGGGATAAGATGAGTTCAAGTAGTTGTAATATAATACAATAAAATTATTGTGACTCTTAAGATTATGAAATTGATGGGAATTAATATTTGATTAACAACGACAAGTCAAGGAGGAGTCACAATTTCTAACTATTTGTAGTATTTTAAAAAAACGCTTATACTAGAACAAAAATGTATACAAAAGGAATACTTGCCTTGATTGGATGAGGGCAATTAGATCCGATAAATGAAGAAGACGGGATCGAAAAACTCCGGGCAAAATTTTTCAAAAGCACGTGTGAAGCACGTGCAAGAAATCAACCGTAGAGTGAATTTCCTCACACCAGATCCGTCCCAAAACAGCGAACAGCAAGTTAGGATTCGCTGTGCCAAAACAGTAAAACACCGAAACCCTCCAATCAGATCGCTCCTACGTAGCGAATCTGGGCCAACCACGGAACAACAACTTTGGATCCGCTGTGGCAAAACAGCAAACAGCGAATCTCACCAATCGCTGATCGTCTTCTTCCTTTCAACGGCAGCGAGCGAAGAAAGAGCGGGACTGCGGCGCGACTGCAGCGGCACCTGCGGCAACGACTAGCGGAGTGCTTGGCGGCGCGACGTCGAGAAGCGAAGCAGCGATGCGGTGGTGATGGCAGAGGCTTTATTCTTCGCGCTCGAAATATGGGAGCGATGGCGGGGGAATTGATCGGAGGTGTTGGCGACGATGAAGGTCGCGAGGCGAGGAGGATGACAGGGTGAGGGGATGGTCAGAGGGCAAGGAGGTGACTGGCAATAGTTAATGGCGGAAGGCAATGGTTGTCGAGAGTTGGGTTCGGGATTTTGGTGATGGCGAAGGTTATCGATGGTGGATGATGGTGGTGGATTGGTGCTGCGATGGTGGTGGTTGACGAGGGTGAAGGCCGTGGGGATGAGGAGATTGACGGAGAGGTGATCGGAGGCAGGGAATTGGGTCTGGGCATTGGAGACGGAGACTGGAGGAAGAAGAAGAAAACGGCAGAGGGTTTGGGGTTAAACAGTATAGGGTATGGGTTAGGGTTAGGGTTAGGGCTTATATAGTTAGGATTTTGGTTTAATGGGTATTAGGGTATCCGTTTTGAGTGGGATCCAACTGGGGAATTGGTCAAAATGTATTAAAATGGGGAATAAAAAGATGAATGACATAGAACAGCTCATTCTTCATGAAGAACGACACAAGGAGCACATACAATAGAATTAGATAAACGCACAAAAAATTGAGTTGAAACGACAAAATGATTTTTATTCGAACGGAAACAAAAAGCAGGATCTCAAATAGATAAAAGAGTACAATGGGGCAAAATACAGTACAAAAATACAGATACGGGAAATAGGAGTTACAGCATCACTGTAGCCTTTTAGTACTGCTGGATATCTAGTGTAATGCAGCCCATAACTCTGAGTATGTCGCAAGTAGTTCTACACACTAGTTATTCCTTTCCAGTGACTTCATCCTGGATTACTTGTGTAGCGGCTCAGTACATTTACTGAATGTGACAAGTCTGGTCATGTACAATTTGTTAAGTATATCAGACTACCGATTACACGTGCATATTCCAATTGCGATATGTTGTCACCCGTATTTTTGAACAAGTGAAGACTGTGATCCACTGGACTTTTGGCAGTCCCATTGGAGTAATTCTTGAATCTTTCAAGTACTTTCTCAGCGTAATGAGCTTGAGACAGAATAATTCCCTCAGACATCCTGAAAACTTTGATTCCCAGTATGACATCTGCAACTCTAAAATCTTTCATATCAAATTTACCACTAAGCATGTTCTTAGTTTGTTTGATAATGTCATTATTGCTACCAATAATGAGCATGTCATCTACATATAGACACACCAGAATGTATCCATTTGGAGTATCCTTGATGTAGATACACTTTTCACATTCATTTATTTTGAAACCATTTGACATCATAACATTGTCAAATTTTGCATGCCACTGCTTTGGAGCTTGTTTCAATCTGTACAAAGATTTTACAAGCCTGCACACCTTGTTTTCCTATCTAGGAACTATGTAACCCTTAGTTTATTTCATGTATATTTCTTCTTCCTAAGTCTCCATTTAGAAATGCGGTTTTAACATCCATTTGATGTATTTCCAGGTTACGTAGAGTTACAGTAGCTATCAGCATTCTTATGGAAGTTATTCTTGTGACCGGGGAATATGTATCAAAGAAGTCTAGGCCTTCCTTTTGCCTAAATCCTTGTACCACAAGTCTCGCCTTATGTTTCTCTATTCAACCATCTGGTTTTAATTTTTGTTTGAAAATCCATTTGCATCCTAGAGCTTTACACCCAGAAGGCAAATCGACCAACTCCCATGTATGATTTTGCATAATGGAGTATATTTCACTTTTGATTGCTTCCTTCCACATAGGAGCATCAGGCGTAGACATAACTTCCTTGAATGTTCTGGGCTCATTCTCTAACAGAAAGTCCGTTACAAAGTCAGGACCAAATGACTTTGATGTTCCAGCCCGTTTACTTCATCTAGATTCATCATTATCATCTCCTGGTTCATCAACCGAGGTACTTGTACTCTCTTGTTGACGTGTACGTTTGTTGTCGTTGTTTCAAACAAATGCAACGGTTCATTTTATTATAACTGATGCCGTTATTTCTAATAACGGCATCAGTAATTCGAATGTCGTTCTTAGGGATAACGGCATTATTTATAAGTTGTTTCAACACTTAGAATTTTTTCCAAGTCAGAAAATTCACACTCGTATGAGAAATATACTGATGCTGTTACTCTAAATAACGGCATGCAAAAAAAATGTAAAATGATGTCGTTATTGGAAATAACGGCATATAAATAACTTATGCCGTTATTTCCAATAACGGCTTATGCTGACGTGTCCAAAAGTAGGTCAGATCGCTAATTGTTTTCAAAAGTGGGTCAAACCCCCAGATATTTTCAAAAAGTGGGTCAGTGCTACAATAAATTCTTTATCTTTTCTTATACTTGTGCCTACACTATAAGCGGCCCGTAACTTGCATTGACGGGTGTTTTGTTTTCTTTTTTCTCTTTCTGCAATTTATTAAATTACAGACTTTATTGACCAGCTGCCCGATGGAGTAGGTGATCAGAGATTCTAGTTGCTGGAGTTCTTGCTATATTTATTTCCTGTTGCTTACTTTGAATAAATGTATTTGCTACATAAATTTTGTATTGGGCAGTTTGACCCAGAATTTATGACTTGTTCCAGATCTAGTTTATTTAAGATTATTAAATTCTATTTCAAGTGAATCTCATTGGTATATTGATTCATTCATGCATGCGTGGTTGATTTTTCCTTGTCTATTTTCTGTTTATTCCTGTGAAATGTTGTAAAGATCCTGATAGCTTATGAATGGTGAAAGCCATTCGCTAGACTTAGTCACATATCCATATTTCGTATTTTTTTTTGGGAAGCGGGGCATGACAGAAAGATTACAAAATCAAGCAAAGGATTGCAAAATCAAGCAAAAGAAGAAGTTATTCAAAAAAAGCACATGTTGATTTGTACCCAAGAAAGCCATCAAAATAAGTTTTTGTTATTCCATATATGTGAGATTTTATATGTATTTGATTGATTATTGATTGATTAGTATATGGCAAGAATATAAAGTGGTTTCGTCAGCATCAGCACGATCGTGATCGACCGTACTACACTATTGGTCGACCGCACCACAGTCGACCGCTCCTCGCAGTTAAAATGATGAGACAGTAGACCATTCATCTTTTGACTTTTTGATTAAAAGATGAACGGTCAATTGTCCCTTAATTGCGGTCGACCGTAACTTGCGCTGTTCACTTTTTTGGAATGTATCATTTCTATTTTTGATAGATACACTTTTCCGTCTATATATTTGGGTGAACCCACTAAGTATTCTTCACCTATCACTTCTGAGAAAAATCTTCTGAACTAATCTTTCAACAATCAATCCAAGTGTGTGTGATAACTATTTTGTATTCTTCAGTCAGGATCATTTAAGATCTTGAGTTTTTCTTTTCTTTCACTTCGGTGAGATTGACGGGACTTGTGTTAAAAGTCCTGTAGGTGTAATAGGTCCCTCGGCGTGAATCTGAGAATCATTGTACAATGGTTTGAATATAGTGGAACGCTTGTGGCGGAGAATTGCTACAAGTAGGTGGTGTGGACGTAAACCTGGGGGTTGAACTACGTTATTTCACTGCGTCACTTGTACTTGCTGTGTTTGCTTTTTCAATCTCTTCTCATTTACTTTGCAATTTAATTTTAATTTTTTTAATTCCGCATAATCACCCTATTCAACCCCCCCCCAAGGGTGATTTACACTTTATACTAGGATTCTCCTCGTTCGGGATATAGTAATAATATTTGTGCCAATTACTAGTTTTACCTCTATGTTTTCTACTAGAAGTGGGTTGTGCTGGTGTGTGTTCTGTGTCATGTGTTTGTGTTTCACTATCAGACATTTCTTGTTGTGTGTCGGGATCATAATCGTGTGGAGGAACATCATCATAACCTATGTTAAGATTAGAGTTATATTTGGTCTCTAATTGTGGTAATCTTGGTGGCCGACGAAATGAACTAGTGGAATCTTGTCCACTTTGGCTACGGCCGCTACCTCGTGATTGTGACATGATAAATGTAGCGTACTAGTAGTATATGTAAAAAAATAATTTCTACTATTTTAGTAGTGTATGTGATAAAACAAAAAAACAATATAGGTGGGTTAAGAGAGTTGAGGTAGTAGTATATATGAAAAAATTTCTAAAAAATGATAGGAGGGTTGAGAGAGAGAGAGAGAGAGTAGCGAAAACCGATAAACAGGTTTAACAAAGATGAATCAAAGATACAATAATAATAAAGAGTTGAGAGAGTTGAAATTTTGTGATATCGTACTTCATGAATAATCGAATATAGAGTTGAGAGAGAATATAGTAAAGATAGATGAGTGTTTGAGAAAATATGTAGTAGAGTCATAGATAGAGAGTGAGCTTCGATAAGAATTTGAGTAGTAAAGAGAGTTGGTAGTAGATGGTCGCTTTGACACAAATTCTTATTTCTTTATATTGAGAGTAGTAGTAGTAGTAGTAGTTGAGAGAGTAAGAGAGTTGAGAGAGTAAGAGAGTTGATAGATGGAGAGTAGTAGTGGTAGTAGTAGTAGTTGAGAGAGTAAGAGAGTTGAGTAAGAGAGTTGATAGATGGAGAGTAGTGTGTATGTGAGAGTAAGAGAGTTGATAGATGGAGAGTAGTGTGTGTATGTGAAAAAAATGAGTGAATTTGGGGGGTTTTATACGTAAACACCCCCCCCCCCCCCCCCCCCCCCCCAAAAAAAAGTGAAAAAAAATGAGTAGTGTGTGTATGTGAAAAAAATGAGTGAATTTGGGGAGTTTTATACGTAAACACCCCCCCCCCCCCCCCCCCCCCCCCCGCCCCCCCCCAAAAAAAAGTTGAGAGATGGAGAGTAGTGTGTGTATGTGAGAGTAAGAGAGAGAGTTGATAGATGGAGAGTAGTGTGTGTATGTGAAAAAAATGAGTGAATTTGGGGGGTTTTATACGTAAACACCCCCCCCCCCCCCCCTCAAACCAAAAATAATAATAATAATAATAATAATAATAATAAAATAAACAAAATTTGCAACAACAACCCCTGAGCAACAACGGCTGCATATTTTACCGTTTGACCCGTTCGGCTGAAAGGTTGACTCCCCGGGTCTAACGTTGCAAACCCAACGGGTTGCGGGTCGGGTTCGGATTGGGTCGCTTCGGATTTTGGGTTACGTGGGCCCAGTTGAGCATGTTTCTTTATCTGAATTTTGGACCCAGTTCGACCCGTTAAGTGATGTGGGTTTGACCAGAATTTGAACTTGGTCAAACCAATTAGGGTCGGTTGCAGACGGTTACGGGCAGGTTGCAGGTTGCAGGTCGACCCGACCCAGTTGCCACCCTTAGGCGGAAGGGGGGTGTTAAAACAATGATTAAGATGCCTGAATAGTTACTTTTAAAAGTAAGAAGATTATCAAGTATAAAAACTAAAAGCTTAAAGGGGGGTTTGGTGAAACTTAGGTACTGTTCTTTTTTTTTCATCTTATAAGAGGTTACCTTTTATAAGAGATTTACAGTAAGAGCCTCTTTTTGAGGTGTTCTTTTTATATAAAAATAACCTCTTATAAGAACCTCTTATAAGAGATTTCTGTTCTTTTTTCACCTCTTACAAGAGCCTATATTACCCCAAAGTCTATATTACCCCGAAGTATAAAAATAGTGTGATAAGGACAAGAAAAGATAAGTTCAAATTACTAATATATAAACTAGTTTAATGGCAAGTTAAATTCACAAATCAGTGTAAATCATCAATTATAATTCCGGGCTACTATAAACTTTTAATTAGTATGAAAAGTAGTATGTATAAATATAAATAATAATAATTTGTTTCAAAGAAGTTGGATTTAAAAATTTTAAGGTCACTGGGCTAATAAAAATTCTCCCTTGGCTGTAAATAAATTTTTAAAAAAATTAAAAAAAAAAAAAAAAAAAACCCTGACCGGTTGCAGGATTTGGACATGGTGGCATCGCAACAGGACAAATTAACTAGCCACAACTCAAGTAATGTACTTACTGGACGTAAATATATATATCTTTAAATAAATCAGTGTTTCGACAGCATCCCTAACATAATTGTTTGAGAGTGTGAAGAATGAATTCCTACACTTTTTCTATGATAGCATATTACAGTCAATTACGTATATGATTACACTTTTTCTAGGATAGCATATTCCGGGCTACTATAGACTAATATATAAACTAGTTTAATTAGTAACAATTATAATATAGACTTTGGGGTAATATAGACTTTTTAAGTGATAGAAGTCTTATAAGAATTTGAAAGAGGCTGTTAGAAGTCTTTTAGGCTTATAAGATATTTTGAGAAAAATATCTTATAAGAGGTAAAAAAAGAACACTAAAAAAAAACTCTTGTAAGAGAGGGACCACCTCTTACAAGAGGTAAATCTCTTATAAGAGGAGAAAAAGAACACTACCTTACTCTTCCAAAATTAACCAAATACTGTACATACAGAAGAATTAACAAAAAAATCAAAAAATAGAATAAAATAGTTGGGATGCAGATGAGTGTTTGCATTGTGACAGGTGACAGATCTTGAAAAGGTGTCTTTATGGCAGATGATTACATGGGCGAAATGGGGAGACAATTATTTTTAAAAAAACCAGGAGTAGATTGTTAATTAGTCTTTCACATGCCCAAATCACCTGATCTATCTATGATATATACTAATAAATTTATTTTATTACTAACACGAAAAAACACACACTAGGCATTACAACCGCACCATCATACTAGTGTTTTCCTATACAAATTGCACAACTTAAAATAATTTTGAAAAACTCATAAAATTATATGAAACTTTTCAAAAAATGAGACAATTAAGAAAAAATTATGAATATCATTCATACCGTAATTACTGACATATTCATTATCATCCTCATATAAGCAGACAGTATAGAGAATCACTGTCAGATGAGGGTGGGTTTGGAAAGATTTTGTGAGGGTGCAAAAAATGAGAGGAGAAGATACTATGTTTGAAAGATTAGGATTTTTATTTTGTTTTTGTTATTTTAATAAACGTTATATGTAGCGCACGTATTAGTTAAATAGAAATTCCTACTTTTTATTCTTTTTTCTCTATTTCAAAATAGAGAAACTAGAGATTGGGTAGACTCTCTTTTCTGCTGGTATAAGATATTATATCGATATAGATGTAATGTTACATAAATTTGTTGCCCTCCCCATCCTCACGTGGTAACACCCTTGTCTGCTCCTCCCTATTTCTCTCTCTACTTCCTTCTGCAACCTCTCTATATAAAAAAAAACTCACTCTGTTTATCCTTTTCAGTTAAACTAATGAAAATGGCATTAGAGGCAGTTGTGTTCCCTGAAGACTACATATTTGGAAAGTGTGGGTTTGATTCTGGTGGGTTCTTGATGGAATGTGATGACGAGGAGGAGAAGAAGGGGCTGGTCGAAAGTTTGATGGAGATTAGTAAAGGTGGAGGTGAGAAGGAGGAGGAGGTGGAGGTGGGGATCGAGAGGAAGAAGAAGCGGCGGAGAGGGAAGAGAAGCGGCGAAGGAGGGAAGAACAAGGAGGAGGTGGAGATGCAAAGGATGGCTCACATTGCGGTGGAGCGAAATCGGAGGAAGCTCATGAATGACTACCTGGCCATTTTGAGGTCAATCATGCCACCTTCTTATGTTCAAAGGGTAAATACTGATCAATCTCTTCTTCTTCTTGGGGATATTTGGACTTAATTAGTTTTTTTTTCTCATCATCAATGTTCTATCTCGATACTTTTATGTAGAAGTCGTGTTGACAAATAGCAAATATGTTTATATTGATATACACATCTATTAAATAGTACCTCTGTTTTTCTCCATTAGCATAACATTCCATGAAACGTTCATATCCAGTAAAAGGTCTGTATTCATGCTTCCTAGCTAACAAGTGTAAACCTCTCTCTGATCCATCTCTCTTTCTACTCATTACTCCTTTTGGCATCTTAGAACATAGTCTGCACATATTTCTTTCTCTACCATGTTTCATTGTGGACACCTAGAAGAACATTAGGAATAGTTTCACCTATATTTTACAATTAATTTGCATTCTGATTTCACATACTGTCTCTCTCTCTCTCTCTCTCTCGCATTTGCATTCTCTACTACTTTCTCTCTTATTATATGCATCCAAATCTTTATAATTGTTCATTAACTTTTTCTTTCTCTATCATTGATTGGATTCCTCACATCATGCACTTTGCAGTTTTTTTCCCCCCTATTTTCTCAAGATTCCTTGTCTCTCCCCTCTATCAATTTAAAATCAAATTCCAATGATAGAAGTTTCTCTCTCTAAACTATGCCCCCATTTACATTCCCTAGGGGAGAGAGGATCTTGGTCTCAATCACAATCACAATCACAATCACATGAAATTTTCTCCGTGTTTTGCCTCAGTGTTTGTGCCCTATATTTCATGTTGTCGAAATTGGAGCTTGGTTCCCATCAGCTTTTACAGTCTTCCTGGCTTGCTTTCTGTTTCCCTGCAAACCAAAAATATGTACAATTCATGCACCCGTTTTGCATTAAAAGATGCACCATTTTTGGTTGTATGCAATTGTCCATATATGTATCTATGTGAAACAGTACCTAACACAGAATCTCAATTATCACTCTCCTATCTATTTTGACTACATGAAAATAAACTCGAGTATATACTGCAATACAGTAAAATTCAAAATTATGCTGAAACAAGAAGTATACTTATAACTGAAGATTTCTTTTTTGGTTCTATGAAAAAGAAATCATCGGGAGCTTTGTTTATTATTTAATCATAGATAGCAAAAGGTATATATCTCTAATCCTTATAGGGAGAGAGGTTCATGTTGTAATTAGTCAGTAGAAAAGCATTGGCTAGAAACAATTACTCAAATGGACAATTGAATTGAGGGCATCAGTCTATCTTATCAAAACTTCATAAGAAAACTTTGTCAAAGAAACGAAGCTGCAACTCTTCATTCCATGGTTAATTAGAGATAGCAACACACAAACGATGCAATACGACACAACAAACTGAAATAGAAAGCATTCTGCTAAACATGTGAGTCTAGTATGTGTTCCATATGTGCTCTCAGAAACAATGTATTTAGTATGACTTTCAAGTAGGATGGTCTGTGCTTCCGTAGTCCCATTCAGATGGAAAACCAAATCAAATAATCTTCATTTGTGGCAAACAGGAATAGAAACTATATTTACTTTTTAAAGAAAAGGTGGTCTCTCCTTGAATGACCATGAATTCCAAAAATGATGCACAACAAAGAGCTAAGAAAATAAGATGATATATGATAACCATAAATATAAATATCTTAACTCTTATGATAATTTTGAAATTTTATAGCACAGTGACAAGAAAAGTTTTATTATCTCATATTTGAAATGAATTAAATTTTTAAAAAATATACCGTTATGTAGAGCTCAAATTTTAGCCCACTCATTACTACTTCGAAACTTTAGTTAAAGGCAATATTTAAAAAAAGTACACAAAATTTTGGGCCAGTTTAAAAACAGTACACAAGTTTTTTTTTTTTTTTTTTTTTTTAAAGGGCACAATGTTTTTAAATTAACTCCACTGGGTTAGTTAGGGTTAGGGTTAGGGTTGGGTTAGGGTAGGGTTTAAAAAAAACCACTTTCATCTTTCATTTGTGTTTAAAAAAATCACATTCATCTTTTATTTGTGTTGAAAAAAATATCACTTAACTAATCAGATGTTTAAATAAACCTCCCCGAACTAACCCTAACCCTAACCCTAACCTTAACTTAACCTAGGGGAGTTAATTTAAACATTGTGTCCTTTTTATAAATAAAAAATAAAAAAATTGTGTACTTTTTTTAAACTGGTCCAAAACTGTGTACTTTTTTCAAGTATTGCCTTAGTATAGGGGCATATACATTTCACAATGTCTAACTAATTCTTACAAATTTTTAATAAAATAGTTCAGCCCCTCATTCTATGTGTAATCTTTTCTTTCTGCAAAAACAGGGAGACCAAGCATCCATAGTAGGAGGAGCCATAAACTTTGTAAAAGAGCTTGAACAGCTCCTTCAATCTCTTGAGACCAAGAGGAGAATCAAACTTCGGCCTGACATGGATCAGTCTACCAGCACCTCGTCCTCTACCCCCTCCCCTTTCTCCGACTTCTTCACCTTCCCCCAGTACTCATCAACTTCTCTTCAAACCGCCACCACCACTGCTACCGACAACAACCACTCTCCAGTGGCCCACATTGAGGTTAAGATAGTTGAGAGCCATGCAAATCTCAAGGTTCTAATTTTAAAGCCAAAGCCGAAGCAGATGTTTAAAATGGTGGCTGGATTGGAGGCTCTTCAGTTCACCATCCTGTACCTCAATGTCACCACTGTGAATAACATGGTCCTCTACTCTTTCAGTCTCAAGGTATTATACATTCTTCAGCTCCGCAGAAATATTCTTTAAACCCTTCAAATATATTTGGTTTTTCGTTAGGCACCTCTCTCATCAAAAATTTATTACGCAGTAGTCCTTTTACTATACTTTTATAAATGAATAAGAACAACTAAAAACGTGATACTTTTGATTTGAGGTATTTTGTTTTATAGAAAGTTTACATGAATGGAACAGTCCGAAAATAGTTTGTATTGTGAGCAATTGAAGAAGTGTAATGGATAGGAAACTCACATTAATAGGAAGCATTTTCACAGTAATAGGAAGCATTTAGAATAAATTTACATCATAAGAAATTTGGAAAACTTGTTTCATTACCCCATTTTCAAACTGATTCCTTCATACCCCACTTAGAATCAATCTCTTGGATATGTTCCTGTTTCCTAGATACCTACAACTAATACATTCATAACAATATCAAAACAAAATGTACATAAAATAATCTATATAACTCAAAACCTTAAGATCTTTTTGCGATGTACATAGTAAATAAAGTATAAAACTCTACAAGTTTAGAACAGAGTATATCAAAATATCAGAACAGTCATTAAAAAAGAAAAAAAATCTCAAAGTAGGGACACAACAATTCTAAGAATTTTAAGGTTTAACATTAACCTACGTCATGCATAACATGTTGACTCCTTGATGACATGAACTAATGGTTTTGTTGGATATGAAGGGAGGGGATGAATGCAAGTTCACATCAGTCGACGATATCACGACCACAGTGCAGCGAATGGTTGGAATTATTCAAGAGGATTCTAGTTCTAATTGAAACACAAAATGAATGTAAATCTAATCGATTGTCCTTTTGTAAGATACACTCTGCTCCAAGTTCCTTGTTTCCTGACTACCCTAACGAGTAGTAGTGGTATATCTCATGTAATTTCGTCAGTTGAGAAAGTGTATCCAGTGATTCATCACAGGTAGCATTCAGGGCCATAAGATGTGTATGGTACAAGTAAATCTGGTTTTTCTTTTTCCAGTTTCTCTTCATGGCAACCATACAACACCCAAACGACCTCCCCCGACTTTAAGGTTATAGTTGTAAAGATACGGCAGCTTGGTTTACCGAGATACAGGTTACAGCTCCTGTCACTAACTAAATATAGGCCCTAAGAGCATCTGTAGTCATTGGCTATATATTCATTTTATGGATATTTTGGGAAAAAAAGCTCTGTAGTCGTCGTCTATTTACCTATTTTTTGGGTAGAGGATGAATAGACATCTATATTTGGCAGACGAAATGGCATGACGCATATTTTAGAAATTGGAAGATCATTTACCGTCTTAGTATCAGACGGTATATGATCTGCCATCTGAAAAAAAAATTTAATTGCAAAAGCTTTGGACGGAATATGATATACCGTTTGGAAAAGAAAAAAAAATTAAAAAAAGACGATGTCAACTTATAGATGCTGACATTTGAGGGGAAAAAAATGGCAATGGTGTTAGATGGGAGATGATCTCCCGTCCTTCAAAAAAAAATTTTAAAAAATTATAAAAAAAATCTTCAAACACTGATGTTTGAGAAAAAAATTGCTTAGACGGCAAATGATATGCCGTTTGAGAAAAAAAAAAATTATGTGTCGGACAGGAGATCATCTCCCGTCCTTCATAATTTTTATTTTTTTTTCATTAGACGGCAGTTCTGCAGTCTACAAATTTTTTTTCTTCCGCTTTCTACAAAAATTGTTCAAACGGTATATCATCTTCCGTTTGATTAAAAAAAACCATTTTTTGAGTATTGACGACTGCAGCACTACCCCAAAAAAACTATTTCTATATTTTTCATATACCCATTTTTTTAGCAAGACGACTACAGATACTCTAATAGCCTTTTGTCTCTATCTCTCGTAGTAGGGCTCATCAGATAATGATCAATCAGGTTCACCAGGAAGCTTCTCATAAAGTTGGGGGTTGTTATGAAAAGGAATTTGAAACAAGTATGATTAGAAAGGAAAAAGAGTTTGGGGTCATCTTTCTAATCATGTTGTTTGATAAGGAGAAGGAAAGTAATTGAACTTGTTCGGAACAGGAGATATTGAAAGGTCCACACTTTGTTCTTGTGAGTGATTGGACTTCAGGTCAGTGTTGTTTTTGTTATTGGTGTGTAAGCTTAAAATGGTTCCAACTTTGTAGACCCTACATGGTCCAAATCCAAATGATGGTTTCTCTTTCGGTGATGCCCTTTTCATAATTAAACTCTTGCACTTGCACTTCAGTTCAGTTCCTTTCTATTTCTCCCAGTTTGAACGCAGATCTGCACTAACAACTGGCAGTGTAATTATTCTTCCCCCACTTCCTGTCTACCCCATCACTTTCTAAATTTTTACGATCTGAGTATAATTGTTGCTGTCAAGTTGAATTATATATTTATTGGTGCAATAGTTGCAATTGCTATAATACAGATGCAACCAAGAAGACACATGTTGAAATATAGTAAGTGTTAATGTGTATATTCTGTTTCCTAATCTATAGGAAAAACATTCTCCAAATCTTTCACCCCTCAATCTTCTCTCAATCTCATTTCTTCTCATCCAAGAGTGTATATAGTAAAGAATATGGATGAATAAGAATAATAATTATTTCCCCCAAATCTGTTTTCGATCTTGTTAGGCTTTGATACCTGTTTTTTTAGTTCAAAAAACATGGTATCAGAGCCTAACAAGATCTAGGCTAGTTAGAAGAAGAGACGAAGGTGATCGGATTTAAAGCCTTCATCCCGACCCAATCCCGATCGACTTCATCTCCAACCCCAATCAACTCAGACCCGATCCCCGACATCCCCGACTTCATCTTCAACCCCGACCCGATCCCGATCATCACCGACATCCCCAACCCCGATCAACTCAAATCTCACCTCCTCCATCCTCTCCACAACATTGTCGCTGTTACTCATCGCTGTCTCTTGCCTTCGTCGATCCCGTCACCATCATCGCCGCCGCTTCCCATAGCCTCCGCCTACATCCCTAATCGACCAGCACCACCTTCGCCCCTCATCCCCGTTGTCATCGCCCGCCTGCACCTCTGAACCCATCGCCCCACTGCTGACCCCGTCTCCGTTGAGCTAGCCCCATCAACCCTCGAGCACCCCAGCACCGCCGCTGCCATCGCAGTGCACCGCCGCCGCCGTTGAAGTCGAAGCCGAAGTCCCGCCATTGTTGCAGTTGATCCGCTGTCTGCTGTGTGGTGAGTTTTTGCCATTTGCTGTTTGGCTTGCTGTGTGATTAGGCATTTCTGGTGTTTGCTGTTTTGGGAAGAGGGTTGTTTGCTATTTTTGATCCTGTCTACTGCTTAGTGTTTGAATCATTGGTTCTGCTTGTTGTGCTGTTTGTTGTTTTGCTATGGGACAATATCCGTATGAGTCAAGAAAGTGTACTCATTGTGGTAAGATCGGCCACACAAAAGCTCGTTGTTATAAGAATATAGACTATCCGGAGAACTGGGATCATAGCAGGGATATTCGGAAGAAGACTTGCAATCAACTCACTGTCGCAGTTGGAGTTGCTGATCGTGCTGCTACAGGTAATGATGGTAAGATTTTTAATATTTCTGCCTCTGTTATGAATAATGCATGGATAATTGATTCAGGTACTATCGACGATATGACTTTTGATTCTAGACAAGTCCAAAATTTTCAACCATCCACCAAATCAACTGTGTCCACTGCCAATGGTGATCCGACACTATTACTAGCGAGGGTTCCATACCTCACAAATAACCTAACCTTAGATACTGCCCTAGTTGTACCATCCTTGAATTTTAATCTGTTATCTGTTGCTCAAATAACTACTGTCTTACATTATATTGTAGTTTTTTTGCCTTCACATAGTGTGTTTAAGGATATTCGGACTCGCAAGACGATTGGTTATGGGATTAGACACGAGAAGCTCTTTACCTGGATTTATAATCTGAAAGTTCAAGCAAGTTGACTCAAGCCAAGTGTGAAAGGATCCGAAGGTGAGAAGAAGAAATCAGATATTTGGCTATGGCATCAACGTCTAGGGCATGCTTCTTTTGGTTATTTGAAGAAATTATTTTCAAATTTATTTTTAAAGATGGATATTTCTGTCTTTCGGTGTGATGTGTGTGAACTCGCAAAGGGTCACCGCGTCTCGTTTTCCCCAAATCCAAGTAGAAGCTCTCTTCCATTTATGATTATTCATTCTGATGTTTGGGGTCCATCTAAAAACACTACGTTTGAAGGAGCCAAATGGTTTGTGACACTTATTAATGACTGTACTCGTATGACCTAGATTTGTTTAATGAAGTTGAAAAGTGAAATTAGTGACTTGTTTCAGAAATTCCACAAGCATGTTATGACTCAGTATAAATCACATATTGAAGTTCTTAGGAGTGATAATGGCGGATAATACATGAGTTCGAATCTGCAACAATATTTGGTGGAACACAGAATTGTTCACCAGACTACATGCTTATATACACCTCAACAGAATGGGGTTGCAGAAAGAAAAAATAGACACTTGCTCGAGGTGGTCCGTGCTTCTCTTATCCATGAAAATATGTCAATCATTTATTGGGGTGAAGCCCTTACTTCTGCTGCATACTTAATCAATCGAGTTTCCTCTCATATCCTAAACTTCCTCGCACCATTTCAAGCATTAACTGAATCTGTGAATGCACCAAAAGTCATTAACTTGCCACCTCGTGTGTTTGGGTGTGTTGCATTTATTCATCTTCATCAACATGAACGTAATAAGTTTACTCCCCGAGCTGTCCAATGTGTGTTTGTGGGATATGCACAGGATAAGAAAGGGTATCGGTGCTATCACCCATCAACTCAAAGGATGTTTGTGACTATGGATGTTGTGTTCCATAAAGATGAGATGTATTTTTCCTCTGAAGCTGAACTTCAGGGGAAGTACCGAAGTAAAGTTCAAACTCTTGCCTAAGATGAAGTGACTACCATTCAGACTAAACAATCGGATATAAGGGGAGAAAATCGGGATGTAAGTAGTGACGATTACTCGAATGAAGATTTGGTTGAGGAAGGAGATTTCCACGAAGAACTGCAATCAGTGCCGAACCTCCATGAAGATAAGTCATCTCTACCACCAGCACCGTCAGAACCATCTCCACCACTAGTACCATCAGATCTATATCTACCCCCAGCAGAACCCCAAAACCAATCGTCATAGTTGTCCGAAGCTTCAAGAAGAGAACTCTCAAACCATACCACTAGAGGTATCCCAAAATCCACTTATGAGCCTAATCCAACTAGTAAAGTCAAGTATCCCATGAGTCATTATGTGTCCACTCACCGATTTTCTGAATCAAATAAGTCATTTGTGAATCAATTATCTGTTGTATCTAATCCTAACAGTGTGCAGGAAGCCTTAGCCGATCCAAGGTGGAAAGCAGCTATGGATGAGAAGTCCTTGAAGAAGAATGATACTTAGGAGATGGTCGAGCTACCAGCAGGGAAGAAGCTAGTAGGATGCAGATGGATTTATATGGTGAAATATAAGTCGAATGGTTCGATAGAGCGGTACAAGGTAAGGTTGGTTGCCAAAGGGTACACTCAAACTTGTGGAATTGATTATGACGAAACATTTGCACCTGTGGCAAAGTTCAACATTGTTCGAGTTCTACTGTCACATGCTGCAAATCTTGACTGGTAGTTGGAGCAATTTGATGTGAAGAATGCCTTTCTGCATGGAAAATTGACAGAAGAGGTTTATATGGATCTATCACCAGGATCAAATAAACCAGTCCAATACAGTAATAAATTGTCTGTTGAGGAAGGCACCATATGGTCTCAAACAGTCGCCAAAAGCTTGGTTTGAGAGGTTTACAAAATCAATGAGGACATTCGGATATTGTCAGAGTAATTCAGATCATACCCTATTCCTAAAAAGGAAAGAAGGTAAGATTACTGCTCTTATTATATATGTGGATGATATGATAGTAACTGGAAATGATCCTAAGGAGAGAACGGCATTGAAGAGCTACTTGTCACAAGAGTTCGAAATGAAGGATCTTGGCTCTTTGAGATATTTCCTTGGTATTGAAGTTTCTCACTCGAGAAAGGGTATATTTCTGTCTCAAAGAAAGTGTGATTTCGATTTATTGAAGGAAACTGGAATGTCTGCTTGTCAGCCGATTGGTACACTGTTAGAAGAATGACTGAAACTTTACAACGAATCTGATTATGTGCCTTGTGATAAGGAAAGATATCAGAGATTGGTTGGACGACTGATGTATCTTATGCACACACGCCAAATTTATCATATGCTTTAAGTGTGGTAAGTCAATTTATGCATGCACCTCAGGAACATCACATGGATACAGTGATGAGAATTCTGAGATATATTAAATCTGCTCCAGGAAAAGGAATCCTATTTGTGAAACATGGTTACTTGAAGGTTGAGGCATATACTGATGCTGATAGGGCAGGATCTATAATTGATAGAAGTTCCACTTTATGATACTTCACCTTTGTTGGAAGAAATCTAGAAATATGGAGAAGCAAGAAGCAAAATGTTGTTGCACGCTCTAGTGCAGATCCTGAGTATCGCGGAGTAGCTCTAAGTATAGCGGAAGCTTTATGCCTGAAACTCTTGTTGCGGGACATAGGCTGTGGTCCAAATGAATCTATGAATGTGTATTGTGACAGTCAAACAACATGTGATATTGCCACCAATCCAGTTCAACATGATAAGACGAAACATGTAGAGGTGGATAGATTCTTCATCAAGGAGAAATTGGATGAGAAGTTATTGAAATATATAAAGTGAAGTCAGAAGATCAGCTCGCAGCTCGCAGATATCCTGACCAAGACAGTTTCGAATCAGCTCTTCTTAAAATTTATTGACAAATTGGGCATGTTCAATACTTATGCACCAGCTTAAGGGGGAGTGTTGAAATATAGTAAGTGCTAATGTGTATATCTAAAGGGATAAAATTCTCCAAATCTCTCACCCCTTAATTTTCTCTCAATCTCTTTTCTTCTCCTCCAAGAATGTAATCCTTACATATAGATATATACAGTAAAGAATATGGATGAATAAGAATAATAATTATTTTCCCAAAATCTATTTTCAACAACACATAGTAAGGTGATACGAGGTAACATGAAGCACAATACACAAACTTTCTCCACTAGGCAACTATTCAAGAAAACGTGAAGCATAATACTGATTCAAGTCTGATTTTTAGTTGACAAGTAATCTCACACCTGACTTGATCTTTGGAGTAGAAAATTCTTTGAAATGGCCGGGTGGAACATCTTGTTGAACTAGACATGGCATGAGCCATCACACATATTGATCCCGCTCATTGTGAACTCTTCATCCTTTTTGACACATATGAGGGTGGGGCCCACTAATTTGCGTAGCCGGACCAATTAAAGGATATGCAGACGTGAAAGGACCTTCACTATATTAATCTAAACAAGTCCATTGATGAAAACAAACAAGCAAATAAGAACAAATGACATAAAACTTATAAGAATCACTAACAACACAAAATAAAACTCACAAGAATCTTTAACAACACAAAACTGTCATATGCGCCTAACTGAATAGACAAAAATATATATGACGAATTCATTGTTAAGGAATTTTTAGTGCAATTGTTGTTCAATTAGTTACTTGGAGCTGCATGCAGTTACAACTACCCAAAAACTTTTATGTTGGAAGCACATTATGTACCTGTAATTTGAACTCTACTGAAATCAAGAAGTAAATCTAAGTAGTTACCTTCAACTCCAAGCAACCAACTGCAGATTCTCCAAAGCCGCATCGTTAAATCTGTACTTGACACAAAAAATTGGAAGCCAACTACAGATTGTGCTTATATAGTTCACTCAGTATTCCTCTCTTGGGTTCACAACCTTCTGTATATGGTGTCAATGTGAAGTTTTTCCCCCAACATTTTTCAAAAAAAAGAAAATACTAAATCAACTAATCGCATGTTTTTCAAAACTACGAGTTCAACCTGCAAGTCCAAAGAAGCAAAGAACAAAGTTTACTGTTATTATGATTGTTGAAGCTCCTTATAGTTGGAGATGCACTGCTACCCCAACTACGCTCGCCTATACAAAATATATATATTATTATTTTTTCACTGATTTTTCTCCTTTTGATGTAGCAAAAGATATGTATTTGATCAAAAACAAAAATCAGAAAATATGTTGTATTAAATATGGAAATTATTGTCTAAGAAATAAAAATAAAATAAAATTTCTTTCGGCAGATAGGTACTGATTGATTGTTGATCTGTAAAGGTTGAAGTGTTTAATGCAGATAGATAGATTCCACGATTCAGACATAAACATTATTGCCATCAAATCAAAAGTAATATATTGAAGGGCACAGATAGCTATAGAAAGTGACTTGGATAGCCCAAAACAGGGACAATGATAATCTAAGTACGATCTGGACTTAATCAACAATACAAGACAAAAGAAATGGAATCAACTGATACAGAAAAAACTCAACCCTGCATAGTTTAATCCTAACTGCTCTTTAAACAAAGTAGATTTGAGATGCACTATATCACGATATAATCGCAATTTCTTGGCCGTATATGGATTTGAGTGTCGGTAAGCATCATTGGGTTCAAGAACCAAAAACGGAAAGATGATCAAGCTGAAATTGTAAAAGATTGCGGCTGTAATTTACACTCGAGGAAGTTAAAAGAATGCGCAACAAGCTAGACAAAATGCAGAAATACGGAAAGAAAGTCAAGTAGTTGCTCTTACATGAAAGAAGGAAATATCGTAGTAAAGAAAATGAGGTATCACTTAGAAATTGAGGGCAGTTCAAATTTTGGTCCTTTTTCAATCACCTCCTTCATAACTTACAGTCCAATAATTGATGAAAGAACCATGAAAACATTAACAAAATTATTTTTAAAGATGGACATCTAACTGACTCATTAGGTAAAAACAATTTGTCGATAATCATCGATTAATGATATACAAAGAAATCTAGCATGAACCCTCACACCAGAGCATTATTATTATTGTTGTTATTTTGATCATAAACGGCGGGGCTAAAGCCTCTCCCGCGTTCCTTTAATAAGTTGTTTAACAAAACATACATCCAAAAGATGGAGCATGAAGTTCATATATCTCAACAGGCTGGGACATGATGTAGAGAATCTGAAACCACTTGTAGTGCTAATAGCGGAACACACACAAGAAACAGAAACGCCCAACTGCCCAGGAACTAAATGCACCAAAAACAAACCACCACAATAATCGCAAGATCTCACAAGAACATAAACACAATAATATGCAGAGATAATCAATATTTCTTATTTCCCAAAAAATACAAATATTACAAAGAGATCACAATTTTCAATCTCTCTCTCACCTTTAAAGTAGTCGACGCTCACCCCTCTTGAAGTGGCTCACCAATTCTCTCTTCAGTTCATGTTAGCCTTAGAATTCACATCTATCGCTGTATATAAAGCCCCAAGCAATTCTCTCTTCACCAATTCTCTCTTCAGTTCATGTTAGCCTTAGAATTCACATCTATCGCTGTATATAAAGCCCCAAGCAAACCCTAAAAGATATACACAAATACATCTTGTTGGACCCGAAATCCGTTAGCCCAAATAACACGGTCAACTGCACAAACATGCAATCGACTGCAATGAGTCTCGCCAAGACCCAAGCATTCGACAGTAGACTGCACAGTCGACTACCCACAGTCAACTACAGTTCTGCTTATTGTTGCCTTCTCTCTGTTGTCTTGTATTCCCCTCTTCTTTTCCAACTTCAAACTCCATTGCCTACGTGTATTTGAAGCTACAACCCTAACAATCCCCACTTGTAACAAATACACAATGCTTCAAAGTTATTGTATCTTTACGTCGCATTATCTCTGTCAGTCTCCCACAACTATAAAAGACCCACGTACTCCTCACTCTCATGAAGAGTACCTCCGCTATTTCACCATGTGGAGTGCACCAACCACCCTTCATAGGCTTATGAAGGATGTGCCCTACCAAACGCATAGGGCACGAATAACAGAGAGACAACCTCTCGCGTCAGATTCCGTGTTACAAGACACCCCAACTCGGAGAATCTCTATTAACACCGGACATAGTTCAAAGTCTTAATGCACCCTCTGCACTAGAAGTCCGTGAATGACACCGCCAGAAAATCTGCAGACTGCTCCAACCCCCATGCCTCATTTCAATTACACTCATCGACATAACCCCGCATATCGATACCAGCACTCTCTACCTCACAAAAGCGACTTGAAGCTTCTTCTACCATATCACAAAGAATCCTCGCCGCAGCAACATCTTGCTTTCTAGGATCCCTTTCATTATCAGCAACTCTCACTAAATATGCAACCTCCTCAGAATCTGCCCCACAACTGAAAGAACTCGGTTGCACCCCACACAACCTACTACTCGATTCTGGCTGAGAGTCAACTACAGGAGAAACACCCCTCACGCAAGCAAATACTGTGTTTCTTCATGCTTCGCTCTTCCCTCTTGCTATCACTAAAGATAGAAGTAACAATGACTGTCGCCTTTCTAAAAACTTCAATCTTGCACCTTCCTTCTGGTTGTAAACCAGATAGTAATTGTTCATATGTTCTACTACTGAACCCCCTTCCCTCAACTTCATATTAACCAACTTCTTCAGATGAAGAATTTGATTAGATGTCGATAGTTTCTCATACATATCCGTGAGAATCTTCATAGCCTCCTTTGTGGTCTTTGTCTTCAAGATATGAAACAATGCCTTCCTGCTCAGCCCCAACTGAATCTGGCATAGCGCCTTCTGATCTAAATGATTCCAATCTGCCAAGATCTTCGCATCCTTGTCTGCACCTTTCGGCTTCTCATCAAATAACGGACCATCTAGATCTTTCTGATGAAGATACGCTATTATTTGAATCTTCCACATCGCGAAATCACTCCCATCGAACCTCTTGACTTTCGACTTACTATCGGCCATCACGAAACCTTTACTCTAGTACCACTTTAGAGAATCTGAAACCACATGTAGTACTAATAGCGGAACATATACCACAAGAAACAAAAATGCCCAAGAACTGGATGCACCAAGAACAACCACAAAAATTGAAAGATCTCATAAGAACGAATACTCAATAATATGCAGAGATAACCAATATTTCTTATTTTCCAAGAAATACAAAGATTACAAAGAGATCACAAATCTCAATCTCTCTCATTTTGAGGCACTCGACACTCACCCTCTTGAAGTCGTACAATGATAACGGCTCACCAATTCTCTCTTCAGTTCATGTTAGCCCTAAAGTTCACATCTATTGCTATATATATAGCCCCCAAGCAAACCTTAAAATATATACACAAATACAGCTTATTGGACCCGAAACTCGTCAGCCCAAATAACGTACAATACCGCTGCGGTCGACTGCACAAACACGCAGTCGACTGCAATGAGTCTCGCCAAGGCCCGAGCGTCGAGCAGTCAACTACCCACTATGGTTGACTGCACAGTCGAATGCAGTTCAGTAGCCTTCTCTCTGTTGTCTTGTCTTTTTCTCTTCTTCTCCAATTTCAAACTACATTTCCTACATGTATTTGATGCCACAATCCTAACACATGATACTCATTCTCCGCCAAAAAAGAGAACCTACACATATACAAGAGTTCCCCGAGTAAAAAGAACCAACAAATACCTACCTATATATACATCAAAAAAATGGTGAAAGACTATTCTGATCAAGTCAAAAAGAATGCATACCCATGTATGTGTCCAGAATTTCTCCGCCTGCCAATCACTCACCATCCTATTCCCACCTTGTTCTCAGAATCTGCATCGTATGTGAAAGTAGTAACATCTACATACATCTCATTGACCTTCTTTCTAGCCTCAGTACCTGCCATTTGTGCCCAAAATACACTAGTAGCTTTTACCACGTTTCATACTTATTGATGTATGAGAGGTTTGTGTGTAGGTCTAAAAATTCTATTGTTCATTTCTAACCAGATTGCCCAACAGGTAGCTACTACTCCAATCCCCAAAGCTCAATGTTGCTCCTGCAGACATTGAGCTCCCTCCAAGATCCACAAACAAACTGAACGAAGTCCAACAGGGGAGCAGATATACAGAATTTGCACAACAAATTCTCACAAAACGGTAATGCATATCGGCATGTCATGAACAGATGGCCTACAATCTTCCTATCATGGTCGCACATGACACATTCTCCCAGGCCTTGCCAATTGCGTCTGGCCAAATTATCCATAGTTAGAATGACGTTCCGGATAGCCAGCCAGTCGAAGGCACAAACATTCAGCGGGACCTTAACCTTTCAGACTGGTTTATGCATTTGTATTCCCCCATCATTGATTAAATCATATGCAGATTTTACCGAGAACTTTTCACATTTTCCATCCTCCCATATGATCGTGTCTTGATGGTCCTGCCCTTGAAGTTTTCAATCTTGTAAGAACTGAATGAATTTCTTTTTCTGGTTCTCAGAATCTGCATCGTATGTGAAAGTAGTAACATCTACATACATCTCATTGACCATCTTTCTAGCCTCAGTACCTGCCATTTGTGCCCAAAATACACTAGTAGCTTTTACCATGTTTCATACTTATTGATGCATGAGATGTTTGTGTGTAGGTCTAAAAATTCTATTGTTCATTTCTAACCAGATTGCCCAACAGGTAGCTACTACTCCAATCCCCAAAGCTCAATGTTGCTCCTGCAGACATTGAGCTCCCTCCAAGATCCACAAACAAACTGAACGAAGTCCAACAGGGGAGCAGATATACAGAATTTGCACAACAAATTCTCACAAAATGGTAATGCATATCGGCATGTCATGAACAGATGGTCCACAATCTTCCTATCATGGTCGCACATGACACATTCTCCCAGGCCTTGCCAATTGCGTCTAGCCAAATTATCCATAGTTAGAATGACGTTTCGGATAGCCAGCCAGTCGAAGGCACAAACATTCAGCGGGACCTTAACCTTTCAGACTGGTTTATGCATCTGTATTCCCCCATCATTGATTAAATCATATGCAGATTTTACCGAGAACTTTTCACATTTTCCATCCTCCCATATGATCGTGTCTTGATGGTCCTGCCCTTGAAGTTTTCAATCTTGTAAGAACTGAATGAATTTCCTTTTCTGGTTCCTCGCCTCCCTGCTTACTTGCCCATTCATTCTTAGACTCCAGGCTTGGTTCCACCACTGTCTCACCACCCAATCATTCTTATATGCTACGTACTTATATGCCTCTGAGAATCTTCTCGTTAGGTTATTGGGGCCGCATGACCTGCCTTTCCAAAAGCAAAATATCTGCTCCGTTTCCAATACAAAATGTTATTACAGCTAGGGAAATTCTTTTGTGAGCGAAATTCCCCGCCAAAAGCCGAACATTGACGCAATATTCTTCGACTTTCATTGCAAGCTTATGTTTCTAAGATAAACTACCTTGACTAAGGTTGCCCATTTTTCCTTCTTGCGTGTGTTGAGTTTCCACCACCACTTGCATAATAGCGCTTGACGTATTTTTCGAAGGTTGATAACTCCCAACCCTCTGAACTCCTTTTATCTGCAAACCAACCCCCATTTGATTAGTATATATTGTTTCTCGTCTGCACTAGACCCATTCCAAAGGAATCAACGTCTTAACCTATATATATTTTTTGTAACTCAAACTGGTATCTCAAAGAAATACAACAAGTGGGGTGATATTGAGTTGATCACCGAATTTAGCATAACCAAGCGACCACCGTAAGAGAGCATCTTCTATTTCCATCATTCTAGCCTATTAGCATTTCTCTCTATATTTGTTCCAGTCCTCCCTTCTTAGAATCCCGCTTCTTATTGGCAAGCCCAAGTACTTGAGTGGTAAAAACTGTACCGGGCAATTCAGTATAATTGCAAGCATAGGACTGTTCTCCCCAATGTCTCCCAAAAAGGTGATGGGGCTTTTGCGGAAGTTCACCTTCAATTCAGTCCAATCCTTAAAAAGATACAGCCCTGCTTCAGAAGGGCCACGTGTGCTATCTCACATTTCCTGAAAATTAAGGTGTCATCCACATATTGAACATCCATTACAACGGGATACTCTCCTACTCAAATTCAATCCATTAATTAATCTCTTCTCACTGTATGATTTCAATATCCTAAGTTGTATGCTACCAGTGTGAACAACAAAGGGGATAGAGCACATCAGAGCATTATAAGAAAGAATCTTTACGATTTATTGGACGAAGAGAGATACTTGCTCTTAATTAAACTGGTAGCTTCTCATATTTTTTATGACCATAATAGCAGGCAGACAAGCAAATTTCTTATATATAGTGGATGGACTTTAAAGAAATAAAAAATGCTGCAAATGAATTTTTATTACTAACTACTAAAAAAAAATTAAAATATGTAGACTAGTCATATATATACGTCTTACAGGAATTCATGAATTTTGATTACTAACTACTAAAAAAAAGTATGTAGATTTGTCAAATATATACGTCTTATAGGAATTCACAACTAATTGGGTTTCAAGCTGAAAAACATATAAATATTTAACAGTAAGACAATGTTCAAACAGGTTTCCTCCTTCACTAAAATTGTTGAATTCAACTCTGACACTGAGAACGTCTCTGAAAATTTGAAAATTAGCCTATGATCTTGGTAGCAATTGTTTATAATAAAAAGGAGAAAAGAAAAGCATAATAAAAAATAAAAGATCAACATCCCGGAAGTAAAGGAAAATCAAAATAAGTCAAATCTTTGGTAATTAGTTGTACATCATATAAGTGTGAAAGCATCTTCGCAACGTAAAAGTCCTCATTCAGCATTATAAAAAAAGAGTTATATATAAAACCCAAGACGTAATTAGTAAATTAAAAATTATTATTAACATATAGTATAAAGAAAGAAATAATACTTAATTGGATGTATATACTTGAATACAATACCTCTTATATATAGAAGAGGACAACAAGGAATTCTTTTACCTATGTGAAACTAAACTAAGCACTACTTTAACACTCCCTCTTAAACAGGTGCATAGATATTGTCGAACCCAATCTTGCCCAAGAAGGTTTGAAAAAACTTAGGAGATAGTAATTTAGTTAGGATATCAGCAAACTGTCCACCGGACTTGACATATAAGAATAAAATCACTTTCTTCTCTCATTCATCACGAATGAAGTGATAATCGACTTCGATATATTGTGTGCGCTCATGAAACACTGGATTTTCATAAATATGTATAGCAACCAAGTTGTCGCAATAGAATGGAACTTGAGATGATAATGTAATTGCCAAGTCTCAAAGAAGAGGTCTTAGCCATAAAACTTTAGAAACAAAATATCTAATGGCTCGGTATTCAGACTCTGCACTTGATTTAGCGACAATAAGTTGCTTCTTGCTTTTCGAAGAAACCAGATTCCCTCCAAAAAACACAAAATACTCACTAGTTCCTGCCCAGTCAGTATCAGAATAACTTCATAAAAAAAGTGATTCACCATGATTGAAGAGAAGTCCTTGCTCTAAACCTTCTTAAGATAGCGAAGAATGTGAACTAGTTTACCAATGAGTGATGGTTGATGCATGCATAAACTGGCTAACTCGAGTAGTCACCAAGAGATACATGAGTTTGCCAATCACTGCAATCAGCTTGCGATATCGTCCTAGATAAGAGAACAATGCATCATTGGAGAAAGATAAAAACTTAATATTGAGATCCATAGGTATGTCACTGGGACGACAACTCATCACTCATGTCTCAGTAAGAATATCAAGAACATATTCCATTTGTGAAAGAAGGATATCATCCTTCGTGCGTGCAACATCAATGTCAAGTATCGAAGTGGACTAAGATCTTTTGTTTGAAAAGTTTGTGCTGATTGCTGCTTGATGTCTGCAATACCCTGCGAGTCACTGCCTATGATAATGATATTATCAACATAAACTAATTGGATAACAATGTATTTTCTTCCTTTCTTTGTGAAGAGTGAATGCTATGCCTTACTTCTAGAGAATCCTTATAAGCACACCACTTTGTCAAACTTTTCAAACCAAGCCCGATGAGACTGTTGCGACCATAAAGAGACTTTTTGAGCGAATATACAAGATTTTCCCTTGTCACTGAAAACTAGAAGGTTGCTGCATATACACCACCTCTTTCAAGTCTCCATTTCAAAATGTATTCTTGACATCAAGCTGATGAAGATGCCAAGAATAATTTGATGCAAGAGAGATAAGAACCCGAATGAATGTGAGTTTCGCAACTGAAGAAATATCACTGCATAGTCGACCCTAAATTCTTGTATATATCCTTTAGCGACAATGTGAGCTTTGAGTCTTCAACTGTGCCATCGGAATTATGTTTAACTATGAGTACCCACTTACAACCGTCTTACTACCCACAGGAAGACGAACCAACTGACAAGTATCATTCTGCTGAAGAGCTTGCATTTCCTCTTTCATGGCTGCAGTCCAACCAGGATGCTTCAGTGCATCGTGAACATTCATAGGAATAGAGACGAAATCCAAGAAAGAGGTAAATGCTTGAAAAATTTTGTTCAATTTATAAGAAGAAACAACTTGACAATAGAATGGTGAGTACAAGTACGTTTAGCCTTACATTGAGCGATAAATAACTCATCAATGTTGAGGATATTATAGACAAAAATAGTTAGCACCAGTTGAACAACAGAAGGTATTGCTGGGATGGTCGATTCTGAACAATTCTTTCGTTTCCTTACATAAACCCGATTCGGCGGGGATGGTGGAAAAAATCAAAATTTCTACAACAGCCCTTGGTAAATCGGTAGTTTTAGGAGTTTGTTCAAAACAAGGCTTGTGTTCAAAAAATAAAACATCTATTGACGTAAATTTTTTTGTCCGTGAAGAACAATAGCAAAGATAACCTTTTGAAAAACGTGAATATCCGAAAAACATACATTTAATAGCACGCGGGTCAAGTTTATCAGTGTCTGGGCTAAAATTTTGAACAAAACATGTGCAATAAAAAACACAAGGTAATAGTAAAAATAGATCGTTATGGGAAAATACCAATTTGAATAGGGATTGAATTTGAAGAATAAGAGTAGGCATACGATTGATAAGAAAACAGACAATGAGAACCACAAAATTACAATAAAATTGTGGGACCTTCATTTCAAATATCAAAGAACGAGCGGTGCAAAGTCAATGTTGATTTTTGTTTTCTACCACTCCATTTTATTGAAGAGTATAGACGCAAGAAGTTTGGTGTATTACTCCATGTTGAAAAAAAAAATTATTAAAAATCAAAACTCACATATTCTTTAGCATTGTGAGAACAAAAATATTTAAGAGGTGCAAATTGCGTTCTTATCTCAAAGAAAAATTTTGGAAAAACTTTAACAATTCAGAACAATCTTTCAAGATAAACAACAATGTCATGCGAGAAAAATCATCAATAAACGTAACAAAATAACGATATTTATTAAACATGAAAAAATAACAGAACCCCAAACATCAGAGTGCACAAAATCAAATAAATGTTCACTATATTTATTGACGCGTATTGGGTAGGGAACTATATGATGGTTACCTAACTCACATGACTCAAGATAACTTAAAAGAAGACTCACAACTGGAAACTAAATGTTTGAGAGTAGTAGAAAAATGTCCCAGTCGTCGGTGCCATAATGCAGGACAGTTTAAAAACTAAAAGTCGAGACTGGAGGATCCAAGATGTATAACTCATATTGTTCACAACCAGAACCAATCACCTTCCTCATCGTAATATTCTGCAATACACAGTGAGAAGGAAAAAATCGTCGCTGAACAGTTTAAATATGTGCAAATTTTAGGAACCGATAATAAGCTATTAACTATAAGAACGCCCAAAACATATTTAAGAGAAAGGTCTGAAGAAAAGGAGATATATCTCACCCTTTCAATAGGGATAGGTGAGCCATCATCAACACGCACATGATAATTTGGAAGCAGGAAAAATGAAGTAAGCGATTAAAATAGACATGTTCAGAAGTAGCTGAATCAATAATCCATTGATGTGGGAAAACATGACAAGCATTACCTAAGTGAACAGAGTTACCCGGAGGAGGAGACATCATGTTGCGAAAGGCTTGATACTCTTCAGCAAATGGTATATTGAAAGAAGGTTGTCACATATGTAGGAGTACAGTGAAAAGAGAATGTTCCACAGTGAAAAACTGATGAGTAGTAGGAGGACGACCGAGACATTTCTAACACGTCTCATACTCATGAGATCGGCCTAGACAGGAAGTGCAATGCTTTGTATTGATGCAGCAACAGTCACCATGGCCCCTTGAAGAATAAGAACCACGACCTCTGGAAGATTAGGAAAACTGCTGCGAGTGATCATGGCCTCGGTCAGAGGTAAATGCAGACAAAGCTAGGGTCTCAACAATATCAGGATGGGTAACTCGGGGAAGCTGGACATGAAGATTATGTAGAGAAGGACTAGTGGTCGTAGCGAGAAATGAGAACGAATACCTTCAAAATATGGCGAATATTGTCCAAGGCAAGAACGGCTAGCACAACCCCTCGTTGCTTTTGATGAACATTGAAATCGGCAAAGTACAGTTAACAAAATTACCACACTTCTAAGAACTTATTATATCTAGAGATATATGCATGAATATCGTCACCCAATTTAGTCTCAATCGAATCGCGGAATATATCATACAGAGGTTGCATGTTATTAGAGTAGTACATTTGATGATGAGTGTCTCAGATCTCCTTTGCTATGTCAAAAAAGTGATGGACTGATATACATCTCGGTCCATCCAATTGATCATCATATTGGCGATCAAATTGTCATCGCAATCCCATACTTTGAACTTTGGATCCTTAGCCTCAAGAGCTTTCTCAATGAGGTGATGATACATCTCCCGCCCCTTAAGGATGCACACTACAGATCGGGACCATGTCATGAAGTTGACATGGCCGGAGAGATTCTCAATGGTCATGCATTCAGCCTTCAACAGCGAGGGGGGATCGATTGTGAGGAAATGAGCAGAACTAGATTAGATCTGAAGATGAATACGGATTTAAAGGAGAGATGTTGATTGGAGAGGGGATTAAGAGCGGGTATGTATCACAGAGCAACAACATGAATTACGAAGCATCTGGACGATTAGGATTTAGTCTGGATCTAATTGGGATTTTAGGTTTGGATCAGGATGTGAATTCAAGTTGGATCAGGATGTGGATTTGGGTGTGGAATTGGATGGGTTTTGGGTTTGGATTTGGATGGGTTTGGGATGGTGGCAACAGTAGCGCAGTGGAAAAGAGGCAGCGGGGGAGATGAGGTAGGGTTGGTGGCGGAGGGCGAAGGAGGGTGACATGAGGAGATGGAGGGGGCAGGGTGGTGGCATCAGGCTGGGGATGGAAGGGGCAGGGTGGTGGCATTAGGCTGAGGAGGGCGATGGGAGATGGAAGGGGCAGGGTTTGTACGTGGAGGGGTGGCAGTAGGTTGAGGTGATTTAGGATTAAGGTTAGATGGAATATCAGGAGGAAGAAAAAGAAGAGAGGAAGAAAAAGAAGAGAGAGAGAGTACTTGATTATTATTATTTATTTATTTTTTATAAAAAAACAGAATCAAGAGAACCCTAACTTTTTTGTAGAAAACTTTATGTATAATTTCTCTGCTCTGATACCATATTAACATGTAGTATAAAGGAAGAAATAATGCTTTATTGGATGCATACAACTAAATACAATGCCTCATATATATAGGAGATGACAAAAAGAAAACTAATTCTTTTACCGATATGAGACTAAACTAATCATTAGTTTAACAATTATGAATTAACAAGAAGGTATGTAAGGCAGGAAACCAACAAGATAGTAGCCTCGGTGTTCACAAAGAAAAAATAAAAAAATAAAAAATAAAAAATGGAGGGTTAGAAAGTCAAGCTTTAATTGGGATTATCAGCTATTACTGACCACCCAAAGGGTTACTGCCTCAAGTAAGTTTAAAGCGTAGTCTGATTCATTATCGAAAGATCCAGTTGATCAACTCTTCTTTGTTAAGAGAAGATACAAATCACAACCATATGGTTTATTAGTCGAAGAACTCTAAAGGATGAAGAGAACAAAATTTTGAAAAATATAGTAGGATAAAAGCAGACATCATCTCATAGCATAAATACTTATCCTATCAATGTGGGGATTCAAAGACTCGGACAAAAAGGTCTGTGGAGATTAAAGGTACAGAAGATGCTAATGAATATAGAATCAATCTGCTGGTCAACAACAATTTGTAGCAATGTCTCATATATATATATATATAACAATTTGTAGCAATGTCTCATATATATATATATATATATATATATATATATATATATATATATATATATTGAGCAACTTGCTCATTTAGTAAATAAGCAATTGAAGATGTGGCATACATGTGATTGGAAAATCATTAAAAGGGTTAGTTGTCCAATGTATCACATGCATACCACATAATCAATTGCTCATTTACTAAATGAGCAAGTTGCTCATATCCTTTTTACCCATATATATATATATATATATATATATATAATTGTATAGTCCAGTTAATGATGTCTCATATATAATTGTATTGTCCAGTTAATGTTGGTTGTATGTGAAGTTAACTACAAGGTAGCAAGAAGTCTCAACTGATTGTTAAAGAAAGGCCTCAATTCATGGTAACTTTTGGGTTCTATGAAATAGCACGTAAGTAAAGGCTGAATTCACCTATGGAGATGCAATGTGAAGATATTGCAGTACCATATAAAAACATGACTCCAAAAATGAAAAATACTATAAATTGTAGGCAATAACTTGTACTAAATAAATAGCTATTAAGTCTTCATCAACTAGGAACAATGTCGACATATAGTTTTTATGGAGCGTAAATGGGTAGTTTACATTGTGGAAAGTGGATGACGAGACTAACTTGACAAACATACAGTACATACCTCATTTTTAAGCCCGAGTACCAAGAGCCAGTTATAGATGATACATACATGAATAAATGAGTATCTAATTAATAAAACTACAATGAAGAACCCTCCAATCAATTGCTTCCTAATTTGTACATTTTCTTCACTCACTACACAAGAACGCGACGACACTGTATTAAGATAAATCATGAAGAACGTCATTAAATAACCGAAGCCCCACTCTTTGTATTTCATATAAAGGATATTGTTTAATTCAACAACAGTCTTCTATAAGCTGTTATGGTGCTGAACAGTTTACTAGTTAGGCATTATATGGTAAAACCCTTTTAGTACAAGAAAGCCTTCCAACTTCAACGCAATGGCAAGATCATAACTTAGTTTCTCTTCTTTGATACGTTTACTTCTTCCTAGTTAAATTCATTTTAATTTCTTATTTGGGATTTTAGCTTGCTTTTCCAATTACAATATTGTTGTTTGGTTACTCCTATAAGAATGTATGACAACAGTTTAAATAGGAGTGTTTTCTCTTGACATTGTATTGTTTTAGTCTAGTCTTGTATTGTGTACACTGGGGGAAGGGTGTGGTGGCATCTACTATATATTGTATACCCTTAGATCATTCAAGTAATACAAGCATTTTCCCCCAAAAGTTAATTTTACAAAAGCAGTTCTTGTTCTCAAAACTCTGAATTGTAACAGAGAAAGGGCTCCTATTTCTACTCTAATAGAAATACTTTCAAAAGCAAATGAGAGAAAACCAGTTATCAGATATATTTTTAGGATGGTAACATGCAATAATAAGTATCAATCATAGAAGTCTCCCACAACTTGAAATTTTTGTTAGGGGAGAGGAATGAAGAGACTTGCTATGTGCCAAGAGGTCATAAGTTATGTTGACAGATGCAATATTATCAAAACAAACAAGGGTATCGTAGTTGCAAAGAAAAGAAACTGGGTGCTAAATGCTAACATAAGGGTTAATTTCAAACATACCATACAATCTGAAAGACTAACACTCACTAACGTACAGGAGCTAATAGATAAGGGTTAATTAGCACTTTTTTACATAAACAACATTTGACACTTTTGAACATACACATGTATTCAGTGTTTTCCAGAGAGACCATTCCCTGCTGAACAAGGATACAGGATTCCTGCTCTAGCTACCATTAGACCAAGTTGCTATACAGAAGCTTAAACGGTAAGCGAGTTCGTTGGTTATCCATGTATTCTGCCCTGTTATTCCAAAGAGGATGATGATCATTTGAGGATATTTGACAAATACTAATTACGTACTCCCTCTATAACAGAAAATTCATAAAATTTCTTCAGGATGTATCTGAAACTCACTGACAGCTAAAAGTTAATATCTAATGAAGAATCAATGGAGTTACAGTTGAGTTCAATGCATTTGTAAAATTATTACTTGTCCTGTCCATGCATCTCCATGCTTGTCTCATCCACATGAATTGCAATAAACTTATTGCATAAACCAGTAAAAATAGTTCCACTGCACATATCGCTGGTACTACCAGCCAAAGCTCTTATCATAAATGACCTCACATGTATCGCAGTCTGAGGAAATCAGCCATCAGATTCTTTCATGGTCATACATAATTATCCTCGTGGTTGTATCATTTTCTCTTTACTGCTCTTTGAAATGATTGTCTGGACATTGGTGTATCGCAGATTTTGATAGATCCGCCACCAATATAGCCTTACCAAGCAATCAGCCATCAAATTTTGACAGATCCACCACCAATACATAATTATCCTTGGCTAGCTGCCTCAAAAACCAATATAGCCTTACCAAGCTTCGCGTGAAGCATTATCATGGTCTTTCCTTCACCATTGCTATTATTGACCCTATATTAATATCAAATCCACCATCTTCATGATCATTATAAAGACTTGGCCTTTAAGTAGATTTTGATAGATCCACCACCTTGTGATGAGATCTATCAACTCCATGATAACCTCAGAGTGTAACTTCCCTACAGCTGTAATTATATGTCTGTAACCTTCCAAGTTGTCTCGACTTTGTTGCTTCTTTCATTGGATGCCACTAACAAACAATCTCCGCTGACAAGAAACTCAATTTCATCCTGTCAGCTAACCCAAGCATTAGAACACATTAGACAATCTTAAGAAAGACATGCAATATTAGATGCACTACCACAAACCATTTTTCCATCAAGAACTCTACTTAGATGAGATACAACAAAGCACTGATACCATTTCCCACGCTTCTATAAAGCTTCTGATACGGCGCTTACGATTGACTCCAACATCATCAAAATTAAGACATGCACTATTATCAAACACAGGAGAAGGGAGCGGAATAATATGAATGTGGTTTGGCCTAACGGTATCTACATCTACAGGCAGAGCAGCAAGAGATGTATGCATATACACTAGAAATATGAACTACAAAAGATCACACCTTATCGCCTTGAGAATTTGCGCTCTTCTCAAACACAATAAAAGGTAATATCACCCAATAATGAAATTACATTTCTCTGTGAAGTTATCTCTCCTTTCGTAAAAATCATCAGAGATTACTTGCATGACCTAAATCATCAAAAATCATCAAAAATCATCAGAGTTATCTTCATAGAGGAAGCACTCTTTGTAATTCCTCATCTCTCCTTTTGTCCTCCTATGATGGAATTCTCATACTTTCACACCATACCCTTCTCTATTTCCTCCTAAAAAGAAACCATTATATATGACAGTACTTATAAACCCTCATAAGCTTATACTCATAGAGCATCTAGGAGGCATCCCTTAATCATTATCGTGGAGGGAATAAAAATCACTACATATGAGATTACTAATAAACCCTCATACGTTTCCACACATAGAGCATCCAGGAGGCATCCCTTAATCATTATCGGTTAAACTTCTTAAAAAGCTCAGCATTTCTCATCAAATCCTGAACAAATACCTCTCAGTTTATCCAGAAAAAATGCTGGTCAACATGTAAATTAACTGATCTTCTCCAGTCATGAAAAGCAACAGAAGATATGGCATAAGATTTAGCTAGTAATGACTATATGGGAACAAGTAAATTTAGTTTCCTTGCAAATTTGATGAGCAAATAATAACCGAGTTTAAACAGATATATAAATTCCATCTCTCAGCAAAATTGAAGAAACAATAATCCCATTTTTTATTAAAATTTTCCTTTTTTTTTCTATTTTTGTTTACGGCATTCAACTCTAACAATTTCTCTTTTTATGAAACAAACACCAAATCTTAGGCTGTCTAAATCCAATTTCATCTATGAAAGCTCATCATAGTTTTCAATCCTTCATAAAGTCCCTCGAATATTGTTTATTTTTAGCATTTTAAATAAAACCATTACAGGGTATAGGCCTCCCTCAATTTTCTACTGCCTGTCCCTTAATATTTTTTTCTTTTTAAGGAAAATGTCTTTCCCTTAGTAGCAGGCCACTATGTTATGTGTATAATTACTTTCCTTTGTCTTGCTATTATTTTTCTGATCCGGTATTTTTCTGCCTCTCATTTAGGAAAGTTGTGTAACCATCTCTTGCTTTCAACAAATTAGAGTTTTGAGAATTTAATTAAATAAATTAATTGTTTATCAACGTACGTGATAATAAAGAATTAGGGAAACTGTATCAAATGCCTTATTTAGGTGCCTCATTGTCTTTTATACTCAATTAAGAATTTACAGATATATTTGTAGGTTTAAAGCCTTTATACAGTTTAATTCCGTATGTATCAGTATTAAGCCAAGGTACACATAAGAGTAACAATAGTCAAATTTAATATATATATAGCAATTAAGTAAAATAAGTGCATATAACCAAAGAGTACTCACTATTCATTAGCAAAAATAAGCACCTTCATTTATTCAAATATATAGGACGTATTGCAATAGAGGTTATATATGATTGTCTGTCCAATCTAAACATTCCCTCTTAAAATACAAAATGCATTTTCCAAATGATCTAAATTGTTCCTTTTTAACATTTTCTACTTTCTGAATGTAGGTCCATTACTTGGTTGGGTTCTTTCATGGATCTAAACACTGTATCATTGCTGATGTTAGACTCATCTCTCCAGTCAAACCATCCCACCACCAACTGGCACCTCGTCAGCCTTCTCCACAACCACTTTCGACGCATCCTGAACCGAATTAATAACCAACCATTGCACTTGTTCAAAATTCTTATAATCCACACTAAGTACCGGCAGAATTTTTACACAACAACCAAGAGTAGTTGTCTCAACTTAAAGTGTAGGACGCCTAAGAGCCTTCGACGCCTTCTAATTCGAAAAGATGTGCTGGTAATTATTGGGGCTTAATAGAATTTTGAACAAAGGCAAGGACAACAATCAGTTATTAATTTGAATTAGAAGGCATTTTTCTACAGTTATGGAAAGGGTTGACGAGGGAGATGGGTTGGACAGAAGAGATGAGACTAAAATAAGGAATGGTACACTAAAATAAGGAATGGTACAAGTACGAGTAATAAATCGTACATGCACCAAGTTTGTAGAGTAAGTAATGGTACATGCACCAAGATTTTGGACCCGCGAAAGAACCCAACCCAAGTAATGAGCTTTACATCTAAATAGTAGAAAATGTTACAAAGTGGAACAATTTAGATGACTAAGAAAATGCATTTTATATTTTACGAGGGAACATTTACATTGGATACATATATATATATGTGTGTGTGTGTGTGTGTGTGTGTGTGTGTGTGTGTGTGTGTGTGTAGATGGAAATCTTCAAGAGATTTTGGAGCTCCCAATAAGAAGATAGATACCATGGCTCTCCTTCATCACGGAGAGATCCTACGACCGATCCGAATAGTTCATTTTGTTAGAAATGCTTAAACAAGTCTAAGAATGCGGAGTCAAGTCTTTTGAAATTCATTTTCCCTTGCAACTAAAATGTTACAAAATTTCACGGCTGAAATATCTTTATTTTTTATAATGAGGTTCAAATGACTTGGTCTCACAGGAATAGGTTGTATAAAGTATTTAGAACAAGATTAATAGTTCTGATCGTTCCTAGGATGGCTCCACTATAGCGAGCTCTCCCACCTTAGGGAGAGCTCCGACCTCTCTTGAAGACCTTATCTATATAATAAAACACAAAGAAAGCTATCAAGTGGTTCTCCTTCAATCCTCTCAAAAATCAAAGGCCCAAATCTAATCTCACAAAACATATTTTCCCCCCAAAAGTTCCCTCTAAAACTCAAATTCAAATCCCCCACTCAAAACAACTCCTATATTTATTTTATTTTATTTTCACTCTCTCTCTCTCTCCCTCCCTCTTCTATTCAAAAAGTTGAGAAAATAATTTTTTTTAAAATTTTTTTAAAATAAAAAATTTAAAAACTAAAAAAATAAAAAATTTAAAAGCTTTAAAAATAGTTCAAAAAAATCAAAAAAAATCGTATAATATATTTTTTGCTGGACCCCAAAAGTTTCTCATATAATATGTTTACTACTTCAATTAATTTGCTCGACCTCCAAAATTATTTTATACGATCAAATAAGGTACACCGTTCCGAAGACGTGTCGTAGGCACGTGTCAACAGGCAAACCTAGTATATATATATATATATATATATATATATATATATATATATATATATATATATATATATATAATTGTTTCTCCAATTTAAATATTCACTCTTAAAATACAAAATGCAATTATTAAACAATCTAAATTGTTCCTTTTCGTAACATTTTTTAACTTTCTAGATGTAGGTCAATTACTTGAGTTGAGTGGTTTAGTGGGTCTAAAATCTTGATGCATGTGCCACTGCTTATTGTGCATGTGTAGTCGATTTCCATTACTTATTCTAGACCCATCTCTCCAGTCAAACCCATCCCACCACATGTTTTCGCCTCATCACCCCTTTCCATAGCTGCCTTCAGCACATCCTAAATCGAATTAATAACAAACTATTGCCCTTGCCCTTATTCAAAATTTTGTTAGTCCCCAAAAATTACCAACACATTTTTTACACTACAACAAATTGTAGTAATCTCAGCTTTAAGTGTATGAACCCTCAGAGCCTCCAATATGTTGCTTAAAATAGGTAAAAGATCAGAGAGATCGTCGCAGCAAATAGAAACTTCTACAACAAATTTTCCAATTTTTTCGTCGTTGGTTTTTCAAAAGTGAGCTTGTTAGATTCACTGGGAAGTGTGCTTTCTTCAGGCGAATTCCGCGATTTGGCATTTGAGAACTTTTATGTTGGAATTTGCCAAAGAAAACCAACTTCCTATGAAATCAGACGAGCTCACTCTTTTTACAACCAACGAAAAGAAAATGAAAAATTCGTAGATGTTTCTCTTTGATGCGACGAGAGCTTTGATCTTTGGCCTTGACTAATCAAAGCATTGAAGGCTCTCAGGCTTCGTACAATTAAATCTAAAACACATACACTTGGTGTTCATGTGAAAAAAGTATTGGCAATTACTGGGGATCACAAGAAGTTTGAATAAAGGGAAGGGCAACAATCGGATACATATTCAATTCATGGGGCCTTCAAGCTGTTATGATAGCGTTGACAAGGCAATAACTGGTAATGGGATGGGTTTGACAGGGATGAGTCTAAAATAAGTGATGGTACAAAAGTACATGAAGTATATGATACATGCGCAAAAGATACATGCACCCAATTTGTACAATAAGTAATACTACATGCACAAAGATTTTAGACCCATTAAAGAACCTAAGCCAAGTAATAAGACATACATCTACAAAGCAGATTTTTTTTTTTGACACAAGAAAGTAGAAAATGTTACAAAAGGGAACAACTTAGATGAATTGGAAAATGAATATTGTATTTTAAGAGAAATTATTAACACTGGACACAGTCATATATTTTCTCACATGTAATACTATATCAAATTTAAGTATTCCCTCTTAAAAAGCAAAATGCATTTTCCAAATCAAATAAATTGTTCCTCGTAACATTTTTCTATAGGTCCCATTACTTGGGGTTGGGTGACTTGGGTCCATTAGTGGGTCTAAAATTCTCGTGCATGCATTCATTCACGTAGTTGAGTACCATTACTTATTCTACACCCATCTCTTCTGTGAACCCCATCGCACCACTAGTTGTTGCCTCACCATCCCTCTTCATAACTGCCTTCAACACCTCCTAGATCGGATTAATAACCGATTGTTGCCCTTGTTAACAAATGTTGTCAAGTCCCCAGCTATTACCACCAAGTGCATGAAACCTAAGATCCTTCACTGCATTGACCAGTGTAGGCAATAGATCGGAGAAATTGTCACACCAAAGAAGTTAACTTTTCATTTTTGTTGTTGTTGTTGGTTATATCAAAAGTGAGCTCATTCAACTCCATAGTAAGTGAGCTTTCTTGTGCAAATTCCAACATAAAAGAGCTCAAACATCAACCTCGGAACTTGCCGAAGAAAGCCCACTTCCTATAGAATCCGCCGAGCTCGTTACAACTAATGACGATGAAAAATAAAACTTTGTTGTAGAAGTTTCTTTTTGCTACAATGATTGCTCCAAACATTTGCCTGATCTTACCAAGGCATTGAACACTCTTAGCCTTCGTACACTTAAAAGCTGAGATAACTACACTTTGTGGTTGTGTGATAAATGTGTTGGTAATTACTGGGGATTATGAGAAATTTGAACAAGAGGCAAGGCAAAAATCGGGTATTCTTTCGATTCAGGAAGCATTGAAGGTGGTTATGGAGAGGACTACAAGGCCAAAGCAGTGGATGGATGATCTGAGAGGAGAGATGGGTCTAAATAAGTAATGGTACACAAGTACTAAAATTGACCGGCACATGCACCAAGTTTTACAAAAAGCTATGTTACATGCACAAGGATTTTGGACCTACTAAAGAAACCACCAGCTCAGGTAACGAGACCTACATCTAGAAAGTAGAAAATGTTACAAAAAGGAACTTAGCTGATTTGGAAAATGCATATTGTAATTCAACAGTGAATATTTAAATTGGACAAACAATTAATATAATCACATGTAATCCTATATGTCAAATTTAAATATTCCTTATGTTGCTGCTTATTTTGGAGTGGGAGCAAACGGATAGTGAGTTTATATTTTGAAGGAAACTACTGAAGATCTAACCTTTGATCATCGCCGTAAAAAGTAGTTAGAGCTACCGAGAGTGGATCTGGATCGTTGATTGAATGCCTTGATATGAATCCGACGGTTGTTGAAGTGGCCGATAGACCTGCAAAAAGCCTGAAACACCGGGATGGCCTCTACAACAGACCCTCCGATGCTCAAGTCAGAACCAGAGAGATAAATAGAGTTTGAGAGAGAAAATGTCAATTAGCTTCTGGCTGAGGAGAGGGAAGGGTACTTACAGGCCTGAGAAATAGTTAGAAGATTGATATGAATCCATTAGATCGATATGAATCCATTCTCTTGTTGATTCTCCCCCTTAACAGATACTCTCTTGTTTGGGGATAAGAGATTTGACTTACAGCCCACATGGGCTGGGTGTCTCTCCTAGTGGGCTCAGTCGCTTTTAATGGGCATGAAAGTGGCTCATGTCTTGTAGACGAGCCTGAAGAAGGCCCGAACCAGTTAAAGAGGTCCGTTATGGTTAATTTGCCTATAGAAGCTTTAGGAACTGTGTTGGAATCGTATGGCCCTGATTTGCTACGATTTTTACCATTATCATTGTTTGTCCAAAATATAAGTTCACATTTGTATGATTGTTAAGTCCTATTTAAATATTCCCTCTTACAATACAAAATGCATTTTCCAATCATCTAAGTTAATTTTTCTTTGGAGTATCTACCTGGGTTGGGTTCTTTAGTGGGTCTAAAATCTCCGTGGATGCAGCATTACTTGTTGTACAAACTTTGTCCATGTACTTGTTGTACAAACTTTGCTTAGTTGTTGGTCGCTTGGAGATGTAGCATTACTTGTTGTACAACTTTATCAATGATGCAGGCAGAATGTTGTGCACTAAGTTAACCTCTCTCACAAGGGTTTGCGGGAGGAGTTGGAATCTCCCCCCATTGGGCCTCCTTGAATGGAGTAGAGAATGGTTATATGTTTTGAGTCTTGGTATTCGATTGGCTTCTCTTGACGCTTATTAGCCCCCGGACCGGAGGAATTTCGGCATTGCTATCTTTCTGAACGAATTGGGAGAGGTAGCCTCGACGAATCAGGCCTTCAAGTTCTTCTTTGAGGGCTCGACAGTTGTCGGTGGTGTGTCCATGATCTCTGTGAAACCCGCACCATTTGTTCATATCTCTTCTTTTGCTGGCCATATTCATCTTGACGGACTATTCCATTTTTTTCAACTGCGAGGATGGCAGACACATTTATTTTTAGGAAAGTGAACGTGTCGAAGCGTGGTGTTGGGAGGACGGTATTGACCTGCGCCGTCTTTCTGAAACTTCTTAGCCCCTTCCTCGGTTGTATTCTTTCGTTTGTTCCCGGAAGGTGACTGTTTCTTGTCTTGAGGATAGAGAGCTTCCTCGGTCCTGATATACTTGTCGCTCCTCTCCAGGAACTTAGTGAAATCTCTGGGTGGCTTCTAAGCTTCTTCGCGAATAAGGCTTTCAGTTCTTTGTGAGTGACGTTGTGGCAAAAGGCGGTAGCTGCCACTGATGAATCTAAGGAAGAGATAGACATTGCTTCGGCTGTGAAGCGCTTGACAAAGTCTTTCACCAGTTCTCCGTCTTTTTGTTTCAATTTCAACAGGAAAGCACATGTTTTTTCAGCCTTGCGGCTAGTAACAAAGTGCACTATAAAAAGATCCTCGAACTGGTCGAAGAAGAATATTGACTCTGAAGTGAAGCGGGAGTATCATTCCCTTACTGATCCTTTCAAAATTGCAGGGAATGTTCGGCACATGAGCTTATCGATGGCGTTGTAGACCATCATGAGAGTTTTAAAACTCTCAATATGGTCTGCCGGGTCAGATTCACCATCGTATGATTCGAATTGAGGGGCTTTGAAGTTCTTAGGAATGAGTGAATCAAGGATGGATTTGCTAAAAGGAGGTCGACTGGGACGGTAAGCCTTGCTGGAAAGGTTCCCCTCATTCTTTATTTGTTCCAGGCGATCTTCTACTTCTCGGATGTGGCGAAGGACTTGGTCGTCCTTCATCTTGGATCTAGTTGAGTTGCTGGATTCTTCTTCTCTCAAAGAGGTAGAGTGGCAGCTCCATGAGTGTCGACCCTGATCTTGAGTACTTTGGATAGCTTGGAGAATGTCATGCTTGAAGTTCTCCAATTCGGCTCTAGTGACTGGGGCTTCTTGCTCTTCGTTTCTCTCAAAATGCTTTCGACTCTCATGAGTCGGGTTTTTTTCTGTAGTGCACCCCTTATCTTGATTTCTGCCTTTGGGGAGAGTTGCTTCTCCGGTTCACTTGACGTTCTAAACGGGAGACCTTGATCCGGGTATGTCTCTCATCCAAACGGATCCATAGATTGGTCCCTTATTGTCTGGCGTTGATGATTTGACAGAGATCTCTTGATCCCCTAGGGACTCGCGAGGCCATCGAATCGCTGGAAGGATTATGGGCTGAGATATGGTCGTGCAGAGGGTGCTATTCGTGACGACTTTGTCAGGAGCCCCTCGGTGCCTCTCTGTCGATAGGAGCTTGATTAGCTTATTGGAGCTAATCTGGCTGATGGACCTGCAAAAAGCCTGAAACATCGGGGATGGCCCAGGCGACAGACCGTCTGACGCTCAAGTCACCAGAAGGAGAAAAAGAGTTTAAGAGAGAAATTGCCAATTACCTTCTGACTGATAAGGGGCAAGGTTATTTATAGGCATCAGAAACAGTTCGGAGATTGATATGAATCCATTAGATTGATATAAATTCTTTATCTCCTGTTGATTCTCCCCTTGAGAGAGACTATCTTGTTTGGGAATAAGAGATTTGACTTAGAGCCCTCATGGACTGTGTGTCTCTTCTAGTGGGCTCAATCACTTTTAATGAGCTTGAAAAAGACCCATGTCTTATATTTGAGCCTGAAGTAGGCCCGGACCTGATAAAGATGCTCGTTATGGTTAATCTGCTTGTAGAAGCTTTAGGATCTATGCTGGAATCGTAGGACCCTGGTTTGCTGTAATTTTTACCATTATCACCCTCTTAGATCATTGTTTGTCCAAAATATAATATCACATTTGTATGATTGTTAAGTCCAATTTAAATATTTCCTCTTACAATACAAAATGCATTTTCCAAATCATCCAAGTTAATTTTTCCTTAGAGTATCCACCTGGGTTGGGTTCTTTAGTGGGTCTAAAATCTCTGTGGATGCAGCATTACTTGTTGTACAAAGTTGGTCCATGAACTATTCAATTCACGTACTTGTGTACCACTACTTATTTTAGACCGATCTCTCCTGTCAAACCCATCCCACCACTAGTTGCAGCCTTGTCAACTCTCTCCATTACCATCTTTAGTGCTTCCTAAATCAATTTAATAATTATTCAAAATTCTCGTAATCCCAGTAATTACACATGTTTTAGATGATCATCAACTGTAGTTAACTATGCACAAGAGGCTTCAGGCCTTGATTAGATCATGCAAAAGATCAAAGCGATGGTCACAGCAAGTAGAAGATTTTACAACGAAATTTTCAATTTCTTCATCGTTGGTTACATCGAGAATGAACTCATCGAATTCTGTAGGAAGTGGGCTTTCTTTGGAGAATTCCGAGGTTGGGCGTTAGAAAGTCCACTTCAGTGGGAATTGACAAGCTCACTCTCGATACAATCAACAATGAAGAAAATTGAAAATTCGTCGTAGATTGTTCTGATCTTTTGCCTAATCTAATCAAGGAACTGAAGGCACTTAGGGTTCATACAAGTTGAGATAACTAAACTTGGTGGTCATGTGAAAAATATGATGGTAATTACTAGGGAATACAGGAATTTTGTAAAAAGACAAAAAGGAAAGGCCACTAGTCGGTTTTAAATCAATTCAGGAGGCAATGAAGGTGGTTATGGTGAGGGTTGATGAGGCGACAACTGGTGGTGGGACTAGTTTGAAATGAAAGATGGATGTAAAATAAGTAATGGTACAAAAATACATGAATTGAATGGTACATGAACCTTTGTACAGTAAGTAATGGTAAATGCAAGACAATTTCCAACCCTCGAAAAAAACCAACCCATGTAATGATGTAAAAAAACAACCCATGTAATGATTCCTACATCTGGAAAGTAGAAAAATGTTACAAAAATGAATTAAACTGTATAAAATCATTAAAACTGTTGTCAAAGGTTTAAACCTGTTCGTTGTAGGCCGTGGGTAGATCAATTGAAAATTTTCCTTCACAATAATCACAGTTGCATTTATGTTAACCTAATACCAAATGGTGTTTCAATGATGAGAAACACGAAAGAGAAGAAATCACACAAGATAGAACAATTTTAATTTATCCATCATCAAACTAAGTTCTACAATGAAAGCACAAACCTTCAAATAGGTGTACATAATTTGATCTATAAGAAAACAAAATGAAAAAAGGAATAAATATATACTTGCTACTTATTTTTAACCAAATAAATAGATGCTAAATCTTATGTCATGGAGAATTCTCTAAGATCCCCGTCAAATCTAACGAGAACCCCATTAAATTTTGCTATATTAAATACACGTTATTCTTTCCTTGTCAACAAGTTTATTGGGAAATTGATGTTAAACTTAATCCTTGATAGAGAATTTTCCAAGAATATTAAAAGATTAATTTTATCAACAAGTAGTGCCGATTAAATTAGAAATTAAAACTAGTGGTTAGTTCGGTGGATTTTCAAGAAATTGAATAAGTTAACAGTCCCAATTAAAGATTCAAGCCTAGAATCAATGATTATACTTGAGCATTCTTAGCAACTAAGATATTCAATAATGATTTGTACATTAGGCAATTAGAAGTACACACACTCAATATTTGTGGATGACAGATAATTCAGATAATATTCTAGAGATGATAGGCAGTACCACAAATAATAGAGGAATAAAAAGAATTTACCGGGGTTCGATACAAGTGTTGCCGGCACAGATGGAGAAGAAGATGCCGCTTGTCGTCGTCAATGGTGTTGTGCTCCTTCATGGATCATCTTCTTGATGTGAAAATTAGGGTCTCGAATTTGAATTGGAGTTGGGGATTAAGAGGGCGGGCGGGCACTTCAGTGGGGTATAGGGGTGGAGATGGAGGTGGGACCTAGGGTTTCTCACAAACCCTAATGTTCTCTTAATATCTCACACAAAAGAGAGGAATGAAGAGCAAAACTCAATCACACCGAAAAAAAAAAATCAATCAAAACATACCTTCTCATTATTCTCAAGGCCTATATATAGGCTCAAAACAAAATCTCAATACAAATCTCCAAAATATTCCACTACAGAAAATAAAGGGTGCAAATTGCAAAACTATTACATATGGCTAAAATGCCCAAAAATAAATAAAATGGTGAAATAAAGATAAATAAGCTAATAAAATAATCATCCTAGACGATGTCTGCGCTGATAGAAGCACCCCAATCGTCCCGAACTAATGTTCTCATCATTCTCTCTAGGTGTGAGAGAACTCGACCCAGTCGAGTCAAAACTAATCCTTCCATCATAGTGTTCCAAAAGATCTGAACCCAAGCGTTGGAGCTCTTCACGATCAATCTAAGTGTCCGCCGACTTCGGCTTGTTCTTCCATCTCGCCAAATACCTATGAATACCACAATATCTGGTAGAGGTTATCTGATCATCTAAAATATTATCCAATTTGTTTGTCAGTGGGTAAGTACTGCAAGGTAAGGAGAAAAATATGGGAATCTCACCAGTGGGCTGCAGGGTAGGCTCATCTATAAGAAGAATTCTAGGGTTAAATTATGGGCCTTCATAGGATACTAGATCCTCAATATTGAAAGTCTTACTTATGCCAAAACCATCAGGAAGGTCAACGACATAGGCATTATTTATGCAGAATTTTAAATAGACCTGCAGCACGTGCATTCAATTTCTTAACGGATCCGGCTGGCATTCTAGACGAATCCAAACCATCACTTCGTCGCCAACATCAAGAGTATTAAATTTTCTTCTAATTTACTCTTAACTTGTAGCTAAAATTATTCCCATTAATTTTCTTGAAAATTTCTCTATGCAAATCATAAATGTGGGATGCAAATGTGGATGCAGATTCTGAGACTCTATGATGTTCTAACATGGGGACAAGATATATAGGCTGCCTAGGACGATCATTGTTTTAAATTTCCTTCGATACGGCCAAAATTTCGGCCAAAATTCATTTCGGCTAGCTTGCCGATATGAAATCACATATTTTATACTATACATCATTTCGGACCGAAATGTGTAGATTTCAGTCTAAATTACCGAAATATCGGCTGAAATATTGCCGAAATAGGTGAAATATTAGCCGAAATAGACACAAATGTTATTGTGAATATATTAAAAGAATTTGTTTTACTTTAGTATATATGTCCTTCAATATAGGACCTTAAGCTACAATAATGTGAGGATTTTGTATCGCTATTGTTTCTATATATGCAAAATCACGTAAGTTTATTAACTAATACATTTTTCCTAATCAATGCAAGTTCAATTTAGTTATATACTTATATTACATTCTATTCTATATTATTGTTATATTATGCAAAAATTTACCGTAATTGATTCATGTCATTAGTTACATTATACTATTTTATATGATAAATGACATGTAGGACATAATATCTTATTTAGTAACAAAAAAAAAATTTATTTATTGTGTATAGAAAATGAACATCCAATATTATCACATTTTTCCGAGATCTCCGATATCTCCGATCCGAGACGAAATACCCCTTGCCGAGACAAGTCCGAAGTTCGAGATTTAAAACCATGAGGACAATAACCATACACAATTTTCATGAAGTTGTGAAATATAGCAGTGCGGTTCCAATCATCTTCTTCGTTTGGTTGGGACAAAGCACAGCTGACTACATTCAATAGGGGTGATTGGATCGACCGAATACAGTTGAAATAGTGGTCATCTTTTTCTTCGTCGAAGTTATCATTTACATTAGGTTCATAGGAAAACTCATTGTCGAGCTCATCAGCAATGACAGCGGTACCTTCTACAATGTTGATCCTACTGGGGCTGAGACAGTTGCCAGCAACATGGCCGTATTCCTTGTATTTATAGCACTTAGTGAGATGATCAAACTTAGAGTAGTCTCTTTCAGTGTTTTTACTCGTGTTGTATTTCTAGGTGGATAGTAATTTGAAGTAGGTTTGCTTAGATAAAACTTGTTGGGGTACTAAAAAGAGGGGAGCTCAGGTCTAGAGGGGTCAGCAGAGGTCATTCTAGAGGAATGATCTCTTGAATCGCTGGACTTGTAGTGGGGACTTACTTTAAGGAAATTGATATCGAGGACAATGGCATAAGCTGCTGCCAAGGAGTCCAATGAATTAACTCATTCCTAAGATCGGCTCGTGGTCCAGCTCTGAACCTAGCGAGGATTTGTTCTTTACTCTCTTTACCTAAGGCATTGCACTGAATGAGGAAGCCGTCAAACTTATCAACATACTCTTAGGTGAATTTGCTTCCTTGATAGAGTTGGTTCCACGAATCTAGCAATCTGGTGTGGAATGACAATGACATATCTCTCGGTGAGCTTATCTTTCATGGCTTCGCAAGTGGCTATGAATGTCCGGCCTCGGTCTCTGCGGACGTGTTCAAGATTAGTTCAGTGTTGTTGAGTTTTACCAGTCAATTTCATTGTGAAAATTTGACCTTCAGGGTTTCGCTCATGTCAAACCACACGAAATAATGGTACACAGCACGGATCTAATCGAGATAAACTTGGGGTTTCATGTGGCCTTCAAAATGGGGAACGTCAGCCTTAACATTCTTCTTGTATTGTTCATCAGGGTCACGATCTTGACGTCGACCGTCACGATCATTCCCTTGAAGGATCTAACGATTAGCATGAAGCTCAAGGGCAACCTTCTGATTTAATTTCACTTGCTCAAGTCGTTAACAAATATTAGCGACAGTTGCTTGAATAGCAGTGAAGGTAATGGAAATAACAGTGTTGTCCATTGGTAAAATTTGGAAAAACGTATTCTAAATGCACCTAAGTTTTTTTTAAATATGAAATGAAGTAAAAATAATCCTAAAATGATCCTAAATGAATGCAGAAACTATAACTAAATGACGCAAGCAATGTTGAAAATAGCGATAGCATACAGCATAGTGTTAGGTTCCGTTAGCGTTAAGCGCAAATAGCGTAACGCAATAGCGTAAGCTATGAAGATTTTGATTTTTTTTATTTTAAAAAAATCAAAATAAAATATCTAAAAACAATTCTAAATTCTAAATAATTTATAATTCTACACATATAATTCTACACATATAACAAACAACAAACAAAATAAGTTTATAGTTAATTAACTTAATTCTACACATACATATTCTATAACATGCAAATAAAATAGTGTTGATTTTAATTCATTGCTTGATTTCTTCTCTAATTAATTTTGTAAATTTGCAGGTTGAAATCAAAAGATTATGCGACACTACTTATGAAGGAGAAGATAAATGTGTACAGTGTTAAAATTTGCATACTGATAATGAAGAAAAATAATAAGGATGCTGATAAATGTTATTCGGTATGTAAACATATTATAGGAACACCTTGGCCAAACATCCACCAATCTGAGAACTATTTGAAGTTATACTTATATGATATATCATTCTGAAATGCATATGAACTGTGTGTGAAGTGTGAACTGTGAAGTGTGAAGTGTGAACTTGATCCTCCCCACTACCCTCTCCGGCTTCAACAAGTAAGTAATTGAGTAGGCCATCATATTCTACAATAAATTCACGCAAAATCTATCACTTATTTAACCCCCTCTTACCCAAATTCTACATATGAACAAATTATGATTGTTCCATTAAATTTACTAAAATTCTACATATAAACAAAGTAACAAACTATAATCAAAACTATAATCAGCTGAAAAAAGGAATGAAACAGAACCCAAAAAAAAACCCACCCAAAAAAAACAAACACTACTCAACAAAACATAAGAAGAAGTGAAGAACTTCTTATTTTAAAAAAACAGAAAAAAAGAAAAAAAACACACTACAGACCCCCAAAAAAACTTTTAAAAAAAACATAAAAAAACACAATCGAACAAACAAAAATACTTCTTCAAAAAAAAAAAAAAAAAAAAGAAAAAGAAAAAAAAAAACACAACTGAACCCATAAACAAAACCCCCAATACCTGTACTGTCGTCGTCGTCGTAGCCGTCGCCTGAACCCCTTGCCGTCGCCGCTTCAGTCACCAGAATCCCCTGACGTCGCCGCTCGCTGCTCCAGTCGTCGCTCGCTGCTCCAGTCATCGATCGTCGCTCCAAGCCTCCAATCGTCGCCACTCTTGTGAAGCCCTAAACAGAAAAGTGAAAAAGTGGGAAAAAGAACGGTTAATTTTCTATCGGGCTGGGAAAGAAAAGGGGAAAAAACCAATACGTGTAGAGCACGTAGCGCACTGCTACATAGCGTGAGCGCTATAGCGTGCGCTATGCACGTATAGCGCACCGCTATGTATGCAGTGCGCTATACACGTGCGCTACGTAGCGCAAAGGGGATGGTTAAGCTTCATAGCGCGCTATAGCGCATAGCTTAACGCGATTTTTAAACATTGGACGCAAGAACTAGGGTTTTAAAAAACCTTAGCTCTGATACCAAAATGATGTAAACTTAATCCTAGATAGAGAATTTTTCAAAAATATTAAAAGATTAAGTTTATCAACAAGTAGTGTCGATTAAATTAGAAATTAAAACTAGTGGTTGGTTTGGTGGATTTTCAAGAAATTGAATAAGTTAACAGTCTCAATTAAAGATTCAAGCCTAGAATCAATGATTATACTTAAGCATTTTTAGCAAGTAAGATATTCAATAATGACTTGTACGCTATTAGACAAGTAGAAGCACACACACTCAATATTTGTGAACGACAAATAATTCTGATAATATTCTAGAGATGATAGGCAGTACCACAAATAATGGAGGAATGGAAAGAATTTACCGGGGTTCGATAAAGTGTCACCACCACAAATGGAGAAGAAAAAGATGCTGGTTGTCATCGTCAATGGCGTTGGGCTCCTTCATGGATCATCTTCTTGATGTGAAAATTAGGGTTTCGAATTTGAATTGAATTTGGGGATTTGGAGTGTAGGATGGGATTTCGTTGGGTTATAGGGGTGGCGATGGAGGTGGGATTTAAGGTTTCTCACAAATCCTAATGTTCTCTCAATGTCTCACACAAAAAAGATGAATGAAGAACAAAACTCAATCACACAAAAAAAAATTTATTCAATCAAAGCATACCTTCCCATTATTCTCAACGCCTATATATAGGCTCAAAACAAAATCTCAATACAAATCTCCAAAATATTCTAATGCAGAAAATAAAGGGTGCAAATTACAAAACTACATATGGCTAAAATGCCTAAAAACAAATAAAATGCTAAAATAAAGATAAATAGGTTAATAAAATAGCCATCCTAGATAGAAGCACTTAAATCTTCTCGAACTGATGTCCTCATCAGAAATAGTGAACATCAATTAATACCCCGTACTTAAATAATGATGATGAGCAATTTGCTATGCCACTTGCAAAAGGTAGAAGCAAACATATATAGTGTGTGCAAAATATCCAATACTATTATAACTAGATGTTTCTTAATTATCAAAACTAAAACAAAATCTAGATTACTTCTTACTCAACAACAATTCAACCTCCGTACAGCTAGAAGTAAATAAGAGTACACAATAGGTACATGAAAGAAACAGGAAACCTTCAATTTCCTTCAAGCAGCAACAAATTTTTTCTTCCAATATTTTAATTAATATAATTTTATAGAATGACTTTTAAATGGGCCCCACAATCTTAGTGGTGAAAATGAAAATATTAATTTCTGGGAAAGTAATCTGCAAGCTAAAAAAACTGTGACTTGTGTGCAAAAAACCCAACTTCATAAACAATTTACAAAAAGATACCGCTCAAACGAAAATTAAAGCATTGACAGTCCAATATTAGCAATTAATGGTTCTGCCTCAATCTAAAATGAACCATTGGCAATTTAAGATTAAGATAAAGAGGGGAAAGAAAGTTGATGAGAAAAATAAACTTAAATACAGAAGGTTGATGGAATTGTGGGGCTTCAAGTTGGATGGGTTGATTATTTAGTCAGATGGAAGAAAAAAAAAACTCATTCACATGTAGCATATTAATTGAATCAACAAGAAATTACTAAAGAAGAATACTATAAAAAGGGTGTGTGTCAAATTTGTAATCCAACAGGCAGATCAGAATTTAAGTGGTTAATAAAAAATTTGTGTCTTCGTCACTAAAAAGTAAGTATCATTTCACTCTTTGTCGGATGCATTCTAGCTGAATGTACAGAATTCATATTTTCTTGCTAGTTAAATTGAGAAAATTGGGCAAGATTCAACTACAATAACCAGCATCCTGTAATTGCTGTGTCTATTCCAATCTCATTCTTAGTGAATATAGAAATCAGTTAATGTTATCATTCATCTGACAAATTAAATGTAAAGATAACTCTTAACTCTAAGGGTAAACTAGCTTCTAGATAATAATATGACCATAATTACTAGAACCCAGTTCCAAAACCAAGAACAGAATCCTTATTCATGGAACAAGGGGCAAAACCCGTATTCAGTTGAGGTCATCATTCATCGTGAACATTACAAAATAAAACGTAGAGATGAAATTATAAGTGGACAATGTGCATCAAATCACAAGGCGCTTAACAAGAGAACCCTCCTTGCCAAGGTGAATGATCTGCATGCTTTAAGAGTGACTTCATGTTAGATCTAACATGTTGGGCAAATTCATATTTGCTACTTTGTTCAAGGATTGCTCATTCTTGTCAATAAATCTTAGCCTGACTTAGTTGTGATTTCCATGTAATTGTTAGCAAACATTAAGCCCACAAACAGTATCCTAGCAATTTTGATCGTTCCTATGGGTCCTTAACACTTGAGCATTCATATCAATAACAAGAGCTAATGTGACAACTAGATTACGCAGATCATTGATTTTATTTTTCTCTCACCCATTTCAAGGGTACTGCTCATATTCTAAAATTCTACGGACTAATTGGCATACCCCTGACAGCCAAGCCTCCTAGCTTTCAGTTGTATGTACCCACACAGTCTAATTTTATTAAACTCCTAGACATCCTACAACATACACTCCATCATCATTTCCATTCTTATCAACACAAATAATCATGTTTTTTATTTCTAAAGACATATTTTACAATTTACAAGTGTCTATAAATTTACAGATTTTGCTAACAACTGTTCCTTTAGGAGACTGACTGAAAGTTGTAGAATTGTATACAGAGGAACTATTTGTTATAAGAAGATAGCAGATAGCGTAATGAAGTGACTGAGGCTTCGCAAGTCTAATTCTATAACTAAGTTGCATGCAGTTGTTTGGAAGGAGTGCACTTGTGCATGCGAGCTTGGAACTGCAACTCAAACACACCTTTAGTTATTTCCACACACACACACACACCAAAAAAAAACTCTTTTAAGTTATAGGCTACATTGAATGCATAGCATGAAGTTTAAGTCGAAGTTGCAAGGAGCTGCAATCTAAAAGCATGGACATTTGATAACACATGAAACAACATCGACATGACAAAGCAAAAATTCTAACATATTAAGAGAGAAAGCAAAGTTCTTCTTTCACCCAGCACCACCTCAAAATATGAAACCCTTACCCCCACCAACCACCGTTTCAAAAACACTTCCTCCGCTTCTTTTGCTCAATGAAACCCCACATTCACATGTAAAATCTATGTTTGATTTGAAGTCTTCTTATGAGAAGGCCAGATTTCCATGTGTCACAAGTAAATGGAATCAAGTAGGCATTTTCTTGGCCAAAGTGGTACCGATATGCTATTCAGAAAGGCACGAGAAAAACCTACTTGGGGTGCACGCCTAGCACAAGTGGACTCTAGTGATATACTCCCCATTTATCTTCTACAGGTCACAGTTACAAGTTTAGTATCATAATCATGGGCAATGATCGTATGCCCATAGTGACATATTAATCTTATATAACTGGGCTAACGGCGAGGAGGTAATTAGGTCTAGTCCATTCCCCACAACACACCCCAAAAGAAATTAGAAAAACACCTCAATTTTCGCAAAGCTAATAAAATAATTGAGGGGCGCAGATTTTGAGTGAAGCCAGTCATCACCTACGAAGCACAGATACTTCCAAATGGTCGACGTACCCGTGTCGGGTGCGTATCGGGTGCCGATACTCCTTGGGTACTCCGGGGTGCGTACCCAAGGAGCACCCAATTTTTTAAATGCATTTTTCACAACTTTTAGACACAATTATATTTAGATAAATGCATGAGATCCTAGAGTAATTTCAAAAGTTTGTTGTTTATAATTATGCTCAAACACAAAACAAGACCACCCAAAGATTTGATAGTTAGATTATCATTTCTTTTCTCTAAAATGCTCATAATTATAATGTATTATTATAGTTCTATGAAATGGTTTAAATGTTTGCATTTTTAAGAAGAAAAAGTATTTTTGTATCTATAAATATAATATAAATTATTTTATATTTAACATACCCACAACACACCCGTATCCTATTTTTTTGTAAAATCACGTATCCTCGTACTCGTGTCGTGTCGTACCCGCACTCCGTACCCGTATCCGTGCTCATAGGTCATCACCCCTCAATTTTTGGAGAGGTCATGAAGGATCATAAGTTTTAAGAGGCCATTGGATCTTTTCCTCACAGCTGCCGAGAACTCCTAGAATGGACTAGGATTAGTAGAAAAGTAACAGATTTCTTATAGTGAATCACATTTAACTATCACTCACAAATCAAGACAAACCACAAAACAACTAGCCCATCTAATCAGACTCGAATAACTGCTAATATGGATTTAACTACATTTCGCCCTTCCATCCAATTTCATTCGTAAAAATAATCCCAACAAAGTTTTGATTACTATCATAACTACACACACCCACCAACAGAATTTGGTTTCGATAGGGTAAACAATCCCAATAAGCATAACACACCGACGCTCCCTCAAACATAGACAACGAATGAGCAACATGAAGCTGATTTTGATCGAAACCTACCCAACAATTCTAACAAGCATGGTACATCAAACACAACAACACAATCGACAACAAACATGATAACTCTTCTACTTTGCTAATTACATTCATTCATTCATTCTAACAACAACAACAACAATAACTACCCAATCTATAAATTTCATATAATTCATATACAACAATGCTGCTTCAATTACCTCAACGGAATGTCTCCAACCGCGAAATCCTCCACTTTCCGCCAAAATTTCGCAAATTTCCGACTGTCATCACAATGGAAGCACCGAACTGCGCTTCGTCCTCCCCAATCTCGAAAACCACAAATTCCTCCCACTCTCCGATCCCTCCCCTTCTTGAAACCCCATGGATTCGGCGATGAGGACGCTGGTGTGAGGAGATGGAAGAGGGGTTTGAGCCGTGAGATGAGGAGGAGAGGTGGATCCGACGGTGGAGTGTGGGGTTATATATATATAGAGAGAGAGAAAGTGGTGAATTACTTCTTTTTGTTATAGGAGAATTAGCATCTGTAGTCGTTGGGATCGAATTTTTTTGGTATTTGGCAAATGAAAATGAGAAATATAGCTTTGTGCTATAGTCGTTGGCTATCAAAACTCTCTTTTATTTTTTTAATTAATGAACAGACGGGAAATAATCTCCCGTCCGTCGAAAAAAAAATTGCAAATTTTTCCAGCCGGACGGGAAATAATCTCCCGTTCGACGAAAGTCATTTTTGGCATTTTCTGAATAATGGACGGGATGGGATGTCTTCTCCCGTCCGACCTTTTATTTAAAATATGATAAATATAAAAAAAATCATTCAAAGGACGGGGAATAATCCCTCGTCCGATACGTTTGAAAGGAGAAAAAAAATTCCCCGGCAAAAGATAATATTTCGTCCGATCAAACGAACGAAAAATCATATTTCGTTAGCAATATTTTGGTAATTGCCAATTCGTTTGCCAAATATGACCGACTACTGTAGCGACGAAACCCATTTTTTGGGTATTTGGCCAACGACTACAGCATCTTTTTTGCCAAAATTTGAAAATATTGGCAAAATGGCCAACAACTACAGATGCTCTTAGAAATTTTATTTGTAACCTCCAAAAATTAGGAAAAGTGCAAACGCCAACAAAATAGAGAAAAAAAAGTTTTATAGATTTATTTAGGCTAAATATAAAAAAGGACACAAAGTTTTGGGCCAGTTTAAAAAAAGCACACTAAGATTTTTTTTGTTTAAAAAAAGGACACAAAATTTCAAAAAACTTCACTGGGTTAGTTAGGGTTAGGGTTAGGGTTCGTGTTAGTTCGGAGGGATTATTTAAACATCTGATTAGTTAAGTGAAATTTTTTTAAACACAAATAAAGATGAATGTGGTTTTTTAAACATTAATGAAAGATTAAAGTGGTTTTTTTAAACCCTATCCTAACCAGCCCTAACCCTAACCCTAACCCTAACTAACCCAGTGGAGTTTTTTGAAACTGTATCCTTTTTTTAAACAAAAAAATTTTAGTGTACTTTTTTTAAAATTGATCCAAAACTTTGTGTCATTTTTTTATATTTAGCCTTTTATTTATTCTGTAGGTATATTGTTTTACAGGTAAATGCGTAGATATATTCTTTCTATACGTAGAGCTAAATATATGTTCATACATGTTCAAAATGTTATCTTAGGACATGCATAAAGAACACATTTGAAAGAAAAGAAGCTAAAAGTGGCTTCTCCAAGCTCTTTGGAGCACCTTCAGATTTATCTTCTAACTAAGCTAAAATCTTGTTATTGTAGTTGACAAAAGATTAAAAAAATAATAATAATAATAGTTTCTTGTTGTTGTAAGTATCCTTAGTTTATAGTCAGAAAAAGCAATAATGTCATTTTTATCGAACTTAATTTACAATTAGAAAATCTGAATCCAAAAGGTCTGAACTTAGAATTTGGGTCTAGAATGATTCTTCATTTTCCTTTCATATTCAAACTCTTAACTGCACTAGGCTATATTGTTTGCTTTATTATTAGACATCCCTTAAAAATCGTTAGGAACTCAGGAGAACTCACCTTAAGAGTTAAAGAGAGGAAACCAAAGCTTATAACTATCCAACATTGATTCCCCATATAACCAATGTGGAACTAAATAGAGCTAATTAAGAAGCATGGGATTGGCTCTGCCCAAGTTTATAACTACCAATATTGGTTCTCCATATAACCGATGTGGAACTAAATTTGGATCATAACACAAGTTATCCTAGAAACTATCTGTAGAATATATGTAATCAATTAACAATTTGATATAGTTTAATAGAGGTTGAAATTGTTGGGTACTCAATCAACAATCAAAAATATCTCTACGGTTTTAATGAGAGAGTTGGGGTTTGTAACCAAACAAACCCTAACTTTGAAACTAAACAAACACGTGCAATATATGTTCAAACTATATCTAACAAATATAAACGTGCACCGCACGTGTAGCCCAAATCAAAACATTCAAATATAAACTATTTTTTTCTTATTCAGTATATATTCATTTAATTTGATCACTATACTTTTTGTAGACGTTCATCGCACGTAAAATATACTAGTAATAATTTATCAAAGAGAAGATGATCAAGAAACTATAAGATTGTCAAAACTCCGGACATTCAAGTATATTATGACACCGGTATACAAACTAATGGACAATTTACATGCATACAAGAACACAATCAATCGATACTATCATGACATGAACAACTTAATTGAAGGGTGCTTCATTGGGTTTAAGCGGATGCAAAATAATTGTTGATGATGTCCAGTGTAGCAACATCCTCATGGATCACAAATTGAACACATACAATCTGGCGGATGGAGTTTCGCAACACAAACTCAGAACAAGTCCACATCTTCGATTCCTTTGTCCTGATTAAGAGCATCCACAGTCGTTTGCTGATGTGGTTTGTTTTAGGGGGGGAGTGTGGATACACCAGGTGTGAGTTCGGACTCGATTTGTAATGGTGGAAGGATGCGGTGCCGGACGGTGAGCGGGAGGCTCGCTTCGGCACTTGAGGATCGGCTCGGATCGGGATGCCTCGCCTCGCGTACCTGCAGACGGTCTTGGAACACCGGGGTTGATCCCGGTGGCAGACGCTCCGACGATCTAGTTAGTCTCAGAGAGAGAGTGGCAATAACTAGGATTTTTAGGTGGTGAAAGATTTATTACCTGTAAAGGTGGGAGAGGGCCTGATATTTATAGATAATCTCAATCAGGTTTGGATCCGTTCGGGGGTCGGGTCTGGACCCGAAAGCCCATGGGCCTGACGTGGCAGGAGGCCCAGGGGGTTTAGGGCTGACGTGGCAAGGCCCTCGGTGGTTTTGGAACTGACGTGGCAGATCGTGTGGCCCCTGTGCCTCTGGGAGGATCGGATGGCCTAGGTAGTGCCAGGTCATCCTTATCCCTTACTAGGCTGATGGGGGGACCACGGGACTGCCCAGGATCGGAGGCCGAAGGTAGCGGCAGATCGTCGGAACGAGGCGGCCGGTTTCGTGGGGGCGAGTTTATATGTAACACCCCGCAAAATTGGAAATGACAATTTTGCCCTCATGTGTTACGCACGTGTATTTTATAACGTGTTTTCACTACGTATTTTGACTACTGACTATTTATGCATTTCCCATATTGATTTTTACCCTACTTTGAGTCAACAAAAATATAATATTTCAATCTCCGTATTTTTACGTGCTTTTTATGTGTTTTCAATGCACGTATCAATTACGTATTTTTCCATCTCTAAGTGTGATATTTCTATGTGTATTGATTATTTATTTTACGTGTTCGAACTCGTTTTATAAAATGAAAATTTATTTTTCCCTATTTTGATTAAAGTGCATTTTTCAATTTTTGCACATATGATGCACGCGCTAGTTTTCTATCTCCATTTTCTTACTCTCATTTCTTATTTTAGCATGCATAAGTTTTTATATTAGCCTTCTTTTGATCCATGGACCTAAAGGTAAATTTCTAGCCCATTAGATTAATTAAAAGGAGAGCCCACTAGGATAATTAAGTTAGTTAATTAAAAAGAAAGCCCATGGGACAAGCCCATCAATAAAATCCTAATTTAAGTTGAGCTTGGATTACTACATGACAAGTTATAATTTTTAGTACACATTTAGAACTATAAAAAAATGTATTTATTTGTGTGTGCATGTGTGCATATGCACACTTGGGAGTTGGCCGGTTTTGTGTAAGGGATAGGCCGGTTTTTATGGAGGGAAGGAGGGAGTTAGAGTTTTGTATAGTGGGGAGTGGAAAGGTTGGGAGTTTGGGAGTTAGAGTATTTGGAGAGTTTGAGGGAGAAGTTAAGAAAATGAAGAGTTGGTAAATTAAGAGAGTAATTTATTAGGTTGAGAATTTTGCAAATTAGACCCTCCCATTTTCCTATAAATAGCACCCCATTTCTCCTTCTCTTTTCACACCAAAAACAAAATCAAAATATGAGTAAGAAAAAGAAAGAGAGAAGAGAGTTTTGTGCTTGGAGGCCATTGCTAGGAGGAGAAGCCTTACTAGGAGCTAGGAATCTTTGGAGCTAGAAGTGGTGTTCTCTTTTCTTTTCATTGTTCAAGCTTCACAAAAGGTGGGTGTTCTCCTACTTTCTAATTTTTTTTTTTGAATGTACATGCTAATAAAAGTGAATGAGTAGTTTTGATAAAATAGAATAACTATACCATAATTGTGGTGAGATTGATAGTGAATCATGCTATGTTGACAAATAGATTAACATTGTGTTAGTGGGTGATTTCATTATTTTCTAGTGTAGGATATGCATACAAAAAAGAGTAGTATAAGAAAATATTGTTTGAGAATTATAAGATGAAATTTATGCTAGTATATCATGTTTTGAATGAGGATGATTTTATTGTGATATCATGCTAATTAAAAAGAAGAATTTCTTTATACCATGAATCATGTTAATGTGATTGCAATTTTTGTACTTGTTGAGTATGTGGGAATTTTAGTGATGAATATCATATGATAAACATGCTTTATGATTTATTGACTAAGAAAGAAGAATTTAAAATTTTGTTATTATTGACATATGTATATTTTTTTATTGTTACATTTGGAAAATAATAATTTGTTCATGAAAGAGATTTTGTAAAATTCTTATGATTTGAGACTTGTTGGCATGCTATAAATTCCCAATTTGTATAAAAGAAATTAAACAATTTTCGTAAATCTAGGTATGTCAAATGTGTGATATGTATGAGAAATTGTTAAAGAATGCTATATTTCGACATATGATTAGAGATATGATGAAAAAGAAAAGAGAAGGAAATAATTTTTTTATGAAGTATGTTGACGCATGTCAAAAAAAAAAAATACAATTTTTTTTGTATGAAAGGAATTCCATTGAGACATCCATAATCGATTAAAAGATATGTTTGATTCTTAACACAAAATTTTATTTGTAGGATGTTGGGCGTAAACTAGTTTTTAGAAAAGCATGATTTTAATTTTCGAGTTTGAAAAGAAATGTAAATTTTGTAAAGAAAGGAAATAATCTTTTTTTTTTAAATGAGATATATGCTAAAAAAAAATAAGTTTGGACTTGTTGATTATTATTTAAGATTTCCTTTTAATCCAAAGAGAAGTTTATTCCAATATCCTAAAGGATTGGATTATTGGGTAAACAAGTTTTGTTAAAAAGAAACAATTTCAGAAAAGTATGAACAAAAGTATATAAATACAATGTTTAGACAGAAATCACATTTGGACTTACTGGTTAGCCAGTGAGCACCTCTTATAATAGATCTTGGGTTCAAATCTTGATAGCCATCTTTTATATTTTTTTTTCTTGATTTAATTAAATTACCAAATCTGTACTAATGTATGAAAGGAATTTCGGTTGCTATATTTGACAAAAGTCCACATGGACTAAATGGCTAGTGGGCTTGGGTTAGGTGCTGGCTATGTTTGCCGTAGGTCTGGGGTTCAAAATCCATGCCTCACATTTGTTTTTTTTGGGGTTTTTACTCATGAATGTTTATTTTTAATTGGAATTAAATTTTAGTATTAATATAAAATGAAGTGGAAATATTAAGAGATAGTTTCCTTGTATATTTTTGAAGTATAAAAAGAAATAAAATCTTGAGAAGAGCACTTTGTGGTGAAGAAAAGAAAAGTAGTATTTTGTGAATTGATCTTCTAAAAGAAATTATTCTTGTATCTTATTTAAGAAATTTTTATGATGAATTGAAACATTGTGACAACTTGGATTTGTTATAACAATTCATGTGGTGAAATTTGTGTGCTTGAAATGCATGTTTGTTTAAAAAGAACATGAATCAATGAATAGATCATGAATAGTGTCGAGACTATGTTTATTTTGTGAAATGAATTGAAAGATGAAATTATATAAGTTTAAGTCATGATTATTAATGGGTATATGTACCCATATTTCTTGTACATGAAAGTTTATGATTTAGAGTTAGTAAGACCTCGGTACCGGCGTTATTGAAAGAAAAGATTTGAGAAATGATTTGGAGATAGGGCTAAGGAGCCATCTCGTATTTGTTGATTAAGTCCGGTAGGAGGTAAAACTAATTCTATGAGTGGAAATTATTCATGTCTTGAACTTAAGAAAATTTAGGCACATAAGTGAAGATGTAGTAAACTTAGGAAAACGTAAGTGGGTTGCTCTATATAGTCGGCGGTGGACTCCAAGACTATAGACCCAGTTGGTGGACTGAGGTTGCCCTATGGGAGACGGATTATTATATTTTAATCCGGGACTATGAGGACGGGTCGGCGGTGGACTCCAAGATCTTGAGTAGTCGGACGGATGAGTTTTTGTGTTTACCGTCTCCAATGTATATATATATATATATACTGGGCTAGAGGGTCACATACGGGACGATTCGCACGATGTGGAATCTGTTATAACAGCCGGCGGTGGACTCCAAGGCTGGGATTCAAATTCGTGGAATAGTCTGAACTTTGTTTTGCTACCTGGTAGTTTTCATGGCGAGGGATCGAGCCCTTTATGGTGGAGTACGTAGGCGCTTCCCCCCGGACCTATGTAGTATGGGATGCATAGAATCCGAACAAGTGTGCATTAGTGTCATCCTGGTATAGAATTGTGTGCATTAGGCATTAAGGCATGACATACACTTATGTTTAGAATAATCACCTTTGGCACTTTAATTGTTCATTCAATCTTTTTGTGATTTGTTAAAGTATGAGATCGTTATACTATTCCCGGCATAGAGAGGATAGCCGTGTATAACATTTCGTCAGTTGTAAGTAACTGACGTGCCCACAGATTGACATGCAGGTAATGGACTATTCATGGAGTTATAAAGTGGATATGCTGTTGCTGTTTAGAAGTTAAAGATGTTGTAAATGATGTTAAAGTTATACAAGTTGTATTTCATTGTTGTAATCTTTTAGTCTTCCGCTGTGTAAAAACTAAGTGTAAAGAAACTCTGATGTATTGTGAATAAAAAGTTTTAAATTCCTTGTAAAATTGTACGAAGTGAAGTAAAGATCCTGTGAAATCTCGAATTTATCCTTATTTGAAATTCGGGGTGTTACATTATAGGCTCAGCTCCGAGCTCGTGAGGGTCCAGTGCCGAGCTGGCGTGCTATTTGAGTGGACGCAATCCTGGGCCCTGGCTGGGCCTTGGGTCATTTTTATCCCACCTCACAAGCTCCCCACTCCTGCGGGGGTACGAGAGTTAGCCGTGGAGGAGTATTTTTAGTCGTGGGGAAGAAAGGGAGAGGTTTTCCGGGGGCCTCTGGGGCCGGTGCTGGATGGTGAGTCCTGGTGCTCTGCCTGACCTCGGACTGACGAGGGTTTACGGGTCGGTATGGAAGATGGCGAGTTGTAGTGCCTTCGTAGGAAGGCTGCCCTGGTGCTCGACCTGACCTCGGACTGACGAGGGTTTACGGGTCGGTATGGAAGATGGCGAGCCGTAGTGCCTTCGTAGGAAGGCTGCCCTGGTGCTCGACCTGACCTCGGACTGACGAGGGTTAACGGGGCGGCAAGGACGATGGCGAGCCGTTGTGCCTTCGTGGGAAGACTGCCCTGGTGCTCGACCTGACCTCGGACGGACGAAGGTTAACGGGTCAACAAGGACGATGGCGGGCCGTTGTGCTTTCGTGGGAAGGCTGCCCTGGTGCTCGACCTGACCTCGGACTGACGAGGGTTAACGGGTCGGCAAGGATGATAGCGAGCCGTTGTGCTTTCGTGGGAAGGCTGCCCTGGTGCTCGACCTGACCTCTGGGTTAACGGGTCGGCAAGGACGATGGCGAGCCGTTGTGCCTTCGTGAGAAGGCTGCCCTTGTGCTCGGCCTGACCTCAGGCTGGCGAGGTTTTACGGATCGGCAAGGACGATGGCGAGCCGTTGTACCTTCGTGGGAAGGCTGCCCTGAGTTGATTACTGTTTCACGAGCCGTTAATGGCGCTCCGGGGTGTGTGTGGTATTCCAGCTTCCCAGGGGCATTAATGATGTCCCCTAATAAATGTGGCGCTTCAATTCCCCAGGCGCGATGGTTGGGCTCCCGTCGCTTGGCTTTCCCAGGGGCCATAATGGCAGGTTTTGGGGGAGGCTATATATACCCCACGCCCCCACTGCCATTTCGATCACATCGGGAGTGGTCCACCGACCCTCGGAGGTGTCTGCCTTGGGCGGACGCCTGATACTTAAAAAATTTCTACTCTGGGAGCCCCGAATTGGTGGTTACTCTGCCGTCCGGATCTTCTCTTGGGTCGACGACCCTGATGGGGTTGTTCGCCTAAGAGGGATCGGGACGGGAGGGGTATCGACCGAAGTCCAGGCCCGGGGGATAAGGAGCCTCAGATGGATGGCTCTTCTGTAATCTCTATCTTCCTTCCGGGCCGACAGTTTCTGAGGGCTGTCTGCCCGAAGGAGACAGTGATGGGAGGCGGGCCGATCCGTTTTCCGATAGGGTCCCAGGCAATGGTGGATTTTCTCCCACCCTCGAACAGTTCGGGGTTTCGGCTTCCGAGGCCGTAAGCCCCGAGCTGTTCGCGGGTGAGAGGGGATCCGACTGAGTTCTGGAGCCCGGGGCGCTCGTCCAAGGGGAGCGCCTTAAAACTTTAAACAAAACTTTTCTTCTGTTGACAAGAACAAGTGGTGGCACTGGGGTGTCGGGGCCTTTTTTCCGGGCCGACCCCTGTATCCGGCGGTGTTTTAGCGGGAACCTAGGGGTTGCCAACCGCCCAACTGGGTGACGTCATGGGTTAGTGACGTGAAAATCGAGGAGTGGCGTGATTTTTTAGGAACAGTCTCACGCGAATCAAGGAGCAGTAACGTGAGAATCGAGGAGTCAACCTTTCCTCTATAAATACCCCCCACTCTTCTCCTGTTTTCGCCTATTTCTCTCTCACTGCCTTCCTCAAAAGAAAAACAAAAGCACCTCGGCGTTCGCCCTCTTGATTAGCAGCACCGGCTCGTCTTTCCAAGGCAACACAGGTTAGTTTTAGCTTTATTCCGTTAGCATGTCTAGGCTCAGTCTGGTTCGTCAGATTCGACCTCGAGGGGGGAAGACAACCCTGGCGCGGGGCTCTTAGACTCGACGTCGTGGTCAGAGGACACCAGGGTGTATAATGTGAAGCCCCTTCGTGTCCGGAAGCCATACATTGTGCAGAGCAGCGACTCCGAGGAGGAGGACAGTAGTGATAGCTCGGACGAGGTGCAGATATTGGATCCGGTGTCGGAGGAGGGCAGTAGTGCTGGTGAGGGCGATGGAGGGGCCGAAGTGGCTGAGGCTCGGAGGAAGGGTACTGGGAGAAAATTCTTGGCTCGAAGGCGGAATCGGGGTGCAGACTCCTCTTCCACGGCGACTGTCCTCGAGCCCCTAGCTACCCCTTCGCCGAAGAGGGCCAAGAAGAAGAGGATGCCAAGGCAGAAGGGGGCGAAGGCCAACCATGTAAGGGAGACGTCCCCTGCTCGAAATATAGTGACCGGGTCACCGGTGCGGCCGAAGCCGATTAGGCGGTACCCAGACGACCTCTCCGACAAGGAGTTGTACGGGGTGCAGCCTTCATCGCCGAGTCAGAAGAAGGTGAGGATGGATGCGCTGCCGACGATCCTGGAGGCAGGTGATCTGGAGGTTGTTCAGTCGGCCTTCCACATCGGGTCTGGTTACGAGCTGATGTTACCGAGCCCAAATCTCCATCCCACCGACCCACTACCGGAGTGGTACTGCATCTTCCCTGTAGACGCATTCAGTTCCGAGCTGAGGCTGCCGATCCATCCGTTTATCCGGGAGGTGCTCAATTGGGCGTCTCTGGCCCCGATGCAGTATGGACCGAACTCATGGAAGCAGATGGTATGCTTCGTGTTGCTCTGTGAGGAGAGGAAGGTGCCGCTTCGATTGGATGTGTTCCGCACGATGCTTGGGATCAGCTCGTCGGGGGAGTCCGAGGGGATCTTTTATATCTCTCCTCGGAGCCGGGGGAAGATAGTCCACGGCCATCCGGACTCCATCAAGGAGTGGAAGCAGAAATACTTCGTGATCCAGAGCGTGGAGCCTTCGGATAGGGATGGCATTCGGGCCATTTGGGTCGGGCCGGGCCGGGTTTGACCGGGTTTTGACCGGTCCCGGGCTTACCCGGGCTGGGCTCCTCCCAACGCGGGCCGGGCTGGGCCGGGCTCAAGGTAAGAAACCTTGGCCCGGACCTGGCCCCCAGCCCCTAGTGTGGGGTCCGGGCCGGTTCGCGGGCCGGGCCGGGCCTGGCCCATGTATAAAGGTTTTTTTTAGTATTGTTAAAGAATAAGTATATGGATTTGTAATTGCATAACAATTGCAAAGAATAAAATTTCATAAATAATTGAAGTACATGAATAAATAAAGTACATGAATAAATAAATTTGAACTTCTTGAATAAAATTAAGTACATGAATAAAATTCATACAAATTTGTCTATTTAGCTCAAATCATCAAATTACAAATCAAGGGAATTACTTGAATTTAAAGATCGAGATGGCCTCTACTTAGATTGAAGAGAAGGCATTGGACTATTGTCGTGCACTTCAACTTAACCTAAATATAGAATCTCATCACTCTAAATTTCCCAATTAATTACAATTGATTGAACAACATTTTAATGTAAATTAATTAAATGTAATCGTTCATTCATCGCTACTTGTTGATCCACCTCTAGCTGGTGCTTCAAGTAAGTCTTGGGTCCTCTCTTCCGCTTTCATCCAATCTTCGGCGCATACTAGCATCTCCAAATTTTTAGCTGTCAATCGGTTCCTGCTCGGGCTCATTATCCTGCCACCAAGAGAAAAAGCACTTTCCGATGCAACAGTTGACATCGGTGTTGTTAGCAGATCTTTAGCCATACGAGAAAGAATATTAAAAATTGCTTCATTAGTCTTCCAAAATTGTAACACATCTTCTACATCTTCAACTGCACTTTGTGCATTATACCAATTCAACTCATTAGGTGAATTGGTTCTTGCCTTTTTCGATTTAATAAGATTTAAAACACCAATACTAGCTTGACTCTTTCCTTTTGCTAATATGGAGGAAGAAGAAGAAGAAGATTCAACATTTTGTGTTTGTGTTTGAATAGTGTTAGTTGAATAAATCCTATCATAAGAATCATATAACCTAGTCAAAACATTCTCAAATTTACGAGTAAAAGCAACATGATCAAAATCTAGTATTGCATCGTGTGGGGCATAAGTGTAGAAAATTTCAATTAAATTTTTTGTACCTTCTAATTTAATCATAGGATTCATTACACTAGCTACACAATATAACATAGAAATTGGATTAAAATATTTCAAAAATTTAACATATGCCGCATTAACCAAATCTCCAAAAAAGGGTCATTTTGCAAACCTTTAATTGTTGTCATCATAGTCACAATTTCAAGTAAAATACCACTAGATGTAGATGTATATATGTTTTCGAAAATTGCAAAGTTGCAACGTTAAAAGGTTGTAAAAATTTATATAAACTATCGGCAAAAAACCAAAAATCATCATCTAATATACAATTTTGCATACCCATTGCGACACAAAAATCTCTAAGATTAAAACGATAATGAAGAACAACACCTAATAATTCAAAGGTAGAATTCAAACGATGTCGTACATCTTTAGGAAAACGTCTACATACAATGCCCCTAAGTTTACACCAATCATGAAAAGCTTGATAAATTGGACCACTCAATGTAATATAATGAACACAATCTCTCATAGCTTCTAGTTTATCATTTCCATATTTTAGTGCATCTTGCACACAAAGATTTAAAATGTGACAAGCACACCTAACATGAAAAATTTCGGGTTCCACAGGATCTAAAGTAATTTTTAAACTCTCAATTGCCTTAGTGTTATTGGATGCATTATCAAAACTAATATCAAATACTTTATCATGAATAAAAAAATTATTGCATGCTTCCATAATATGTGTGGCTATAATTTCACCCTTATGTGGGTACCTAACATATCCAAAAGAAATTATTCTCTTTTGAAGTAACCAATCCGAATCTATCCAATGACATGTTACACACATCATTGGAACCCCGTTTACTCCTACCCACCCATCCGATGTCAATGAAACTCTAGTGTTTAGTGATTTTAGTGTTGCTATCAAAAAATCCTTACTCTCATTGTAAACTAATTTACAATCACCCTTAACAACATTCTTAGCAATTTTTTTAAAATGGGGGTTGAAGGTGGTTTGTACAAAATCCTCTACATATTTTTGTTCACCAAACAAATATGGCAATTCACCCCTAATTACTAATTTAGTGATTCCCTTACAAACGTGATCGTGATCATATGTATGACTATCTACTTGACCGGTTTTAGGATATATTTTTTGTTGTGTGAGGTTATCTTTCGAAAATTGTGGTTGACATTTGTTTAAGTGACGTTGAAGTGTACCCGTGCCCGATCCTACTTTAAACTTATATGGGGTTTGGCACTTCTTACATATTTTAAGTCCTACACTCTTATCATTTTGTGAAGGGACAAAATTGAAAAAATTGTGTACTTCCGAAGTAGTCCCTCTTGTTTTTCTTGAGTTTAGAGAAGGACCTTGTTCCGACGGTTGTGGTTCTACATGATCTTCTATTTCTATAGGATTTGAGTGTGTTTCATTCAAATCGGGAAAACTATCATAATTCATAAATGTTTCTTCACTGTCTATATATTGGTTAGAAATGGAAGGGATGTGATGACTAGTAGATTCTTGATTACTATGCCTACCACCACCGCGTGATCGGTTAGAGGCCATTTAACTATGAAAAACTAAAAATGAAGTAGTGAGTGAGTAGTGTATGTTTTTTTTACCACTTTACCAAAATTAAAAATAAAATCTAAAAAAAAATGAGAGAAAGAAGATCAAGAAAACACAAATTATATGAGAATAATGAAGTAGTATGCTATGTTAATTCTACAAATTAAAATTATACTAAACTACCGTAAGAAAGTAGAGACTTGAGTTGTTGTTGTTGAATGTTGATGAGTTGTTGTTGTTGATTGTTGTTGATTTCCTTCCTTCAAAATGTACAAAATTTGATCTTGATCACTTGAAAGAATGTTGATCACCAAATTGGAGAAAGAAATAGTAGAAAGAAAGAGATAGTTGAGTGAATTGGTGAAGAGAAATGAAAGGAATGGTATTGTATTTATAGAAAATGCAATTTTTTTGATTTCCTAAAGTACCCCCCAAAACTAGCCGTTATAAATCCGTTGGGGGGTAGTTTTGTAATTTAAATTTTTTTTAAAATTTCTGGAAAAAAAAGGGGCAGCCAACGGTCGGCCTGGCCCGACCCGAGCCCGGGCGGGCCGGTTCAACCAGTCCCGGGCCTCGAGCGGGCCGGGCTAGACCGGGCTTCCTTGGCAAATATGGGGACCGGACCGTAACCGGGTGTGTGGGGGCCGGTTCAGGGGCCAGCCCGGGTTGGAGGGGGGCGGGCCGGACCGAGCCGGTCCCGAGCCAGCCCGGCCCTGATGCCATCCCTACCTTGGGATATCCCCACTCGATGAAACTTTTACAAACCAAGCTTCAAAGCGCCGAGGCCGAAGGATCTGTAACGCCCCGAATTTTAAATAAGGATAAATTCGAGATTTCACAGGATCTTTACTTCACTTCGTACAATTTTACAAGGAAATTTTAAAACTTTTCATTCACAATACATCAGAGTTTCTTTACACTTGGTTTTTACACAGCGGAAGACTAAAAGATTACAATAATGAAAAACAACTTGTATAACTTTAACATTATTTGCAACATCTTTAACTTCTAAACAGCAACAACATATCCACTTTATAACTCCATTAATAGTCCATTACCTGCATGTCAGTCTGTGGGCACGTCAGTTACTTACAACTGACGAAATGTTGTACACGGCTATCCTCTCTATGCCGGGAATAGTATAACGATCTCATACTTTAACAAATCACAAAAAGATTGAATGAACATATAAAGTGTCAAAAGTGATTATTCTAAACATAAGTGTATGTCATGTCTTAATGCCTAATGTATACCATTCTACCCTAGGATGACACTAATGCACACTTGTTCGGATTCTATGCATCCCATACTACATAGGTCCGAGGGCAAGCGCCTACGTTCTTCACAATACAGGGCTCGATCCCTCGCCCTGAAAACTACCCGGTAGCAAAACAAAGTTCAGACTATTCCACGAATTTGAATCCCAGCCTTGGAGTCCACCGCCGGCTGTTATAACAGATTCCACATCGTACGAACGTCCCGTATGTGACCCTCTAGCCCAGTATATATATATATATATACATTGGATACGGTAAACACAAAACCCATACGCCCGACTACTCAAGATCCCGGAGTCCACCGCTGACCCGTCCTCATAGTCCCGGATTAAAATATAATAATCTGTCTCCCACAGGGCAACCTCAGTCCACCAACTGGGTCTATAGTCTTGGAGTCCACCGCCGACTATATAGAGCACCCCACTTACGTTTTCCTAAGTTTACTACATCTTCACTTGTGTGTCTAAATTTTCTTAAGTTCAAGACATGAATAATTTCCACACGTAGAATTAGTTTTTACCTCCTACCGGACTTAATCAACATATACGAGATGGCTCCTTAGCCATATCTCCAAATCATTTCTCAAATCTTTTCTTTCAATAATGCCGGTACCGAGGTCTTACTAACTCTAAATCATAAACTTTCATGTACAAGAAACATGGGTACATATACCCTTTAGTAATCATGTCTTAACTTAAATAATTTCTTCTTTCAACTTAATCACAAGTAAGCATAGTCTCATCATTATTCATAATCTATTCATTCATAATCTTGGAAGCGGATAATTTTTCTTCAAGAACACAATGAAATATTATTAACAATTTCAAACTCTTACAATATCTCAATTCGCTACAAATTATTCTTTAACACCATAAGAGCATAAACTCTTCAAGAGAAATTACTTCACAACTAATATTTTATTCTTTTTCACAAGGAAACTATTTCTATTCTCAAAATCTTTCTTTTTAAGGTCTCAATTATACATGTAAATCTTAGAACTAATTTTAGTAAGTTCTAAATCATTTATAGGAATAATAGTATTTCTTTCCAAAATTTTAACTTGCTTTTAAAACTCATTAATTCAATAAAACATAAAAAAAAACTCATTAATTCAATAAAACATCAAAAAAAAATAAAAGGGCACCCCTGAGCATCGAACCCGTGACTATACCCAGTCGGCACCCGAGACCACCCGCTAGCCACTAATCCCATGTGGCTATACTGTCACAAAAGGGAAACCAAACCTTCTAATACTGAGACTTCGATTAGTGGGTTAATAAAAACACACAGAATAAAAAGAGAGGAAATAGAGCTTCGAACTCACGACCCCAAGGCTACCCACACTACTACAGTAACGTTCTTAATGAGCTTCTACTAGCCAATGAGTCCCTTGCGACTTTTGCTATCGAAATACATGAAAAATATTTTGTTCAATCTTTCTGTCAGTTTATTAATTTCCATAAAACTCTCCTTTTCATTTAATCTAATCCTTCATTAGATCTAGATTAGACTTTCTCTCTAACAATAGCTCATAATCATAAAATTTCTATTTTGACAAATCTCTTAAATTCAATTTTTATCTTCTCTTTATAAAAAAAGATTTGTTCTTTCCAATTAATCAAAATAAACAATTGTTGTCTCTTACCTTCAATTTAAAAATAAATCTTTTGTGCACCGACTTAATTATAAAAAAAAAAAATACATCCTTTAAACCACAAGAGAGATTTTTCACAAAATTTCGTACAGAATGTACAAAATAACAAATATCATAGTATGATTTATGGCAATAACTTAATTTGTTTTTCTTCCTTACTTCTTAATCAATTGTAACATTTCTATAATAAAAGCATGAATTATCTTCTAATTATCACTTCAAAATATACATTCGCCAAGGATGAAGTTTTAACAAGAATCATGGTATCAATTCTTACATCATAATTTTCTATTATTTAACCACACACACATTATTCATATCATGTATAATAGCATGAAAATCACCTACATATCAATATCATCTCATAGAACTAATTTATAATTTCTAGCATGATATTTCTACAACTAGAAAGTAAGAAACCACCCACCTTATAGAAGCTTGACGATGAAAGAAAGAACACCACTTCTAGCTTTAAGAACTCCTAGCTCTTCTCCTAGCAATAGTCTCCAAGCACAAGAACACTACTTCTCTTACTCTCTTTTCTTTTATTTTTCTCTTATTTTCTTTTGTTTTTGGTGTGAAAAGAATGAGGAATGGAGGGTGCTATTTATAGGATTTGTAGAGGGTTCAATTTGCATAATTACACACCTAATAAATCACTCAAATTAATTTTTTAACCTTTCATTTTCCTAACTCTCAAAAACCCCCAACTCTTCAACTCTCCACCTCTCTAAATCCTATAACCTCCAAAACTTTTCTCCTTCATTACCGTGAGAGTCCACAGCAAGCTTGCTTTCAGAACTGAAGGTGGGCCCACCAGGCCATGCCACGTCACTTGTGGTACCTGACAAAGTTAGCTTCTGTGCTGTATTAATCTTCACGTGGGGCCCCATGCTAAATACCATTCACATTTAATACCATCAAGTTTTATAACAAATGCCATTACCCATATATTAACTTATACATATGTATACACTACTAATATATATATACATATACTACTATTTATATTATTTGAAAATCACGTGTGTTATACACACTCCGAAATTTATTTTGAAAAACAAATGCGTTTACCGAAAACACATGCGTCGCACGTAAAATATTAAAATGCGAAAATCGACTTTATTGATGAAAAGTTATTAAATATAATCGAAAAAAACATAGGCAAAATTATATTTACTAATTTACATATATTTCATGATGAAATCACAACACGTAGAAAGCACGTGCATTATACGTGCAGAAAATCGAAAATGCATTTTAATCAAAACAGGGGGAAAAATAAATTTTCGTTTTATAAAAATATATTTGAAAACATAAAATAAATAATTGAAACACAGAGATTATCACCCGTGGCGGCGGAAAATATGTAATTAATACGTGCATTGAAAACACGTAGGAAACACGTAATATACAATGATTGAAATAATATATTTTTGTTGACTCAGGATAGGAAAAATCAATACGGAAAATGTATAAATAGTACGAATCCAAAATATGTAGTGAAACACATTATAAAATATACGTGCGTAACACCTAGGGGCAAAATTGTAATTTCCAATTTTGCGGGGTGTTACAGGATCTGTCTACCGAGGAGTGAAGACATGTCGAGCATCTCCGTCTGGGGCACAGCATTAGCTGGTCGAGGGTGACGGAGGGTCACCTGGTCAGTGTCGGACTAAGCCCGACCGTGTTTAGTATGTAGTCGTTTCTTTTTCCTTGTTTTGTCGTTCTTTCGAGCTTATTGTCCTTAATGGGTCTTCTTGCAGGTATGGATCCAGAATCGATTAAGGCTCGGAGGTTCGCCCTGAAGAAGCAGAAGGCCGAGGAGGGGGGCCAAGCGAAGAGGACGAGGGAGTCGTCCCAGGTCGTCTCCGAGGCCCCGGGCGACCAAGGGGATAAGAGGACGCGCTCGGAGGTGGGCAAGGAGGTGGTCGCTCCAATGAGCACAGGCCAGGATAAGGTGGTCGATCACAGCAAGGGGAAGGCTCCTCTGGTCGGAGTTGAGGGAGTGGACGTTGTAGTGGAGGAGGTGCAGCGGCCGTGGGCGCCGGCTTAGTCGATACGGGAGGGGGACAGCCTAACTCGCGGGGCCAACGCCATCGAGGTGGTGGAAAAGCTGGCGATTCCCCGGGACCGTGAGAGTATGAGTGGCGAGACTGTGGAGGAGGCGTTCATGCGCTTATCGCAGGCGAGCGTGCTGGTAAGTCCGCCGACCCCCTTCCCTTGAAATTTTTCGTGAAGCGAGCTTTCCCTGAGCCGTTCTTGGTTGCTGCAGGTTTTTCTGCAGGCGGCTAGGGTGAAGAGCCTTTACGAGGCGGCCGTGGAGCAGGAGAGAGGACGGGGGGATAAGTATCAGCAGGAGATGAAAGAGATAAAGTATCGAGCTCGAGGGCTCGCACAAGAGGGAGCAGCAACTGAAGGTCGAGCTCGATGCCAAGGAGGCCGAGTGGGCTAAGAAGGTGGGCGCCCTGAAGAAGAAGTTTGCAAAGGAGAAGGAGGTATTGACGACGACGGGCCAGGACATGGTGATTGCGGCCCAGAATGAGGTCTACGAGAAGGCCCTCAGTCACGTGAGGCACTTCTATCTGACCATCGACCTGTCCGGCCTCGATTATGACTTGGAAGTCAAGCAGCGACCGAAGACTCTCGAAGGGGACGTGCGTGAAGGACCGGTCGTCGGCTCGGCTGCCGACCCGCCTGTGGACCCGACCGACGCAGAGGTGGGGAACTAGGCTGCTTGCTTCCCTGTTTTTGACTTCTTTCTCTTCTTTGTTGTATTTGCCGACCGCGAACTGGCCACCGCATTTTTGTATGGAATTTTATTTTATATGAAAAAGGATTTTTTGATTGGCCAAGTATTTCGACCCCGGATCTTTCCGGACCCTTTTGCCGATGTGTTTTGAGTGGTGGTTGGTTTCCTTTTAGGTAACGGCTCTTCTTCCCGAGGCGGATCCCCATCGCTCTGACGTGGCGTGGCTCCGGAGTAAAATCAAGGTCCTGGAGGCCACTTTGGTCCGCTACCGCCAGGGGGCTCACGATCAGGATGCCGCCTTTAACTACTATCGGGATAAGTTTGAGGCTCTGAGCGCGGAGGCGACCCGGTTGAAGAGGGCAATGGTGGATCGGGACCTCGGAAGCGCCGGCCTCGGGTACACCATGTCGAGAGCATCGGTGCAGAGGCCCTCGTCTGAGAGGCTTCTTCGTGACGTCATAGTGGAGAAAGAGATGGAGATACACCGTTATAAGACAATACTGGGTATGTCTGGGATGAGGACGGGATCGTCCTCGGGAGGCCGGCGAACGGAGGGGGTTCCCTCGGCGTTGCTGTTGCTGGAGCGTGTTCGACCGGTTGACGCCCAGAGCTCCGTGATCGGCGCGTCGACCTTGGTAGAGTCCAAGGACCATCGTGACGAGGAGAGGGCTCCTAGCCGTTCGGTCGGAGTGGGATTACCCTCCGTCGGACCCGAGGGGCCCTAAGAGGTCCCTTAGCCAGTAATTTCTTTCTATTTAGATGAGTGGAGTGGTCCTGTAACGGTCTTTGTCCGTTTTCAGAAGTAATAAGGGAGCATGAATAAGGGGTTTCTTTCCACTCTTTCCTCTGATGAATTTGTTAATTGATTGTCTTGTGGAGTTAAGGGTCGAACCCGTCGATCTGTGGGGGATTGGTACCGGGTTTGGCCTCTTGGGCACCGTGTGGCGTTAAGGCGACTCCTTGGCTCGGAGCCGGTTCTGACCAACCGAGACCTCGGTGGCCGGAACCAGGGTGATGACTCGAGTGCCGCCGCTTTGAGAAATCGATCCCTTTGTCCGGCATTGGGTCGGGCTAACCGAGGCGTTTGGAGTTGACAAAAAGGGATCTCTTTCATACATATAGAGAGGGGCGCTAACGGCCCTTTACATAAGAAAGTTTACAAAAATCATTATTTACATTAGCCAAGCAAAAAACCTATACCCGCTCTTCTAGGAACTTCATTAGGTGCTCGGCGTTTCAGGGTCGCTTGATCGCCCGACCTTCCATATCCACCAGGCGGTACGTGCCGGGGCATATAGCCTCGGCTACCCTGTATGGGCCTTCCCAGTTGGGGGCCAGCTTCCTCTTCTTGGTCGGGTCGGAGACGGACAACTTGCGTAGCATGAGGTCCCCGGCCTTGATGTCCATTGGGCGGACCTTCTTGTTGTAAAATCTCTTGATCCACTATTGATAGATGCTATTTCGGACGGAAAACTTCTCCCTGACATCGGCAACGAGGTCCAGGTTGGCCCTTAGGCCAGATGAGTTGTCTGTTTCGTCGAAGGCCATGATCCAGGGAGAAGGTAGACCGACCTCGACGGGGATCACCGCCTCCGTCCCGTAGGTCAAGCTAAACGGCGTCTCTCCCGTAGGGATCCTCTTGGTGGTTCGGTGCACCCACAGCACGCTGGGCAGCTCTTCTACCCACTGCCCCTTGGGGGAACTGTCGAGGCGTTTCTTAAGCCCGTCGAGGATTTGCCTGTTCACATTCTCCGCTTGGCCGTTGGACTGAGGGTGGCATATAACGGAGAAGCGTTGCTGGACGCCGATTTCCTCGCAGAATTTTCGGAAGTTTTGACCAGCGAATTAGGTCCCGTTGTCCGTGATGAGGACCTGTGGGATTCCGAACCGGCAAATGATGTTTTTCCAGAAAAATTGTTGGGTCTGGCGCTCGGTGATGTTGGACAGTGGCTCGGCCTCGAGCAATTTGGTGAAATAGTCGATGGCGACTATCAGAAACTTCCTCTGTCCGGTGGCTACGGGAAAGGGGCCCACCAGGTCCATGCCCCACATGGCGAATGGCATGGGACTAGCCAGGGATCGGAGGTTGGCTTGAGGGAGCCTCTTGATAGGGGAGAACCTCTGGCACGGGCCGCACCTCTTAACTAGCTCTTGGGAGTCTTGCAACATGGTTGGCCAATAGTATCCCTGATTCAGGGCCTTTCGAGCGAGTGATCTGCTCCCCATATGGCATCCGCCAATCCCCTCATGAAGCTCTCTCAGGGCGTAACTAGCTTCGTCACTAGCGAGGCAATGGAGGTACGGCTTCCCATCTGCCAGTGTGTACGAGCATTTGAAGAGGATGTTGTCAATCATGACGAACCTTTCAGCTCGGATCCTGACCATTTTTACCTCGGCCCGGTTTTCGGGAAGCTCGGCATTGATTAAGAATTTTCGAATGGGGGTGGTCCAGTCGTCTGGGCTGGCGTCGTCTTGTACACACATCGCCTCTTGGTCTTGGTCACTGATTCTGGGCCTTAAGAGGATTTCGATGAGTACCGTTTGGTCGACACCCTCGAAGGAGGAAGAGGCGAGTTTCGATAATGCATCTGCCTGGGCGTTCTGCTCCCTGGGGACCCTAACTACCGTGGAGCAGTAGAAGGATGCTAGGAGTCGTCGGACCACCGCCAAATACTTAGCCATCCGGTCATCGCGGGCCTCGTATTCTCCGGTGATCTGATTGACCACGAGCTGAGAATCGCTGAAGGCCCGAATTTGCTTAGCTCCGGCTCGGTGGGCTAGGGTCAGTCCGGCGATCATGGCCTCGTATTCCGCCTCGTTGTTGGAGGTCGGAAAGTTGAGGCGGAGGGAGTATTGAAGGAGGAATTGGTCAGGGCCTCGGAGGATGATCCCAGCGCCACTCCCGGTTTCACAGGAGGATCCGTCGACATAGACCTCCCAGGTCAGATCCGACCCTTCGACCTCGGGCGGCTTGGAAATGGTGCATTCGGTGATGAACTCGGCGAGGGCCTGACCTTTGATCGCAGTCCTCGGCTGATAGCCGATGTCGTATTGACTCAGCTCAATTGACCACTTGACCAAGCGGCCGGAGTTCTCGGGCTTGTGGAGGACGGTTTTTAATGGCTGGTCGGTCAGTACTTGGATGGAGTGAGCTTGGAAGTAAGGGCGGAGTTTCTGGGCCGCCATGATCAGAGCATAGGCCATTTTTTCTATCTTCGCGTATCTCGTCTCGGCGGGGAGTAGGACTTTGCTTACATAGTATAACGGCCTCTGAACCCCGTCCTCTTCTCGGAAGAGGATGGTGCTGAGGGCGCTATCCGAGGCGGACAGGTAGAGCCACAGCGGTTCGCCCGGCTCGGGTTTGCTGAGGAGAGGAGGGTTGGCGAGGTACTGCTTCAGCTGTTCGAAGGCCTCTTGTTGATGAGTGCCCCATTCGAAGCCCCCTCTCCCTCATAGAGCTTTGAAGAAGGGGAGAGACTTCTCCCCCGACTTGGAGTGGAAGCGACCGAGGGCCGCCAACCTGCCCGTGAGCCTCTGAACTTCCTTGATATTTCAGGGCGGGGCCATGTCTATTATATCCTGGATCTTCTCTGGGTTCGCTTCGATGCCGCGCTGGCTGACGATGAAACCCAGAAATTTTCTTGAGGAGACGCCGATGGCGCACTTGGCCTGGTTGAGCCTCATGTTGTGCAGTCGGAGGATTCCGAAGGCTTTCTCGAGGTCGGCGACGTGGTCTGGCCCTTCCCGGCTCTTGACGAGCATGTCGTCGACATAGACCTCCATGTTGCGGCCGATCAGGTCTTTAAATATCTGGTTCACGAGCCGTTGGTAAGTGGCTCCAGCATTTTTCAGCCCGAAGGGCATAACGCGGTAATAGAAAAGACCCTGGTCGGTGACGAAAGAGGTCTTCGCAATGTCCGGCGGGAACATCCGGATCTGATTGTACCTCGATAAGGCATCCATGAAGGATAGCAGCTCGTGTCCCGAGGTCACGTCGATCAAGGCATCGATGCTAGGGAGGGGGAAAGGATCTTTTGGGCATGCCTTGTTCAGGTCCGTGAAGTCTATACAGATCCGCCATCCCCCGGTCGCCTTCCTAACCATGACGATGTTCGCCAACCACTCGGGGTAGCTGACCTCCTGAATAAACTGAGCGGACAAGAGTTTGTCCACCTCCTCTTTTACGGCTTGCTACCTCTTCGGGGCGAATTTGCTCCTCTTCTGGGCGACCGGCTTGGAGCCCGAGACGACGCTCAGCCGATGCATGATCAGGTCTTCGAATATCCCGGGCATGTCGGAGGGTTTCCAAGCGAATAGATCGACGTTGCGGCGGATGTAGTCGATTATACCTGACTTCAAATCTCCGGAGAGCGAGCGGCTCACCCGGAACCATTTCGATTTGTCCGCAGTCCCGAACGAGACCTCCTCCAGCTCATCGGCCAGCTCAGGATTGGATCCTCCCTTCTTGGACCCGAGCTCGACGGCGTCGAGGGGGAAGACGCCCCCTCCGACGGTGGTCATGTAGCAAGATCGCACCACCTCTTGGTTGCCACGGACAATGCCGACCCTTCGCTCGGTGGGGAATTTTAATTTCAAGTGGTAAGCCGACGGTACCGCTTGAAGGGAGCACAGCCCGGGCCGTCCGAGTATGGCATTGTACGCCGCCTTGACGTTCACCACCATGAAGTCCATGGATTCGGTCCGCCTGATCGGAGCCGAGCCTGCTGTGACGTTAAGAGTCACAATCCCTTCTATGATGACAGGGACACCGGAGAACCCGTGCAAGGTGTATCCGGCCGGCTTGAGTTTGTCTCTGGGCAGCTTGAGGTTCTCGAAGGATTCGAGGAAAAGGATGTTGACCGAGCTGCCGTTGTCGACGAGGATCCGGCGGACCTCAAAATTTGCCATGTGGAGGCAAATGACGAGGGCGTCGCAATGAGGAAGGCGGACGCCTTCGAGGTCCTCGCCGGAGAAGGAGACAGGTAGCGGTTGTACGCGGGGCGAGGGGAGGTCTTGGACAGCGTTCACCTCTCAGATGAATGCTTTCCGTGAAGTATTCGACTCTCCCCCCATCGGTCCTCCGTGGACGCAATGTAAAATGGCATGTCCTTCTACTTCCTCGGGATCGGGATCCCGCTCCTGGCGGTGGTTCGGAATAGGGGTCGGAGGCGAAGGCCTCCGGTTCCTCGTATCTCTCTGATCCCGTTGGCTTTCTCTGGTGAATTCGCGGAGGTACCCTCGGGAGATGAGGGCTTCAATCTCTTCTTTCAGGGCCCGATACTGGTCGGTTTCGTGCCCATGATCCCTATGGAAGCGGCAGTAGAAGCGTTGGTCTCGCTTCCTGTTGTTGCTTGGTCGGGGAGGTAGTCGGACAAGACCCTTGTCCTCGATTTCTAAGAGGATGGCAAATACGTTCTGTGTCAAGGGGGTGTACCTTTCGAAGCGAGGGACCGGAGGTACCCTCTTCATGCCGACTCTTTCCTTTGCTGCTTTTCTAGTAGGTTCGACCTCGTCGACCTTGCATTTGCCCTTCCCTGCGACTTCTTTGCTGCCCTTTGGGTTCAAAGCTTCTTCAGCTCGTATATACTTCTCGACTCGGCTAAGGAGGTCGGGAAAGTCTAGGGGTGGCTTCTTTGCCAAGGAGACCTTCAGCTGGTTGTGCCGGACATTGTGTCGGAAGGCGGCCGAGGCGACCCCGGCATCGAGGGCTGAGACGGATCTTGCCTCGGCTGTGAACCTCTTGACGAAGTCCCGGAGCGACTCCCCCTCCCTCTGCCGGAGGTCGAGCAGGGACGCGCTCGTCTTCTCGGCCTTCCTGCTGGTGACGAAGTGGGCCAAGAAGTTGGCTTCCAGCTGATCGAACGAGAAGATTGAGCCGGGGGGGAGTTTGGAGAACCACTCCCTGGCCGGACCCCGGAGGGTGGCCGGGAACGCTCGGCACAGCAGGGGATCCGAAGCGCTGTGAATCATCATAAGGGTCTTGAAGCCCTCCATGTGATCAGCTGGATCACTCTCACCGTTGTAAGTTTCGAACTGTGGGGGCCGGAAGTTCCGGGGGACCTCCGCTTCTAAGATGTTGACAGAGAATGGCGGCCGGGAAGGCCTTCGGCCTAGGACGGGGTTCGGATTCCCGTCGCTAATGTGTTCGAGGCGATTCTCCATCTCCTGGAGGCGTCGGAGTACCTCGTCGGTGCGCTCAGGGGGAGGAGTCGGGTCACGAGTGTAGCTTCTTCCCTTACTTATTTGACGAGGTCGATCGAGCGTCGTGGCCCTTGGCGCCCCGTGAAGGGCCTCCATGATCTCGTCTCGGAAGCTCCTGAACTCGGCCCTGGTGACCGCGCCATGGTCAGTGGGGTCGGTTTGTGGCATCAGAATTTGGCCGATGCGGCTGAGTACTGATGGCCTTTCCCCGGGCGCAGGCCTGGAATGGTTCGGGGCCGAGTTGGAAGCGGTCCCTCCCCTAGCCTGGTTGGCCCTTCGGTTCTGGATGACCCGGTAAAGGTCGGGTTCGGCGACGTGAGGTGCGCTCCGTTGGGATCCGGGGTTTGCCCTCGGATTGTTTGATCCGTGATTCACGTCGAGGTAGTCCTGAAGAGGAGGCCCGTCTCTCCGGGCCCTGGGAGCCATGGGAGAGCGGATCGAAGGGAGACCGTTGGCGGCGAGGCTCGGGCTGTCGTCCGCACCGAACAATTAATGAGTTTCCCACAGACGGCGCCAACCTGATGCGGTTTGTTTTAGGGGGGAGTGTGGATGCACCAGGTCTGAGTTCGGACTCGATTTGTAATGGTGGAAGGATGCGGTGCCGGACGGTAAGCGGGAGGCTTGCTTCGGCACTTGAGGATCGGCTCGAATCGGGATGCCTCGCTTCGCGTACCTGCAGACGGTCTTGGAACACCGAGGTTGATCCCGGTGGCAGACCCTCCGACGATCTAGTTAGTCTTTGAGAGAGAGTGGCAATAACTAGGGTTTTTAGGTGGTGAAAGATTTATTACCTGTAAAGGTGGGAGAGAGCCTGGTATTTATAGATAATCCCAACCGGGTTTGGATCCGTTCGGGGGCCGGGTCTGGACCCGAAAGCCCATGGGCCTGACGTGGCAGGAGGCCCAGGGGGTTTAGGGCAGACGTGGCAGTACCATGGGTGGTTTAGAGCTGACGTGGCAAGGCCCTGGGTGGTTTTAGAACTGACGTGGCGGATCGTGTGGCCCCTGTGCCTCTGGGAGGATCGAATGGCCTAGGTAGCGCCAAGTCATCCCTATCTCTTACTAGGCTGATGGGGGGACCACGGGACTGCCCAGGATCGGAGGCCGAAGTTCGCGGCAGATCGTCGGAACGAGGCGGCCGGTTTCGTGGGGGCGAGTTTATAGGCTCGGCTCTGAGCTCGTAAGGGTCCGGTGCCGAGCTGGCGTGCTATTTGAGTGGACGCAATCCTGGGCCCTGGCTGGGCCTTGGGTCATTTTTATCCCACCTCATTTGCTATATTTGTCAATATTCCATTTTTAAGCAAACGAGACACTGCAGTCGTTTGCTATTTACCATATTTTGGCAAAGTCGCTACAGTCGCTTCTCATTTTTTAGAAACGAAATTGTGATTTTTCAAATTATAAGAGACAAGACAACATGTTTCGTCCCAATTTTTTTCAATTTTTTACTGGGATCGGACGAGACAACATGTTTCGTCTGACTTTTTTTTTTTATTTTTATAAATTGATCAGACGGTGTGGTTGAAGAGGGGGGAAAAAAAATATTCCAAAAAAAAGCTCGGACAAGCAAAAAAGCTTGTCCAGGTTTTTGGGTGGGTTAATTAGGTTTAGTGGGTATTTAATTAGATTTTAGGTAATATTAAATTATTTAATTTATTTAATTAACATATTTTAATAGTTAATCAATAATTAATCCAATCTTTTAAATAAAAAAAACTAACGGACGAGACATGTTGGCTCGTCTTTCTCAAATTTTAGTAAAAATATAGCAAACAATCACTGCAAACGATTTCGCTTTTTACTATTACTGTCACTGCCATATTCTAAAAATTGAGAAACGCCATTGTGGATGCTCAAGAAAGCAGCACCACAGACAGAGCCGTTATAAAACTAAAAATAAACTGTAATCTCTTCTCTATAAGAGATCATAGTAGCCTCTCAGTTATATTCTAGTATATTGGTTGCATTAATTCATCATGGTTATAGCCCTAACTCAAACTTTCTTCCCTAACTAAAGGGACTTGACCGACTATATATTGGGGTCCGGACCCAACTTGGCCTGGTTCCAATCAGATCCAACCGATTCAAATTTTCAAATATCAACTCCCTACGTGTTAAAATTTAAAAAGTCAATATCAAACCAGAAGTGTAGCATTTTAAGTACTTTTAACGGCAGTTTTAGCCTCACTGTTCACTACACGTCTCCTCAAGAATAAATCTGTTCAAAGCATACCTAGACTGAACATCTAATTCTTATTATATTTTAGATCTAATATGGGCCATACAAATCTCTCAAATACTTAAGATCTGAACCACATATTTTATTCTTAAATCTAATCAAAATCATACAAATCCCTCAAATAAATTCACTTATACCCACCATTGTCTCCCTCCGATCGCCACTGCTTGCTTCCTTTCTCCAAACCCGTCGCCCCCAAAGAATCCTAACCCAAACGCTTTCACCAAATCCCAAATCTCGGTCTCCCTCCTCACCAACCCTGCCCTCTCCTTCGCAATCTTCCTCCTCCCTCTCAACTACTCCATCGAGATCCACAAAACCCTCCACCGCATCGCCACCTCCGCCGCTTCCCTCATCGCCCTCCAGTTACCCGACAACCTCCTCATGTACTCCCTCCCTACTGCCGACATCATCAACTCCTTCTCCAAAGTTGACGTCATTGTACTCGCGAAGCCCACCTACGGTGTCTGCTGCGTTGATGACTTGGCCGCCATTTCCCTCAACGGCAACCTCCTCGTCCACTACGGACACTCTGGCCTCGTCCCTGTCACCTCCTCAAAGATCCCTGCATTGTACTTTTTTGCCTTTTCTCTCTCTATTCTATCAATGTCGATTTATGCAATCCTAGATTGCTAATTGAGAGGATCCTGACGGATTTAATTAAAATAATTTTTTACTATGAATGTGCAATGTATGTGGTCAAAGCATGGTACAAAAGTTTTGACTTCTATGTCAGTTAACAGTTACTGTAGTTACTCATCTTCGCATTTGCTAATTTAGTTATATTAACCATTTGATATCATTTTCATGATAAGAGCATACACAATCGTGAGAGCTAAAATATGCATATATGCATAATTGAAAATAGCATTCTGTTGTTTTGCTGCAGTGGGTAAAAGGCAAAATATAAGAAAGCTGTAGAAAAAACGAACAAATGTTTCGTCCGTCTAAATTTCTGTAAATTTTTTAAAATAATTTTCATTTTATATTAATTTTTAAAAACTTTTCTTAGAAAAATTAAATCGGTGGGACCCACCAATGGGAAGAAACATGATGTTTCGTCCCACGGCGTCCTATTTGTGGGACTAACTTAATTAAGGAACTTTATAATTAATTAGAGCTAAATTTAATTATTGAACTAATTATTGAATTAATCATCTAACTAAATATATAATTAAACTAATTAATCACCTAATTAACTAACTAAATTTTCTGTTAAAAAGAAAAAAGAAAACATGATTTTTCTCCGTCGAAACATGATGTTTCGTCTAAGATTTTTTAAATTTTTTAAAATACACAATATCATCGGACGAAACATCATGTTTCGTCATGTTTCGTCCGATTGAATAAAAAAATTATAAAATGTTACGGACGAAACATGATATTTTGCACATATTTTGTTTCGTCCTTTATATTTTGCATATTGCTATATCCATTCTCATATATAGCAATCTACTGTATCGAAATTGCTATAATATGCATAAATAGCTAACGAATGCAGCACACTTTTCGCTAAAATATGCATATTATGCATAAATGCCTAACAACTATGGATGCTCTAAACACCACATAATTTACTATTCTTTGTTTCAGTCAATTCACACATTCAAAAATTCAGTTTGAGACTTGCATCAAAGTATGTAACAGAAATTTAGTTCTTATTGAATATGTTATACTTGTATACATTTGTAAATAATTTATCTGCAGTTAAAGAATATTATCAAGTTTTCTCCATACAGTAGGACTTCGAATTATTTTGTTTTGCTAAACCTATAGAAAATTAAATTGTAAAAATCTTGGTCTGGTAATTTTCAATTGATGGCGGTCTAGCTCTGAAATTGATTGTTTCAATTGACTCTTGTAAAGTGAGATTTGAAACACAGTTCTCTAATTTATTTGCAGAGGTCTCAAGACATGAAAGAGAAATTTGAAGCTTAGATCCTAATACAAAATTACTAAGGAAACCAAGTGCGAGAATTCTGGCATGATAAAGTTAACTGAGAGTGGGAAATATTATTGCATTGATTATAACTGAGTACATTGTCTCCTATATATAGAGGGAACCAAATACTAAATTGATATACAAACCGATATGAGACTAAATATAATTTAGTATCTAACACTCCCTCTCAAACACACGGTGGGTCAAACAGTGTGAGTTTGCCCACCAAGTAACGAAATTTCTGTACAGTGTGTGATTTGGTGAAGAAGTATGTTGTCTGCTGTGAATAGGTAACAGAATGAAGTAAAATGGTCCCGACTTCAAAGCGCTCACGAACATAGTGGCAATCTATCTCTACGTGCTTCATTCGCTCATGAAAGACTGTGTTGCTTGCAATGTGCAATGCACTCCGGTTATCACAATGAAGAGGAGTAGCTCCTATAAGCGTGATACCCATATCTGATAACAACCAATGAATATGAACAATCTCTTTAGTAGTAGTCACCATTGCCCTGTACTCAGCTTCAGTGGAAGAAATGCAATAACTACATGTATCTTGCTTCGCCATAAGATCAACGAATCACCAAGAATAGACAGAAACTTGTGGTAGACCATCTGGTGGTAGGATCACCTGCCCAGTCTGAATCAGAATATGCATTGAGCTCCAATTTGGAAGTAGAATGCATGAATAATGAGCGAGTGATAGTACCTCGAAGATATTTGAGGATCTGAAGAAGAGCACTGTAGCGAACTGATGTAGAAGCGGAAACAAACGGACTAACAACACTGACTGCATGAGCAATATCTGGTTTGGTCATGCATAAGTAGACAATTTGTCCAACAATCTGTCTGTATCTAGTGGGGTCGGGAAGAAGCTCACCATCTGTATGACGAAGCTTCACATGAAGCTCTAAGGGAGTATCAGCTGATCGACTTTCAGAGAGACATGCAAAGGAGATTATATCTGATGTGTACTTCTGTTGAGAAATAAGTATCCCTCGAGATCCATGAGCAATCTCTAAACCCAGAAAATAGCGTAATCTGTCATGATCTTTCATATGGAACTGTTGGTGAAGATATGTATGGGTGGATGCAATGCCTGCAAAATCATCCCCAGTGATAATCATGTCATCAACATATAATAATAGTAGTACCCGCCCCTATGGTGATGACCACATAAATATAGAGTAGTCATGTGAACTCTGACTGAAACCAGCTTTGGTAATGACACTTCAAAAAAACTCAAATCAGGCTCGAGGGGCCTATTTCAGATCATATATAGCTCGACGCAGATGGCAAACATGACGAGGATGAGTGATAAGACCAGGAGGGGGATGCATGTAAACAACCTCTGACAAGGTACCATGAAGAAAGACATTCTTCACGTTCATCTGGTATAATGGCTACTAATGAACTGCGACAACGACAAGGAGAGTGCGAACTGTAGTCATCTGTGCAACCGAGGGAAAAGTCTCATCATAGTCAATGTCATGCTCCTTAGTAATTCCTCGAGCAACTAGGCGAGCCTTGTGTCGCTCAATGGAGCCATCAGGTCAATACTTGACCTTGAAGATCCACTTGCAGCTAATGGGCTGGGCACCCACAAGCAGTGGAACAACATCCTAAGTATCAGTCTAATCAAATACATTGAACTCCTCTATAATAGCATCCCGCTACTTAGGATATCGAATTGCTTCTTGGTAGGTTTTGGGCTCAAGTATGGAGTGAATGACAGTGAGATAGGCATAAAAATATGGTGAGTAAGAAGAGAGTGTGGCAAAGCCAAACTGGTCAGGTCGACCAGTGGCATCAGGTGTATAACGTGCCGATGGGATGCCTAAAGTGAAACGTGTAGACAGTCGGGCCGGGGGGGGATGGAGATGGTATGGGGGTGAGGTCGGTGGTGTGAGTACATGCAACGGTGTGGATGCAGGTGGTGTGTGTGCATGAAGGTGTGGTGATGCAGGTGGTGAGGGTGGATGATGTTGCGGAGATGCAGATGGTGTATCCAGAGGGGGAATAATAGGTGCCAAAGGAGTGGGATCAATTAAAATGCGTGAAGGTATGGTCGTCCTAATAACCACGGAGTCGAGAAAACTAGCATCCTTGGGAGATGTCAAGTAGTAGGGAGAGTCTTCCACAAAGGAGACATATTGGGAAATACGAATATGACCTGCTACAGACTCAAAATAGCGATATCCTTTATGCTCTTGGCTGAGACCTAGATGGACGAACTTAGTAGCCTGGGCACTGAGCTTTGTGCGCTCAGTGGGAAGGAGAAGGACATAATGGTACACCTAAAAGTACTGAGCATACTGTAGTCCGGTGTGGAGTAATGAAGGGCCCCATAAGGTTTTGTGCCAGATAGGAAAGATGAGGGAGTGATGTTAATGAGACTGACAGAAGTCATGGCAGTTTCAGCCCAGAAAGACCGAGGGAAAGAAGAGGAGAGTAGAAGAGCGCGAGTCGTCTCAAGGATATGATGATGCTTGCGTTCAGCTACACCATTCTGCTCATGTGTGTGAGGGCATGATTGCTGAAAGAGTGTACCATGAGATTGAAGTGTCGATTTTATAGCAGTGGATGTGTACTCATGAGCACCATCTGAGCAAAAGATTTTGATATGCACACCAAACTGAGTGTGAACCAAGTTCGTAAAGAACTGGTAAATGTCAGGTATTTCAGAGCGTTGGCACATAAGAAACACCCATGTGTGTCGAGTAAAGTCATCAATGAAGCTAACATAATAGAGGTACCTTTGTGGGATGGCGTAGGAGATGGTCCCCATATGTCAGAGTGAATAAGTTGAAAAGCATGAATAGACTACGAAATACTTTTATTGCTAAAATGAAGAGCTAAGTATTTTGCCAACTTACAACCCTGACAAACAGATAACGAAGTGAAAGTAAAATTCCCAAGAACACCACTACGAACTAAACTTTTAAACGAGATTCACTAACATGACCTAAGCGTCTGTGCCACAAGTCGGCTTCAAAACTAACAACACCAGCAAAATTAGAAGTAGAAATATAAGCATGAAGAAAATCTAGATGATATAAACATCCATGTCTTCTAGCACGTCCAATTATGTGACCAGTCTGAGGATCCTGTATAATACATTCCAAAGAAGTAAAAGAAACAATATGACCACTATCGCATAAAGCACTAATGGAAATAAGGTTTATGGATAAGTGTGGTGCATAAAGAACGAAAGGCAAACTGAGAGTCCAAGTGTGGATGGATCCTAAGTGTGTAGTGTGGAGTATTGAGCCATCAGTAGTGTATAGTGACGATGATGAAGAGATAAATAGGGTGCTAGTGGTGAATAGTGTATAATTACTAGTAAAATGATGTGAGACATTAGAATCTAAACGTTAGGAAGAATTTATTCTAGGAGTGACAGAAAGGCAAGGGAAAAGGAGCCAGTATTGATGGATTGACCCGTGTGCTGAAGGTCCAGCTGAGCGAGGCGTCGCTGAGGAATATCATAAGGAGCAGAGGAAGGCGTGGGTGGAGTAACTGCCATTGCACGTGATGAATGAGAAGGAAAACCGAGAGGAGGTAAACCCTGTTGCTTCATGCATTGTTGTGCATGCACCAAAAGCTGTAGGAGAAGGATAAAACACTTGTTATGAAGATGATCATTCTGCTGACAGTGGGTGCAGAAACGATGACGATGATCAGGAACACTACGATGGTCAGAGGAAGGAGGCATGGGGCCGGAGCGCGGTTAGCAGAAGGAGGAGGGTCGAGGTGCAACAGCCAGAACACTGTCACTGCTTGAGGACAGGGTAGGAGCTGGAGTGGATAAAGCGTGTAGTCGAGTTTCTTCAGCCACTAGTTTAGCTATAGCAGCTTCAAGATGCGGAACTGGATCTCGGTGAATCAAATGACTATAGAGTGATTGGTACTCTAATCGAAGACCCACCACAAAGAACATAAATTGGCGCCTTTCACGAGTAACATGGACATCACTATCTTCTAATTACTGCAATTTGCGCAAATATTGCACATGAATGTGTAGTGATCCAGAATGTTGTGATCACCCTGATGATCAAGAACTGACTGAACAAGTAGCTGGTACTCACGGGCTCTGCTAGCCTGGACATACTGAGTGGACAACTGGAGCCAAAGAGCCTAAGAGGAACGAATACGTAGCAGTTTAGCACAGAGAGATCGGTCAATGGAGGAGATAATAAAGGAAATGATGTGACAATCATGGTCATCCCAAGTGGCATGGGAGTGTGGATCAGTTGCTTGTCGGCTGCTGAAGCGGTGTCGGTGAGATCTTTGGGACGAGGATTGGAGCCATCATTGTGACCCCATAAGAAATGTCCGAGAAGAGTGGTCTCAATAGAGGCAGCCCAACCAGTCCAGTCTTTGGCAGAGGAAAGGGGGAAGTCGGTGGAAACGGGAAGATGCTGACAAAATTGGGGTTCCATTGAGCAAACACAAGTACCTGCATTTTTTTGTGTGTGAAAGTGATGGCTGCAGCGGCGGCGACGGTGGCAATGGCAGCAGCAACAAATAGGGAGAGATCGGGTAGGGTTGTAATGTGGATTGGGATTTGGGATATCGGGTTGTGGGTTTGGTTGGGATTTGGGTCGGATTCAGGGGGAGGGGGTTGGGGGGAACGGGTAGATGGGTCGGGTTTTGGTTTAAAAGAAAGGAGATAAAATTTAAAGTTAGGGTTGGGTGAGAGGCATTGATGGAGGGGGTCGGTTAAGATTTGTGGAAGGCGGCTAGTATTTCAGGTGGTGAAGTCGACGCTAATGGGGATGCCGTCGACGGTGATTTTGGAAGTCGATTTTGTTTTGGAAGTTTAGGGTTTAGTGCTTGGGGAAGTCGACGCTAATGAGGAAGTCGAAATTTAGGGAAGGCGACACTGTTAGGGAAGTCGACGTCGACGGTGGATTTGGGAAGTCGATGTTGGATTGCTGGTGCTGTTGCTGGTGCTAGCGATGGTGAGTCGACTGCTAGGGTTTCAGGTGGGGAAGTTGACGCTGTTTACGATTTGATGTTGCTGATGTTGGCAATGGGTTTAGTCGACGGTAATGGATTCGACGTTGATGTTGCCGGGATTAGAAAGAAGAGGGTAGATTAGAAATTTGTGATTAAATGGATTTGGGATTAGGGATTATAGTTCTTCTCTGGTACCATGATAAAGTTAACAGAGAGATTGAGAAATATTATTGGATTGTTTATAATTGAGTACAATGTCTCCTATATATAGGAGAGAACCAAATACTAAACTGATATACAAACTGATATTGGATTAAATATAATACAATATCTAACACAGAACAACCTACGAGTTCAACTACTTCCAATGACGGTGCTTCAACATCTGGGGTTGCAACCCTGATAGCATATGGTGTACCTGGTGTTCTAAATGGCAGAACTGGGAGTACCACATCTTCTGGTTTGCTTTCACAAATGTTATCATCATTCACTGCTGATGTGGCAAGGGAATATCTTAAAAAAGTAAAGGATCTTTTATTAGAGTTTGCTCAAGCTAACTCAATCGTAAAATCCGACATGTGTACCCAAAGCTTTCTTGGTCGACTCTTCCAAATGTTTAATAGGATAGAACCTCCCGTCCTTTTAAAGGTAATATTTCATTTTATAACTCCTATTCTTACAAGCCTTTTTTGAGTACATGTTAGTTAAATGCATCTTAACAAATGTAGATTCTTAAATGTATCAATCATTTGTCAACCGACTCGAACTGTTCGGAGAATCTTCAGCGTGCTGATGCAATTAAACATTTGATCCCAAACCTTGAGCTCCGTGAAGGGTCTCTTGAATCTCAAATACATAATGAAGTGAGTATGTTGATTCAAGTTTCAATAACAAAGTTCAATGTTTTGCTCTGATTTATTCTAGATTATATTACTGAAATCCAATTATTCCATGATTAGATTTGTCATATGTCCTTAATTTCCAAACAACTAATATATCTTTTTGTTTATTTAATTGTCATAGGTCCTTAATACACTATTTAACCTTCACAAAATCAATAAGAGGAGACAAGAACAAGCAGCTGAAAATTAGTCGAGTTCTTCCAGTACTGCACTGAGTAATATTTTGTAGATATAATGGAGCCTTTCTTGAAGATAATAACGTACGTCAACTTCGATATCCTTTAATTCTTCTTTTTAATTTTCTATTTTACAAATTGTCATGTTTTAGTGAGTTATTTCTAATTATCTTTATTAGAGATATACATTGTAAATAGAATCACAACAGTTCTTACTAAGTATATTTTCTTACTCTCTCATTACATAATCATGTAGGGAATCAGATTCATGCAATCTATTTGGTCTTTAGCATTCAGTTCATCTCAATTGTTTTTCTACTATTCAATAAATTTACAAAAACACTCAACAATATTAATGTATTTATTTTATTTATGTTTAAGAATTTTTATACTAAGTTGATCTTGCAGGTGTAGGAATTTTTATATTAAATTGTGCTTAGCATGTTTTTGATCCTCCTTTTTCTAAAAAAAATTCAATATTTTTTCCGTGGTGAATTATAGAAACACAAGTTGTTATGTGTAGGAATTTTTATATTAAATTGTGCTTAGCATGTTTTTGATCCTCCTTTTTCTAAAAAAAAATTCAATACTTTTTCCGTGGTGAATTATAGAAACGCAAGTTATTATTTAAATTCATTTTTTCTTGTTTTCTTTCTCGTCTACAACACATTTCTATATACACTATTACATGAAAAGGTTAACTTATGGGAAATAGTATTAATCAGCTAAACTGTCCATAGGATGATAGAAGAATGTTAGTGAATATGGATTGATTAAAGTAACAAACTCTGGTACTTTGCTTATCTCAATGATTGTTGGTGGACTGCGTAATGTCCCACTATCGTGTTTAGTTATTGCTACAATGCTGCAATTTCATATTGAACAAAAGAGTTAGCTTTCCTTCAAAAAAACCAAAAGAGTTGGCTATGGTATGTAATAATATTAGCCGAATACCCATATACTCTTTTGATGTCGATACTGAGTTAGAAATTTTTTTTCTCTTTTTCTGCTAAATAAAGTCATTTTATTTCTGTAATACATCTAGACTGGAGCTACCATAAAACTTTAGTCCATGCACCTGTTAGCTATTGCCTATTGATCATATTTAATTAGGAGTTTGTCTTTATTATATTCACCAAAGTAGTAATGAATCATTATTAATATGTACTTTTCTTTTTTCCTTTTATTTTTGGAGGTGGAAGTTTAAGAGTGAAAATAATATTGCATTTTAGATCTTATGCAAATTCTGCCTATTAATATTGAGAATGTTGCACAAAGTGAGAATGATTCTTAGGAGGACAAGCTAAGATTTTAGAATAGGAGATGCTGCAGAGGTTTGTAAAAGTGTAGGTTTTCTTTTCATTTCTTTTTTTTTCTTTTTTTTAAAAACTAATTGTGCAAGAAAACTATACTCTTTTCTTGATTATCGCATAACTTATTGGTCAATGTATCTGTATGTAGATGAATATTTTTGGTGGGTCGATTCCTTTGTTGCCTTTTGGGAGAGGGAGATAGGGGTGGCTAGTGTTGGCTTCCTTTTGAAAGACTCCCATGATATTAGTGGGGACAATAGTGTTTATATATGTTAATGGAGTTATTTTTATCACTGAGATCAAACTAAGAGATGCAGGGTAGGGAATGTATTAGTGGAAGTAGAGTCGCAAAATGTTATTGACTTGATTATCCATCCACTATAGGTAGTTAGATTTTACTCCTAGACTGAGTGAGAGGTTGCAGTTGCTAGGGAAGGTTGCAATCTGGCTCATTGCTTAGCATATGAGGATTATGAAATGTAGCTTTTGTGTGTGTGTGTGTGTGTGTGGGGGGGGGGGGGGGGGGGTAGGGAGGTATCGGGTCGGGTCCTCCACTTTCCGGACCCCGGATCCGGTACCTCAAGGGTCTAGAAATTGCCCCCGGACCCGATGTAACCCCCATTTCCGCTAATAAGTATTTTCCGTATCTTTCCTATAATTTGATTTTTATAACTTTATTTTGTGCTAAATTCTTTTTGGATCTTGTATTAAAGTATTTTCTAATCAAAAATTTTATTCATTTCGAATAACGGGGTATTTTGATCGTATTTTCTATATCTTATTGATCGACCATTTATATTTGAGCCCGAAAACAAATATATTATTATTATTGGATTATTTTAATAAGTTGTTAAACCCGAATATTAATTTGTTATATAATTTTATTTTATTATGATTAAAACTATTAATTTTTATTACTTGATTATCTATTAAAATTCATCTATCAAATTATTTTGATCTATTGTTCTTGGCGAACCCTAAATTATTTTCTGGCCAACTTATATTGTTTTCATTATACTATTTATTTATCTAATTGGATTTTAATTTTTGGTTCATGAGCTATTATTTTCATATTGTTGGACTACCTATTTTTTTGTGGATTTTATTTTATTGGATTGTGAACCCTATTGCCTTCAAACCCATCTCTTACTGAATCCTAAAATTCAATTACAGTTTGTTCCCAACCCAAACCCACTATTATTGGATCCTAACCCATTAACCCAACAACCTACTTTTATTCTATAAATAAAACCCTAATACAAAATCTAAAAAAATGCAAAAAACAAAAATTGTAGCCGTTTATTCTCTCTCCTTTCCTCTCTCCTCCCGTTTCTCTCTCCCCGGTCACTTTTCCCGCCCAAAACCCATTACTGTTCTTCTCTGACCATCCCTCCGGCGACCCCCGATGCTCACCCTAACCTCCGAGCGCCACCCCTCGTCGCCACCTCCCGTCGGCACCCCCCGTCGGTGCCAGCACACCCCTTCCTCCTCTGTCCTCGACTTCACCAGCAGCCAAACCCCCAACCCGCGGCTGTTCCCTCTTCCCGTCAACCCTCGACCAGCCATCGATGCCCCTGTTCCTGCACGCCGCCACCTGCGATGCCGACGACCACCAGGCCGCAAGCCCCCTTTGCTTACTGTTGCAGTGCTGTCTCTTTGCTCTTTGATTGTTGGGTCCTTTTTTGTGCACGTATATCGCACGTGATATTTTTTGGATTCGTGTTTTCGTGGGTGCGTTGCTTTGGGATCCTTATCTCGTTATTCTTGGTATTCAATTTTACCATCAATAAGGCAAGTCACTGTCCTCATGAATTGTACATCGTATCAAATTCAAGTTTTATTGAAATTCTTACAAGTAGATCATATTCGTTATCATACCGTTATAGTGATTACCCTCTGTTGGGTCTATTGAGGGTTTACACGAGCTAACCCCAATATTCTTGACTTCGTGCCACTTTTGACTCTAAAGATTGAACCTTTCATGTGTTCATATAGAATTGATAATAGGGTTATTCATATAATTATCTCACAATTAATCTATTGTAGAAATAATTGTTAGGTTGTATGTTTGGTTGATTGATTGATTGGTGTTTGTTGATAGTAAATGGATGTATGTGTGTGTTTTAATGTAATCCCTGTTTTCCATTTTTAGTATTCTTTGGAGTACTTTTCGTTTTGTGTATTTATTCAGCTTGTATCCCTTTTTGGACCGTTTATTGGATCTTCTTTTTTCAATATATTTATCTATTTGATTTGTCATCTTTTTATTTGAGTTCTTGATTCAATTGTCTCCTATTATTTCATCTCTGTTAGATCGAGCTTGTATTTCTTTGATCCTCATTATTTTAATTGGTCGTGCTTATTTTATTTATTCATTTTTGTGCCCATCTCATTTCTATTTGGATTTATCTGAACCCAAACCTTATAAATCTATTCTTTTGGATCCTAAAACCAATAAAACCCCCTTTACCCATTATCTACTCAAACCCGTTAACACCCATACCTGTTACCCTATTTTACCCATCAGCCATTTCCCCCTATATCACCTAACCCTAACACCCCATCTGCATGTATATATATATATATATATATATATATATATATATATATATATATATATATATATATATATATATTCTAAACCCTACCTAGCCGCTATATACCTTTCACTCCCTTCCCCTCTCTGTGTGCACCCACTCCTGATCTTTCTGTTTCCCCTAAACCCATCCCGACTCCCCTCTGCAGCGAGCCAGCCCCCTGCCTGGCCCTGTGCTCCCCTTATCGCACCGCAGACAACAGCAGCCAGAGTGACGCAGCCCCGCCCTCGCGACCTCCGTCATGTTGTAGGCCCCAGCACTCCGCAGCGCCCTTGGTTCCCTGACTCCTTGTCGCGACCACCTCACGATGCACCAGTCCCTTCCGGCATCGCGATCGACAGCATCAGCACCACAGTGCGTTGTGCCCCCTGTCGATAGCCCCAGCGGCAGCGACTCGCTGTCGTCGCCATCCTTTCGTGCACCTCGTCTCTCTCGCTCTCTTTTGGTATGCGTGTTTGTTCTTGTTGTGTTCGTGACTCGTTCGTTGTGTCCGTGCCCCGGAAATCCGTTTCCATTATTCTTGCTCTTGCTTCATTTTTGTCGTCGGCTAAGACAAGTAACTTGTATTCTTTTTCCTGTGTAATACAAGTACTAAATACCGCCTGTAGTGTAGTTGTGTTCTAGAGACAATTCTTGTGCAAATCCCTGTTATATCTTGTCTAGATTGTGTTGACCCGCCCGTAGTTACCTCATTACACACATGCCATGAAATAACTTAGGGATGACCACTTCTTGTTGTATACATGCATGTTGTTCGGGATTCATGACCTGTTGTATGTTCTTGTATGCATGAGTGTTTGATATAGTATAACTTGCTGTAGACTTGTAAAATACCCTATACCATGTTTCTTGGACATCTAGTACACCAGATTTCACGTTTGTTATGATTTGTATGTGTTTCATATGATCTATGTAGATTTTATGCATGAGGAATATTTCTGTCTTTTTGTTACCCCGTTTTTGTTCAGTAATCTAGACCTTATTAAGGTCCGTATATGAAAAGTATTTGTGAATATGAATTTTAGAGAATTCTATCTACTTTCTAGATTTTTTGACCGATTTCAGTTTTGATTTATGAGTTGCGAGTTATGACTATTTTACTGCAGATGTGTTTAAAATTTCAGATCCAGTTTTATACAAATTTTGTATGGTAAATTATTCTTCTACTGATATTAAAGATAATATTTTGATCCAATATTTTTCTATTACAACTAGCCATGATGGGGATTAACTCTTAATTTTTATGGATTTAATTGATAACCTTTATAAACCATTTTGTGCTTGTGAACAATTACTATACATGCAGAATTCTCTTACAGTTCAGTAAAGATACATAATTTCGACCTGATTCTATTTGCTATCTATAAAAACTTTGTGAATATGAATTATAGCCTACTATATCTATTTTATCACCATTTTGACGGATCTGGATTTCGATTTATATTTTGTAATATATTGCTATTTTAGTACTGCTATGTTTATGATTTCAGATTTACAATCTTTCTGTACCTTGCTGCTTGCTGATTTTAATTGACTATTCTATCTATGTTGGAAAATTATGAAACTTTATTTTCTATTACTAGACATACTAGAAAATACCCCAGATTGTTTGTGAATTTAATCCGTGAGTTTCATGCTGTTTTTCTGAATATTAATACAAACTTCTGATTTCTGGCTGAACATGTTTTCTGGATTCAAATCTTTTTTGAGACTTGTTTTTGTGAAATACCATATGACTTATATATATTTGCTGGATTCGGACAGGAGTCTATTTTCCAGTTTTTCTGACGGATCCAGGGTTGCACATTTGTAGCAACGAGAATTCCAGATTTAGTGCAGGACTGTCTTGCTGTCCTGAACTAGAATTTTCGTTGTCCTACCTTTTTATGTGCTATCTTTCACTCGTGCATGTTTATCTTCCAACCTGGACCTGTTACTTGTTCATTCCATGTTATTCTTGCTTTGTTTTGTACACGTACATTTCTGTTTGATAATAATAAAAAATAACCAAGCCGGGGTTAAGGAAAAGACCTTACTAGTAGACAATATAGGTATGTGTACTCACAAGGGGGCCCGTGTTTCCCACTACTTGTTGCCATGTTTCATGACTACATGATTCATGCTTTTTATTACTTGCTGTCATGCTTCATGACTACATGATTCATGCTTGTTACTACTATTTGCCGCCATGTTTCATGATTACATGATTCATGCTTGATACTGCTACTTGATGCCACGTGTTCACGATTACGTGATTCGTGCTTGTTACTCGTTACTTGACTTGATGCCTAAGTACACAGCTCTATAGAAACCACCACTGGGCCTAAGCGAAATTTGCATGTAAGTAGCAACCATGTGGTAAAAATTTGGGGTTACATGAAGTGCTACCTAGATAGATATAATACAAGACTTGAAACAACATGATACTTGATACTTGGTACTTGCTACTTGTTACTTGTACTTGATACTTGATACTTGATACTGGACACTTGATACTTGTTACTCGTTTACATGATACATGTTACTTGATACTTGGTACTTGTTACTCGTTTACGTGATACTTGTTTACTTGACACTTGTTACATGCCACTAGCACTCGTTTATCTTGCCATGCTAATTATTATATTTTTGTTGCCATGTCTACTCCATGCTATGCTTGCTTCCGCTATTACTTTATATTTGTTTATTCTTTTCATGTACTTGTGCCTGCATTACAAGCGGCCCGTAACTTGCATTGACAGGAATTGTGTTTTCTTTTTCCTCTTCCTGTAATTTATTAAATTGTAGATTTTGGAGATCAGCTGCCAAATGAAGTAGGTGATCTGAGATTCTAGTTACTGGAGTTTTTCTATTATTATTTCTTGCTGCTTATTTGAATAAATGTATCTGTTACTTGGATGATTTCATATTGGACAATGTGACCCAGAATTATTGACTTGTTTAGATTTGGTTTATTTGAGATTATTAAATTTTGTTTCAAGTAAATTCATGTTGGTATATTGATTCAGTTATGCATGCGTAGTTGACTTTTCTTGCTTCCTACTCTGATTAGTCCTGTGAAATGTTGTAAAGATCCTGACAGCTTATGGATGATGAAAATCATTTGTTGGGCTTAGTCAAGTATCCGTATTCCGTATTCTCTTTTTGGAAAGAGGGGCGTGACATTTAATTTTATTTATCATGTTTTGACACTCATCATGCGAACTAAGAAGTTTATCGACTAATAGAATTGATACCCATCATGTCTAATTAAATTTATTTCATGAAAATTATCCAAAAACCTGTATGTTGCTTGCTGTCTGTATTTTGTTCATTATTTTCGACCCAGTAAATGATCTCAAAATAAATTACTTTCTGAATAAGAGTTGTAGCCTTATCTTTCTAGTTTCCAGAACATCTTGAATTTTTGAATTCCGAGTTGTGTAGCAAAAGTTATGCTCGTTTTACTATAGCTGTGTTTTTATCTCCAGATTTTTAGATTCTTGTACCTTTCATGTTTAAACAGTAAAAAGGCTGATCAAATGATAAAATTTTGCTCTAATTATTTTCAAATTTTTAGTGATCATGTTTAGGAGTCTAGAAAATATTTTTAATGAATTTATTATTGAGTTTTTACTATTTCTAAAAATATAACAAAATGATGTCGAATTTCTACATAAACATTAAATCTCTAAAGAACAATGTGTTTGACCTAGCTACTTTTATCGGGTTTTGAACTTTAAATATGTATTGGAACCACTTTACATTCGATGGTTATTAGGGGCATACCAAAAATGCCCGGGTCGAAATTAATTCATCAAGTTGATGATAAAATCCATGGACGTTCGAGTGGACATTACACACTTGTTACACAACAACCCCTTAGAGGAAGGGCCAAGTAAGGGGACAACGAGTACGAGAAATGGAAGTTTTGGCTCTAGACGGATTTGGTGTTGCTCATATTTTACAAGAGATGCTTACTTATAAATCTGATCGGACGCATCACATAAAAACTCAGTAGAAGCGCTTTCAAGCGGAAAGAGAGAATAGCTCGGTTGAGGGCTAGCAAGGGTTCTTGCTTGGGATGAAGCAGTGGTTGACATGTCGAATCTTTGCACTCAGGCATAGAAGCTTTCCTTCTTTAATCATACCTCTTCGGGTTATTATTCATATGCAGTTCCCGAAGGTGACTAACCTATAGCAAGAGTAGTGCTACTAAGCGAAGAAAGAGGCATATCGGTTGAATTAGATTCTTCTTTGTTATAAAAAAACCCCTTCCCAAACTGTACAAGATTCTTCCAAAGCATACGGCTTTTTAGATGTATATGACGATATTTAGACAGATGGATCTTATATGAATCGTATAGTTCCCAATGTTTGGCACTTTCCATACTTCGTGGGTGCAACATCAACAAATTCGCTCATGATCAAGTTACAACCTCATTCTAAACGAAGTCTATCTATTCTCTACACGAATATGTATGATAATCCGCTTTAAGAAATTTTATTATTATTCTTCTATCCTTATATTCTTTCTATCTTTCTAATAACTAAAAAAATAAGAAGTTTTTGATGAAAGAAAATGAAAGAGTTTATTATAAGTTTCAGTTTGCAACTCTAATGAAACTAATTCAATCCAACAAACAGTGATTCCTAGTAAAAAAGTAAAAAATAAGAATTTTTTGTAGACATATAAATCCCTTCTATTTTATAATCTATATTTTTATTTTCTTTCCATATTTTTTGTTTCATTTTTATTCAAAGGAAAGAAACAGTGGAGTTGAAATAACTCACTCAAAACACCCTTTAAAAGATTACGTGTACGATTAGGTCGAATAAGCTCTTATGGAATGAATACTCAGCCGCTTGTGAACTGTCGGGTACGTGTGCAAGTCTAGTTTCTAGAACTTCTGACGGGTTCAGTTTTTGAGTTCTGAAACAGCGAAAAATTGCAATTTTGTCTAGACTAGTCTTATTGTCGAGAATTTTATCTTCTTGTTTTAATAGATTAACTATTCCTATGTCGTAGTATTGTATAAATTAATGTGTGTATGTTGCATTGCATGATCCTAATGGTCTTATCTTCATCATTCTAATTTCCTATCCAAATTTATCATCCTATTGTTCATCCTATTGTTACTATCGTTCATCTCATGGCTCAAATTGCATATTGTATTGTTGCATTGATGAAATAATTAATAAGCCGGGGTTTAAGGGTTGACTCTAGTAGTGGACAATATAGAGACTGTACTCGGATAAGGGGCTCGTGGTTCCCTATATTGTTATCTTGTGTTCTTGTGTTCTTGTGATCTTGTGATCTTGTGATCTTGTGGCATCTTATGGATAAATTATCATTATGGATGGAACATTGTTATCGTGCCGAGTACATGAACTATAAAATTCACCACTAAGTCAAAACGTAGTTTTTTTGTATGTAGCAACCATGTGATAAATGAATGGGACGCATGAAGTGCTACATTAGTTAGGATTAAAATGATTAATACTTAAGGATCACACCACATCGACATTGCATATTGTTCATCATTATTTTTATTGATATCGAATATTGGCCAAGTGTTATTATTATTGATCATTGGTTATTGTTATCGAATATTGAATCATTGTTTATATCAATTACATCGATTACCGTGATATTGATTATTGATTATTGTACCATGTTATTGATTCCTATTGATCCATTGAATTGATTATTATACCGTTATTCCATTGTTTCTTGCTTTCTCTACTTGTTGTCCATGACATGCTCTAAGGACAAATTTTCTCATCTTTTTAGATGAAGTGTTCACAGGTAATGATGGAGAAATACCTGCTGGAATTGAAGAACAAAGATTCTGAAGATTTTAATGCTTTTAATTGCTTATTGTTTTATCAAACATAATGTATTGAGACTTATTATCTATTTATGATTGGATTATTATTGTATTGGGCTTATTACCTAGATTTTATTATTTTTTTCCAGACGTTGTGTAATGCCCCTGCCCCTAGCTCAAACAATTTATACAATTTAGAAGACAAATTAGATACTATGTAGTACAACTGCCCACCACAGGCTGCCTCTTAAAAGGTGGTTAACCGAATTGGTGACTTGATCATAGGCTATTATATTTATATATTATTTTATTATAGTTCACTCCCGATATGGGATAATATTCTCTTACCTTTTCTCCTGTTCTCTGCCGAGAGAAGACTTGATGGTGGGCCCCCCCTGAATAAGCCACATCACCCTTCAAAGACAACAACAACAGTAGCATTGAAGCTCTCAAACTCATCTGCTGTCACCATTCACCGTGGGCCCCCCACACTCCATTCAATTTTCATGATATTACAATCATGCCATAGCTTAATATAACAAACAACCAAATAATACTCTTCAACATATATATATATATATATATATATATATATATATATATATATATATATATATATATATATATATATATATATATATATTATATTTTCTTTTTTTAACACGGGGTGTTACAGACACCCCCTTCAGAAATCAATGTCCTCGCTGAGCACGGGCATGCACAATCTAGTGCAGGATCTACTTTCTAGCCGTTGTGGAGCATCTGCTCTTCTATCCGCCCGATTATTCATGATTCTGGAATCCACCGCCCAATCAATCATAATCTCGAATTTAATTGAGCTGCCCTCATATCCGCCTGACTATTATTATCTTGGAATCCACCACCCGATCAATAACAGTTCCGAATTTAATTCAGAGCACACCACAGTCCCGGAGTACACCGCCCGACTGGATCTATAGTCCCGAAATCCTACGCACGAGTATATAGACATGCCCCACACCCGGTGTCGAAACCTGACTCTGATACCATTTGTAACGCCCATGCCCCTAGCTCAGACAATTTATACAATTTAGAAGACAAATTAGAAACTATGTAGTACAACTGCCCACCACAGGCTGCCTCTCAAAAGGTGGTTAACCGAACTGGTAACTTTTGATCATAGGCTATTATATTTATATATTATTTTATTATAGTTCACTCCCGATATGGGATAATATTCTCTTACCTTTTCTCCTGTTCTCTGCCGTGAGAAGACTTGATGGTGGGCCCCCCTTGAATAAGCCACGTCACCCTTCAAAGACAACAGCAACAGCAGCATTGAAGCTCTCAAACGCATCTGCTGTCACCATTCACTGTGCCCCCCCCCCCCCCCCACACACACACTCCATTCATTTTTCATGATATTACAATCATGCCATAGCTTAATATATCAAACAGCCAAATAATACTCTTCAACATATATATATATATATATATATATATATATATATATATATATTAACACGGGTGTTACACGTTGGATTATTGTTTTTAGATATTTTATATTGCTTCATTCCAAGTATTATTATTCATGAGATTATTATTATTGTCTGCGCAATTGTTCTGTATTGATTATACTGTTGAGTTGATCGGATAAACAGCTTATGGATGACGTTAGTCATTCACTCGGCCAATGTCATGTACTCGTATTCTGTATTTTTGGGAAGCGGGCCGTGACACCTGGACTTGCAAGAACTAGGTCTGGGTCCTAATTAAAAAAACCTACCCGATGGGTCTGATAGTAGAGAATAAATATTTGCACTTAAGTATTTTTGCACTCGATACCCTACGATTCTAACAATTTTTGCACTTAAGTACATTAATTAATATTATATTTACACATCTATCTTCAACAATTACTTTTATATGTATATCCCTATAACCCTATTATTCAAATTCTATATGTTTGGGTGTATTTTTTAACAGGTCCGGGTCCGGGTCGGGTCTATTTTGAGAGGACCCGGACCCAGACCCAAAAGTGCATCGGGTCTTATTTTAGGACCGGACCCGGACCGTATAGATCAGGTCGGTTCCGGTTCAATGCCGGGTTCGGATCGGATCCGGGTATCAGGTAAATGTGACAGTGCTACTTGGCAACAACCATGGATGGAGATTTTGGCCCTTCGATTTGGAATTTTCTTTCAAAATGTTTCCATATTTTCAGTATAATTTTTTTTTTAACTGAATCTCATCCTTCTTTCAAAATATATCTTTATTTACAAGGGATTAATTGAAAAAGAAAAAATAGGTGGAAAAGTAAATTCAACCCTTTGGTTGTAGATAAATTTTTACAATATATACTGAAAAAACAGAATTCATGATTAATTTATACAACTTTAAATTATTATTATAGATAAAAAAATTACTTCCATGACAGATTAGTTTCTCTAAGTAACAATATTTAGCATCCACAATTTACTCTATCGCCCTATCTACATAGAAAATGCTTGGATATCAATTGTGAGGAGTCCATTTTCTCATTGAAAGAGCTACAGCTCATTATGGAACATTTTTTATATATATATAGAAGTCATTAATTGTAGGTAACGAATTGATTTGTAAACTTACACTAATATATCTATTAAATTGTTACATGAATATAAGGTGGATTGGTTTTTTTAGATCAGATGGTGATTCGAAAATAGACTTTGATTAGAATTGTAGCTAATTGTGACGTATCTGAAACAACTGGAAGGAAAGTTGGCTTCTTTTGGTTCTGGACTGTTGGTTATTGATATAATTTGAGATATCAGAAGAAATTGAACAATGTGTACAGAATTCACTTGGAGTTTCTTAATTTATTTTATATATTGGTAGTAATGTGCCTGAGATACAAAGCGGGAGAAGAAAGATACAACTTTTGTAATATACCAAATTAGTTATCTTTAAAAAACTAACATCTGACTTAGTCTGACCAAAATTTTGGGGGGGAGGGGGGGGGGGGTGTTTCCTTCATCAAAATTGAAAGCTAGATGATTTTTTTTAAAAATATTGTTGTAGTAATTAAAGGGAAGCAGCTAAAAAAGTAGAAATATATGTAAAAGAAAGGGATAGACTTTGAATATATTGAAATTGGCAGCTTTCTTTGATGAAATTGTCTGAAAATTTTGGGAACATGAGAGGGGAAGAAGAGATAAAAAAGTTGATGGAAGTGTAGAAATTTTTGGATCATATTCAGAAGCTGACACCTTCTACATGAATGTATATTATTTGGCTATGTGAAGTTAGGCAATAATTTTATTGTGCTATGCTTACTTTGATTACTTTTTTTTTAAATGTAGGAAACTTATGATTCATATTTATTATATTATATTTTGCATGATTTATTTTATGTTGTTGAACTCTACTAACCCATTCATATATTTGTGGGTGATGCAATTTGTCTGCATTGTTCATCGTTAGTCTTAATTATTTGTGGAATTGACCGCAATCCACAATCTTCTGGCCATCATGTATTTTAACCACGTATAATTAGTCCCCTCTTTACCAGCTAGGTAAAAGAATTTTGGTGTAGTTTCTATTCTTGTTATGAGTTAAATGTATTAGTTTGGAGTATAAGAACCAATTGCTTTCTTAAGATGAATCTCATCAAATTGTATATAATTTAAGAAGCCACTTGAACCTATAGTGGGATCAGGTCCACCTCAATTTTTTTTTGTCAAAAGACAATCCTACAAGCGTACCTTCTAGATGGGTTTATTGTCAGTCTTTTAATAGTTTCTAAAAAAATTCTTTTGCTTTGGATGTTTTAGTTTTGACTTGTGATTCCACCTCAATAGGCGGAATCACAATTCATTCCACCAGCGGCCCATCAATTCCTACCACCAGCGTCCCATCAATTCCTACCAGTTGGATAAGAAACTGGTGGATCAAATGTCGCTATGCCTCAATCCCATTTTCCCCAAACATAAATGCATTTCCCTCTGCCATCAGGTCAAGCTCTACCATCATCACAACCGATGTCAATCCAAATATGCAAGCAATTAGGTCAATTACATCTGGGTCATTGTAGCCACCACTAAATGCATCAGTGGTTAATAATCACTTGTCTAATTTAAATGGGCATGGAATGGCTTTCTTTTCGTCATATACTGTAAGATTGGATGCATTACCTTTGAAACATTTAATAGTATGATAACAAAATCTATAGTAGGAATTAGGTAGAATATGAAAGAATTTGCTCACGTAAAGTAATGAGATCACTTTTGTGTGTCATTCTATAAATGATTCACAACATGCATCTTGATCTACATGACTAATATTGTCAAAGACTGCAAAATTAAAATTTTCTTGGTTAAAATTAAAGTGAAGCTAAGAATAAGGTGGTTTATGGGCAAACAAGATTCAGACCACTTCATTTCTTATTCTTAGGCTATTATGAGGTATGTAAATCAAGATGCACTGGGTGGATCATCCAAGATGTGACCCACTAAAGTGATTTCATTACCTTGACTGAGATAATTCTTCTCCCTAAAGAAAACAAGATGAACAAGAAGTTACGAGCAGTTTTAAGTTCAAAAAATTTAAAATTGAAAATGGTGATTGATCTTATGAAAACATATGATGATATGTATTTAGAATTCACTAATTTGTTTTTTTTAATCTTTTATGTTTTAGATGAGACAATTATTTACATGTTATTTTGTATTTACTGAAGCCTATGTATAATATTTAGAGTTAATATTAAAATTTTAAGTATTTTATGTACATAATTAATATATAGTGATCATAGTATATATTCATTTGTGTTCTTAATGATATTTCTTCTATGATTGAATTTCTCAACAGCATAAACATTATTAAAATATTCAACGGGCACGTTCATGAAGCCACGTACACTTGGTGCATGGCAAATTTCAATTAGTTTAATATAACGCAGAATATTCTTCAAAAAGTTAATTTGTATATACTTCATGTGTAAATTTAAATATCTTAATTATCTAGGGACGGCGTCGGCTAATCTGCTAATGCTGATAATTTGTCCACATTGAATTGAAATGTTCAAAATCTATATAATAAAACACAAAGAAAACTATCAAGTGGTTCTCCTTCAATCCCCTAAAAAAATTAAAGGCCCAGATCTAATCTCACAAAACATATTTTCCCCCCAAAATTTCCCTCCAAAACTCAAATTCAAACCACCCACCCAAAATAACTCCTATATTTATTTAATTTCTCTCTCTCTCCCTCTCCCTCCCTTTTCTATTCAAAAAATTAAGAAAATAAAAATTTTTAAAATTTTTAAAAAATAAAAAATTTTAAAACTAAAAAAATTAAAAATTTAAAAGCTTTAAAATTAGTTCAAAAAAATCAAAAAAAAAATCATATAATATATTTTTCGCTGAACCCCAAAAGTTTCTCATATAAAATGTTTGCTACTTCAATTAATTTGCTCGACCTCCAAAACTATTTTATATGATCAAATAAGGTGCACCGTTCCGAAAACGTGCCGTAGGCACGTGTCAACGGGCAAACCTAGTAATATTACAATTTACAAGTTACAACAATTATTTAATTATATCTTTGTCATTAGTTATTACTAGTTCCTTCTCAAAAATCATTATTATTGTTGTTACTAAATGGGGTGATGCATAAATTTGTAGCCACATAGATACACAAAACATAAGAGCTGGTGGCATATCTTATTGTGATTTAATCATGAGTTAAGTATACATATTTTAATTTGCTTGAAATTAAATCATGCAAGTGTTAGGTTTCGAAGGCAATCACAGATTAAAAACACAGCAAAAAAATTACAAATTTTTTTTTTAATCAAAAACTAGCTGTGGATCCATGCGAAAACCATAAATCGTGTTTATGAGTTACACGTTGAAAATAAATCTGTTGTCTCCACAGTATGCCGATCACAGCACTATAATATTGCGGTGCATCTACGATATCCACACGAATGGATCAAATCAAGCTTTCATTCACGCTGCGGTGCTAGCTACGAGTAGGGGATGTTCCTCACGGTCTCTCTCTCATAATTTCTGTAACGACTAGGGTTTTCTCATGTGTGACTTTTCCACAGATACGTATCATATATATAGGTCCAGAAAATCAACCCTAAGAGAGTAATGAAGTTGTTTGGACTCACAATCTGACCTAGGTCAGATTCGTGTATGGGTCTTTGAACTTTAGTCAGCCCATTTAATCTAATTAAATATCCAACCAATGTCAAGATTCCAAGTCTTACTTGGATCCCTAATGAAATTCATCTTATGAATTTAAATCTCAATTTCGATCCATTCTAAGTGTGTGACCATGTAAGTTCTCATTACGTTGCCAGTAATATTAAAATCATATTCTAGTATTACAAACAATGAACGGTATCTAGCAATACACCACTTCTACTTAAGTAATAGGAATGTCAGTGATTTGACATAACCTATCCGTGACCATTGTTACCATGTAGTCTAGTCCATTTGTCCATATATCTTAATTAATCACAAGGCGTAGAGCGTGTCACCCTAGTATAGTTCAATCTTTGATTTCTTGATGTCCGAGTAGACTTACTAAAACAAATGAGCTCAATATCTCATATTGACTCATTTGAGCACGACCATGCATTTTACAGTCTCACTCAATCAAGGGTCCCATAGATATCGCTCCTGTTATGTAAGAGGGACAAATCCTATCTAAGTCACTCACATCTCTCCGCATGATTTGTAGTATATCCAATAGTCGACTTTATAATTACCTTATTATAGGTAATATTTGACGACATTAAAACATACAACTTCTTATGTAGGGAACCACAGTGACTTCAAGTCAAAGGACTACGTACACTATGGTCATTGTGAGAATTGCTTATAACACTCATGTAACGATCCATGCAGTGTTCTCATAGTGGGTCAATCCAATACATTATTACTCTAGTATGTACCCATGTGAAGACTTGATATATCATATCCATGACCCGTGAGATATGGTCATCAGTCTACGCACATACTAGTCTCTATGTATTATTGTTATCATAATTCACAATAATGCATGACTAGGGATATTTAAGAATAGTGTTCTGATTACAACCAATAGGATCTCACAATCAAGTCATGCACTTGATATCCCATGGTGTTGAACCTACTATTCTAAGTAGTGCTGGTCCTAAGATTTATAGGGCCTTGTATGGAAAGAAAAAAGGGCCCTTCTTTAGATATTCTAATACTAATTTTGATATATATATAAGAAAAAAAAAACATCCTCAAAAAGGTTTGAACCTGCAACCAATAGCTTTAAAGTCTGTCCCCTTAACCACTCAGACAGAATGACTTTTGTGCTATAGTTGGAATAAAAACTCTATTAATTATATCTTATGGGGGCCTCCTCATTATTGGGCCTTGTGCAACCGTGGGCCCTGTGAGACCGCACATGTTGCACAGGCCCAGGGCCGACCCTAATTCTAAGGACTTATTATGTTCATTTAATCATAATAAAAAAACACAATTAATAAAATGTCTCATATATGGAATAAATATCATGATGCAACGCAAACTAGTAATATCAATACACAACTGGCCTATAGGGCATACACCAACAGTGAGGGTCATGAAATTGCCCTTTTCTTTTTCTTTTTTGAGAAAAAAGGTGACCGCGTCACCGCTTTATTAATGATACTATTAATTTACATGTGTTACTTTATAAATATATTTTTTTTAAAGAAAAAATTCTGAAGTTGTCTATATCGAACCTAAGACCTCATTTATATCAGTTATGCACGTGCATTTCACGTGTTTATTTGGTTACACAACCCCTACTCTCCCATTAAAATATTAGATTAGAGATTAGAGATTAGAGATTAGAGATTAGAGATTAGAGATAGTAACGAAACAAACTAGAACATATAATTTTACACCAAAATGTTCCTAAAAATATACATCGGAAAACATCATTACACAACAAAGACAACAACATTAACTTGTCCCTCCCCAAGCTAAAACTGCAGAAAAAGACACATGCAACTTGCTTTCTGAATCAACAAATGTCGTGCAACCTAAGTTCCTATCCATCATACATATGATGACTCATCGAACACCCATCATAATGATGACTTGCAAATTCACGTTTTAGTGACGACTCACTCGAACACCACTCCAACGACGACTCACCGTACAACATTCAGCGATGCCTTGCTCGTACAACACACCAGAGACGACTTACCAGATCACTACTTTCATGAAGACTTGCACATACACCCCTCCAGTGATGACTTGCCTATTTTCTACCCCGGAATGATACGCTCGTACACTACCACGATGCCAGTTTTCCTGTTCACCAAATCGATGATCACTAGCCCGAACGCCATCCCTGTGATGACTTGGCCATCAAAAGACCTGTAATGGTTCACACCTCTCTAACCACGACAATAACTTGCACTTCCTCCAATAATAGCAACGACTCGCATATATACCACAACAGTGATTACTTGCACATCTATCCCAGTAGCGATAGCTCATACATCCACCATCATATCGACGACTCGCACATCTATTGTATGCTGACGACTTGTCCATCAGCCATAACATTGAGGATTCGTACCAACACCAGAATTGTATAATGGATACCAAAATTGAGCAAAACCAAATCAATCCCCAAATTCAAATCATAGCCCAAAAAGATGTCAGCCCAAATATGGAACTGAGAGTCCAAGCTCGCTTCCAATCTCAACCACGTAATGCCCAAATTCACACCTCGTGGGCCCCAAACCTAACAACGCAATAGCCTAGCTGGTACACCATTCTCCCCATTATCATGTAGCCTAGCCTAAGCCACATGAAATCACCATGGGCCCCACATCCACACCATACTTCTTTCCACCAGTCTACTCTTTACCACCTCATTCTTCACGCCACCTATCTCTCTTAATTCTTGAGCCCACCTGTAACACCCCGTAATTTTAAGATATATAATCTATATAATAAAACACAAAGAAAGCTATCAAGTGGCTCTCATTCAATAAGATTGAAATCAATGGTCCAGATCTAACCTCACAAAACATATTTTTCTGCCCAAAAGTTCCCCCCCAGAACTTAAATTCAAATCCCCCCAAAACAATACCTTTATTTATTTATTTATTTCTCTCTCTCTCTCTCTTTCTCTATATATACTCAGAAATTTATATTTTCAGATTTCAGGTTTGTAAAATTTTTGATTTTTTATACATTTTTTTATTGCTCATGTTACATTGAAAATAATAAATATCTCATCAACAGTTAATTTTTATCATTTTCCACACTCAAAGTTCTAAGAAGTTGGATTTTACACCCCCATTTATAATTATTTTTCAACATATACTAATGAAAACATGGACTTTTATTTACAACTAATTATTGTTTTACTATTCAAACTTGAGCTACATAATTATTGTTTTACTGTTTAAAAGACTTTCGTATGTTGTATTATTCCGAAGATGTACCGTAGGCACGTGCCCACGAGAAAATCTAGTATATATATATTTATATATAGAGAGAGGAATTGGAGGCTTTCACTATAGAGCTTTCTATAGGGGGGTTTGCATGAGATTTCAGTTATGCAGTGGGGCCCACGGAAGAGCAGCAGCAAGCTGCTGCTTCTACAGCGCTGCCACGTGGCAGGGGGCCCATGTGCACAGGGAAAAAGGGCACAGTGCTTCTTGCCTGCTGACGTGGGGGTAGGGCCCGGGATATGGGGCTCTGCTAGCTGATGTCAGGGTAAGAGAGAACAGTGGATGGGATCCAAATTGATCCCATATCAGGATTTTAACAAGATTAATAAATAATAAATATAATTCCCTATGATCAAGAGTCAACTAATTGGTTAACCACCTTTTGAGAAGCAGCCTATGGTGGGCAGGTGTTAGAAAAATTGCTGAGCAGGGCCGGGGTGTTACAAATGATATCAAAGTCAAATTTTGACACTGAGTGTGGGTACAGAGTGGTGGTTATGCCTGAGATGGAGCTAGTAGATGTGCACTGGTAGGTAACCAGAGTCCCAAGTAGGGCTGTACAGCTAGTAGAATCAGGGTACGCCACTCCACATCGGCTAGAAAGGAGATCTTGCACTAGGATGTGCATGCCCCGTACTCAGCGAGGACGCTAATTTCTAAAGGGGAGTGTATGTAACACCCCCATAATTTCAATACACACACACACACACACACACACACACACACACATATATATATATATATGGGTAAAAGGGATATGAGCAACTTGCTCATTTGGTAAATGAGCAATTGATTATGTGGCATACATGTGATACATTAGACAACTAACCCTTTTAAGGCTTTTCCAATCACGTGTATGCCACATCATCAATTGCTTATTTACTAAATGAGCAAATTGCTCATACCCCTTTTTCCCTATATATATATATAAAGAGGAATTGGAGGCTTGCCCTATAGAGCTTTCTATAGGGGATTTGCACGAGATTTTGGCTATGCAGTGGGGCCCACGGAAGAGCAGCAGCAGGCTGCTGCTGCCGTAGCACTGCTACACGGCAGTGCTGCCCACATGCTTAGGGAAAAAGGGAGTTGTGCTTCTTGCCTGCTGACATTGGAGTAGGACCCGGGATATGGGGCTCTGCTAGCTGATGTCAGGGTGAGAGAGAACAGCGGATGGGATTCAAAATGATCCCATATCGGGAGTTTAACATGATTAATAAATAATAAATATAATGTCCTATGATCAAGAGTCACATAATTGGTTAACCACCTTTTGAGAGGCAACCTGTGATGAGAAGTTGTACTATAAATAATAAATAAATATTAAATTGTCTGAGTATTGGGGTGGGGCGTTACACCACCGCCCTCCTACCCTTGTTTTGAATTTGAAACGTACGACCACGTCCACTGATCGGAAGTTCCGACCAACGACCATTGACCACTCACACCTCTGACCATCGACTATCGACCACCTACACTGATACCCCATATATTTTCTCCGACACCCATCCTAAAGAAAAATCGAGCGAAGTTCACAAAATCACCACCAACGATGTAGTGCACGGACAATCCGCTTCTTAACTGTTCGTCCATCTCCATTGCCAGAAAATCCATCTCAAACTCTATAAGTTTCCGACGAGCTCAACTCCTACCTCAAGCTCAACCACTCACCGATGAATGCATCACAATGATGTCATTCACCGGCAACCCAGTCATGCCCCCTGTAGGCACCTTTATTTTTCCAAAAATGAGTATACTAGCATCTTTGACTCCTCTTGTCGTTGTCATCGACGATCAAACCACCTCATGCAGAGGTGGTGGGTGTTATGGGAGGGAGGAAGTGATGATAATGAGGGCATCCTCCCCTCCCCACTTTGTGAAGTAGTTGATGACTACCACTAGGAAGATTCGTTGTCCAGCAGCGGGAGAAAATGGTTTGAGCAAGACCATTCCCCACATAGTGAATGGGATGGGGTTTGACATAGAGCTAAGGTTTTCTTGGGGTACCCGCTTGATGGGGGAGTTCTTCTAGCAGGGGATGCATTGGCAGACGTATGCTTGGGCATCGTTGAGGAGAGTGGGTTAATAGTATCCATAGTTGAGAATTTTTCGTTCGAGGGACCTCACGCCTAGGTGACTGCCTCCTACTCTTTCATGTACCTTTTTGAGGGTGTAATCAGTCTCTTTCGGAGGATAGGCATTGTAGGTAAGGTCAGCCATCAACTTGGGTGTATGAGCGCCTGTAGAGGATTCCCTCGACGAGTGTATATTTTTTAGCCCTCACCCGAATCTTTCTTGTTTCTTTAAGGTCTGATGGGAGGACTCCCTTGTCGAGGAAGTCGATCAATGGTTTCATCCAACAATCTCCGGGTGTTTGGAAGGTGATGGGCATGAGCTCCAATGTTTCTTCTTCAATGCTCGGCTTGAGTAGGACCTTAATAAGCACATCGAACGATGAGGAGTCTAGCTTGGAAAGGGCATCTGTTTGCCTATTTTCCTCATGTAGGATGTGAGTAACTTCGGCTTCTTTGAAGGTGGACATGTTTCTTCACATAGGTCAAGTACTTTACCATGCGGTCATCTTTGGCTTCATATTTGCCCCGAATTTTGTTCACTACTATTTGGGAGTCACTAAACACTCCGGATCTTCATGCCGCTGCTTTTCTTACTAGGAGAAGCCCGGTGATGAGCGATTCATACTCGGCCTTATTATTGGAAGCTGGAAAGTTGAGGCTCAACGAGTATTGGAGGGTGAATTCGTCGGGACCGAGCAAGATGACCCTGGCTCCACTCCCTTCAAGCCAAGATGACTCGTCCATGTAGAAACTTCAAAGTAGGGGGTTGTCTCCTTCCTGGGGGGATCAGGAATGGTGCTCTTGATGATGAATTCGGCTAAGGCTTAGGCCTTGATTGTTGTTCTTGGACGATAGGTGATATCATGTTGACTTTATTCGATGGACCTCTTCATAAGTCTCCCGGAGCTTTTTGACTTGTGGAGGACTTGTTTGAGTGGCTGGTCGGTGATGACCCAATTGGAGTGCGCTTAGAAGTAGGATCGGAGCTTTCGGGTGGCTATAACTAGTGCATATGCCATCTTCTCCATCTTGGAGTATCGAAGTTTGGCATCATGGAGTACCTTGCTTACATAGTAGATCAAATTTTGTATCCTGTATTCTTTCCTTACTAAGACGACATTAAGGGTCTGATATGAAGTAGCCAAGTAGAGGTAGAGGACATCTCCTGGCTTCGGCTTGTTAAGGAGTGGAGGATTGACAAAATGTGCTTTGAGACTTTCTAAGGCGACCTGTTGTTCTTCTCCCCATTCAAAATTTTCCGCTCCTCGAAGAGCTTTGAAGAATGGGAGGCACTTCTCTCCAGACTTGGAGAGAAAGCACCCAATGGCGGCAAAGTAGCCAGTGAGCTTCTGAACATCTTTGATGGTATTTGAGGAAGACATGTCGAGTATGGCTCTAATCTTCTAAGGGTTGTCTTTGGTTTCTCTTTGGCTTACCATGAACTCTAGGAACTTCCCTGAGGAGACCCCGAATGCACATTTCTAGGGATTCAGTCTCATGTTGTGTTTCTGCAGTACATCAAAGGCTTCTTGGAGGTTGGCCACATGGTCTTCTTTCCTGAGGCTCTTGATGAGCATATCATCCAGATATACCGCCATGTTCCGATCGATTTTCTCCTTGAAGACTTGGTTCACCAAGCGCTGATATGTGGCTCCGACTTTCTGTAGCTCGAAGAGCATGACTCGATAGCAGTGGAGTCCTTAGTCGGTGATGAAGGACATCTTCAGTTGTCTAGTGAAAACATTCGGATCTGGTTGTATCCCGAGAATGCTTCCATGAAGATTAAGAGCTCATGGCCTCAGATGGCGTCGATCAAGACGTCTATGAATGGTAGATCCTTCGTATATGCTTTATTAAGGTCGGTGAAGTCTATGTAGATTATCCATTTGTCACTGGCTTTCTTGAACATTACCACATTCTCTATCCACTTGGAGTAGCTAACTTCTTGAATGAAGTGGGCGACTAGGAGTTTCTCGACTTCCTCCTTAACTGCTTGCTGCCTTTCGGGGGGCAAACTTATGGCACTTCTGTTGGACGGGCTTGACTTCTGGGTTCATACTTAAGCGGTGCATGATTAGATCTTCGGATATGCCTGGCATGTCTGAGGTGGTCCAAGTAAAGAGATCTCGTTTCTCCCTCATGATAGTGATGAGTTGCTCATTGACTTGATGGGGAAGTGTCTTGCTTACCGAAAACACTTAGCTTGATCCTTTTGGGAGAATGAGATTTCTACTAGTTCGTCTACGGGTTCAGAGCTAGCTTGTCCTTATCTTGGGGGAGTTCCATAGTGTAGCGCCCCGAATTTCTAATATAATAACTTAGAAAATACGTGGCACAATCCCAGCATCAACTTCAATGTAACATTAAACACAACGAACTCCACTAAAATTTTCAACTTTTATTACAACAATCCTTTTACAAAGCACAGCGGAACTCAAAACATCTCAACTCAAAATTTTCTTTTATTTACAACACAAAACTATCTCAAATCCGCTTTTACAATTTTACACAAAACTCTTATTAAATCACTTTTTCTCAAAACCAACTCAAGCATCCACACCTCCAAACTCTAAGCAACAACCAGCAACACATGAGGCTAGAGATGATCCCTAACACCCAAACTAAAGGGGTCAGCCATAAATGGTGTGAGTGACATAAAACAACAAACAACATAAATGAACATTAGTCATGAATCCTTAAACAACAGGTAGTAAACATGAATACTTAAAATAAGATGTAGCAAGAAAAAGTAAACAACAAGTGAGACTAAACCAAGTGTCATGTGTAGAAAACAGGAAATCCACATGCATGAAAACCAAGTCAAGAAAACACAAATTCTATATGCGGACTCTCTAATGCGTACTTGTCGAAGTCTATGCATCCTATTCTACATAGGTCCGGTGCAAGCCCTTAACGTCTCCACATCGTAGGGTTCAATCCCCTGCTATGCAACTAATCCTAACACGATGACTACTACGAGATAAAGATAAGCTGTGAATAGTAGTCCATGCCCGATAATTCCGGAGATCAATCCCACACCACAAGTAATTACCGTGATAATTCCGTAGATAAATCCCACACCACAAGTAATCTACCGTGATAATTCCGGAGATATATCCCACATCACAAGTAATCTACTGTGATAATTCCAAAGATTAAATCCCACACCGAAACATTGATACATCATCATACGAATACCACATGTGCTTCGCCTCGACTTCGATAATTCCGGAGATCAATCCCACACCGAAAGCAACTACTTGGATAATTCCGGAGATATATCTCACACCCAAAGTAAAATACTTGGATAATTCCGGAGATAGATCCCACACCCAAAGTAAGATACTTCGATAATTCTGGAGATTAAATCCCACACCGAAAGCCATACTGAGGTACTTGACTCATGTTCCCGTTCATCATATCACCACTAGTGTCCGTCCTTATTATTTTTGGGTTACTTAATTACTCAACGAATCTCCTAGAGTGGTGTACCCTACCGGACTTAACTCAAAACTGAATAACTGAAATGCCTCAACAGGCCTCAACAAAATAACTCAACACCGGTATACTAGGGTCACACACATCCTCTAGAGACTCAAACTCAAAAAGTCTAAACCAACTTTCCACTAAAAAAAATAGCTCAACTGAATATCTTAAAATCATATGCTCAACTGAACATCTCAAATTTATATGCTCAACTGAAGACAAAGTATAATCTCAAAATATCTGAAGACTAACCATTCGAAAGAACATTCAAGTTTACGAAAACTCATCAGTACCACTCGACTTATACTGTAGTAAGTCGACTGTCCAGAGGACAAATATTCATGATTTTAAGAAAATAGACTAAGTTATATAAGTCGACTTAAGAAGTCATCGGTCGACTTACCCGAGACAAATTCCAATAATTTTCACAAAATATTCTAAGTACCAACAGTCGACTTAAGGAGTTATAGGTCGACTGTCCAGAGAAGAAACTGCAATAACTTTACAAAATATTTTCTAAGTATACCAGTCAACTGAATAATGGTCTAAGTCAACTGTCCAGAACGGGTTCTCAAGTGCTAAAGAACAACAGTAGGGTCATACCAGTCGACTGAACAGTAGACCAGTCGACTGTCGGCCTACAGTTTACATAATTTAGGTCTGAATATAAAATCAAAACTGGAGTTTTTCTAAAGATTCATTGTTTGTGAAAATAATTCGTATTCAGGTAAAAATGACAATCCCAAAGTATCCTCAGGTTGAAAGCATCACTCACATCAATCCGTGTCTCAAATCTCAATTCTCATGTTCTAAATTCCTAATTATTCCATTAGGGTTTCTAAATACTGAATCCTTTTCACAACTCAAACCAAGATCTGTTTGTAATCACAAGATCCTGATGTTCATCCATCCGATCATAACCATACTCAAATCTTAACATGCTTTCTAGCAATACAATTTTATGAACCAAGATCTACTAGTCATTCATAGATTTCACATACATGGTACAAACAACAACCTTTGTATCGTTCTCATGCAAAATACTAAATGACATACATGCCAAACCAAAAATATAACAATCGATCACATTAATCAAATCACAATACAAGATTCATATCATTCACAACATCAAAACAAAACAAAACATTGTCACTCACCTTTGAATTGAAAAGATCCAAAGAAGAAGCCTCCCTTTTTGCGAGATCCAAATCTTCCTCTTGCTCCACCAAAACAAATCACAAAATTCTGTATATTGCAGCAAATGATGGCTGCGAAAATCCTTTTAAATATCCGGAATGAGTTTAGGGTTTTGCCCAATTTGCAAAATAATCCCTTCAAATACCGCTTTATATATATATATAGTTTTATTCTTGGAAATTCAATAAAATTCATTTAAATTAGGATTTTAAAAGTAAAATATAATCCTAAATTTCAACTGATACTGTTCAAAACGTGCAGAATATACATTTTACATTTTAACCCCTAAAAATGTCAAATTTGCAAAAAGGTCCTTCTTTTCTCAAAAATTGCAAATAGTTCCAATTATTTTCAAAAAAATCTGGAAAAATACTAAATAAATCCCAAATATTAAATAATGATTTTTCATGAAGAAAACTTGACTTTCAAACTTCTCAAGAAAGTATTTGCACGTGTTTTGCACGTGTAGAAGATAAATTTTTCTGAAAATATTCATAAATTCTCCAAAAATCATTTTAGTCATTTATAAACCTTTAAAAATAACATTTTAAAAATACGGGGTTCTACATCACTCCCTCCTTAGAAGAGTTCTGTCCTCAGAACTACTACTAATGAGTCCAAACCACATACCAACAAAAAAACAATATCTCATATATAGGACATAGTCCAAATAATTGCATATGACAACACAATCATAATAGAAGGAATACAACTTAACTCAATCAATGGTACAAATATTCAAAAGAATCACAATCACATAAAAGAAATACATTCACACAAAAAGCTCAGGGAAATCCTTTTGCATGCGATCCTCTGGCTCCCAAGTAGCCTCCTCGAACTGCTGATTCCTCCACAGCACCTTGACCATAGGTATCACCTTGCTCCTAAGAACTTTCTCCCTATGATCAACGATCTCAACAGGCTGTTCCTTGTAACTCAAGTTCACCTGTAGATCTTTAGGAATCTTTACCAACTGATGATTCTGATCTGGCACATACTTCCTCAACAATGACACATGGAATACATCATGCACTTGTGCCAACTCCTCTGGAAGCTTCAATCTATATGCTGTCTTGCCAATCCGCTCCATAATCCTGTATGGCCCAATATACCTTGGTGCCAACTTGCCTCCCTTACCAAACCTGATCACTCCTTTGGTCGGAGAAACCTTAAGGAAAACTGCATCCCCAACCTCAAACTCCAAGTCTCTTCGTCGAGTATCAGCATAACTCTTCTGCCGACCCTGAGCCTCGACTAACCTCTTGCGAATCAGCTCAATCTGCTCCGATGTCTGCTGTACGATCTCAGGACCATACATCTTCCTCTCGCCAACCTCGTACCAACAAACAGGTGTCCTGCACCTCCGCCCGTACAAAGCCTCATACGATGCCATCCCAATACTCGCATGGTAACTGTTGTTATAAGCAAACTCAACCAATGCCAAGTATCTCTCCCAACTACCACCGAAATCCATAACACAAGCCCTCAACATGTCTTCCAGCACTCGATTCACCATCTCCGTCTGACCATCGGTCTGTGGATGAAAAGCAGTACTGAAATCAGTTCCGGTGCCTAAAGCTGCTTGTAGGCTCTTCCAAAACCTTGAAGTAAACCTTGCATCTCTGTCGGATACAATCGACACAGGAACTCCATGAAGTCTCACAATTTCACCAATGTACAACTCAGCCAATTTTTCCATCGACCAAGTAATCTTCATGGCTAGAAAGTGAGCCGACTTAGTCAAACGGTCAACAAAAACCCAAATCGAGTCATTGCCCTTCGAACTCCTTGGCAAACCCGTGATGAAATCCATACTGATATTCTCCGATTTCCACTCCCAAATGGGCAACGGCTGTAACAATCCTCCAGGTCTCTGATTTTCTGCTTTGATCTGCTGACAAGTCCGACACCTTGCCACGAAATCTGCTACATCCCTCTTCATACCAGACCACCAAAAGTGCTGTTTGATGTCCCTGTACATCTTCGTGCCTCCTGGATGTACTGACAACAAGGTACTGTGTGCTTCCTGCAAGATACTATCTCTCAAATCTGCATTATCTGGAACACACAACCTCTCACCCAACCAAAGAATTCCATCTTGGACACGAAACTCTGATAGTCTGCCCCCTGAAACCTGTTGCAACATCTTCTGAATCTCTGAGTCTGACCTCTGACCTTCCACTATCCTCTCTCTCAAGGATGGCTGCAGCCTCAACTGAGCCAAAGATGCCCCTAAACCTTGCAGCACCACCGCGATACCTGCCTGATCGATCTCTGCTGCCAACTCACTTCGAGTAGTGATCAAACTTGATAAACTACTCTTCCTGCTAAGTCCATCGGCTACCACATTCGCCTTGCCCGGATGATACTTGATCTCGGGACGAATGTCTTCCAATACCTCCAACCACCTTCTCTGCCGAAGATTTAGATCCTTCTGTTGATAAATGTATTTCAGGCTCTTGTGGTCAGTGTACATGTTAACCTTCTCATCATAAACATAATGCCTCCACTGCTTCAAGGCATAAATGATAGCTGCTAGCTCCAAATCATGCGTCGGATAATTCTTCTCATGCGGACGCAATTGCCTCGAACCATAAGCAATAACCTTGCCTTCTTGCATCAAGACACAACCCAAACCTCTGAGAGATGCATCACTGAAGATATCATAATCCTTCCCAGCTTGTGGCAAAGCTAAGATATGTGCAGTAGTCAACCTTTCCTTTAACTCAAGGAAACTCTCCTCACACTTATCAGCCCATAAAAATGCCACATTCTTCCGGGTCAAACCTGTCAAAGGAACTGCAATCTGAGAATAACCCTGGATGAATCTCCTGTAGTAACCAGCTAAACCCAAGAAACTTCTGACTTCCTTCACAGACGTTGGCCTGGGCCAATCCTTTACTGCTTCAACTTTCTGAGGATCAGTGGCCACTCCCTCCTTAGAAAGGATATGTCCAAGGAAAGCTACCTCAGACTTCCAAAACTCATACTTCGACAACTTGGCATACAAGCTATGCTCCTGCAATTTCTGTAATACCGCTGTCAAGTGCGTAGAATGATCCTCCTCCGACTTCGAATACACCAAGATATCGTCGATGAAAACCACTACAAAGGAGTCAATAAATGGCCTCAAAACCCGATTCATCGTATCCATGAAAACTGCTGGCGCATTCGTCAACCCGAATGGCATCACCAAAAACTCAAAGAGCCCATGACGAGTCCTGAAAGCTGTCTTACTCACATCTTCCTCCTTGACTCGAACCTGATGATACCCTGATCTCAAATCAATCTTCGAAAATACAGCTGCTCCTCGAAGCCTGTCGAACAAATCATCAATCCGCGGCAATGGATACTTGTTCTGAATAGTCACCCTATTCAACTCCCGGTAGTCAATGCACATCCTCATTGACCCATCCTTCTTCTTGACTAACAGTACTGGCGCTCCCCATAGAGAAGAACTCGGCCTAATAAGCCCTTTGCTCAACAGCTCCTCAATCTACTTCTTCACTTCATCTTGCTCTACAGGTGCCATCCTGTACGGAGCCTTGGAAATCGGCGCGCTTTCTGGCTGAACATTAATGCAAAACTCCACATCTCTCTGCGCGGTAATCCTGGAAAATCATCCAAGAACACCTTAGGAAAATCTCGGACAACCGGAATGCCCTTGACTTCATCTGAAATAACCATCTTGGATACCATTGCAGCCACCTTCGGAATTTTCTTCTTCCCTTGGAAAGTCACTGCGGTTCCACCTGGTGCTTTCAGCAACACTTCCTTCTGCTTGCATTCAATTGTGGCATCATATATTGCCATCCAATCAATGCCCACGATGACATCCACACCCAAGACTTGCAGCTCAATCAAATCAATGCCGAACAACCTCCCACCAATCTGGAAATCACAGCCCTCGTAATATCGATCCGCAATCAACTCTTCACCTGACGGCGTTGCCACCGACAAAATCCTGCCTGGAAACAACTTAGGTTCCACACCTAAGATCCTTGTAAAATTTGGCGATACAAAAGTATGCGATGAACCAGTATCAAATAAAACCCTTGCCTTTATTCCATTAATTAAAACAATTCCTGCTACAAGAAAAGTGATACTCAATCTCCAATTGTTCTTAAATAAAGGTTTCACTTATCACATTGATTTAAAAATAAAATCAGAATTCTTGCATACCCTGTATTACATCTTTCGAGTTACCCGTGTCCTTCTCGGTTAATGCAAATACTCGCTCTTGCCTCTGGAATTTGCTTCCACCTGAACCATCCTTCCTCAATTGTGGACAATGAGACTTAGAATGTCCTGCCTGCCCACACTGGGAACAAATCTGATTTGCCAACTTCGGACACGCTGACCGGTAGTGTCCTGTCTCCTTGCAGTAATAACAAGTCACTCCCTGAGTTGCAGGTGTCTTCTGCACCGGATCACTGAACTTGATCTGCTTCGTGGGGAATCCCTTCCCACTCTGACCTGATACTGGCCTCTTGTTTCGGTTCCATGTATCTTGCCTCTTCTGGAACTGGTCCATGTCCTTCTCAGTCATAGCTGCTCTCCTGACCAGCTTGTCAAACCTTCTGATACCCAACGGGATCATCCTCGACCTTAAGTTTGGCCTCAAGCCCTGCTCAAACTTCTTGGCCTTCTTCGCCTCGTCCATGACTAACTCTGGTGTATACCTCGAAAGCTGAGCAAACTTGGTCTCATACTCCCGCACGGTCATGCTGCCCTGCTGAAGGTTCAAGAACTCGGTCGCCTTCTTCTCCTGAACATCTAGGGGAAAGAAGCGATCCCTGAACTCCTCCAGAAAAGCTTCCCAAGTCATTGGCTGGTCTCCCAAAGTCCTCTTCAGCGATTCCCACCAGACACCAGCGTCCTTTTCCAGCTGCATTGTAGCCAACTTCACCTTGCTGGCTACCAGAGTCTCCGATACCTCGAAGATTGTCTCCATCCTTCTAATCCAATCATCAGCTGCGGTTGGATCAGATTGCCCCTCAAAAACTGGCGGCCTCATCCTCTTAAAGGACTCGATCTGCTTGATAGGATCGGCGTTAACCAATCCCTGTCCAGCTCCATGATTTTGCTGCTGATTCTGCTGTTGATTCTGACTTTGCACCAAATTAAATGCCATTAGCGCATTCAGAGTCTGATACACCTTGGCGAATTCAGCCTCAAGATCAATTCCAGTTCCTCGAGAACTACCAGATCCATCCTCATTGTTACCACCATTCCCGGGCCTGGGTGCAACCATTCTGAATACTGCAAAACGAGGGAAAATTCAGAGCATCACACACAATTCACACTCACATCAATATCCCTTGGCAAAACTTCACTTGTATCCCAAAGGTAAAACATCATGTTTCAGTTCTATGTGATACTCACTCTTTAATGTCCACACCTAGGTACTCACACTCTAGTGTCCACACCTAGGTTATTTTTATGCCATGTTTATCATTACTATTGAAGCATGCTCTGATACCAATCTCTGTAGCGCCCCGAATTTCTAATATAATAACTTAGAAAATATGTGGCACAATCCCAGCATCAACTTCAATGTAACATTAAACACAACCAACTCCACTAAAATTTTCAACTTTTATTACAACAATCTTTTTACAAAGCACAGCGGAACTCAAAACATCTCAACTCAAAATTTTCTTTTATTTACAACACAAAACTATCTCAAATCTGCTTTTACAATTTTACACAAAACTCTTATTAAATCACTTTTTCTCAAAACCAACTCAAGCATCCACACCTCCAAACTCTAAGCAACAACCTGCAACACATGGGCTAGAGATGATCCCTAACCCCCAAACTAAAGGGGTCAGCCATAAATGGTGTGAGTGACATAAAACAACAAACAACATAAATGAACATTAGTCATGAATCCTTAAACAACAGGTAGTAAACATGAATACTTAAAATACGATGTAGCAAGAAAAAGTAAACAACAAGTGAGACTAAACCAAGTGTCATGTGTAGAAAACAGGAAATCCACATGCATGAAAACCAAGTCAAGAAAAAACAAATTCTATATGCGGACTCTATAATGCGTACTTGTCGAAGTCTATGCATCCCATTCTACATAAGTCCGGTGCAAGCCCTTAACGTCTCCACATCGTAGGGTTCAATCCCCCGCTATGCAACTAATCCTAACACGATGACTACTACGAGATAAAGATAAGCTGTGAATAGTAGTCCATGCCCGATAATTCCGGAGATCAATCCCACACCACAAGTAATTACCGTGATAATTCCGGAGATAAATCCCACACCACAAGTAATCTACCGTGATAATTCCGGAGATATATCCCACACCACAAGTAATCTACCGTGATAATTCCGGAGATTAAATCCCACACCGAAACATTGACACATCATCACACGAATACCACATGTGCTTCGCCTCGACTCCGATAATTCCGGAGATCAATCCCACACCGAAAGCAATTACTTGGATAATTCCGGAGATATATCTCACACCCAAAGTAAAATACTTGGATAATTCCGGAGATAGATCCCACACCCAAAGTAAGATACTTCTATAATTCCGGAGATTAAATCCCACACCGAAAGCCATACTGAGGTACTTGACTCATGTTCCCGTTCATCATATCACCACTAGTGCCCGTCCTTATTATTTTTGTAATCACTGAATCCTTTTCACAACTCAAACCAAGATCTGTTTGTAATCACAAGATCCAGATGTTCATCCATCCGATCATAACCATACTCAAATCTTAACATGCTTTCTAGCAATACAATTTTATGAACCAAGATCTACTAGTCATTCATAGATTTCACATACATGGTACAAACAACAACTTTTGCATCGTTCTCATGCAAAATACTAAATGACATACATGCCAAACCAACAATATAACAATCGATCACATTAATCAAATCACAATACAAGATTCATATCATTCACAATATCAAAACAAAACAAAACATTGTCACTCACCTTTGAATTGAAAAGATCCAAAGAAGAAGCCTCCCTTTTTGCGAGATCCAAATCTTCCTCTTGCTCCACCAAAACAAATCACAAAATTCTGTATATTGCAGCAAATGACGGCTGCGAAAATCCTTTTAAATATCCGGAATGAGTTTAGGGTTTTGCCCAATTTGCAAAATAATCCCTTCACATACCACTTTATATATATATAGTTATATTCTTGGAAATTCAATAAAATTCATTTAAATTAGGATTTAAAAAGTAAAATATAATCCTAAATCTCAACCGGTACTGTTCAAAACGTCCAGAATATACATTTTACATTTTAACCCCTAAAAATGTCAAATTTGCAAAAAGGTCATTCTTTTCTCAAAAATTGCAAATAGTTCCAATTATTTTCAGAAAAATCTGGAAAAATACTAAATAAATCCCAAATATTAAATAATGATTTTTCATGAAGAAAACTTGACTTTCAAACTTCTCAAGAAAGTATTTGCACGTGTTTTGCACGTGAAGAAGATAAATTTTTCTGAAAATATTCATAAATTCTCCAAAAATCATTTTAGTCATTTATAAACCTTTAAAAATAACATTTTAAAAATACGAGGTTCTACACATAGTGTCGAGGGAGAGGATTGAGCCCCCATTGTGGCAATGTAACACGCCTGAGCAGCTTCTTCACTTCCTTTGGCTTCTCCTACCCCTGCAGCTGTAGAGAACTTCATTTTCATGTAGAAGGCTAAGGTAACAGCGTGAAGGGTTGCTAGCCCCGAGTCACCAAAGATGATATTGTAGGAGGATTTCAGGTCGAGAACCATGAAATCAAGTTCTTCCGTGCGGGTAACTGGAGTTTTCTGTAACACCCTGCAAAATTGAGTTATTACAATTTTGTAGCACATGTGTTACATATATGTATTTTGTATTGTTGCGAGAAATATCCGTAACATATTTTTAATCCAAATATCCTATGTATTTTGTATTTCGATTGTTTATATATATTTTTGTTCTCTCGAAATTCATTTTCTCCTATTTTGAGCTAACTCAAATATATTTTTATTTATATGTGCAATACACGTGTTTGAAATGCACATGTTGATTATATTTTTAATATATAAAATTAATGAGGTGTGTATATTTATTTTTATTTGTTCTTAATTTTAACATGTGGGAAATTAGATAGAAAAATTCATACTATTTTTAGTTGTAACAACCGCAAAAGTATTATTTTAAATATTTTGTTCATACGTGCATTACACGTGTCTTCAAATGCACATGTTGGTTATATATATATATATATATATATATATATATATATATATATATATATATATATATATATATATATATATATATATAATAAAACACAAAAAAAGCTATCAAGTGGCTCTCATTCAATCCCCCCAAAATCAAAGGCCCAGATCTAACCTCACAAAACACATTTCCCCCCAAAAGTTTCCCCCCAAAACTCAAATTCAAATCCCCCCCCCCCCCCCAAAAAAGAACCACTCATTTATATATATATATATATATATATATATATATATATATATATATATATATATATATATATATATATATATATATATATATCGAAACATGGACTTTCATACCCCAATTTATAATTATTTTTCACCATATATTAATGGAAACATGGACTTTTATTTACAACTAATTATTGTCATACTATTCAAACTTCAGCTATATAATTGTTGATTTACTGTTTACAAGACTTTTCATATGCTATATCATTCTGAAGACGTGCCATAGGCACGTGGCCACGGGCATATCTAGTATATATATAAGATTAATGAAATGTGTATCCTAACTTTTACTTACGTATAATTTAAGCATATGGAGAAAAATAGATTGAAAGAAATTCATGATATGTTTAAACAAATGTATTTTGCTAATGAGAGGTATTATTTTATTTTATAAAATCATACAAATTGTTTTAATGCAAACGGAAAACCCGTGCACACCCCACCCATGCATTTGATCGACCAAAAATAAGAGGAAAGAAGAGATGAATTGGTCAAAAGATCATGGGGCAAGTGGGTGGTTATTATCATAAAACATGGGTAGTTCCTTTGAAAATAAAAACCACTCCTCACCTTTCTCTCATTTAAACCCACCGACCAAGAATTGAATAAGAGTGAGTTGCATATTTTTAGTGTTTTGGAAGGGGAGAAGGCTTGGAAATTTTGCTAGGGTTTTCAATTGCTAGGAGTTACATTTACGAGGTGGGTGTTTCCAACATTTCTAAATTTTGGTAGATTCTTCATGGTTTGTTGTAAACATATATGTGATGATTAATTTTGATGAAAAATGCATGTGTAGAAATTTCTTGAAACTTTGTGTTTAATTGATATAGTAGTCACTGTATTTAAAATAAGAGTAAAAATTGTAGTTAATTTTCATGTATGAGAAAACTGCTATGTGATTGATCCCTTTAATTGATAGCTAGTGCATTGATTACTGTACATATAATTTAACTCACTATCATGGGTTTTAAAGCTTGAGTATGACATTTTATACGGGTGAATTATATGATAGATTTGATTTTGAGTAAATATAAATGGTTAAATGCATACAATTCATGCCAAAACGTATTAGTTAAATTAGAGTAATTCTCTGGAATTTTAATAAGAGTTTATGTATACTGTGTAGTGACTGTGAGTTGATCGAAAGATCAAGTTTCGGTTAAATAATCATTTTGGTTTGTGAGACAAAGAGTTTTACACTCAAAAAACTTTGCTTTTTTGTTCGGTTTATGGCGCTTAGGCTCTATTGCATTAGTCATTAGGTTCATAATATACACTGACAAGTTTAGGATAGTCACATTATCTGTTTCTGCATTCAAGTTTGTAATTGTTAAAATTAATAATTCGCTTTGTTATAGCATTACGTCAGTTGTATTCAACTCACTTGCCCATAGTTCTCAAGTGTTGCAGGATTTGGATTAGCAAGCGACGTGGGCATGAGTTTGGTGTCGATGGATGTTGGAAGATTGAAGATTTTTTTTGGATGACATGAGTTGTATTGTACATGTATATTTCCAATGTGCATTGTAAAGAACAATCTGTATTGTAAGAGTTTTAAGTTCCTTGCATTTTGTACGAAATTGAAATAAAGATTTTGGATTTGCTACGAATTACCTGCATTTGGAATTCGGGGCATTACAATTTTCCCCACAGTCACATCAAGGGTGACTATTCCTTTGATCTGAACGGCGGCTCTAGAGAATCCATGGAGGATGTACCCAGTAGATTTGAGACAGTCTCACTTAAGCTTGAGACCCTCAAATACATTCAGGAAGATGATGTTTATCGAGCTGCGTTATCTACCAGGACACGGTACACGTCATGATTGACCATACATATGCTTAATTACAAATGTGTCACAGTGAGGCGTTCGAACACCTTCGAGGTCTTTGTCTGATAATGTAATCGGAACCCCCAAGCTCTTGGGAGGGGAGATGTTGTGCACTAAGTTCACTTCATGGAGAAATTCTTTCCTTGAGGAATTAGACAGTCCCCCCATAGGTCCCCCATGGATGGAGTAGAATACCTGGCTCCATGCATCCCAAGCCTTGGGACTTTAGAAGGCCTTTCTAGTTGCTTGTTGGCTTCTCTTACGGAATAAGGTTGAGGTTTGATTCTTTGGGAGAACTTAGCGAGGTATCCCTGTCGGAATATGGATTCAAGCTCGTCTTTGTTGGCTCGACAGTCCTCTGTAAGATGTCCATGATCTTTGTGAAATGCGCACCACTTGTTCTTATCTCTTCTTCTGCTTGAAGCGTTCATCTTAGGAGGAGGTTGAAGGAGTTCCTCCTTATCAACTTCCATGAGAATTGCCGAGATGCTAGCATTAAGTGGAGTGTACTTCTCAAAATAAGGCATTGGGGGTGGACGACGCTGGCCTGTGGCATCCTTCTGGGATTTTCTGGATCCTTCTTCATTGGTGCTCTTTTGTTTGTTCCCAGATGAGGGCACATTCTGTTCTTAAGGTCGAATAGCAACTTCCACACTGATGTACTTCTCGATTCTTTAGAGGAGGTCGGAGAAGTCCCGAGAGGGTCTGTTGATAAGAGAAGCTTAGAGGTGGTCATGATTCACATTGTACCTGAAGGCAGCTGTGGTTACAGCTGATCGAGTGAGGTGATGGATTGGGACTCGGCTGTGAAGCACCGAACATAACTCTTAAGGGACTCCCCTTTCCTTTGCTTCAAGTCAAGCAAGGATGCACTTATCTTCTCTATCTTGCGGTTGATGATGAAGGGTGTGAGGAAGAGTTCCTCAAGCTAATCGAAGGAGAAGGTGGACCCCAGAGAGAGACGACCGAACCACTCTCGTGCTGATTCCTTCTGGATTGCTGGGAAAGTCTTGCAGAGGAGGGAGTCAGATGCTTGATGGGTTATCATAAGGGTTTTGAAACTCTCAACGTGATCTACCGGGTCGGACTCTCCATTGGCTGGAATTTTGAAGTTGACTGGAACATGAGCCTTGATGATTTTTTGGAGAATGGGGTTTGGATGGGGTTGCATGTTCCCTCATGTCTTCCCTCTTCTTGTTTCAGCAGTGCTAGACGGTTTTCCATCTTTTGGAGGCGCTAGAGGGCGACGTTGTCTTATTCTTCAGATCTAGTGGATCCATGGGACTCCTCACATCGTGGAGGAGTAGAACAGTGAAGACTAGTTTGTCGGTTCCTGCTAGGAACAACATTGATAGCTTGAAGGATCTCATCTTTGAAGTTTCGGAACTTTGCCCTGGCGACGGGTGCTTCTTTCTCTCTATCTCTCCTAGGGGCTGATCGGCTTGTTGGAGTTGAGTTCCTTCTCCTGCGAAAGGGAGGAGTCCATTTTGTCTCCTTGGAGAGTGATGACTTCTTCGCCCTTTGGGAGAAAGGGTTCTTCTGTTTCCTTAACTTCGAGGAGAGGGGCTCCTCTTGCTTTCCTGGCATGCTGGATGAGGGACCTTATCTTGGGCTCGTCGTCTGTTCAGGCGGCCTCAAAAGTCAGACCCCTACTGTCTGGAGATTATGATATGATGGAGGTCCTGCTGTGATTGAGGCACCACAGGGTGCACCGTGGAGGGCAACGAGGTGTAGACCAACCTTCTATTCTCACCAAAACAATGCACATTGTGCTGACTTCTTCAGGAGTCACCCAGTGGAGACTCTTTGGAGGAAGGCTGGGTAAGCTGTTGGGGCTGTTCTGGCTGAATAGGTTGATTTAGTTGAAAGGGTTGAGGGACGTCCTCATGAAGAGGAGTTGGAGAAAGAGGGTTGACTCGTCGTCTTGAGGCCGTCTTTCCTTTCCTCTTTGGAGGCATGACTGGAAAAAAAAATTACCAGCGAATTGTGGTCGGATTTCTTTTTATTTTCAAAAGACGACGCCAATCTATTGTTGCTCTTTTCTATGTGGTAGCAAATAGATGATGTGAAATCTATTTAGAAACAATAAAAAGAACTGACATTTTGGTTTTTGCCGATATTAACTACTTCCAACAGATCTTGACTTCTAAGTTTGACTCATTTGGACCGATTGTTCCAATTGACCTGTAAAAATATGAAACATCGGGGTTGGTCCCGGCGAAAGACCCTCCGATGCTCAAGTCAGTTCTCAGAAAGATATGAGAGGTTTTTATTGGCAAAATACTAATTATATAATTTCTGTAGAGGTCATGGGGTATTTATAGTCGCTTAGGATGTCAGTTTGAAGATAATGATTTTGTCTCTACTTCCTAGTATTTTTGATAGATTTAGTTATTCTCTTCATCAAGAAGAGATATGGTCGGTTAGTTTGTTGACTTTTTTCTTCATGAAGAGATAAAAATGGTTGTGAAGATAGAGTTACAACTTTTCTCTTGTAAAGATATATGGTTTTTGAATCGTCTCTTATAAATAATTATGAGTTTAAAATGATTTTTAGATAATCATGAACTTTTTTATGTTGAGCTGTTATGAGAACCCTGCTTGACAAGCATGTTTTGGGTTGTTGGGCTTGAAAGAGACCCAACCCCCGTTTATGAACTTGTTTTTACCGTTTTACCCATAAGAGATTTAAGATTTGTGTCCGTTCATTCCTGTGTTCCCCTGACAAATAGACTGTGGAGTCCAATTGAAAGTGGACAGATGGTCTTTTGATCTTGTTGTTAAGAAAATATGATTGCAATCTGGGAGTATAAAATTGAAAATACGATATTTACTTCAATATGATATTTTTTTTGATATATCGGATAGAGCCAAACGGCTCCAGCCATCAAAAAATATATTAATCAATAAAAATAGTAACGTACAAACTTCAATATGACAATTAGAAGAGGGTAAAATTATAATGTAAAGTACAATTGGAAATGTAAGTGATTTAATCCACACCAGTGGATTTTATCTGAAGGTTGAGAATTACACTATGGCACACTATGGCAGACACAGATAAAAGTATGGCAATGAATCCGGATCCAGAATCCTTCTCTCTCTTTCTCCTCTTATTCTTCTTCTTCATTGTTATTTTCTCTCTTTTGCTTTCTGCTTCCCTAGATTCTCCGTCGTATCGTACAATTTGTTTCCAATGGATCAAGATTTGGAAATATTCCTCCTCATTTTGGGAGTGTTTGTTGTGGTGGTCATTATTCAGTTATTGGGAGAATACTATTGTCCTTGGAAAGAAAAGGAGGATGACGAGGTTCTTGAGACCCAAACTACTAACAACGGCGGCGAGAACAAACATGGTGACGATGCAGAGAACCCAATTTCGATGGTCGACGACAATGGAACCAATGGTGAGGGAGCTGAAAACCAACCTCTGTTGACGGACGAGAATGAACGAAGAAGCACCGAAAACTATTCTGTAGGTCTTTCTCTCTTATCAATAACAAATAATCGACACGATGCAATCGACGGTCTAATTAATTTTTTTATATGGGTAAAAAGGATGTGAGCAACTTGCTCATTTAATAAATGAGCAATTGATGAGGTGATATATACGTGATACATTGAGTATCTAATTACTTTTAGGATTTCCCAATCACATGCATGCCACCTCATCACTTGCTCATTTACTAAATGAGCAAATTGCTCATACCCCTTTTTCCCTTTTTATATAGTAAATAATAAGATGTAATATAACTTGAATCTGAGATCTCCCTTTATTCATTATATGATCTTTACAAATTATCTATAGTGACACAAACTTTTTTTTTATGAGTGACACTTTTGTAAATAATTATGTCGTATATGAATTTAAATTTTGAGGGTATTATGATAGCTAACAACAGTTGAGTAAATGAATGGTTAAATTATATATAACTCCCACTTAACAATGAATGGTTGAGATTAGATGATTGAATATCTACAAATTACAGGTTGTCTACAAATGACAACCTCAACTCTCCCATTATAATATTAGAGATTAGTGATTTGCCTCTACCATCTAAACTCATTTTCCATCTCTACTCAAAGCTAATAAAATAGAATAAAATGCCCTCTTATGCTTGAGTGGAATTATTTTTTAAATAGTCATTGTTGCAACATTTATGGAATAAGGAAAGAATAAATTTCTCAAAATCGTACCAAGTTTTCATGAATTTGCATGCCAACATATTCATCTCTTTTCTGTCAACTTACCATACCGACGTTAGATTATGTTAGGTGCTCTGTCGTACTCCTTCTATCCCTCTATCATGTGATGTCACACGACAATTGAACTTTTTTGTAATGACCAAAATATCTTTTCCGTAATTTTTTCCTCTTATGTTTCCTTATTAACTTTAGAAAAAGAAAATTTAAGAGTTACTCGTAAAATTTATAATAGATTAGATGTATTGAGAGAATAGGGGAATTAGTTTGGGTGGATTTGAAGTTAGATTAGAGAGGGCAAGGAGGAAGGGAGAGAAAAGGAGAAAGGGGATTGGGTTTATGTGTGTGCAGGTTCGTATTTGGGTTTGAATTGTATTTGAGAAACGAGCAACCATAGTGAGAGAGAAAGATCGAGGGTAAGGAGGGTGATGGTTTTGAATAGGTTCGATTAAATTCAGGTTGAGTTTGTGAGAGAAAGGGAATAAATAGGAAAGAGAATGAAAATGGATCTTGGTGGATTTGGGTTGGGGGGGGGGGGGGGGGGGGGGGGGAGGAGGAGGAGGAGGAGGATTTGTATTTGGAATTGGACATGAATTTGATGTTAAATTGGGTTTGAGAATAAATGGAAGAGAGGAGGAAGGTGATGAATAGTTTGAGTATGAATTTTTATTAAGTTAATGATAAAAAGAAAAAAAAATGGATTTGAATTTGGATATGAATTGTATTTAGAAGGAAATGGAAAATAGAGAGGGAAAGAAGAAAGAAAAGAAAATAGAGAGGGAGAGAAGGAAAAAAAAAATCTAAATTCTAAATGGCAAAATAGATATTTCATGATAAAATAGATAGTGTCAGTCAGCTTTTAATAAAGTATCAAAGAATTTATATAATAGTGGGATAAAATTTTCAAAAAAAAAAAATTTGGGTAGGGTGGGATACAAATTTGTAAAAACTCAGTAAAATTTTGTAAACTTTATCCATAAAAAACCTACAATCATTTAATCCCTATTCTAATAAAAGAAAGGATAAATATGGTCTAGGCCCTTGAGTACACATTGAATTTCTAATAAATTCCTTAACTTTTTGAGTAATGCTTTAGCCACTACCAATTTCACTACCATTTTCTTCACTACCTTAGGTGGCATACTCCTATTGGAGAGTTCTCCCACCTACTCTATCATCCCCTACCTATTGGAGTGTGCCACCTAAGGTAGTGAAGAGAAATGTAGTGAAATTTGTAGTGGCTCTAGCATTACTACAACTTTTTTGAACTCTCTGATAAACTCTGCATAAGTGGAAAAATACTCTTAAAGCCCATTTTACAAATTTCATGTATACTAATAATACAAAATACATTGTATTTATTAAAGTGACATATTTGTCTTTGCCCAATGGGTGAGAGAGAATTTGTTGATCATATACATTATACCTCTCAATAACAAAAATAAATAAGTAAATAAATTCTATACATCTAACTTGACAAATATGTAACTTTATGTTTTTTTTAACATCTAACTTCACATATGTGGTGTTTATAGGATATAAACTAAGAATAGAGCTCTATTTCGTATGCTCAAGATCCTCTCTCTTTAATATTGGATAAGGGCAAATATGTCATTTTAAAAAATATAAGGTAAGGAATTATGAAGAAGGGCTTTCTGAATATTTTTTCAAGTATGAGTGATTTATAGAAGAGTTAAAAAATCAAGGGGTTTATTGAAAATTTAATATCCAGCGCAGGGCCTACACTTTATTTACCCTTAAATAAAAAAAATAATGTACCCTCACTTCTTTCCCAAAAAAAAAAAAAACAAATCATTTGCCCCGTAGGCAACAAAACAAAGTATGCCAAAAGATCTTACCCTCTCATCCACCTAAAAAACCGTGCTCTTTTGATCACAAGCGATTTTTGAAGCAGGCATGGTTTTTTAGGAGGATATGGGAGGCTAGGATCTTTAGGCATGTTTTGTTTTGCTGCCCTATAGTGGCAGATGATTTATTTTTTCCCTTCATACCTACTTAGAGCATTTGTAGTCGTTTGTTTGCTATTTATCCAAATTTTGAAAAAAATGAAAGAAAAAAAAAAGGCTGTAGTCGTTGGCCATTTATCCAAAAAATGAGTCTGACATGAACAGTGCTTGGCCAAATATTGCAGACGAAATGACTTTTGCCAAAATATAGCTCACGAGGGATTATCTATCGTCCGTTTATTGGGACGAAAGATTATCTTTCGTCTGAAACGTCGGGCGAGAAACAATACATCGTCCCTCCAAATTCGCATACGACGAAGTTGTCGGACAAAAGATTAAATTCCGACCCATTTTTTTTGACTGGCAAAAGGTAGGATTATCCTACCTCACAGAAAATATATAGATTGATAGGGAAAGTTGTAAAACTATTACAAAAAATACTGTAGGAGGTTCAATCGAGCAATGGATGAGTCTGGATTCGAGATGGCATGTCGTTGGGTCGTAGAGAGGGCATTAGACTGTTGTCGTGCACCTCTACTAGTCCCAAAGACATGATCTCATCCCCCTTCCTACCCTAAGCTAGCCCGTAACAAAATAGGAACCACCTTCAGTTGGTAGAAGATCATATAGTACTACAAATAAGAGTTTAAACAAAAGTATCGGACTAACAGAGTCCCAAAAAAAAGAAACAGAAACAGAGAAGCCATATCCATGATTAATTTGGGATATTGTCTGCACTACCACCCCTTGTTGGCCTCATGAGATCACTGTCACCTGTGCCCCTGAGTTCCTTGCTTTCTTCTTGGACTCCCCGCTTGAATCTAGCCAATATGAGAACCAAAATTTTGCATTAGAGACTAGTTTATCCACATTAGTGTGTTTGCTATAAAAAACTTTATCATTCCTAGCATTCCATAAACTCCAACAAACAGCTAGTGTGACCAAATGCCATGAGTGCGTAAATTTGTGCTTGTTGTGATCAAAACACTAATATGTGAAGCATTCAGTAATAGAAGATGACAGATTTGTGATTCGAAAGCATTGTATGAAGTGAAGCCATGCTTGAGCAGCCAAAGGGCACTCAAAGAAAATATGATAAGTGGTTTCAATCTGACATGCACAGGAGGTGCATGTTAGATCACCATCCCAACCTCTAGAATAGAACATTTCCTTGGAGTTTAGCTTTTTCCAACTCAGCATCCAAATAAGAATTTTGCATTTAAGTGGTACACAATTATGCCAACAAGCTGATAGAAAGGAGAGATGAGGCCGGAAATGCTATAGAAATTATAGGCTGATTTGACGGTGTAGCTCCCAGTGCAAGAATGATTCCAGCGAGCAATATCAGGGTGCGGGGAAGGCTGAATGTTCGAAATTGATTGCAGAAGATTTTTTTTTCAAGAAGGATGATGCTAGAAGAAGAGGTATGAAGGCTAGGCCTCCAAATCCAGGTGCCTTGGTATATTGTGCCCTGAGAGCGCAGCGATGCTTCTTTGTTCCAAGCAGCTTGAAAAAGAGAAGGGAATAGGGTAGCAATATTGTTACCCTCTATCCATTTAGAAGTCCAAAACTTAACTAGAGATCCATTGCCAACTTGCCAAGTGATGTCTTGGTCAAATTGCTCTTTCAGCTTGAATAAAATCTTCCAAAAATTCGAGGCCTGGGTCTTGCAGATGAAGTCATTAGTTATGTTGTTGAAGTAGAGGGACTTGAGAGTTTGAGAGCAAAGGGAATCTTCAGTATATAGTTTCCACCACCATTTCATGAGAAGTGCATTATTGAATTGGTTTAGATCCAAGACCCCAAGGCCTCCCTGCTTTTTAGGTTGGCAGATACGCTTCCAACTAGTACAAGAGACCCTCGTTGCCTTAGAGTCTCCTCCAACCCAAAAAACTCCACTCTTCATTTGATCGATCCTGGCTATCACCTACTGAGGCAGCTTGAAGAATGAGGCAAAATAGGTTGGCAAGGCGCTACTAACAGAGTTTATCAGAATGAGTCCCCCCCCCCGGATAAGAGACGACCTTTCCACGTGGACAATCTCCTCTCAATTTTAAGGAGAAGAGGTTGCCAGTCTCGCTTCTTGAGCCTGCCTTTAGAAAGTGGCATACCTAAATATTTGGTAGGCAGGGAGTCTTGTTTGCAGCCTAATATGTGAGCAAATGCGTGAAGCTTGGCCTGAGAGTGTCCAAAGTATAGGATAGAGGATTTAGAGAGGTTGATATGGAGGCCGGAGACATTCGCAAAGAGATGCAGGAGCACTCTAATATGGAGCACTTCTTGCTCATCCCCTTTGTAGAAGATAAGTGTGTCGTCGGCAAACTGGAGAATGGAGAGGTGAGCTAAGGATCCTTGCAGATTAAGCTGAGAGAAAGTTTCATTTTCTCTGCCAGTGCGCAACATTTGTGCAAGAACATCAATAGCTAGGATGAAAAGCATCGGAGATAAAGGATCGCCTTGCTTGAGGCCCCTACTAGAAATAATAGTCTTACCTCCAATGCCATTGACCAAAACATTAGATTTGGTAGAATGAAGGATATCTTTGATCCCAAGAGCACCAACGTGGACCAAATCCTCTTGCAATTAGGAGCTGCTCCAAAAATTTCCAGCTAAGAGTATCGAAAGCCTTGCGGAAATCAATTTTAAGCATTAGAGTATCTAATTTCTTAGAACAACACAGGTTGATTGCTTCGTAAGCCACAAGAAAGCAATCTACCGTAGATTTACCCTTGAGGAAGGCACTTTGCGAAGAGGATACTAGAGTATGCAGAACAGGGCTCAATCTGTTAGCTAGTATTTTGGTGATTATTTTCATGGAGCAGTTGAGTAGGCTAATGGGACGGTAGTCAGATACTGAGGAGGCGCCTTCACATTTAGGAATGAGGACAATGGTACAGTAGTTGAGTCTACCAATGTCTGCTTCCCCATTTTGGATGGCCAGAAGCATACAACACAAGTCATCTTGGATAGTCTCCCAATGCTGTTGATAGAAATGCATAGAGAAGCCATCGGGTCCCGATGCTTTGTCTCCAATCATGCTGAAGATTGCTTGCTTTATTTCTTCCTTACTGAATGGGGCTTCACGCGCGGATAGGTCAGTAGTTGAGGGGGGATATAGAGAGGCCCAGTCAACTCTAAAATCTGGAGCTGAGCTGGTGCCACAAATTTCGTGGAAATTTGTCTCAAAGCATGATCTAATTGCAGACTGGTCTGTGATGAGGTCACCATTGTGAAGGAGGGAGAAAATGAAGTTCTTGCGTTACTTCCCATTAACCATAGAGTGGAAAAATTTTGTGTTTGCATCACCCTCTTGGATCTAGGTGATTCGTGATCTTTGTCTCCAGTAAGTGACTTCCGCTTGTACCAATTGTTGATACTCAGCATGGGCAGCGGAGAACTCAATAGATTGGGAGGGGTTTAAAGCTTGGGAGTCAGCTAGGATGTCGAAGTTGTGAATAACCTCGAGGAGGGACTTCTTGCGTTGCGGAATGTGGCCAAATTCCTCATTTCTCCATCGTCTAATCCTTCTCTTCAAAAGTACAAGCTTCTTTGCAAATATGTCAACCTTTGATCCTACGCAGCTGAAGCTCGACCACCAAATGAAGATGTTATGATTGAAGTTCTTGTGGGAGCCCCATGCTTTCTCGAATTTGAAGTAATGAACTTTGTTCTGAATTGCTTGGGAGTCAAGAATAATAGGGCAGTGATCTGAAGCAATGCGGGGAAGGGAGTGCTGAATGCAAGAGGGAAAACATTGATCAAATTGATTGGATATCAGGAATCTGTCTAACCGTGCAAATGAAGGATTATCTCTAAGGTTAGACCAGGTGAACTTCCGACTTGCTAGCGGAAGATCAATAAGCTGTAGTTGCTAAATCCAATTGCGAAAGTTTTTCATGTCCCTACTAGAGCCAGAGCCTCCATTTCTTTCTTGATTGGAAATAGTCGCATTAAAGTCCCCACGGACTACCCTGGCATCGCAAAGCAGTCTTCTTCGGTGTAAGATTTCATGAAAGTATAGGTCTCTATCATCAAGTTCAAACGGGGCATAGACGGAGGTTAAAGACCATTTCACGCCAGATGACCCGATGCGGAAGGAAAGGGAAATAGAGAAGACGTCGATTGCACAATAGAGACAGTCTAGGGCATTGTCATTCCAACCAATTAGAATACCGCCACGACTATCAGTGGCATCTAAGGATCTTCAATTGGTGATTAAATTGCCTCCAATAGAAGAGAGTTTGCAGGAGAGGGATTAGATAACTTGGATTCTTGCAGACAGACCACAGTGATTTGAGCGTTGCAAAGGCCATCTTTGATAAGAGAACATTTATAGGGGTTGCCTAACCCCCGAACATTCCAACTGCCGATCTTCATTGAAAAAGACTAACACACAGCAAAAAAACAAAAGCAAGCTAGGCTGCCAATAAGCTTAGGAAACTAGTTGAGTTATTGTCGTTGATTTGGGGGATCAACTGCAACCTCTGCAACCTACTTGAGTTTGATGACTGAGTGTGGCCCAGCAGCCTCCACTTCTACTGATTTCGCTACCTCAATGATATCCTCGTTAGAAAGCAAAGCAAAAAGATTACGGCATGCATTGGTAACTGAGTGCTTGGAAGAGGATGTACCTGCAGATTTGCGAAGGGATGCAACCTTGATAGAGGAACGAAGATGTTGCAAAATGGCCTGGACGAAGAGATTTTGGTGGCATATCTGCTGCGCTTGCGGCTCTTGCTGGCTCCTTCTTCAAAGCCAAGGGGGGGGGGGGCAAAACCTGAGGAAGAGGAGGAGGCATTGTGGCGATGCCTAGGGATGAGGAATTTGGTTTTGAAGCTAGCTGCTCTTGCTTCCCTGGTGCCTGAGCTGAATTGGAAGGTCTTTGAGGCCTCAAGTTTGGCAACGCGCTTGGTGACCGTTGCCTCGAGCGCCGACTCCACTGCAGGTTGAATTTCCAGGAATAAGGACTGAGGAATATTGACAATCTTGCCTTTCCATTCCATCTAGCACACCTCTTCTTCAGGTATGATATCGTGCGAACTGGCAGAGCTGTCGGGGTGGGTTTGAGATGCTGCAGTAGAAAATTTCAAATTATCCTTGGAGAGTCAGAATGAATCTCAATGATAGGGAGAGCGTTGACAACCAAGTTAGCAGCAGGATTTTCCTCAACTGCTACCGCTATTTGCTGAGGATGTTGGGGAGGGACCACTTTTGGAACTTTCTCACTTGATTCTGCCATACCAGAAATATTCAAAAATTGATTTGCGAAAAAGAAAAGATTCTGTGGCGGTGGTGATTGTGTCGTAAATCCCTTAACCGAATGATCTGTCTCCTGGATCTTCGCCTTTCCTTTCTAGTCTCCGATGATTCCTTGATTTTCTTCCGAGATTTGTAGGGGGATTAATTGCCACATTCTGCTCCGGCGGTGCTTTCCTCCGACGCCAGAAACTAGTGGATGAACCGGTGTTCTGAGAAGAAAGCTGTACCTTGCCGTTGGCAACATCAGCGGATGGGATGGGTTTGCCGAGGATGAGCACAGGTACCTCATGAATTTGCAGCTCCTTGGTCCAAGGCACTCGGTAGTGGATGAGGATGTTCTTCGGAATGTGGCTAACATCTTCTACTTCAATTAGAATAAAGGCTTGATCACGAGAAACCACATTTTTCATATCTCCGCTCATGGTAACATACTTGCCGAAGGGCCGAATGATCTGCTCAATAGAGCTTTGATTCCACATATGAAAAGGCAGCATAGGAACGTTGATCCAAATGTAACTTGGCTTGGGCTTCATCTTGGCTCCATACTCCATCGACCATGGAGAGAAAGTTGCATTAAAGCCGGAGAACTGGAAGACACCGTCAGCAATCGCCCTTTTGGCCTCTTCCTCTGATGGAAATTGGACGTGAAAAACTCCATCACTAACCTTCTTAACCTCCCACCATCCACCATGTCACTTCCAAGCGAAGTTAAGAGCGCTATCAACAGTTGCCGCATTTGGGCGGGAGCGAGGGTTAATCAGATGAAGAAAAGCGCTTGTATGAAGCGCAGGAAGGGCGAATGCTATTTCTGAGTTATGAGCTATCTCGATGGCCATGGATTCCCGCCTGTTGAAGATCGGACAATCGCGAACACGATGGCCGAACTTCCGTCAGTTAAAACAGTGAATCCCGCTTCTGCGACAGTCGGCCGCCAGTTGATTCGTGTCTCCACATCGCTTGCAATGAGTCTCCATTTTTTTTCGACGATTTCCGTGATGAGGCTTGAAACGGTGGGGGAGGTAGGGATTTGGGGGGAAGGACGGTTTGGGGAGAAGAATGGGCTTTTTTGGTTGGGAAGAGAGAGGGATAGAATGCAGAAGGAGTGGGCGGTGAGATCGAGGGGGGTAATGATGAGGAGTAGGGGCCATTAGAACCTGAGCATAAGATCTGCTCTGGTTCCAAGGCAGCTATGCTCTCTCCTCTCTCCTCTCTCCTCTCTAATTTTTTTTTTATCTTACCTACTGTGTTCCTCCCTTAAATTCCGTCTCATTAATTAAATAAAAAAAAAATTTGAAGGACGGTAGATAATCTACCGTCCAACACAATTGCGCTAAAGACAAAAAAAGACCACAGACGGAGGATTGTTTACTGCCCAGGCATTTAGGTGCACTTTTGTGATTTTTTAAATTGTTTTTTTGTTTTTTTTTTTAAATGGCATTATCATCATGGTTTGTAAAATGATTTTTTTACTAATTTTTTTTAAAAACATCGGACGGAAGATAATCGACCGTCCGGCCAAATTTTAGCTACTAAGGACTACAACAAAACCTAATTTTGCTATTTGCTATAAGTCAAATTTATCAAAATTTGGCAATAACAACTACAGATGCTGTTATGCTGTTACTAGTACTCACGCCCCACCACTCGCATAAACATTACTACTTGTTACAAGAAAATGTCAAATATAATAATTTTTGTTTAGTGTTTTTTGTACTACTATATGCACTGTGTGAAGTTCATATAAAAAACTTCTATAATAATAGTTTGTGAGTTCATCTCCACGAGCGTAGTAGTATTAAAATAATGAAAAATTGCAGTAATTGTACTTCTCACAATTCAACCTTATACTTTCCGGTTTCTCTTCTTTCTTCCTCTCCGTCTTCTTCAATCAGGTTTTTTTTCCCTCATATTTTTTCATCTCATCTAATCCTCATTTTAATTCATCGTATTGTCTCATTGAATTTCCTAACGAAATTGAAAGATGAAAGAGAAACGATATTTCTGAGTCAGCCTGTCGGTGCACCCAATCCTCTCTGCCGCTCTCGATGATGTCATGGAAGTGTCAGATCCGATGGTGGAGGTGAGGGAAGAGAAGGATGATCAATTTGGGTCTATTTTGAGGACGAGGATCTCGACCTTGGGTATTAATTGTAGGATGAGTTCTCTATTTGTTTCTATTTTTTTTTGTATAATTTGATATTGCAAAGAATGAGTTAATTTTTTTAATTTTTTTTAATTGTTCAGTTTATTTCTAGAAGAAGATGAATAATGTTGATGGAACAACGTAGATGAGACAGATTAAGTTAAGCATATTATGTAAAGAGTTAGATTATGAAGATTTAGTATGTATATAACTTGTAAAGATGTAAGACTAAGGGTCTGTTCTTTTTTTCTTTTTTTTTTTTTTGCCTCTTACAAGAGATTAAGAGATTTACGGTAAGAACCTCTTGTAAGAGCCTTTTTCTGAGGTGTTTTTTTATATGAGATTTCTGTTCTTTTTTCACCTCTTACAAGAGCCTTTTCTCTACTTTTAGATATTTTTGTCCTTACTATATAATTTCTCTATTTATACCAACATTTTTCCATGCAACTTCATGTCCACTTTTGTATTCTGTTGACTTGTTAAAGAGAAGGTAATAATCATAATAAATTTGCTAGATAACTAGTTGACTGTATAATGTGGTGTATCTCATAGTAAATATTAGCTGTAATGAACCTAGTCTTCTTAAATGTGATTTTAACACCAGCCTACACCACATTATCAGTAGCAGGAATGGTTTTCATATGAATAAAACTTATGCAAGTACTCTAGAGTTTAGATGCTAACAATAAGAACTTTCCAAGTAATATCATCACAGATTGACAAAGTTAGGATCAGACAGAGGAAACACATTATATAAATAAGCCACTTCTCCATATTATAACCAGTTTGACAGTGTCTACTAATGTTTGGATTTTATGAACTCTAGCTCACAGCATAAATGAGATGATAAAGAAAGCTATAACCAGTACAGAAACAACTCAATAAGAGAAGGAACGGTTTCCTTCGTTTAAAGGCCAAGGATGATACGATAGCTATTTTTTCCTATAGCTCCTTCCAGAAACCAACAGAATCAACATTCAGACACAACTGCTCACGTTGAAACAAACACAGCCTCGCCTATTTCCCATCAGATGCCCATTGCCCAGGACCTTCCATAATTACATTTGAGAACTAAAAGACCTGGTCAGATCTGAGCGTTCCTTAGAATTGTTACCTTACAACCAAGTTTCTGATCAGTTCTGGAAAGATCCTGCAATACCCACACACAAACAGCCACAATACAAACTAAAAGACCTGGTCAGTTAAGATACATGGCAGCTATTATACATCAGACTAGACCACAACATATACCTTTCATATATATGAATCTAAAATGAATTACCTTTCCTACATAACATACAACATTTGTACATTCAATAAATAAAGAGTAAAACAGCTAAAGGATTACTCCACCGCGCAGTCAAAAATACCTCGCATGCATCACACTAGCCAATATAATTACTGAAATCTTAACAATGAAACTTCAAAATTCATAATTAACAAACTTCAAAATTTCTGCAGTTGATTAACACATTGCAAAACTTACACAAAGTTCAAATTTAACAAACACAACAAATTTTGAAGTAAAAAAAAAGAGAAAAAAACACAATCTAGAAATCAACCCAAATATTTGTACCCAAGTTGATTAGCAATTTCATCACGTACGTTCTTCATAGCCAACATTCTGAAGCCCTGAATATGTCACTGTTATCTTCATCCCCGCCTTCTCCTTCGCCATTGTTGCCTTCATGCTCTTCCACACTATTGAGAACCGCATTCTCATCGTCAGCCAATCGAAATAATTCATCATTTAAAGCGACACGATGCAAGTAATTATGAAGACACATACAAGCTATGACAATGTTTCTTTGTGTGGGAAAATCATAGGAAGGCATTTTAGTTAAGATTGGAAACCTCTTCTTCAACACGCCAAATGAACGCTCAATCACATTTCGCAGGTGGGCATGAGCATGATTGAATCTCTCTTTTTGGGTTGTAAGTGAACCTCCGTATCTATGCCAATCTGATAGCCAATACCTAATACCGCGATAAGGAACCATGAAACCCCACGTATGTGTATAAGCGGCATCACACAAATAATATTTTCCTGCAGTGAAATCCAGGTAATAATATTTGGTCATGCAATACTAGTATCTCACATGTTTGAGAATATATTTAAATCAATGATAGGAATATTTGGCTGATTGCAAACTAGCATTTTATCATTTAAATACACCTCACATCCCCTGTACCAATATGTGCAAGCTGACATAGCATGATGTTCTCAGTTACACCTTTACGATGATCTACTAATACTTAATTATATTTTTCGTGATATATACCAGTATTGCTGGTCAGATCTGCTGACATAGATTGAATCTGCTGACATAGATTGAATCTCTCTCAGTTACTGTAAATTTTTGATGGCTATTGACATGGAAGCAAAAGTAGTTAGGAAAGACAGTATTCGAGTGAGGTACATGGAAGATACTTCTACTACAAGCAGATAAATGAGCTACATTGAAATTTTTGTACAGACAATAAATAATTAAAATTAGTTACCTAGAGGAGGATGTGGGAATCTCATGTCAGGATCTCGCACTGCAGTAGTTAACACCTTTGCATCGTGCGCGGTTCCTTCCCATCCAGCCACCACATATATAAACTTCATATCGAAATCACAAATTGCTAACACTGCTTGCCAAGTAGTTTTTCTGCCTTTTGCACGATAAGGTATTGCCTCATCCGGAGGAACATAAGCAGAGACAGGTGTACCATCCAATGCCCCTACAGCTCCCTTGAATGGCCCTTCCCTCAAACGTCTATAATGTCTTATCTGTTCCTGAGGTGCATTCCAGTCAGGAACTATCATCTCTTTAGAAAACTTCAACATAGCCCATAACACTTCGTGAAAACAACGACTAATAGTTGAACCCGAATGTTGAAACCTCCACTTCAACATTCTATTGGTCCATCCATGACTCACAGTTTGTAAGAAAATTATCATTTTCTCTTCTAACTTGACATGCTTACTATCATGTAACCAATTTCGTTGTCGGAAATGATCACATTACTGAATAAAGACATCTTTTTCCATTCGAAATGATTGATGGAGTTGAGTGGAAGGTCCGCCTAATGTCTCCTTCATTAAGCCATCTCCCGTAAGAATTGAGATGCACAATTTCTGCCGCCTCCTTCTCTTATTTGCTTGCCTTCTACGCATAAATAATATTATGAAGATTATCACTGTAGTGAAGAATAGTTGCCGTAACTTGTTCATTTACCTACACAAGTAAGAGTTTCAATTAGCGAGCATCAATTATGAAAATAAAGAAAATATACTAATATTAAAAAGTATTATATCAATTAACAAGTACTAATATAAACAAGTACTAATATAAACAAGTATTGCAATATAAAGATGTACACATCATAATGATTCTGGAATCCAACCCAAAAGGTACTAATATTATATCAAACTAGTCATAACCCATTTCCATCAAAGTTCAATAAAATACCAAACAACATCAAAATAAAAACCTACTTCAAATAACCAAATCCTTGAATTTATCACATTCCTAATCCTTTTACAAAAAGTTGTTTATCCTCAATATTTTTCATTGCCATCAAAGCTTTCCTGAACTCCTTTATTTTTGCCAACTGCACCATTGCCTTGCAACGTTCCACCTCGGTGATCAAATCCAAATTCTTCATTACAGTCAATGTTGCATTACATTCACTAACAGAATAAGATTCTTCTTCAAGCTTTTGTGCAATTTCTTTCGCATGTTCAATTTGTTTCTCTTCCTTCATTAATTCCATTTGACCCTCAAGTAATGTTATGACCTTTGCAAGGTCAGTATCATGGTCATGCATCTTCTTCCGCTTCTTTAACCCACTTGAAGCCGAAGGCATTGCAGAAATGCTTTCATTAACAGGTTGGATTTGTGGTTGGGATGGTGTGTGGGGGCGTTCTCCATCAAAGCTTAGGTCTTCCCAATATGGATCTTCAACATGAATGGTGTCATTAGGGCTTTCTTGCACCTCATCAACTATTTCCAGAATTCCATTTACTTCCTTAGGCATTTCATCTTGAGCAGTAGCATACCTATTTTGCCCGCTTGCAGTCACTCCCTGAAAGATTTTGTGTAGCAATTCACAATTTTTTAGTGGATTCCTTCTAAAGGTCTTTGCCTTGGGATTTTTCTAATCAATAGTAAAACACAATAATTAGCTTCATTGTTAAGTCCACAAAAATACTGTTAAACAAAGTATGAATTAGGTAGTTAAAGAAACAAGAGTCTTGCCTTTATCGCTTGAGCCCATGTATGGTCATCCCAATTTATCTCTTAGGTAGAATTATTGATTCCACCACCAGTACCTCTTGTGATATCTTTCCATATATTGAATCTTTTCTTCTCCAAGTCAAAACGGTTTTTCAAAGCTCTTGTTTAACTTTTATCCCATAAGCATCTTTAATACCAACGCTTATGTTCTTCCATGATGTCGACTTCAAAGATGCACCACTAAGGCCCTCTTTTCCAATCTCAGCATGACACAACTCAAGAAAACACTCCGCTAAGCCTGGTGTATTTTCCCACTAGCGTGTCTGTTTGTTAACCTCTTGAGAGCTGACGTTTTCGCTCATTTTGATGGTTTTCTAAGTCATAAAGTTATAACATTTTCACGCGTTAAATTTTGATTCAAAATAATGGAAGAACTACAAGAAAATTATAATTTTTTCTCCTCATTCATTTGTCACTCGCATTAAAAAAGAAAATGATAGCAAAATAATTCTCACTTTCAAGATTATCGCGATTACGAAATAACCCATAAAATATTTCCAAGGGAATTCACAAGAACAAATAGTACATTAGCAGGTTACCAAGCAAAACATTCAGATAAAGACCTAAACATATGATATATCTAAGCAATAAAGAAAAAAACTATATATATATCCAACTACTTATTCAAAAAATAACCGTAAGAAGTTATTCTAACATATCATGTACAAAATTGAAATGAAGTTAATAATGAAGCTCCATGTGAAGTTATTCAAACAATAAACTTCTGATCCTTTTCCTACCAATTCACAATGAAGTTAAGAATGAAGTTTATACACAATGAAGTAAAATATCAAACTCCCAATTCTACATTAAAATTGAAATATCAAACTACCAGTAGGTCTAAACCTAAACCACTATCCAAGTATATTCTCAAACTCTTCATAAGAAAAAAACCCAATTCTTTACATAATTGTATGTCAACATTTTCATACAAGCATTTTAACAAACACCTTGTGTTTTACAATTCACAACAAGTTAGGAGATTGCATCTTTGATCAAATTACAGCCTTTAAATAATCAAACTGAAAAATCGGCCACTTTTACCTTGAAAAAATCAAGCAGCTGACTCCGAATTCAGGAAACCAAGGAAGGTGCCAAACCCTTCAAGCTCCAAAAAACCCTAGATTTGATAGTTAAGGTGAGTGGGGAAGTAGAAGAGTACGGGCAATCGAGATTTATAGCTAATTTGGCACGCCAAACTTCTCTTTTTCCTGGCTTCGTCTCTCCTAATCTGCCGCTTTTTTCTCAACCGGTTGATATCCTCCCATTTTCAACGTAGTGCTGTGGGAAAGAAATCTGGGTATCATTAATTTAGGGGTAATGTAGTCATTTTAAGTTATAGAAGACTTTTAAGATTTTGAAAGAGGCTAGTAGAAGCCATTTAGGTTTAGAAGCAATTTTGGGAGAAATCTCTTACAAGAGGTAAAAAAAGAACACTAAAAAAACTCTTGTAAGAGGTGGACCACCTCTTACAAGAGGTAAATCACTTATAAAAGGAGAAAAAGAACACCACCTAAGAGTGATAGATGTATAAAATTTGATGCAAAAATATTTTAAAATATTCTTTGTAGCTATTTTATTTTATTTTGTTCAGTTTTATTTTGAGTTTAGTCAGAACATATATATATACCTTCACCATTATATGTGAAATATTCATATTCAGCACACAAAAAAGTGAAATATGTTAGATATTTTATTATAAAAAATATATATTATAAAAAAATATTTTCAAATAAATGGGTCCAAGTTAATTTTCTTTTATTAAAATTGTTTCGGATTTCTGTGCGTGTGGTGAGAAATATATGGAAGTAAGAAGAGTAAATAGATCAAGTATCGACTAGTCTTACCCTGTGCAAATTGCACAGATTCAAATAATTTTGAGAGTCATAAAATTATATGGAACTAAAAAATTTAAAAATGCCCCTTAACTACTTTAATCACAATATAATTAAAAGATAAAAAATCTACGAATTAACTGATTCACACTTCCAAACCAACCAACATAATTTTATATTTCTATTCAATTTAAAGGAAAGAAAAAAAATTCTAATAATTACCGACGTTGGGTTGTGGCTCTTCTCAGAATCCTTGATGTATTCCGCTCTCTTTCTTGACCATGTGACCGCCTCCCTCTCAAATCAAGCATTCCCTCTCAAATTAAATATAATCAATATTTGAAGGGAACAATAATTAGTAATTAGCTATATCAAAAGATGACAAATGTATAGATTACTAATTCACGTTTCCAAACCAACATCATTCAACATTTTCTATCAGTTGAAAAGAAACCCTAAAATTCTCGATGTCTGTAACTTTCCAACAATTCCACTACCAAATATAAGTAAACCCTAGATTTAGAGATACCAAAAAATAGATATTTTAAAAAATCACTTGCAATCTTGTCAGCTTCCTCCATTCTAAAGCTTGCTTGCCAAGAATCATATTGTCTGCGAAGTTCCTCAATATTTACCTCCAATTGTTCCATATTACTCCTTAGTTGTGCATCTACAAAATGATTAAACCATAAAACACACATACTATACTACAATTCACCAAAACTTTTAAGCAAAACAAAAGATGTAGAAAAAATGATATTTACCCTCTACCATTCAAAAACTAAACCATCACTTTTCACTTCCTACAAAAGTAGACAATTGATGTGGGCTGCATGCGTGAATTCTTACTTTTGCTCTCCTTTCTCCATTTCAAAATAGAGAAAGGAGAGATGGGGTAAGGCTATTAGCTTAAGATATATATATAATACTGATGATACAGGTCATCAAATGCATAGTAAAAACGGCATTGGGGCAATGAATTCTAAGGATCACAAAACCTAAACATACACACTTAGCTAAATTCAATCTCAGTAAAAGTGAACAAATATCTGAGGAAACTTTATATTATTAAAATGATGAAGCTAGTAGCCTATTATCATGAAGAGTAAGCACATAGAATGTTTCCTTCACTATCATAGTCAAGAATGTAATGTTTTAGTGCAAGTGCATTCTAAGGTCAAGAAAAATTACCAACATTTTTACCAATTCTCCAAAATCATAGAGCTCATCCTGGTAAGAAAGATTATCCAACCTACATAATGCCATTAAATAAAGTGTAAAATAAAAGAGTAAAAAAAACAATAATTCAAAAGCAACAACAAAATATAAAGCTTACCAAAGCATACCATAAGATTTTGTTGCTTCAAACTCAGCTCTCGGAACAACGTGAATATATGCTAGTCCTTCAAAAACCTTTGTATAAAAATACCCAACTGATTCGACCAATTCACCCATTTCTCAATATATTATTGCAAGCATGAGCCAAAGAAAAGGAAATCAACCTAAAAAGCGTATGCTCCAGAATCTGGAATAAAGTTTTCGGAATATGCTCCATAACCAGATTCTTATATCTCTTGTCCTGCTATTCAACCAGTCCCCTGTTTCCAAGCATTTGGCCTGCAAACAAAATTACCAGATATGAGCCGAAATGTTAATTGGAGATGAAGGAGAACAGCGCGAAACAAAGACTAAACAATACATGGAAGACAAATCCAAATGATCCCCTCACCATATGCTCTGCCATGTAGACAACATAATCCGAAATTCTGAATTCGAATAAGAAATAAAAAATCTCTTATTAGTGGGTCATAACATGTTCATTTAAATGTTTTGTCATTAACATGTTTAGTAATGTGAGTACCATTCCTTCATTTTAGACTACTAAACCAAGAAACTTATGAACAATTTCCATATGCTTTGCCTTGAACTATTGAAGAACTTGTCAGATGTGAGAATACAGGGCTTGTCTGGTGATAAAACTCTCAAACCACATTATGAGTTTGATGTGGGACCCACTAAACTATTGCATCCTAAGTATCACAATTTTTTGCATTTGGTTAAAAATGAAGTACTAGTTTATTATTTAGAGAGAGGTACAAAAATAATTTGTAATAGTATAAGTTAATAATGTTAAAATAATGAATGGGTCCCACCTACTAACTATTTTAATAACATAAGATCAACCCCCTTTCTTCCAATTTCCTTCGTATAAGATAGGAAAGTGTTTGTGTTTTTGCCTTAGGATGTGTTTGATGTTGGTCTAAGGTGGCAATTTAGCTAGGCAAAACACTATTTTGAATTTGGCACTTCTCGACCTTATCATCCAAGCCCTAAGGGGAGAGATGAAAGAAAGAATACCTGATACCAATCGGCCCACATAATTCCAAGCTTGTTGACGAATCAGGTCAGCAACATTACATATTTGGTTACGGCCTACACAGAATAGTACAGTAGATACTTAATAAGTCAACCACTTCAACATATCGTATCAAAAAGCTTAGAAAGGAGAGAGATTGATACAATACCACTGCTCGGTTGCACTTCTGAAGCCTGAAGGGTCCTACATGACAAAAACAGAAAAATAAATGGGTCAATATTGAATAAAAAAGGGGGTAAAACTCAAGTCTTAGGGTTTTGAACAAAACCCTAATCGATCGAATTTCTAGAAGTATCTGCACACTCAAAGGAATCGATTTCAATGCTTCTACGAATTTCTCTAATGCAAAATACCCAAAATTTATTTCAATGAAAAAACCCTAAATTTATTTATTTCAACAACACAAACCCTAAATCGGATTGTTTTCCACTGAACTGAAAATCAAAGACTAAAAATTTGTGATATTAAGCATCATTTTACAAAACTAAAAATCAAAGTATGTGTGGGTCTTATGATAGTATACCATTGAATTTGGCGATTTTTGGGTATGGATATATTGATCATCATTTTACGAAGCTAAAAATCTCTGATATTAATCATCATTTAACAAAATTAAAAATCAAAGTATGTGTGGGTATTATGATAATATACCATTGAATTTGGGGATTTTGGGTATGGAGGTGAGAGGTGATGTGGGGAGGGGGAGCGGGGGGGGGGGGGGGGGGGGGTGGCGAGCGCGGGCTGCGAACACGGGAGGCGTTCATGAGAGGCGATCGGGAGCAGCGAGCACGGGAATCAGCGCGGAGTTTTGGAGGTGGAGGCGGCGATCGCGAGCAGCAGCGGCGTGGACAGTTGAGGCGTTCGCGAACGGCAACGATCGCGAGCGGCGAGCGTGGGCAGCGGCGCGGAGTGTCGGAGGTGGAGGCAGCAGGGAGTTAGGGCGATGGAGGGCTAGGGTTAGAGGGATTTGGGGGGGAGGGAGGGGGGGGGCATAATTATATTTTTTTTAAAATTTTTTTTTTCTAAATGTAAGGCTGTCAATCCAAAAGATGTGGCGTGCACCTGTTAAGGAAGTGTGAATCCTTACTTTTTTTTCTCCTTTATCTATTTCAAAATAGTGAAAGGATAGATGGGGTAGGCCTAATAGCTTAAGATATATAATAATACCGATGATACAGGTCATCAAAAGCATAGTAAACACGGCATTGGGGCAATGAATTCTAAGGAACACAAAACCTAAACATACACACTTAGCTAAATCTAGTCTCAATAAAAGTGAACAAATATCCGAGGAAACCTTATATTATTAAAATGATGAAGCTAGTAGCCTATTATCATGAAGAGTAAGCACATAGAATGTTTCCTTCACTATCATAGTCAAGAATGTAAGGTTTTAGTGCAAGTGCATTCTAAGGTCAAGAAAAATTACCAACATTTTTACCAATTCTCCAAAATCACAAAGCTCATCCTGGTAAGAAAGATTATCCAACCTACATAATGCCATTAAATAAAGAGTAAAATAAAAGAGTTAAAAAAAACAATAATTCAAAAGCAACAACAAAATATAAAGCTTACCAAAGCATACCATAAGATTTTGTTGCTTCAAACTCTGCTCTCGGAACAACGTGAATATATGTTAGTCCTTCAAAAATCTTCGTATAAAAATACCCAACTGATTTTACCAATTCACCCATTTCTCAATATATTATTGCAAGCATGAGCCAAAGAGAAGGAAATCAACCTGAAAAGCGTATGCTCCAGAATCTGGAATAAAGTTTTCGGAATATGTTCTATAACCAGATTCTTATAGCTCTTGTCCTGCTATTCAACCAGTCCCCTGTTTCCAAGCATTTGTCCTGCAAACAAAATTATCAGATATGAGCAGAAATGTTAATTGGAGTTGAAAGAGAACAACGCGAAATAAAGACTAAAAAATACATGGAAGACAAATCCAAATGATCCCCTCACCATATGCTCCGCCATGTAGCCAACATAATCTGAAATTCTGAATTCGAAACAATCTCTTATTAGTGGGTCATAGCATGTTCATTTAAATGTTTTGTCATTAACATGTTTAGTTATGTGAGTACCATTTCTTCATTTTAGACTACTAAACCAAGAAACTTATGAACAATTTCCATATGCTTTGCCTTGAACTATTGAAGAACTTGTCAGATGTGAGAATACAGGGCTTGTCTGGTTATAAAACTCTCAAACCACATTATGAGTTTGATGTGGGACCCACTAAACTATTGCGTCCTAAGTATCGCAATTTTTTGCATTTGGTTAAAAATGAAGTACTTGTTTATTATTTAGAGGGAGGTACAAAAATAATCTGTGATAGTATAAGTTAATAATGTTAAAATAATGAACGGGTCCCACCTACTATTTTAATAACATAAGATCAACCCACTTTCGTCCAATTTCCTTCGTATAAGATAGGAAAGTGTTTGTGTTTTTGCCTTAGGATGTGTTTGATGTTGGTCTAAGGTGGCAATTTATCTAGCCAGAACACTATTTTGAATTTAGCATTTCTCAACTTTATCATCCAAGCCCTAAGGGGAGAGACGAAAGAAGAATACCTGATAACAACAGGCCCATATAATTCCAATCTTGTTGACGAATCTGGTCAGCAACACTACATATTTGGTTACGCCTACACAGAATAGTACAATAGATACTTAATAAGTCAACCACTTCAACATACTGAATCAAAAAGCTTAGAAAGGAGAGAGATTGATAGAATACCACTGCTCGGTTGCACTTCTGAAGGCTGAAGGGTCCTACGTGACAAAAATAGAAAAATAAATGGGTCAGTCTTGAATAAAAAAGGGGGTAAAACTCAAGCCCTAGGGTTTTGAACAAAACCCTAATCGATCGAATTTCTAGAAGTATCTGCACACTCAAAGGAATCGGTTTCAATGCTTCTACGGATTACTCTAATGCAAAATACCCAAAATTTATTTCAATGACAAAACCCTAAATGTATTTATTTCAACAACAAAAACACTAAATCAGATCGTTTTCCACAGAACTAAAAATCAAAGACTTAAAATTTGTGATATTAATCATCATTTTACAAAACTAAATATTAAAGTATGTGTGGGTCTTATGATAGTATACCATTGAATTTGGCGATTTTTGGGTATGGATATATTGATCATCATTTTACAAAGACTAAAAATCTGTGATATTAATCATCATTTAACAAAACTAAAAATCAAAGTATGTGTGGGTATTATGATAGTATACCATTGAATTTGGCGATTTTGGGTATGGAGGTGAGAGGTGACGTGGGGAGGGGGGAGCAGAGGGGGAGGTAGCGAGCACGGGCTGCGAACACGGGAGGCGTTCGTGAGAGGCGATCGGGAGCGGCGAGCGCGGGAAGCAGCGCGGAGTGTGCTAGGTGGAGGCAGCGATCGCGAGCAGCGGCGGCGTGGACAGTTGAGGTGTTCACGAACGACAACGATCACGAGTGGTGAGCGTGGGCAGCGGCGCGGAGTGTCGGAGGTGGAGGCGGTAGGGAGTTAGGGCGATGGAGGGCTAGGGTTAGGGGGATTTGGGGGAGGGATGCATAGTTAAACTTTTTTTTATTTTTTATTCTGTAAATATAAGTCTGTCAATCCAAAAGATGTGGCATGCATGTGTTAAGGAAGTGTGAATCCCTACTTTTGTTCTTCTTTCACTATTTCAAAATAGTGAAAGGATAGGTGGGGTAGACCTATTAGCTTAAGATATATAATAATGCATTGCATGCACAAGCAATTTGCCAATTCAAGATTAACCATCAAATATTAGATGAAGAGTTGTCATTCAATTAAATAACGTAACAGTCAGTAAACAGTTAACTAGTAACTGAGCACGAATGGTTATAGCTATTTTTTTGGGGGAAAGACATGCTCTTTCAATATGATGCAACACTTCAATTTCCATATAAATAAAGCCTTTAAGACTAGGATGTACTTCACCGAAAATTGAGAATAATAGAAATACTCTAGACAATATTGTAAAAGTAATAGAGACGATGTTGTAAAATATAAGAGACAATAGAATAGAGTATAATTTTTATTCCAATCATTTCTTCAAGTTTGTACAAGCCTATTTATAGGCTTACAAAAGAGGTTGAATGGACAAACATGGAGTAAATGGTGAGTGGAGAACATGGAGATCATAGGGTTAGTGGAGAAAATGGGATAATGAAGAGACATTCACATTAATTGATTTTTAACACTCCCCCTTGAATGTCTCGTAATTGTGGATAAGAATATGCCTGGATACTGCCTCATTAAAAACCTTACCAAGAAAACCCAATGGGACAAAACTTGGTGAAGAGAAAAGAGTGCACTGGATATCTTTTCTCCCCCTGAAAAGATCATCCTTTTAGATCTTTCAAACGACGTATCCCAATCATGTTTACCATCTTTTCAAATGTTGTCGTGGGTAGAGCCTTAGTGAACAAATCTGCTGGATTCTCACTTGACTTTATCTGCTGAACACTTATTTCACCCTTTTGTTGAAGATCATGAGTGAAGAAGAACTTTGGTGAGATATGCTTCGTTTTATCACCTTTGATGTAGCCATCCTTTAGCTGAGCTATGCATGCTGTATTATCTTCAAATAAGGTTGTGGGGATATCTTTATCGACTGAAAGGCCACACGTTCCCCAGATATATTGAGATATCGACGTCAACCAAACACCTTCACGACTTGCCTCGTGGATTGCCAATATTTCTGGATGATTAGTTGAAGTTGCTACTAGTGTTTGCTTTGTAAAACACCATGAAATTGCTGTTCCTCCACAGGTGAACACATATCCTGATTGAGATCGGGCTTTATGTGGATCAGATAAATATCCTGCATCTGCATACCCAATTAAATCTGATTTGGACAGGTTAGAATAATACAAGCCCATATCCATGGTCCCTCAAAGATATCTAAATATATGTTTCGCACCATTCCAATGTCTTCGAGTTGGTGAGGAACTATATCTTGCCAATAAATTTACCGCAAAAGATATATCAGGACGTGTATTGTTAGCAAGATACATCAATGCTCCAATGACACTAAGATATGGTACTTCAGGACCAAGTAGTTCTTCATGTTCCTCACGAGGCCTAAACACATCTTTATTAACATCTAGTGACCTCACTACCATGGGAGTACTTAAGGGATGAGCTTTATCCATGTAAAACCTTTTAAGTACTTTTTCCAGATAAGTGGATTGATGCAAGAAAATTCCAACTTTCAAATGTTCAATTTGAAGACCTACACAATATCTTGTTTTTCCAAGGTCTTTCATTTCAAATTCTCTCTTTAAACATTGCACGGCTTGTAATAACTCTTCAGGAGTTCCGATGATATTTAAATCATCAACATAAACAGCAATTATAACAAATTTTGATCCTAAACCTTTTATAAACACACATGGGCATATAGGATCATTGTTATAACCCTCTTTTATTAAAAATTCACTCAGACGGTTGTACCACATCCGTCCTGATTATTTCAATCCATATAACGCTTTTTTTAACTTAACTGAGTGAATTTTCCGGGAATTATCATTATGTGCTTCTGGCACTTTAAATCCTTCAGGGATTTTCATATATATATCATGGTCTAACGAACCATACAAATAGGCTGTGACCACATCCATGAGGCGCATTTCAAGTCTTTCATGCACAGCCAAACATATCAAATATCGAAATTTTATTGCATCCACCACAGGAGAATATGTCTCTTCATAATCAACACCAGGCATCTGGGTAAAACCTTGTGTGACAAGCCATGCTTTATATCTAGTAATCTCCTTTCGTTCATTTCTTTTTCTTACAAATACCCATTTATAGCCTACTGGTTTGATCTCTTTTGGTGTTCGGACTACAGGTCCAAAAACTCATCGTTTTTCAAACGAGTCTAATTCAGACTTAATTGCCTCTTTCCATTTTGGCCAATCATTTCTATTTCTTCACTCTTCCACAGAGGTAGGTTCATGATCCTCATTTTCATTTATGATATTGCGCGCTATATTATATATAAAAATATTGTCGACAATTATATTATTCTGGTCCCATCTTCTTCCCGTAATGACATAGTTAATCGAGCTCTCTTCATTTTTATTAATTTCAGGTACCTGATTCTCTTCATTATTAACTAAGTCAATGGTCTCTTCTGGAGAGACATCATCGATTTGACAATCATGGTTATTTGCTCCTTTTCTTTTTCGAGGATGTTTATCTTTGGAACTAAATGGTCTACCACGCTTCAAGCGTGCCTTACTCACTAGCAATTATAGGTTGTCCTTCAGGGGCATCAATTTTGACAGGAGCATTTACAGCTGGAATATGAGATTTTGTTACTCTTTTGTGGTCAGTAAATGTGTCTGGCAGTTGATTTACAATACCTTGCAAATGAATTATCCTTTGAACTTCTAATTCACTTTCTTTTGTTAGAGGATCTAAACTTTTCAATGATAATTCATTTTATGAAATCTCTTTTTCCAACTGTTTATTATCTTCCCCTAATGTTAAGAATAGTGATTCATCAAAGTGACAACCTGCAAACCTTGCAGTAAACAAATCTCCAGTTGGTTCAATATACTTGATTATAGATGGAGATTCATACCCAACATATATTCCCGTCCTCCTTTGAGGTCCCATTTTTGTGCGTTGTGGTGGATTAATTGGGACATATACCGCACATCCGAAAATTCGTAAATGGGAAATATTTGGTTCCTGACCATGAACCAATTGTAAGGGAGAATTATCATTATAACTGGTTGGCTGGATGCGTATAAGTTGTGCTGCATGTAAAACAGCATGTCCCCAGGCCCAAACGGAGAGATTTGATTTCATAAGTATTGGTCTAGCAATCCATTGGATCCGTTTTATAAATGATTCTGTCAAATCATTTTGAGTATGAACATAGGCTACTGGATGTTCCACTTTTATCCCAATTGACATACAATAATTCATAAAAGATTGGGATGTAAATTCACCAGCATTATCAAAACGAATTTTCTTTATCGGATAATCAGGAAAATGTGTCCACAACCGAATTATTTGTGCAAGTAATCTTGCAAAAGCCAAATTACGAGATGATAATAAACACACATGTGACCATCGAGTTTGATATGGCTAAAAATGGGGTTAAATCGGAACCGTCCAAATCGGGCACGAATCTTGAAGCCCAGGGGTAAAACAGTAGTTTCACCTACCAATGGCTCTGAGATGGGTAGTGGATCTTTTCGTCGAAGATCCAATAACCCACGAACGGATCCACCTCAATCGGGTGCGGGTTTCAACCAGCAGAAAGCCCGATCCAGAGGGATAGAATTAGGGTTTCTGATTAGATCCTAATCAACGGCCCTGATTCATGCCTATCCTTCCACTTGGAATTAGGTATTACATTCCTAATCTGTTTACAAGGAGTATAGTCCTTATCAGATCACGGGGATTACATTCCTAATCTGATCCCTAAGACGCCTATAAATACCCCCCATCAATCTCTATTAAGAGGTAATCAATCTTTTGCCAGTTTTCACGCTCTTTCTTAATCATCCCTGATTACTGACTTGAGCGTCGGAGGGTGCGTCGCCGGGAACAACCCCGGTGTCTCGCACTTTTTGCAGGTGTACGGCGGGAGCAAGCGTCAAACTCCAGCGGAACAGGTAAACAGGTTTCCTATTCAAAGTTTCCCAAGAATCCACAACTTCTATCTGTTTGCCCCCACACCGAATTCAGCGGCAACAGATTGGCACCGTCTGTGGGAAACTAACGAATAGCAACCTCCCCTCTTCCCGTTGGTCAGATCTTCTCCAGCCATGCCTCCTAGGAAAGTCAGATCCAGAGGGTCCAACCGAGGACCCAATCTCGATCAGCAACAGGAAGTTCCCCCTCAGCCCGCTCAACAGCAGGGGCAACTTCTTCCACAAGCGGAGGACCCACTCCAACAGGACCAGCCCGCTCCTCAGAACCAACAACCTCCTAAGGGTCCCAATCCACAGAAACATCCCCTCCATCCGGACCACGTCTCCATCCACAACGCCTCTTCGGACTCTATGGCCTCCCATCATCCCCGAGCTCCCGATCTCTGCAACACCGTCCTCAATCGGCAGAAGGATGAGGATCTTCGCTGCCGTCTGGATGAAAAGCGGGCCCGAGAGGGAACCTCCCGCCAACACCGTCCGGATGAGCGATCTTCTCACCGCCGAGAATACAGAAGGTCCCCTACCCGAAGGGGGCGGAGAGAGTCCCCCGAACATTACAGAAGAAGGCCACACTCCCCTGCAGGTCGGCAACAGCCTAGGAACGATGAGGCACCCATCACCCGTGCCAAGTTCCAGCAGTTCCAAGTGACCGTCCTACAAGCTCTCAATCTCCGTCCCAACACCAATGCTCCAAAGATCCCCTCTCCTCCTCCAGTCCGAAATCCTCGCCGATGGTCCCCAACTCCTCCTCCCGCTCCAAGCAACTCCCGGCATATGCCAAGTCCTCGCCGCTCCAGGAGCTACCGTCGTCGTAGCCCCCGCGCTCCCTCGTACGAAGACGAGTCTAGAGGCTCGGCTGATTACCGTCGAAGGGACGACGCTGTATTCCGCCGTCTCCATGAGATGGAGAGGCGCTTGGGTCAGTTGGACCGAGAAGAAGAGTTTAGAGGAAGGACTCTTCGTCCTAGCAAACCTTCTTTTTTCCGAACCATAATGGATGCACCTGTGCCAATCGGCTTCAAACCCCCTCAATTTGAGACCTATTCTGGGGAGACCGACCCCGTTGATCACATCGAAAGCTTCAAGACCTTCATGCTCATCCATCAGGCTCCCGATGCTCTACTCTGCAAAACCTTCCCCGCAACTCTCAAGGGCCCAGCTCGAGAATGGTACTCTTGCCTTGCCCCATCCTCAATATTCTTCTTCGAGCAATTCGAGACCCTCTTCGTCACCCATTTTGTAAGCAGCCGTAGAACTGAGAAGACCAGCATCTCGCTACTGTACCTCCACCTGAAGAAGGATGAGAAGTCGAGAGACTATGTGAAGAGGTTCACAGCTGAAGCTAGGTCCATAGCATCCCTGACCAGTCGGTCGCTGCAGCAGCATTTCAATCCAATGTCCTCAATTCCAACCTCCGCTCATCCCTTGCCAAGAAACCCCCACAGAACTTCTCTGACCTCCTCCTCCGGAGCGAAAAGTATATTCGGGCCGAAGAAGCTGAGCACCGCCCCAACTTGGAGGGGTCTTCCTCCGGGTTCAAGAGAAAAGGAACAGAAGAGGAAGGAGCCCCAAGAAGCTCCAGAAGGATAATGCCGGCCAGCGCCGACCTCCCCCCAGATTCAAAAAATTTACTTCCCTTAACGCCAATATCTCCACAATTCTCATGGAAGTTGAGAAGGAGGGGGTGATACCTCCTGCACCAAAAATGAACACCCCTGGCAAGAAGAGGGATAAAGAGAAGTGGTGCCGTTATCATCGACACCAACGATTGTTGGGCCTTGAAGAATGAGATAGAAGCCCTCATCCAGAGGGGGCAGCTGACCAGATTCGTGAGAAAGGACAGAGCCGACCTTCCTCCCCTGCCTCGGGGGCTAATAAGCATCCGGAACGCGATGAAATGCCCTACTTCGAGGAGGAGCGTGTCCTGCACCTCATTCATGGGGGCCTAATGGGAGGCTCCTTAAACTCCTCTCGAAAGGCATTTATAAGAGAAGTCAATTCGGTCCGTGCCACACCTCCTCCCAAAGGCCTCGGAGTGCCCGTCACATTCTCAGACGAAGATCTTGAAGGTGTCCGCACCCTCCACTGTGACGCACTTGTTATCAACCTCCACATGGCAAACTTCAAAGTGGAGATGATCCTAGTGGACAATGGCAGCTCCGTTAACATCCTCTTCCTCGCCGCTTTTAAAGGCCTCAAACTCTCCCGAGATAGACTCAAGCCCGCCGGCTACATGCTCCATGGGTTCACGGGAGTGCCAGTGACTATTGAAGGGGTGATCACCCTTGATGTAACCACCGGCAAAACTCCTACTACCCGAACGGAGCCGATGGACTTCATGGTCGTAGATGTTCCAGCAGCCTATAACGTCATTTTGGGTCGGCCCGGCCTTGCTGCCCTTGAAGCAGTCCCATCCGCCTATCACCTCAAGATGAAGTTTCCCACTCGGGCCGGAGTAGGGGAAGTAAGGGGCAATCAGGAGATGGCCCGCAAGTGCTACATGACCTCTACCCTCGGTCCCGTTCTCTCCTTAGAGACTCTGGAAATCCCCCAAGATGCTGCCCGACCGACGTCCGAGCCGGTGGATGAATTGGAGGAAGTGCTCTTCTCTGAGCAGGATCCAACTCGAAAGTTCTTTGTTAGCAAGACCCTCCCGTCCACCCTATGCTCGGACATTGTACAGTGCATCCGAAGGAACCGAGATCTCTTCACTTGGTCAGCCGCAGACATGCCCGGAATTTTCAAAGAGCTCTTAGTCCACCACATCAGTGTTGTTCCGGGGTCCAAACCGGTTCAACAGAAGAGGCGCAAGTTCGCCCCCGAGTGCCAGCTAGCTATAAAAGAGGAGGTGGACAAGCTCTTGAAGGCCCGATTCATACAGGAGGTAAACTACCCCGAGTGGTTGTCAAATGTAGTAATGGTGAAGAAGTCCAATGGGACTTGGAGGATTTGTATCGATTTCACCGATCTCAACAAGGCTTGCCCCAAGGACCCTTTCCCTCTTCCGAGTATTGACACTTTGATTGATGCCACCATGGGTCATGAACTCCTCAGCTTCATGGACGCCTTCTCTGGCTTCAATCAGATCCGGATGATCCCCCCGAATATCCTTAAGACCTCATTTGTGACCGACCAGGACCTCTATTGCTACAGGGTGATGCCCTTCAGTTTGAAAAATGCAGGCGCCACATACCAATGCCTTGTTAACAAGGTTTTCCAAGCTCAAATCGGCCGAAATATGGAGGTGTATGTTGACGACATGCTTGTAAAAAGCATCCGAGGTGCCGATCGTGTGACCGACCTCCAAGAAGCGTTTGATGTTCTGAGAAAGCACAACATGAGACTCAACCCGAACAAGTGTGCGTTCGGAGTCTCGTCAGGAAAGTTCCTCGGCTTCATGGTCAGCCAACGAGGAATCGAAGCTAACCCGGAGAAAATCAAGGCCATATTGGAAATGGCACCCCCCAAGAATGTTAAGGAAGTTCAGAGGTTAACAGGCCACTTGGTCGCCATAGGGCATTTTCTCTCGAAGTCCGGGGAGAAATGCCTCCTCTTCTTCAAGGCCCTCAGGGGGGCTAAAGGTTTTGAATGGGGACAACAGCAACAGGAGTCCTTCGACCAGCTCAAGGCTTACCTCGTCAATCCTCCTCTCCTCAGCAAACCAATTCCTGGAGAACCCCTCTACCTCTACCTGGCAGCCTCCGAACAGACTCTCAGTGCCGTTTTAGTAAGGAAAGAAGTCCAGAAGAAGACCGGGCTCAAAAGCCCATCTACTATGTGAGCAAAGTACTTCGGGATGCCGAGCTCCGCTACCCGAAGATAGAAAAGATGGCTTATGCCCTGGTGATGGCCGCGAGAAAGCTTCGCCCGTACTTTCAGTCCCATTCGGTGGTCGTTCTTACCGACCAACCGCTGAAGCAAGTGCTCCACAAGCCGGAGACCTTCGGTCGTCTTATGAAGTGGTCTATCGAGCTGAGCCAGCACGATATAACTTATCAGCCTCGGACCGCGATCAAGGCTCAGACCTTAGCAGAATTCATAGTTGAGAGTACCATCCCCGAGTCCAGCCAAACAGTGAAGGGACCACCCGTCTGGTCGGTTTATGTGGACGGATCCTCCTGCAATGAGGGAAGCGGGGCAGGGGTCATTCTAGCAGGCCCAGATGATTTCATCCTCTAATACTCCCTTCGTATCAACTTCAAGGCCTCTAACAACGAAGCAGAATACGAGGCACTCATAGTCGGCCTTGGAATGGCTCGTAAGGCAGGGGCGCAACGCCTCAGGATCTTTAGCGACTCTCAGCTAGTCGTGAATCAGGTCCTCGACAAATATGAAGCACGTGATGACAGGATGGTTAAATACTTAGCCAAGGTCAGGAGCCTCATGGCACTGTTTGAAGAAACCTTCATCCAACGCATACCCCGGGAAGAAAATGCTCAAGCCGACGCCCTCTCCAAACTAGCCTCTTCCTTCCTTCAAGGTCTCGAGCAGACCGTCTTGATAGAGGTCCTTCTGAAGCCAAGTATAGAGGTCGAAACTCCCGACTCTATGGAGTCGCTACCTGTCCTGCTCGAAGACAACTGGATGAAACCCCTCATCGAATTCTTAAAGGATGGACTCCTCCCCGAGGATCCCAAGGAAGCTCGAAGAGTGAGAACCCGAGCCGAGCGTTACACATTAATTGGAGGCATCCTATATAAACGCTCTTTCACACAGGTAGACGGTAGGTCGTACCTAAGATGCCTCTCCCCCGGGCAAGCCGACTATGCCCTGCAAGAACTTCACGAGGGCATCGGCGGGGCACATTCGGGGTCCAGAGCTCTAGCCCTCAAAGTGTTGAATTACGGATATTTCTGGCCCACTCTCCTACGAGACGCCGAACGGCACGTTCGGCAATGCAGCTCCTGTCAGAAGTACTCCGATATTCGATGCCTCCCACAAGCTCCATTCACTTCCCTATCAAGTCCAATCCCCTTTGCAATGTGGGGGATGGATTTACTAGGGCCATTTCCACCAGCTCCCGGACAGTTCAAATTCCTAGTCGTGGCGATCGACTACTTCTCAAAATGGATAGAAGCCGAGCCCTTGGCCACGATCACCGAGAACAAGGTTGTTCAGTTCTTTTGGAAGAGCGTGATCTGCCGATTCGGCGTCCCCCGGGTCCTGATAACAGACAACGGAACCCAATTCACCGGGGCTGCCTTCCGAGCACTATGTGAAGACCTTGCCATCCAACACCGGTTCTCCTCCGTTTCCTATCCCCAGTCGAATGGCCAAGCCGAAAATGCTAACCGACAGATCCTCTTCGGCATTAAAAAGAGACTGGATAAATGTTCCAAAGGCTTATGGGTCGATCAGCTTCCTAACGTGCTGTGGAACTACCACACCACAAAACGGACCCCCACAGGGGAGAGCCCATTCAATCTCACCTATGGGTCCGAGGCCATCATCCCCATAGAAGTCGGAATACCCTCTCCTCATCTAATAGCTTATGAAGAAGAGCAAAATTCCAGAGAGCTCCGAGCAAATCTAGACCTAATAGATGAGATCCGAGAAAGAGCTGCCGTTCGTCAACAAAGCTACCGAAGAAGGATTGAGTTGGCATACAACAAAAGAGTCCGCCCTACGGACCTCAAAGAAGGGGACCTGGTCCTCAGAAAGTTAGCCATCTCATTCCCAGGACAGAAGAGCAAATTGGCCCCGAATTGGGAGGGACCTTACAAGATCGCAAAAGTGGTTCGGCCCGGCACATACAGACTAGAAGATCTCGAAGGCAGGGAGATCCCCAGGACTTGGAATGCCGACCATCTCTTAAAATACCAAGAGAAGGCACCAACGCCTCTCTAAGTATTTTGGGGATGTCGAAACCGTTCCACTCCTATTAATTGTAATGTTTTCTTTTATTTCTCTCTTGTAATAACGGCTCACAACTTTAGAAGCAGCCGACCATTAGTCATCAATAAAGAAAGTTTTTCATACTTTACTTGTAAAAACTTGTTACTTCTCTCTGCCTTTACTCTTCACTCTAACGATAATTCGGAGTCCAACACTTGGCTCGATTCTACTTCGCAAGTTCGCTCCTAAGCGAACTAGAGGTAGTTTGCCATTCGGAATTGCTCCCACAACCGTTGAACTACTCCAAATATGGTTCGGAGTCCAACACTTGGCTCGATTCTACTTCGTAAGTTCGCTCCTAAGCGAACTAGAGGTAGTTCGCCATTCGGAATTGCTCCCACAACTGTTGAACTAATCTAACGATTGTTCGGAGTTCAACACTTGGCTCGATTCTACTTCGCAAGTTCGCTCCTAAGCGAACTAGAGGTAGTTCGCCATTCGAAATTGCTCCCACAACCGTTGAACTACTCCAACGATGGTTCGGAATCCAACACTTGGCTCGATTCTACTTCGCAAGTTCGCTCCTAAGAGAACTAGAGGTAGTTCGCCATTCAGAATTGCTCCCAAAACTGTTGAACTAATCTAACGATGGTTCGGAGTCCAAAACTTGGCTCGATTCTACTTCGCAAGTTCGCTTCTAAGCGAACTAGAGGTAGTTCGCCATTCGGAATTGCTCGCACAACCGTTGAACTAATCCAACGATGGGTCGGAGTCCAACACTTGACTCGATTCTACTTCGCAAGTTCGCTCCTAAGCGAACTAAAGGTAGTTCGCCATTCGGAATTGCTCCCACAACTGTTGAACTAATCTAACGATGGCTCGGAGTCCAACACTTGGCTCGATTCTACTTCGCAAGTTAGCTCCTAAGAGAACTAGAGGTAGTTCGCCATTCAGAATTGCTCCCACAACCGTTGAACTAATCTAACGATGGTTCGGAGTCCAACACTTGGCTCGATTCTACTTCGCAAGTTCGCTCCTAAGCGAACTAGAGGTAGTTCGCCATTCGGAATTGCTCCCACAACCGTTGAACTAATCTAACGATGGTTCGGAGTCCAACACTTGGCTCGATTCTACTTTGCAAGTTCGCTCCTAAGCGAACTAGAGGTAGTTCGCCATTCGAAATTGCTCCCACAACCGTTGAGCTAATCTAACGATGGTTCGGAGTCCAATACTTGGCTCGATTCTACTTCGCAAGTTCGCTCCTAAGCGAACTAGAGGTAGTTCGCCATTCGGAATTGCTCCCACAACCGTTGAACTAATCTAACGATGGTTCGGAGTCCAACACTTGGCTCGATTCTACTTCGCAAGTTCGCTCCTAAGCGAACTAGAGGTAGTTCGCCATTCGGAATTACTCCCACAACCGTTGAACTAATCTAACGATGGTTCGGAGTCCAACACTTGGCTCGATTCTACTTCGCAAGTTCGCTCCTAAGCGAACTAGAGGTAGTTCGCCATTCGGAATTGCTCCCACAACCGTTGAACTACTCTAACGATGGTTCGAAGTCCAACACTTGGCCCGATTCTACTCCGCAAGTTCGCTCCTAAGCGAACTAGAGGTAGTTCGCCATTCGGAATTGCTCCCACAACTTTTGAACTAATCTAACGATGGTTCGGAGTCCAACACTTGGCTCGATTCTACTTCGCAAGTTCGCTCCTAAGCGAACTAGAGGTAGTTCGCCATTCAGAATTGCTCCCACAACCATCTAACTACTCTAACGATGGTTCGATCGCGAACACTTGGCTCGATCCCACTCCGTGAGCTTACTATCAGGAAAACTCGACACGTCTCGCGAAGTTCGCGAGAAGCATAAGCTCGGCACCGCTGGCCGAACACTCATGTGGCCGACCCCCACACGAGCAAAAGACCAGCTCAGGGACCTCGGCACGACGAACACAGTCACAAACAAAATAACTACACAAAGCTACAAAGAACATGCAAGCCTGAGAGAGAAATATTATTAATAATTGGGACACAGTACAAAGCGACTCTTCCATACAACAAGATTACAAGGCTTTGAAGAGCAAAAATTACAATGCCGACTCACTACACTTAGACTAAATACAAAGCCTTCAAAAATGATCATCAATGCCTCCGTGGCGCAGGGATGCTCCTTTTCAAGGACACTCGAGGACGGCGATGCTTACCTCCGGAGTTCGACCCTAAACCAGCAAATTGGGATGTGTTCTCGGCACTGCTCCTAGCAGCCGCACCGACGGATGCCCCGCTCGACGAAATGGCCACCGAGCTTTGTGCATCCCCCGGGCTAGGATGGCCGAGAGGCGGACGGGTCGCCATCTCGTAAAATGTGATGCTTCGATCGCTCTCCGTGCAAGTACACGAAGTGCTCCTCACATTGATCGGCCCCGAACGCAGTTTGAGACGAGCCACCTCCGCCTCCAGCTCTGAGATCCGGTCTCGCAACGAGTCATCTTTGACATTGACCTCGAAGCGAGGAGGTATCGCGGAGCTCGGGACGCCGGAGCGACTCGCGATAAGACGCCGAAGGTGAGTGACTTCGATGCTCTTATCCACTGTGGCTCTCTTCAGCGCATCGACCTCGGCGGTCAGTTCGTCCCGTTCGGTCGTCAGTTTGGCCACCTCGGCCGTCAGTCCTTCTCCCTCCGTCCGAAGCTCCGTCTCCATAGTTTGCAGGTGGCCGATCTCAGAAAGTAGGTCGTCCCTCTCCGCTGTTATTTTGGATAAGGTGTGACGAATGCACTTGATCCGAAGGCCATAGCTGAATACAGCAGACGAACCCTCATCCTCTCCAAAGGGGGGCATCTCGGCGATCCTGCTCTCCAGTCACCGGATCTCGATGTCCCGCCGACCCAGGATGAGTTGAAGATGGTTTCGCTCGCTTTCGGCCCTACGCAATCCCAACTCGACTTTGTAGAGCTGCTCCCGGCACCTCGCCAAGCACAACCTCGTCGCCCCTAAGCCAGCCTCGGTCCGAGCGTCGTCATCCGAGCGAGTTGGCTCGACAACTTGAGTTACTACCACAAGCTGAAAAGAGGTCGAGACAAACAACAAATTTTTAAACGCACTGCCAAAGTCCTACACTTCAAAAATTTTCAAACAAGTTTTCAAGAATTGTTGGGAAAAGATAGAGACACAAAGTCGAACCCAAAAATTTTCAAACAAGTTTTCATTCATTACAAAAGGCGGTGGCCAGTCCGCGATTAGGCATTACAAAAAAAAACAAGCAAAAGAAAAGAAAAAAGCGAGCGGAGTCAGGGCGCGACCTCTTTCCCGGGGCGGCGAGAGCGGGTGGGAGTCGACGTCTCTGAAGGGGGCACCACCGCCAGCGGGGTTACCACCGACTCCGGTGCCTCGGTGATGATGTCGACTTCAGTTTCGACTTCGTCCTCGCCTTCTTCTTCCCCCTCGGATTCGGGGTCGAAGCCCTCGACGTGGCCTGAGAACAGTCTCCATCCCGAGCAGTCCACGTCGGGGTACGCCTTCGTCACCCGGGCAATGGCTTCGGCGTAGGCCCTGGCCATATTTTGGGCGAGGAAACCCTGCGCCTTCTCCATCGTCGCGTCCTCCGCCGCCTTCACAGCAGCAGCCTCGGCCTCCGCCGCCTCGGCCAATTGCTTGGTCGCCTCCTCCTTCTAGCGAAGAAGATCGCCCTCCAGTTTCGCGACCTGAGCCTCGAGGGACTCGACCCTCGCCCTCTTCCCTTCGAACTCGACCGTGAGCCTGTCGAGCTCGTTCCCCATCCGAGCCTTCTCTTTCCGAGCTTGGTCGAACTCTTGCTTCAGCTCCTTCTCCAGAGCCGCCAACCTCTCGGTGAGGTGTCCGAAATGGACAATGATCTGCAACAAGGGAAGAAGAATTAAAAAAGTTAGAAATATTATAGCCAAAGAAACTCAACGACGGCAAAAATCTAATACTTACCGAGACGACCGAGTGAGCAATCTCGATGACGTCGTCAACTTCTTGCCCGGCCTCCATGGCGGCGCGATCCTTCGGCGTCGCCAGATGCTTGACGGCCTGCATGCTCGCCAAGGAGTTGCCGAGGAATCCATCATGTTTCCAAACTTGCCAGTCCGGAATATGGATCCTCTTGTGCTCCTCGGTCAGGAGCTCTTCGGCCGCCACTGACAGCAGTGGCGTCGTCATCCCGAGGGCTGCGGCAATGGGGAAGTCACCAACCCCGGTCGACGCCGAGGCACCCGCATCGGCAACGGTCGTACTCCGAAGGGTCTCCGTCTCCCCAATCGTCTCCGTGACCCTCGGAGTCTTTAGGGTCGGTAACTTGGTGACCACCCTCTTGCGCTTCTTCGGCGCCTTACTGGTGAGCCCAGCTCGGAGAGCCAACACCGCATCATAGTCCATCATCTCTGCATTAAAAACGAAGTTAGTTAGCACAATACAAGTCATGAGAAGTGAAAAATGAGAGTGGGGGTGGGGTTTTATAGAGCGAGGCACGCAAAATGAGGTTAATGGGCCTATATTGCCGGCCCATTCACACAAAACGACAAAAGCGACCTCAATCGTCGCCTTGTTTGCTACGCCAAGCCGTACATCGCATTAATTACTGTCCCATCTGGCAGAAGCTCAAAGGTCACTGCATTAAATGAGCGTCTCATCCGTCAGAGCTGTCAGAAGTTCAGAAGCCATCACATTTAATGACTGCCACGTCTGCCAGCTGCGCAGAAGCCACCAACCCTGCAGGGCATCCTATGCCAAAAACAACAAGTCTTGGACCTCGGCACCAGCTGCCGAGCGCTCTTGACACTGACCCTATTATAGGGGAAAATTGGACCTCGGCACCAGCTGCCGAGCGTTTTTGACACCGACCCTGTTACAGGGAAAAATTGGGGTTCGGCACCAGCTGCCGAGCGTTCTTGACACCGACCCTGTTACAGAAAAAAATTGGACCTCGGCACCAGCTGCCGAGCGTTCTTGACACTGACCCTGTTACAGGGAAAAATTGGGGTTCAGCACCAGCTACCGAGCATTCTTGACACCGACCCTGTTACAGGAAAAAATTGGACCTCGGCTCCAGCTGCCGAGCGCTCTTGACACCGACCCTGTTATAGGGGAAAATTGGACCTCGGCACCATCTGCCGAGCGTTCTTGACACCGACCTTGTTACAGAGAAAAATTGGACCTCGGCACCAGCTTCCGAGCGTTCTTGACACCGACCCTGTTATAGGGAAAAATTGGACCTCGGCACCAGCTGCCGAGCGTTCTTGACACCGACCCTGTTATAGGGGAAAATTGGACCTCGGCACCAGCTGCCGAGCGTTCTTGACATCGACCATGTTACAGGGAAAAATTGGACCTCGACACCAGCTGCCGAGCGTTCTTGACACCGACCCTGTTACAGGAAAAAATTGGACCTCGGCACCAGCTGCCGAGCGTTCTTGACACCGACCCTGTTATAGGGGAAAATTGGACCTCGGCACCAGCTGCCGAGCGTTCTTGACACTGACCCTGTTACAAGGGAATAATTGGGGTTCGGCACCCGCTGCCGAGCGCTCTTGACACCGACCCAGTTACATGGAAAAAGCTACCTCGGACCCCACCGAACTCTCTCTCTCCGCACTCACAGCCTAGCCGAGGTCCCTATCTTCTTCGGAAGAAGGTGCCGAACCACCTGCGGACCTCGGCCTCCTGGGCAGTGAAGCGCTGGAAGGGTTCGGAAGTGTGAAACAAGCATGTAGGCCACGCAACGAAGGAAAACGGCCGAGCCATCCACCAAGAGATCGCGAAAAGACAATTAAAAATTTGGGAAATTAAGGAAGAACTACTGGAAAATAATTATAAAGTTGGGGAAACATTTCCTGACCCCCAAGCAAGCAATTATTACCAAGAATAATCTTCTAAGATCCCCGAACGACGAATTGACATGTCGCAAAGGTGAACGAAAACACTGCATGATCCGGAGAACTCAGGAACGACTCAGGGTTCAACCAACTGAAAAAATCACCATACTACCTCCTTCAAGATTCAAAACCTTCCATTTGGACTCCGATACGACTCCACTAGCCATTGAAACAGTTAAACTACTCCTCAAAGGCTGATCAAACTTAGTCTTTAGGAGTGGGGGGCTCGTGATATGGCTAAAAATGGGGTTAAATCGGAACCATCCAAATCGGGCACGAATCTTGAAGCCTAGGGGTAAAACGGTAGTTTCACCTACCAATGGGTCTGAGATGGGTAGTGGATCTCTTCGTCGAAGATCCAATAACCCACGAATGGATCCACCTCAATCGGGTGCAGGTTTCAACCAGTAGAAAGCCCGATCCAGAGGGATAGAATTAGGGTTTCTGATTAGATCCTAATCAACGGCCCTGATTCATGCCTATCCTCCCATTGGGAATTAGGGATTACATTCCTAATCTGTTTACAAGGAGTATATTCCTTATCAGATCACGGGGATTACATTCCTAATCTGATCCCTAAGACGCCTATAAATACCCCTCATCCATCTCCATTAAAAGGTAATCAATCTTTTACCAGTTTTCACGCTATTTCTTAATCATCCCTGATTACTGACTTGAGCGTCGGAGGGTGCGTCGCCGGGAACAACCCCGGTGTCTCGCACTTTTTGCAGGTGTACGGCGGGAGTAAGCATCAAACTCCGGCGGAACAGGTAAACAGGTTTCTATTCAAAGTTTTCCAAGAATCCACAAATTCTATCTGTTTGCCCCCACACCGAATTTAGCGGCAACAAAGTTGATGCGTCAATTAGAACCATAAAATACCGAAACGGTCCACACGGGAGATGAATCGGACCACATATATCACCATGAATTCGTTCTAAAAATGATAGTGATTCGTTCTTTATTTTGGCTGGTGAGGGCCTTGTAATTAATTTTCCTTTGGAACAAGCAACACAAGAAAATTCATGGGATTGAAAAATCTTCTGGTTTTTCAATGAATGGCCACATGATTTCTCGATAATATTCTGCATCATCGTTGAACCGGGATGACCTAACCGATCATGCCAAACCTTAAATATATCTGTAAACTTCTGGTTTATAGTATCAGTAAACTTCATATTTACTGTATTATATGATTCAACCATTCTTATAGTTGTATAATACAATCCAGATGAGAAAACTGGTAATTTTTTTAACACACACTTTTTGCCCATCATAGTTGAGGTAATACAAAGATATTCAATACCTCTTTCATTCATAGTCTCAATATGATATCCATTTAGACGAATATCTCTACTACTATAATGGGAGAAGGCCTTTGTCCATAACCCAACCCGTGCAGCGCACGTGCAGGTAATTTTTTTTCCCTTTTCATTCCCCCCAAATTTCTCCCACATGCACAGCACGTGTATAATCTCTACTACTATAATGGGAGAAGGCCTTTGTCCATAACCCAACCCGTGCAGCGCACGTGCAGGTAATTTTTTTTCCTTTTCATTCCCCCCAATTTTCCCCCACGTGCACAGTACGTGTATAATACTAGTCTTTAAAACTTAATAAGTTTCTTTGAGACTTAGGCGAAAATAATACATTTTCAATTATGAATTTTGTGCCTTCTGGCATTATAAAATTTGCTCTTCCGAAACCTTTAATTATCTTTGCACAGCCTGATATGGTATTAACATGTGCTTGATCATTTCTCATATTAGAAAAATATTTTTTATCTTTAATAATGGTGTGTGTAGTAGCACTGTCTGCAAGACATATATCTCCAACTTGGATCTCGGATTGATACATATTCATAATCTTGGATCATAATCAATTAATGAGAGGTCCAAATATATATATATATATTTAAAAGCCCATGGATTTTACCTAGTGATTAAATGTTGACACAGATAAGATATACTTTCCATGGTAGCCTTATTCCTACTAGGCCATGGGATTTATGATAGCCTTGTTCTCCTTGGATCAAATGCCCTTCGATCCAAGTAAACTTTGGACCATAAACAACAAAATGCCTATATAAGAAATATTAATTACTAATTGTTTCACTTTCAGATATGGATTGATTAAAGGAGCATTCAAACTATTCTTTTTTTGTTCCATATCGATTAAAGGAGCATTCAAACTATTCTTTTTTTGTTCAAATCTTCAGGACATGATAACAACCATCAATATAATTTTCCTTCTCCAACTCCTAATACTATTTGACAAAATAGCCCACTCCATTGCTCCTTGGGTTAATGAGCTTTACTACATGATCAATTAGGAAGAACTTTCTATTATGCATCATTCCAGATATTACAGCAAACCCCTCATTCATAATTTTTCTTCTGGGAAAAATGCAACAAATTACATATTTTAACCAGGTTGAATTCTGCTCGTAAAATCAGATAAATCTTTCATGTAACTTCACAACATTATATTTATTTACAACTAACTTCATTTAGAAGATGGATGGCTTGGGAAAGGGGGTTACTACTGTTACTTTTTCATTGATTGCCGTATTGAGTCAATCAGTAGTGTGATAGTAGATTTAGATTTATGATATTAGATTTGAGTCAAGTTTATAGCTTACACCCTGAGTCCCTGACACAACTAGTGTGCATCTATATCAGGGGATGAGGACGGTGAAAAAAAAACATGCTGACAGCTAGACAAAATTGAAAGTGCTCCCACAACATGAGGGAACAAGAATATATACCAAAGCTCTTTACAATGCAGTATGAGCATCTAGAAGGTTATGCAAATTGGGAAAACAACCACAAACAAATAAAATTTTCATATACAGGAGGCACTTAGTTAAAGTTTAAACTCCTACCTAACAAGAATATGCTTGAGATATGATGAAGCAATGGTGAGATATAAGCATTTAATTTCATTAAGGCTATAGACTAGGTAGACCAAGAAGGTATTATCTTCAGTGTTCTTAACTGCGTTTCTGAATATTTGACATTTTGAAAACATATTGTCTAATGTTTTGCAATTTCATTAAACTAACATAATCCATGTTTTGTTCATTTTGCAGGATGAAACTAGGACTCGTGAGAATCAGATGGAAAATTTTTAGAACATAACATCCATTTTTATCTAGTACTAGTATACATGATAAGGATGAGAAAAAATGACTAGCAGGTGATACATATAAATTACAATTTGAAACGTGATTAGGGCACTAACCCAAGCAACGAGTAGACAAAATGTGACTGATGCCAATTGGTATAGTTCATTGGTCTGAGATGAGAGGCTTATCATCAACCTTAGAAACCAGGGAACACAAGTTCGGCACAATATCGACAGGATAGCCAAGAAAGTACACAGCAAAACCAAACTCGAATAGTTGAAGTAGAGCCTCGTGCTGATAACGTATTGTAAAAGTAATAGAGACGATGTTGTAAAATATAAGAGACAATAGAATAGAGTATAATTTTTATTCCAATCATTTCTTCAAGTTTGTACAAGCCTATTTATAGACTTACAAAAGAAGTTGAAAGGACAAATATGAAGTAAATGGTGAGTGGAGAACATGGAGATCATGGGGTTAGTGAAAAAAATGAGATAATGGAGAGACATTCACATTAATTGATTTTTAACAGACAAGAGATTCGCAAATTATAGACTTTCTCTTTCTCTTTTTCAACACCTATAGCTATTACTGTATGGAAAGAGATTCTCAAATTATAGACTTTGTCTCTCTTTTTCAAAACCTACAGCCATTGTTTTTCTTCCATGCAGCTACACTTATTTTTTTGATACATTATTTTTTGTTGTCTAATACTTTGCTCCATGAGGATGACTACACATACATGAATTTTTATCTCAAACATACATTATAAATGCATTGTGCCACACTTCTCACTAAAAGACAAGTTTAACTTGTCTTTTAGTGAGAAGTGTGGCACAATGCATTTATAATGTACGTTTGAGGTAAAAACTCATGTATGTCTATGATTTTGCCTGCTCCATATATCATTGATGGTCTAACAATTGTTTTATAAAAAAAATTCTTCACCTTCAAAGGTATACGTTTGAAGAAAAAAAATTATATGACGATTGTTAGACCATTAATGATGTATGGAGTAGAGTGTTGGGCAACAAAAAAAAATATGTCCAAAAAATGAGTGTAACGGAGATGAGAATGCTAAGATGGATGTGTGGTAAAATCAGGAATGATAGAATTAGAAACGAGCATATACGAAACATGGTAAAGATAGCTCCTATCCAAGATAAATTAAAAGAGAATTTCCTCAGGTAGTTTGGACATGTTACACGTAGACCTAGTAATACCCCCTCCCTGCGTGCGCGCGCGTTAGAAAGAGTAATTTGATAAGTATTGATGATAGAGTTAGGGATAAGGGAAGACATAAACTTAGGTGGAAACGGTGAGAAGAGATACGATAGCCTGTGGCCTTACAGAAGATATTGCGCTAAACCGAACAGAATGAAAAACCAGGATTCATGTAGCGGACCCCAACTAGTTGGAAAAAGTACTTTGTTGTTGTTGTTGTTCAACTAGTTGGAAAAAGTACTTTGTTGTTGTTGTAGTACAATCTTTAAATTAAAAGTGTTTGGAGCATCTCCAATGGTGCTCTATAACTCTAAAATAGAGCAAAGCTGAGCTCCAACGAAGCTTTAAAACCTTGCTCTATTTTAGAGCTAGCCTCAAGCCCCTTTACATTTGGAGAAATTTCTCCAAATATAAAGGGGCCTCTATAACACTATTCACACCTTTTTTTTCCTTTTTAACCCTCTATTTACACACAACCTTTTTTAAATACCACCTGTATCATTTTTTTAACTCTAAACTAGTTAATTAAAATCAACATTAACTAAAAAGTACTAATATTTTTAAAAAATATTGAATCTTTTTAATGTTGATTAGTAATTTGTCATTATATTTAAATTTTATTACTAATTTTGTACTAAAATTTTTAAATTTCTATCAGACTCAATCGGATTACCCAATAATAAATAACATTCATTAAAATTAAACAATATTCATTATAAATATTGATAGACTAGATTTGCCCGTGGACACGTGCCTACGGCACGTCTTCGAAACGATACAAAATACGAAAAGCCTGTAAACAGTAAAACCACAATTTTGTAGCTCAAGTTTGAATAGTATGACAATAATTAGTTGTAAATAAAAGTCCATGTTTCCCTTAGTATAAAAGATAATTATAAATGGGGATATAAAATCTAACTTCTTAGAACTTTAAGTGTGGAGTTGAAGAGATATTTACTATTTTCAATATAACATGTGCGGAAAAAAAAACATTAAAATTCTGAAAATCTAAATTTCTAAGTAAATATAGAAAGAATGGGAGTGAGAGATAGGGAGAGAGAGAAAGAGAGAAATATGAAAAATTGAAGAGAGAAGAGAGAGAGATAGTAATAAAGTAATAAGTTTTTTAGTTTTGGGGGGAAAAATTTGGTTTTGAAGTTTGAAATTTTGGAGGAAAAATATGTTTTGTGAGGTTTGATCTAGGCCTTTGATTTTAGAGGGGATTGATTGTGAGCCACTTGATAGCTTTCTTTGTAATTTATTATATAGATGACAAGATTAAAAGTTACATTACTTCTTAACAGCGCCTTCCACACAAATGTTCAATTAAAATATTTCGAAGTGCAAAATGAGTCTCTTTGTCTTCTATCTTCTTATGTCGAGAAATGAATCGTAGGAATCTTTCGGTTTCATTTATCTCCATAACTTCAACATTCAGAACCGATGATGGAGTTGAAATGACAACATCTTCTTGATTATTGTATTATATATTATATTATTAAATTAATCCTAAATAATTTTACACTTGATTATTTCAAATTGTTACTACAAGTAAAAAGTTCATAATTTAAAATTAGTTTCAAAAGTACTAATATTTGGCTCAATTTAAATTTCTCGGCAAGACATTTCCAACGGCATAATTTTTTTCCCAAATATATTATTAATATAAGAAATTTAATGTAAAATTTATTATAACAAAACTAATTTAAAACTCGTTTTTTTGAAGAAAAATTTTATTATATAAATTATAGAGGGGCATGGTTGGAGTGCCCCTTTATTTTATCGTCTCTATGATGAAATATTTCCGAAAATATTTCATTATAGAGATAAGAAATAAAGCCCCAAATTGGAGATGCTCTCAGGATAAACAAGTTCAAAAAATTGCATTTATATTTAAAGATTTGTGCCATCTCGAAGATCTGGATGGGTCCAGTGGTGATTTGCTTTGGGAGGGTGCAAAATTATCGAGCAACCCTATAGTACGTTCTTAGGGCAAGTGTTCAACGTGCTTCGCTTTTAAAGGCTGGTTTATTTATAGTAGTATCATGCACGTGCGATGCACGTGGAGGGAGAATGAAAAGGACAAAAAAAATCTACCAACACGTGCGCTGCACGTGTTGACACACATACACCAAAGAATAAAATATTGTCTTTTTGTTACCAACCCCATCTCTTCCATTATAATAGTTACAAGTATCATGCACGTGCGACGCACGTGGAGGAAGAAAGAAAATGACAAAAAAAACCTACCAACACGTGCACTGCACGTGTTGACTAACATACAAAAAACAATAAAATATTGTTTATTTGTTTGGAACCCCATCTCTCCCATTATAATAGTTATAGATAGATAGATATTTATTTATTTACTTATTTTGTAACTTTCAACAAAATATACATGTATTGGAAGTGAAGAATGCCAGTATGCTATTGAACCTATGGTGTACGAATGTGTGAGAATGTTAGCATCCCAGCCAATCCTTGATCTTCTATGTGGTTGTATGAACAGACGATTCATGCCATGTAACATTGCTCGTGTTTCTTTTGTCTACCTTCTTCATTTTAGTTTTTGAGCAAAATTTTGAAATTTATGAAGATAGTTAGGAAATGAAACGTCAAGCACTAGTAATAATTAATAGCATAAGAGGTAGAACCTGAACTCCAATCTGATTCATTGAACCAACTTTCAGAAATTGAAATAAGTAAATTAGTTTAGAAGAGGATAAAATCGAAAGAACAAAAAGACCATTTTGAGAGAATAAGATCATTTCATTTTAAATTTGTTCTTAAAAACATTGCTGGTTTAACAGATGGGCAAAAGCCAAAGTACCCCCACAACATTTGGTCCGACTACAAAATGCCCATACAACGTTTGAAAAAATACAATAAACTCATTCTTCCGTTAACTTAACCCTTTCCGTTAAGTTATAATTATTAAATTACTTTTTTACCCTTACTCTTTCATATTCAATCTCTTTCTTCTTTTTCTTCATTCCTTTTTTCTTTCTTAATTTTGTATGGGTTTTGTACTATACTCAATTTCGTGCTCCATGAGTTACTACTCACTTCAATGGAAATAGGCATTTAGTTTATGAGCCAACTAAATCAACTAGGTTAGCATAATAATAAACAGCGTTACTATTTCCTGACTTCATATAATTTTATCACGCTAGGTTGTATACTGGTACTTTCCTATTTTGGGTTGCTTCTTGATAGGGAGAAATCCATCCATCATACTCGATGATGTAAAAAAGAAAAATCTCCAGTACCAAAAATTTTAATTTGATTCTCATGGCAGCCAAAAATTCTTTTATGTTCATAATTTTTCTCTCATGCACACAAGCCAAATTTTGTTCAGTTACAATTGGAACTAATAGGTCATAATAACTACTTTATATTGGTAGGATATATTTTGCCAAAAATTAAGGAAGAAAGGGAAGAACAAGAAAAAATTAAGGAAGAAAAAAGGAATGAAGAAAGGGAAGAAAGAGATTGAATATGAAAGGGTAAGAGTAAAAAAGTAATTTAATAATTATAACTTAACGGAAATGGTTAAGTTAACGGAAGAATGGGTTTATTGTATTTTTTCAAATGTTGTAAGGGCATTTTGTGCTCTGGCCAAATGTTTGGGGGGGGGGGGGGGGTACTTTGGCTTTTGCCCTTAACGGATTAGATATAAGATTCATGCATGTATTGTAATTGAGGTCTGCTAAATTAATCACATAATTAAGAGTTGGGACAGGGAGATAAAATCGTAAAATGCAATATGGGGTCTACAAAATAAATTGCTGCCTTAAAATCTGAGCTGCTGATTCACTGCTAAGATCTGTGTCCCCTACAAACACTTCTCGGGATTCGGCAAAATTCTGTAGGGGGTACACTTTTGAGGAGAACTAACAGCTCAGATCTTAAGGTATATTTTATTTTGCTGCACCATCACACAAACAATTTTTTTTACCAACAAAATGATCCATCAATGCAAAAGAGTTTCTCTCTCTAGATTTTCTAGAGAGAGAAGCTTCCCAAAAAAATCCAAAAAAAAAAATCCTAGATCTAGATCTGAGTTTGGAGGGGGTGACGACTAGGAATTCGCCGCCCCTTCCCCGGTCGCCTCTCCCCGCCGTCCACCCCTCCCCTCTCGTTGCCGCTACTCCCGCCGCAACGTCCCGTCAAGGACCTCCAGTCCCGTCGAAGACTCCATTCGAGAGAGGCACCACTCCGCCCCGTCGAGGACCTCCAGTACTCCCGTTGAGCTCCTTCCGGCTGCTCCTCCAGTCGTTGTTCGAGCAATGCTGGAGGGGCCGTCGTTGGCGCATCATCCCGTGGAGCCGTCCGCTTGCTCGACGATGGAGACGCCTTTGCCGCCACTCTGCCACGTCGAGGCCATCCAGTCCTCCCATCGAGTTCCCTCCGGCGTGCTCCTCTAGTCAACGGTTGCGCGATGCTGCAGGGGCCAAGGTCTCCGCAACATCCAGTTGAGCCGCCCCTCAACGATGGAGCTCCCTCGCCGACGCACCGTCCCGTCCAGCTCCAGTGAAGACGGATCGAAGGAGTAGCGGTCGTCACTGCTAGTGGTGCTTCCATCAATGGCGCCACCTTCGATTCATCCACCGATCACCCCGGTGTGTTGGGGATTTGATTGTGTGTGAGTGTGTTGATTGTGAGGGGTAGTGATTGAGATGAGATGGAGGAGTGATTAGTGTTTTTCATTTGTGTGATGAGATGGGAGATTGTTGATGTGCAACACGGTAATGGGGCTTGGGCCTGAAGACGGTCCCATGAGATGCGTCCACTTGTTGCAGCACAGTTGTGGGGCTTGGGCTCGCAGACGGTATCCCCCCATGAGGTGAGCTGAGTGGTAATGTAGTATTGGAGGTGTTAGGTTTTTTGGTTGTCAGTGTGTAAGTCACACTCTGAATTCGATCTCCTTTAACCAACTGTCACAGGCACCGCGACAGCACTGCCACTACGCCCTCATCAGTAAACCTGAAATATACAGCTTCCACCGCTCGCAAGGGCGAGAAGGGAAGCTGATGCTTTAGTTAGTTGTTATTTGTTACGGGGTTTTTTGCGTGAGAGAGTGCGAAAGTGAAGATGTTGCTTCTCACTACTCTATGTAGGTGTAAGTAAATGTTTGTGAGAAATCACTTGAGAGAGTAAAAGCGTGAGAGAGGGGAAGGTATCATCTTCACGGCTCTCTCTTTGACTGTGTCCGTGGTTAGGGTGAGTGAGAGTTTTGTTTGGTGAGAAATCACTTGAGAGAGCAAAAGCATGAGAGAGGTGAAGGTATCCTTTCCATGGCTCTCTTTTTGGTTATGACTTTCACTGGGCCGAATGTGAGAGCGAGTTGGAGAGTTTATGGGAGCTGGGGAGAAGGATGGGAGCGGAGAACTTCTAAATCCCGCATGTTTCGCTTCAGGTGGGTGTGCGCGTGCCGGGGAGGCAGTGCAAGAAGCTTATTTGATGTACATACAATTAGTTGGTCCTTACTTTGTAACTGGGCCCAAGATGGGGTCGAGTACAATATTGGTAGAGGACGAGGTCAAGCTATGGACGGTTCCATCTAGCCGACCATGGATTGCTGTTTTGTTTTTTTGGTCCGCCCACCCTCTAAGGGTACTGCAGTGGGCTCTAATTGTATGTACTGGTCATGTCGCTTCATGTTCTATTTCTCTATTTATAGTTTGTAATTTGGCTCAGTACATTGGGTTTGTTTGGTTAATTGCTTATTAATGAAACAGGATGGCCATATTCCACCTTTTCTTAAAATAAAAAAAAAAACAAAATGATCCATCTTTAACATGTGAGCTCCAAGTGGACGATGATAAGCATTTTTTAAGGAGATGCAAAGGTATTATTGCCTTTATTTCATGTGATCTTTATAATCAAAGCTTTCACAAAATATTTTTCCCAAAATAAATATAATATATATAACTAAAATTCAAATCGCAAAATAGGAAATAGAACTGTATAGAGTCATAGGCTGGCAGGTAAAATTTGCAACCGCATGATCCTAGCACACATCTTAAATTCAACATGAATAGTGCAGTAATTCTACAACGAGAATGTAACTCCTGTATTCGCTTATACATATTCTTTGTGTATTTTCCGTATTCCAATTCTTTACAAATTATTTTCCGTTATCTTAAGTTATTTTGTTTTAAATTCATTTTATTTAAACTTATTTTGGATCTCTTATTAAAGTCATTTCTAATCATCAATTGTATTTATAGCTATTCCCAAATAATTTTTTTATAATGTAATACAAATCCTATTCAATTCTATAAGTTTATCTTATTTCTTATTTGGTGAATTATTTATGTTTTAGACAAACCAAATATGTTGTTATTACTGGATTATTTTAATAAATATGTTAAACCAAAATCATAGTTTTATTATTATTATTATTATTATTATTATTATTATTATTATTATTATTATTATTATTATTATTATTATTATTATTATTATTATTATTCCTTTTTGATAGTTTATTAATTTGTGAAAGCACATAGATCTTGATCCATCTTTTATTATTATTATTTATTAATATGAATCCCATTAATTTAACACAAAGTTCAATTTAAACCCATTTACATATGTTATTGGATTTATTATTTTTAAAACGCAAACCCAAATTCTAATTCAGACTATTATATTATTATTTGATCAATAGATTTTGTTTGTGAGTAGCCCAACTCTTAACCCAAACCCAATAGCCCATTCTTATTTAATTATTTATATTAAAACCCAAGCCCACATGTGAATACCCAAACCCGTTACCCGTATAGTCCACAATCCCCCACAACAGCACAATCTCACCAACTAACCCCCACAATCTCTCCCTTGATTTTCTCTTAGCTACTAGTCCCCACAACTGCATCATCAAATCCCCACTAATCCTCCTATTATCTGCTAACTACTCAGTAACTCCTAATCCCATAATCCCCTCATTAATTAACTTTAACCCAGTTAATTAAATCACCTAATCTATCTTTAACAGCCGCTAACCCTCTCCTCTTTCTCCTTCGACCACCGCAATCGATCACCACCTCTGTAACACCCTGCAAAATTGAGTTATGATAATTTTTCTCCACATGTATTACGCACGTGTATTTCGTACTATCACAAGTAATAGTCGTAACGTATTTTTCTACGTATTTCTGCATATCAATTATTTATATATACATTTTTCGTCTCCTCGAAACTCATTTTATCATTTTTTTATCCAACTTAAACATTCATTTTTATATTTACATTTTTACGTACATTGCACGTGCTTTCGATACACGTGTCGATTACGTATATTCCACCGTTACGTGTAAAATTTTCTATGTGTTCAATTATTTATTTTATAACTTGTTTGAATTTGTTTCATAAATTGAAATTCATTTTCTCCTATTTTGATTCAAATATCTTTATACGTGTGGTGCACATATTTTCTATGTACGTATTGATTACATTATTGTATGTATATATATAATTAATGAAATATATTTTTCGTATGTTGTATTTCAATTATTTATAAATATTTTCCCCTTGATAAAATCTATTTCGTATTCGAATATTTATTTTACGTGCGACACACGTGTTTGCAATGCACGTGTTGTTGTATTCTCTTTCAAAATAAAATATATGATGTGTGCGTGTGTGTGTTTATTTTTATTCATGCATGAAAACTCTAATTTTAATTAAATTAAACTAGTTTTATTAAATTCATATTGCATATTATAACATATGCATTTTAATTTAAATTAAAACTATTAATAAATTGTGCACACACACGTAGCACGCACGTGCACGTGCATTGCACACAAAAATCCAATAGCATGTAATATGTTTGACCGGGTATTTGTTTGGAGAGATAGTGAGTGGAGTAAGAGGGTTAGTGGGTAGTTAATTAGGATTCGTGGGGTTAGTTAAATTAACTTTTATTATTAATTATTTTTCCTTATAAAACTACCCCTCCCCTTGGCCTTCATCAGCAAAAACAAACAAAGAAAAAATATGTGTTCCGGTTGCTGCCATAATGCTCTGTTTCCTTCTCTTTGGAGCACGAATTTTGAGGAAGCTTGGGAGCATTATTTTACTAGGAGCTTCTATTGAAAAATTCTTCAAAAAGGTGCGTGTCTCTTTTACTTTCTAAATTATTGTAGTATGCATGCATAGGAAATTTATGCTTGAACTTGATAATTAGTATGAGTCCTTCAATTGCTTTTGTGATGCATATTGTGTTATTAGAATTGTTAGTAGTAATGAGAATTTGTGCGTACTAATTTAAAGCATCTTGTAATGTTGTTAGACACAAATAATAAGCCATAATTAGATTATATGAATTGGGTATATGAATACATAAAGTTGTTAATTTGTGCTTAAGAAATTGTGTAAATATTGGGGGTCAATTATAAAATCAATGGGAAGATGTGAATTGCTAAAAGGAAATACATTCATGATAGTAATCAAGCTTTTTTAATTTAAACATATGAGTACTAGATTTCTAAAAGTGACTATTTGAGTAAATTTGTGAATAACTTTATGCTAATATGAATGAAATTGAAGAGAAGTTATTTCTGAAAAGTTAAGAATGTGTTTTATGAACAATTTAATTGAACGAAGAGATTAGAAATCGAAAATGGTTGAAAGAGTTAAAATTGAGATTAAATAGAGAACTGGGTTATAAGGAATTAAACCCCTATATGTTAAGATGAGCACTTGGATCTTGTGGCTAGTGCAGGCGCTAGCGCGCCACGTGCGGCCACGTGTCGCCTTGGGGTTCCCTCGTCGCGGGTTCGAACCCGGGAGGCTTCTGCCTCTTTTATTTTTTTGGAAATTTATTTAAATGTCGTTTCTGGCTAAAAAATGAATTGAAGAGTCCTTCCTTCACAAATATGATTTAGACTGATGGTTGAGCTTGCTGCTGACTTGGTGTTGGCTCTGGTTCGAGTCTGGGCATCCCCCTTTTCGAGTTTATTTTTATTTTATGATTCTTTATAGGGAAAAATTCATAGAATTAATCTAAAATATTATTAGAACACTTGGGAATTATTTTATAATATTCTAAGATATATTTTGAGAATTTAAAAGTGATATTATTGTGTTAGATGAGATTTAAATTCAATAAAATGTATATGATTAATGATTTTGAGGGTTGGTTTAAAATAAAATTAAAGTATGAGTGTGAGATTTAAATAATGAATTTCTAGTGAGTAATCCTAAGAATTTTTGGTATTAAGAATTGGTGATAAATTGGAGGAACAATAAAAATATTATTAAAGTGAATGAATTGGTTCGTTAACCAAGGATTTGTCTAAAAGAGTTTGATTTGAGAAATTGCTAATGAATGTTGTTATAGAAGTTGAATACTTCTTGATCTATAAATATGAAGAAAGTGGATAATGAGAAACAATGATGGTGATTAAAATGTTTATGTTGAGGTTCTTTATAACCTAATTGATCTCTATTGAGATGGTTGCTGGAATCTAGAGGTTAGGCGAGACCCTTGGTAATTGGCAATTTATGAATAAAAAAATTTGAGAAGTAGCCAGTGTAGGTTATTGTTTCTCGTATTGTTGATTAAGTCCGGTAGGGTAAGCTAGTTCTAGGCTGTGATGATTAAAATTAAACTTAAGGATAGACACTAGAAGAAGATATGATAGAAACAATGACGAACATGTCCGGTAAAGAATGTGCAGCTCCTATAGGGGTCCGAGATCGAGCAATACGCCTGGTAAATCCATGTATATGGGCTAGGGGTATGCCCGTCTATCATTGGAAAGGCAGGTAAAGAGACTGGAGTTCCTAGGAATGTTCGGGACGGACAGGATAAGCCCGATAAATCCACTGAGGTGGGCTAGGGGTAGGCCTGATTCGTAGTTGTGAGAGATCGACTCGCTAGGGTTCGTGGCTAAGGTTATGCCTGGTAAATCCACTTAGGTGGGCTAGGGGTAGGCCGGTAAGGTCCCATATCCTGGGGGTGCGATTATTCGGTGACTACGCATTGGAGTATATTCATTGGGTTCGGCTTCATGACGTGGGATGTAAACCCTATAATGAGGAGTACCTTAAGGGCTTGCCCTCGGACCTATGTAGTATGGGATGCATAGAATCCCAACAAGTGTGCATTAGTGCATCGTAGTGTAAATCTGCATTATGCATTTAAGTTCACATCATACACCGACTTGTTTAGGATAGTCACTTTCTTACATTTTATTGTGCATTCAAGTTTGTGTTTACAAATAGAAGAGAATCGCTATTTTATAGCATTACGTCAGTTGTATGCAACTGACGTGCCCACAGTTTTCAAGTGCAGGACTTAGATTAGCAAGAAGGCATAAAGATGAATTGATGTTGGTGATTATTTCCAGATAGAAATTGTTTGAAATGTTAAAGTTGTATATATCATGTTGTTTTCATTTAAATTCTGCTACGTTGATGCAAAGAACAATGTTGTATAATAAAAAGCTTTAATTTCCTTGTAAAATTGTATGAATTTGATGTAAAAGATCATGTTGTGCTACGAATTACATGTAAATGGAATTCGGGGCGTTACAAGTGGTATCAGAGCCAGGTTCAATAAGTAGTACAAAATTATAAGGACGACATAATTAGGGTGGACATTAGAGTGTGAGTGCCAATTTGGAGTAATGAATGATGAAGTTATTGTCACACCTCGCTTCCCAAATATGAAAATACGAGCACGAAACGAAGGCCCAGCGAATGATTATACATCATCCATAAGCTGTGCCAGTCTAACTCAACAATATAAAAGAGAATACAACCACACAAGAAAAGAATAACCACATAAACAATAAATAAACTCCAAAATAATCATGAAATAAATTTACTAAATAATATTCAACATCTTGGATAAAAGCAAACTTCGGGTCATAAAATCCCCTAATACAAAGTATGATAGAAGCAATAAAATAAGCAAATAACAAGAGATAGCTATAGTGCTCTAATAGTCCAGCTCTGATCTTCAGAGAGTTTGCTCGCCAAGTCCTTCTGGTAGTGTTCCTTCAGTACCTGTAAACTCGTGATCTAAAAAGAGAGAAAACAATGTCCTTAGAGCAAGTCATGGACATCAAGTAGAGAAAACAGAGAGTAACGAGAACATAGTATATCAAAGAAAATGGACGGGATCAAAGTCAATAACAAAGACAAGGAATGACAATGATGTCAAGGGGTCTATGTTTAATCATGCATTTAATTAATAGTTTCAATTCAAGTTCAATGTTGGTGACAGTATACGGGATCAAGCATGAAATGTCCAATGCAAGTTATTATTCATTTTATTAGCCTATCTAATGCACGTACTACTGCGTCCCATTCCACAGGTTCGGTGCGAGCAAACAGTGAACGTTTTAGACTGATGGTGAATTCACGGATCGTGTACTCGGCATCGCTAACAATAGTTTACAAGAAATAATTAACAATCAATCATTTGCAATCAATTCTCCTTCCAATCAATATTTCTCCTCCTTCCATGTCAAGTGTTCATGTGAGCAAGAAGGTCTTTACCGAGTACATTTTCTGATCGTTCACTACCAAGTCCACCCATAATACCCCTGCTTGTTAATAGTTTATTTCCATCCTATGTGAGCATGCAAGAAGGTGTCAATATTTTATCATGTTAGGTGTGACTAATTCTACTCGTTACAGACAACACAAGAGGCAAACATATTAATTAAGCACAAATCACACAATCTGGATAGCATGATGTTGCTGTACAAAAATACAGATTACCGCTATAACAGAAAAGAAAATCTGAATCCATCAGAAATTCTAAGAACTAGACTCTCTACCGGTTCTAGCGAATATATAAACGACGTATAAAAGTTACAAAAACTAGGTTAAAATTCCTATTCTTTTCAGATTTTATGTTCAGGCAGCAAGTTGTGAATTGTATAAACACATGTGAATAGATCAAAAAACTCATCAATTAAATCTATAAAAATTCAGGGTGGTTCCTACACATGTCTAGTCTCAGCCAAACTAATTTCATATTTTTGATTTACTGTTAACATGTTCTATTTAATTATTAAATCTAGGTGATGCACAGAAATTTGTGAATCTGGAAATGCAGACCCAGCTGTACTAAAATATTGATATCTAACAGATTATAACTCAGAATTTAGATTTCAAAAGTTCTGGAAAATAGATTCATGGGTCTATAATTCATGTCCAGAAAGTTATTTCAAATTACAACAGTAACATGGTCGAAAATCTGATACAAAAAGACACAAACAACAGTCTAGAAAATAGTTTGATGCGAATAGGCAATAATTTTATCATACAACCATATAGTTCATGCTAATTAATAATCAAAGTGATGCTAGATGTTTAACATGCATAATTCTAGTTTTAAGATGCAATTTCACAGGCATGGTAATCAATTCATTAAATCAAATTCAATCTAACATATTCAATTCATTAAACAATTCTATAACATGGATCTAGTTATTTTTCATGTAAACATGCATATGCAATGTGCAAGGGGGATTAGGTTTTAGATCAAAGATTTAGGCACGATGTTAAGCATATATTGGGTTAGCTCGTGTAAACCCTCAATATACTTAACAGAATTCAAATAGCAGCACGATAAAAGGATTTGGATCTACTTGCAGAGATCAAAGAATATTGAACAAAACAATGAACTAGTTCAAGAAGAGACTTGCCTTTTAGATGTTAATTTCGAATATTTAAAATAAAGGGATGAGAATCTCGGGTGACGAATCCACGAAGCACAGAAGCACGTGCGCTCTACGTGCAAACCAACACACAGTAAAACACTCCAAATCGCAACACAAAACATCAAATCCCTGCCCCTCCAAAATAGCAAACACAATACCCTTCTACAACACCAAACACGGCACAGACGGATCCCCCACTCCACAAAACAGCAAACATGGCAACGAAACCCCTTCCTCCTACAACAGCAAACAGCAAAACTTGTAACACCCCGAATTCCAAATAAGCCTGAATTGGAAGTTCCACAGGATCTTTACACTTCACTTCCTACAATTTTAAAAGAAATTTAAAACTTTTATTACAACATACTCTTTTACATCAACACACAGCGGAAAGTAAACAAAATACAACAATGATAAATGTACAACTATAACAACTTTAGCATTTAAATGATAATCAGCATCAAATTCATCTTTATATCTTCTTGTAAATTCCAAGTCCTGCATATGAAACTGTGGGCACCTCAGTTTCTTACAACCGACGAAATATTATACACGGTCATCCTCGCTATGTCGAAAGTATAACGATTCTTTAATACTTTAACAAACACAAACTTGATCACAAACAAAGCTAAGGAGGGACTATCCTATTGATGTAGTGTGTGCTTTTGCACTTAACCTTAATACAGTAATTTATATTTAATGGCACTAATGCACACTTGTTCGAATCTATGCATCCCATTCTACATAGATCCGAGGGCAAGCCCTTAACCGTACTTCATCTTTTAGGGTTGAATCCCTCGTTATGAGTTTAACTACTATGATAACTATGGTAAGTATCTTAGATGTTTTATGAGTTACGAGCCCATGTCCAGACAGCCTGGAGGGGAATCTCACGTCATGACATGACGCATCATGTAGATAGCCTATGGACAATTCGTCTCCTTCATGGGACAAGGACACTAGTAGTCACCAAGCACCCCACAAGCGTCGCCACGATCCCAACAATTTTGGAGATAGATTCACGTCATGACATAACGCATCATGTAGACAGCCAGTAAAAATTCTCACACTGTGTATCCGAGGCCCTCATACTTGTGTTTTTCTCTTACTTTCATCACATCTTCACTGTGTACCTAATTCTTAAGTTCAAGACATGAATAAATTATAATATCTAGAGTTAGTTTCCCCTCCTACCGGACTTAAACAAAAAACACTGAGATAGCCCATATAGCCATATCTCAAATCAACAAATTATTTCAACATGTGCCGGTACCCGGGTTTCACTATTCATGTTCTATAATTCATGGGTACTCATACTCTTCAATAATCATGTATTAAATTTCACTTTATTCATATCCTCAACTTTATTCATTCACATCTTAATCAATTCATCTCATTCTTGTAGATATCATTCATAAAACTCAATTTATTCATTTCTTTATTCACAACCCTTTTCTCAAAAACATTTAGTTATAAACTTATAACATAAAGTAACTCACTTCACTTTCGTTAACAATTTAATCACTTATAGAATTGTATGCAACTCAAAGTATTCTTAATCAAAGATATTTATAACCATGGAAATTTAATCGAGAAGTTTCTAATCATATTCCACTTTAAACTTCTTTAACCACACAAAAATCTCTTCTTCAATTTGAAACCAAGTTCACTAAACAAATTGTTTTAATGCGAAATCCACTTCTAAATCTCACAAAATGTATCAAAATATGGTGAAAATATTGTTTTATAAAGTCTAGATAATTTTAGAGGAATAATAGAATTTTTTACCAATTTTTATACTCTTGAAAAACTCCAACATATCAAAAAAATATTAAAACAAAGTAAAAGGCATTGGTCGGATTCGAACCCAAGGCCTCTCGCCGCCTAGCTACAGTAACCGACCCAAATCTTACCCGAAGACCAGGAAGTCCAAGGGCGACTAGTGATTAAAGGAAGACCCGAAAGCTTTTTGTACAAGCTTCGGTACTTTGGGATAAAATCAAATTTTAATAAAAACAGAGCCTCTGCAAGACTCATACCCAAGACTACATGCACTGTTCACAGCGCCCTACACTCACACCGAAAGCCAGTATACCCAAACTAATCATCTGTGATGATTACGAGTTGAAATTCCTTTATACTTCTTGTCTGATTATGACTTCTCTTTACAAATTTCGATTGCCCAACTAATTTGTACCATTCAAAAAAAATCTAATTCTTTTTCTAGAACATTTTCTTTCAAAAATACAGTATAGTGCATATATTTAAACTTTATAAAACTCTCATTTTTGATAATGTAACAAGATTTTCTCCTAAATTGTATTAAAGAACACATATTATCAATTTTCAAATAAAGTGTTGTCTCTCATCAAAACATCTTTATAAAAATTCCTTATGCTCATAAAACATATATATTAATGAGACTATTTCCACATTTCTCTATTATAATAGCATTTTAAAACTATTTTCATACATGTCACATTGTCTTGACTCTTATAAAAATATTATATCATGCATCAATTTTCTTTCCAACAATTCACTCGATGGTACTTTATTTTCACTTTCTAATTTAACAAGGTTCTAATCATTTATTTGAATCACAATATCATTTAACACATCATGACACCATTAAACTAAGATCATGCAATCTACATTCATCCTATCAATCAAGATTTAACAATTAAACCATATATCAACTAGCATGCATCATACTCCTAAATTTAGAAAGGATTTAAGAAATACCCACCCAAAGAAGTATGGTTTCTTAGCAATTGAACTTCAAAAGGAGTCCCACTCCGCCTCGAAATCCGCGCACCAAGGCAAGAACCCAAGTCAGCAATCTCCTCCCGAAATTCACAGCAAGGAAATGATCAACACCGCACTTCATTTTTACACACACACACACACACACACACACACACACACACACACACACACATATATATATAATTTAGTAGTTTATAAATTATATATGTATATATATATATGTATGGTGAGTGGGTGGAGAGAGAGATGAAGTGGCGGGGGGGGGGGGGGGGGGGGGGGGGGAATTACAGAGAAAGAAAGAAGGGAAAGATGAGATAGTGAAGATTAGGGGTCATTATATAAGTAATTTAGAAGTAGTTATATTAATTAACCACCCATTAATCAATCCCATTATCCCACTAACTTAATTTAAATCATTACTCTTCCCTCCATCTCAAAAAAGCCGGCCATTATTCTGAAAGGCAAAAACACGTGCACGTGCATTGCACTTGCACACACTTCATTCATATATATATATATAAAATTTAAAATATAGGTTATATAATATATAGTTATTGTTAAAATAAAATTAGTTTAGTTTAATTATAAATTAGAATTTTCATGCACAAATAAAATGAACACACACACACACTTCAAAATTTTATTTTGAAAGAGAATGCAACTAACACGTGCATTGCAAACACGTGCATCGTACGTAAAATTATTAAAATACGAAATTAATTTCATCGACGGGGAAATGTTTAGAAATAATTGAAATACATCATACGAAAGATATATTTCATTAATTTCTATATATTCCAAAACGTATTCAATACGCACATAGAAAAATACGTGCACCACACGTATGAAATATTTTAATTAAAATAAGAGAAAAACTGAATTTCTATTTATAAAACAAAATCGAACACGCCATTAAATAAATAATTGAAACACTTAGAAAATTTACACATAGCGGTAGAAAATACGTAATCAATACGTGCATCAATAACACGTATAAAACACGTAAAAATACAGAGATTGAAATTTAATATTTGAGTTGACTCAGAATAGGATAAAAGAAGATGGGAAGTGCACAAATAGTTAGAATCAAAAATACGTATTGAAGTACGTTACAAAATATACGTGTGTAACACACGAGGGCAAAATTGTCATTTTTAATTTTGCGGGGTGTTACAAAACCAATTCCCCTTCTTCCCGATCAGAAAACACAGCAACGGGAAGAGGAAGGAAGAGCGGCGGGGGTCGGCGGTGACTTGAGGGGTGTTCGGGGGTGACTGGCGGCGGGGCGCTGGCGGTCGTGAAGCGCGCAGTAACGAGGACGGCGGGGCTCGAGGATACTCTGTTTCACACCGAAACAGAGGATGGAGAGGAGATAGTCGTGATCGAGTGCTCTGGATGACGAAGAGGACGATGAGGGTGGTCTCCAGTGGTTACGGGGACAGCGGAGGGGATCTACGAGGTCGACGAGGCAGGATAGCAGCGAGATGGATGGGTTCGAGCATCTCGGTGGTGATGGCGATGATGGGTTCGTTGGATGGCAAAGACGACGGTGATAAAGGGATGGTCGGGGATGGTGGTGATGACGAGGGGTTGACGATGGAGGGGCTGGCGAAGGAGGAGAACGAGTGCAGTGGATGGTTTTGGAAACTGGGGATCGGGGAGGGAGGGAGAGCAGCAGGAGATGGAGAAGGGGGTGAACAAGAGGGGGGTAGCACAGTAGGCGGCTAAGGTTGAGGCTAGGGTTAGGGGCTAGGGTTAATATAATAGTATATATAGGGGTTTTAGGATGTAGGGTTATTGGGTAATTAGGTTAATGGGGTTAGGTTATGGGTTTAGGCTCCAAAAAGAGAATAATAAATGGAAGACAATGAGATAGACATATAGCGGATCAACTTAAACTCAAAACACAAAGAGCAAAATTTGCAGTGAGACAAAAATAGCAGAATTCAAGCTAAAAGAGTACCAAATGATCGAAAGATAATGAATGAGCCCAAGAAAAGCAAAAATTTATTATTAAAAGGAGTTCAGATACAATAATCAAGAAAAGAAAAATAAAATACAGTAAAATCCAAAATAGAAAATTAGGGGGAAAATAATTAGCATTATAAGGTTTGTAAAATAAAATAATCATAATCATAATAGTAACAACAACAATAATAATAGCAATAGAAATAATAACAACAATAACAATAATAACAATAATAATAATAATAAAATAAAAATAATAATCATGATGATGATAGTAATAGCAATAACAACTATAGATTATATAAAATAGGAATTGAGTTTAACACATTTATCAAAATAATCCAACTAGTGAAAATAAATTTGATTTGGGCTAAAATGTAAATAGTCAATCAATTATGAATAGAAAATGAGTTCAAATATACCATTATTCGAAATAAATATAATTGTCGATTAGAAAAACACTTTAATATAAAATCCTAATCGAATTTAACAAATAATGAATTTATAAATATCGAAATACAAAAAATATTCAAGAAATACGTATTTGCGGAAATGGGGGTTACAATCCTACCACCTTACAAAAAGAATTTCATCCTCGAAATTCATTCTGGCAGGCAGTAGGACAAAACAAAAGCAAACCTAAGAAATAACAAAGCAGAAAAATTAGAAGAAGAGAAATAAAGTGATGGAAGCACCAGAATAAGAAAGAACATAGACAAGACTGATGTCGAATAATAAATCGACGAATAATGACGAGTGGAAAGGACGAAAAAAGAATTGAATGATGCAAGAAGAAGAAAGAATAAGGGAATCCTGAGACCTGTGGGTTATGGGCGCACAACGCTTCCGCTGCGCTACTCTGATGGTGATGTTCCAAGTAGCATACATGTTGTTGTAGACCACGTAACGCCAATCGATAAACCGAGCAGGAAGAAAAAAAATAAGACACCAGAAATCAAGAGAATATAGGTACGAAAAGAATGAATTTATACTCAATAAAGAGTCAACGAAGGAGGACGACTACAAGGGACGAAAGAAAATAAGGAATCAAAGAATTGAATGTAAAGGGAGCAGAAGTGGATCAAATAGGATTGGTATTCAGATTATACTAAAGTTATTACACATTCATGTGATCAACGTGGTACACATATTATTGAGTTAACCCGGCCGGAGCCAAACCTGACTAACATATCAGCCAAAGCCAAACCTCCATAAAGTTAGTCATGTTTGACTGATATATTATCCAAACCAGGGCTCTCATACCACTAAAAATCCCGTCAAGCCCCGCTTCCCAAAATATGAAAATACAAGCACATAATCAAGGCCCAGCAAATGATTATACATCATCCATAAGTTGTACCAGTCTAACTCAACTAATACAGGAGAATACAACCACGCAAGAAAAGAATAACCACATAAACAATGAATAAACTCCAAAATAATCATGAAATAAATTCACTAAATAATATCCAACATCTGGGATAAAAGCAAACTTCGGTTCATAAAATCTCGGAATACAAAGTATGATAGAAGCAATAAAATAAGCAAATAACAAGAGATAGCTATAGTGGTCTAATAGTCCAGCTCCAATCTTCAGAGAGTTTGCTCACCAAGTCCTTCTGGTAGTGTTCCTTCAATACCTATAAACTCGTGATCTAAAAAGAGAGAAAATAATGTCCTTAGAGTAAGTCATGAACAGCAAGTAGAGAAAACAGAGAGTAATGGGAACATTGTATATCAAAGAAAAGGGACGGGATCAAAGTAAATAACAAAGACAAGGAATGGAAATAATGTCAAGGGGTCTATGTTTAATCATGCATTTAATTAATAGTTTCAATTCAAGTTCAATGTTGGTGACAGTATACGGGATCAAGCATGAAATGTGAAATGCAGGTTATTAATCATTTTATTAGCCTATCTAGTGCACGTACTACTGCGTCCTATTCCACAGGTGCTACTAATTCTACTCTTTACAGACAACACAAGAGGCAAACATATTAATTAAGCACAAATCACGCAATCTGGACAACATGACGTTGCAGTACAAAAACAAAGATTACCGCTACTACATAAAAGAAAATCTGGATCCGTCAGAAATTCTAGAAACTAGACTCTTTGCCGGTTCCAGCAAATATATACACGACATATAAAATTTGCAGAAACTAGGTTGAGACTCCTATTCGTTTCAGATTTTATGTTCAGGCAGCAAGTTGTGAATTGTATAAACACATGTAAACAAATCAGAAAACTCTTCAATTAAATGTAGAAAAATTTAGAGTGGTTCCTACACATGTCTAGTCTCAGCCAAATTAATTTCATATTTTTGATTTACTATTAACATGTTCTATTTAATTATTAATTCTAAGTGATGCACATAAATTTGTAAATCTAGAAATGCAGACCCAGTTGTACTAAAATATTGATATCTAACAAATTATAACTCAGAATTCAGATTCGTCAAAAGTTCTAGAAAATAGATTCATGGGTTTATAATTCATGTCCAGAAAGTTATTTCAAATTACAACAGTAACATAGTCGAAAATCTGATACAAAAAGACACAAACAGCAGTCCAAGAAATAGTTTGATATGAATAGGCAGTAATTTCATCATACAACCATATAGTTCATGCTAATCATAATCAAAGTGATGCTAGATGTTTAACATGCATAATTCCAGTTTTAAGATGCAATTTCACAGACATGGTAATCAATTCATTAAATCAAATTCGATCTAATATATTCAATTCATCAAACAATTTTATAACATGGATCTAGTTATTTTTTATATAAACGTGCATATGCAATGTGCAAGGGGGACTAGGTTTTAGATCAAATATGTAGACATGATGTTAAGTATATATTGGGTTAGCTCGTGTAAACCCTCAATATACTTAACGAAATTCAAACAGCAGTACGATAAAAGGATTTGGATCTACTTGTAGATATCAAAGAATCTTGAACAAAACGTAAACTAGTTCAAGAAGAGACTTGCCTTTTAGATGTTAATTTCGAATATTTGGAATAACGGGATGAGAATCCGGGGCAATGAATCCACGAAGCACGGAAGCACGTGTGCTCTACGTGCAAACCAACACACAACAAAATACTCAAAACAGCAACACAAAAAAGCAAATCCCTACCCCTCCAAAATAGCAAACACAATACTCTTCCACAACACCAAAAATGGCAAAGATGGATCCCCCACTCCACAAATCAGCAAACACGACAACGAAACCTCTTCCTCTTACAACAGCAAACAACAAAACCAATTCCATTTCTTCCCAAACAGCAAACACGACAACGGGAAGAGGAAGGAAGAGCGGCGGGGGTCGACAGTGACTCGAGCGGTGTTCGGGGGTGATTGTCGGCAGGGTGCTGGCAGTCGTGAAGCGACGCAGCGACGGGGACGACGGGGCTCGAGGATACTCTGTTTCACACTGAAATAGAGGATGGAGAGGAAATAGTCGTGATCAGGTGCTCTGGACGATGAAGAGGACGATGAGGGTGGTCTCCAGTGGTTACAGGGACAGCGGAGGGGATCTACGAGGTCGACGAGGCAGGATAATGGCGAGATGGATGGGTTCGAGCGATGCGGTGGTGATGGTGGTGATGGGTTCGTTGGATGGCGAAAATGACAGGGATAAGGGGATGGTGGTGATGACAAGGGGTCGACGATGGAGGGGCTGGCGAAGGAGGAGAACGGGTGCAGTGGATGGGTTTGAAAACTGGGGATCGGGGAGGGAGAGAGAGCAGCGGGAGATGGAGAAGGGGGTGAACAGGAGGGGGGGGTAGCACAGTAGGCGGCTAGGGTAAACGCTAGGGTTAGGTGCTAGGGTTAATATAATAGTATATATAGGGGTTTTAGGATGTAGGGTTATTGGGTAATTGGGTTAATGGGTTTAGGGTACGGGTTTAGGCTCCAAAAATAGAAGAATAAATAGACAATAATGAGATAGACATATAGCATATCAACTCAAACTCAAAACACAAAGAGCAAAATTTGCAGTGAGCCAAAAATAGCAGAATTCAAGCCAAAAGAGTACCAAATGATCGAAAGAGAATGAATGAGCCCAAGAAAAGCAAAAAAATTATTATTAAAAAGGAGTTCGGATACAATAATCAAGAAAAGAAAAATATAATACAATAAAATCCAAAATAGAAAAATAGGGGGAAAATAATTAGCATTATAGGGTTTATAAAATAAAATAATCATAATCATAATAGTAACAACAACAACAACAATAATAGCAATAGAAATAATATTAATAGTAACAATAATAACAATAATAATAATAATAATAAAATAATAATAATAATCATGATGATGATAGTAATAGCAATAACAACTATAGATTATATAAAATAGAAATTGGGTTTAACACATTTATCAAAATAATCCAACTAGTGAAAATAAATTTGATTTGGGCTAAAATGTAAATATTCAATCAATTAGGAATAGAAAACGAGTTCAAATATACCATTATTCGAAATAAATATAATTGTCGATTAGAAATACACTTTAATATAAAATCCAAATCATACCAAATAATGAATTTATAAATATCGAAATACAGAAAATATTCAGAAAATACATATTTGCCAAAATGGGGGTTACAGTTATTGAACTTGCATTCATGATACTCTTCTCGTATACATTAATATGAGATTGTATGCGAGCATGTTTTCCCTTGGTATCAGAATAGCGCAGCGGAAGCGTGCTGGACTAACCTTTCACTTTTATTTTCTTCCTATATTTTTCTCATAGTATTTTTCATCTTTAACATTTAATATTTTTCAAATAAATTATACTATTAATTCACTTTGATATTTATTATTTTATTTACAATCCTTAGTCTTAATTTTTTAAGTTTGACTTACTCGTTTTCTTTATTGATATTTTATCCTCCTTATTTTGATGCGCTTTACATTACTTATTTAATTTTGCTATTACTTTTACGTATTCTATTAAGCTTTGAAATTACTACTTATTAAATTGTTATTAAGACTATCATTTTCCTACGTTATTATTTCTATTAGATTTTTGAATTTGAATTTTGTATGTTTACATTCACTTTACAAATAGTTTGATTACTAAGCCTATTAATAATTTATTAAAGTATCTATTGACTATGCTTGTCTTTATTCTTTCCAATTGCTTTGTTTTTCAAACTCTTTCACAATTAATAACTTAATTTATACCTTCCTTTTATCTAATACTTTGCCTAATATTATTTTTACATGAATTTTTTTTCAATCGATACTATATTTTATGATCATGTTTTTTTTTTATGCTATTTTCCTAGTTTTCTTGTTCCGTTCTTATAAATTTTTAATACTCATAGTTTTCATATATAAGTTTACCTTGAATTTTCACATTAAATATTTTTATACTACATTTATTTTCTTAATATTTGCAGTTTTCTATATACAATATAATATTTTTTCTTAGTGCGTACGAAATACAACTTTTACCCTAGTAATTTCTTAGGACAAAACTATTTGGGTGGGGGGGGGGGGGGAGTGTAACACCCCGCAAAATTGAGTTATGACAATTTTGCTCTACGTGTATTACACACTTGTATTTCGTACTGTTACTAGTAATAGTCGTAACGTATTTTCCTATGTATTTCTGCATTTTAATTATTTATACATTTTTCGTCTCCTCAAAACCCATTTTATCATATTTTTATCCAACTTAAACATTCATTTTAATCTTTACGCTTTTACGTACATTGCACGTGCTTTTGGTACACGTGCCGATTACGTATATTCCACCGTTACGTATAAAATTTTCTACTTGTTCAATTATTTATTTCATAACTTATTCGAATTTGTTTTATAAATTGAAATTCATTTTCTCCAATTTTGATTCAAATATCTTTATACGTGCGGTGCACGTATTTTCTATGTATGTATTTGTTACATTATTGTGTGTGTATATATATATATATATATATATATATATATATATATATAATTAATTAATTAATTAATGAAATATATTTTTCGTATGTTGTATTTCGATTATTTATAAGCATTTCCTCCTTGATAAAATCCATTTCGTTTTCGAATATTTATTTTACGTGCGACGCACATGTTTGCAGTGCATGTGTTGGTTGTATTCTCTTTCAAAATAAAATTTATGAAATGTGTGTGTGTTTATTTTTATTCATGCATGAAAACTCTAATTTTAATTAAATTAAACTAGTTTTATTAAATACATATTACATATTGTAGCATATTTATTTTAATTTAAAAAAAACTATTAATAAATTGTGTGCATACACGTAGCATGAACGTGCACGTGCATTGCACACCAAAAAATCCAACAACATGTAATATGTTTGACCGGGTATTTGCTTGGAGAGAGGGTGAGTGGAGTAAGAGTGTTAGTGGGTAGTTAATTAGGATTAGTAGGGTTTGTTAAATTAACTTCTATTAATTAATTATTTTTCCTTATAAAACTACCCCTCCCCTTGGCCTTCATCAGCAAAAACAAACATATACTAGGATTTCCTTATATATGTGTTTCCTGTTGCTGCCGTAATGCTCTGTTTCCTTCTCATTGGGGCATGGATTTCGAGGAAGCTTGGGAGCATTATTTTTCTAGGATCTTCTATTCGAAAATTCTTCAAAAAGGTGGGTGTCTCTTTTACTTTCTAAATTATTCTAGTATGCATGTGTAGGAAATTTATGCTTGAAGTTGATAATTAGTATGAGTTCTTCAATTACTTTTGTGATGCATATTGTGTTATTAGAATTGTTAGTAGTAATGAGAATTTGTGCATGCTAAATTAAAGTTTCATTAAAGAATTGATAGATTGTCAATTGAAATTTATTTAGAGCATGTTGTAATGTTGTTAGGCACAAATAATAAGCCATAATTAGATTAAATGAATTGGGTATATGAATACATAAAGTTTTTAATTTGTGCTTAAGAAATTGTGGAAATATTGCGGGTGAATTATAAAATCAATGGGAAGATGTGAATTGCTAAAAAGAAATACATTCATGATAGTAATCAAACATTTCTAATTTAAACATATGAGTACTAGATTTCTAAAAGTGACCATTTGAGTAAATTTGTGAATAACTTTATGATAATATGAATGAAATTAATGAGAAATTATTTCTGGAAACTTAAGAATGTGTTTCATGAACAATTAAATTGAGAGAAGAGATTAGAAATCAAAAATGGTTGAAAGAGTTAGAAAATGAGATTAAACAGAGAGTTGGGTTATAAGGAATTAATCCCCTATATGTTCAACTGAGCACCTGCCGCTTGTGGCTAGCGCAGGCGCCTGCGTGCCGCCACGTGTCACCTTGGGGTTCCCTCGTCGCTGGTTTGAACCCGGGAGGCTTCTGCCTCTTTTATTTTTTTGGAAATTTATTTAAATTCCGTTTCTGGCTACAAAATGAATTGAAGAGTTCTTCCTTCACAAATATGATTTGGACTAATGGTTGAGCTTGCTGCTAACTTGGTGTTGGCTCTGGTTCGAGTCTGGGTGTCCCCCTTTTCGAGTTTATTTTTATTTTATGATTCTTTACAAGTTTTGAAATTGGGAAAATTTCATAGAAGTATTCTAAAATATTATTAGAACACTTGGGAATTGTTTTATAATATTCTAAGATATATTTTGAGAATTTAAAAGTGATATTCATGTGTTAGATGAGATTTAAATTCAAGAAAATGTATATGATTAAAGATTTTAAGGGTTGGTTTAAAATAAAATCAAAGTATGAGTGTGAGATTTAAATAATGAATTTCTAGTGAGTAATCCTAAGAATTTTTTGTATTAAGAATTGGTGATAAATTGGAGGAACACTAAGAATATTATTAAAGTGAATGAATTGGTTCGTTAACCAAGGATTTGTCTAAAAGAATTTGATTTGAGAAATTGCAAATGATTGCTGTTATAGAAGTTGAATACTTCTTGATCTATAAATACGAAGAAAGTGGATAATGAGAAATAATAATGGTGATTAAAATGTTTATGTTGAGATTCTTTATAACCTAATTGATCTTTAATGAGATGGTTGTTGGAATCTAGAGGCTAGGCGAGAGCCTTGGTAACCGACAATTTATGAATAAAGAAATTTGAGAAGTATCTAGTGTGGGCTATTGTTTCTCGTATTGTTGATTAAGTCCGGTAGGGTAAGCTAACTCTAGGTTGTGATGATTAAAATTAAACATACGGATAGACACTAGAAGAATATATGATAGAAACAACGACACACATGTCCGGTAAAGAATGTGCAGCTCCTAGGGTTCCAAGATCGAAGAATACGCACGGTAAATCCATGTATATGGGCTAGGGGTATATTCGTCTATCATCGGAAAGGCCGGTAAAGATACTGCAGTTCCTAGGAATGTTCGGGACGGACAGGATACGCCCAGTAAATCCACTGATGTGGGCTAAGGGTAGGCCTGGTTCGTAGTTGTGAGATATCGACTTGTTAGGATTCGTGGCTGAGGATACGCTCGGTAAATCCACTGAGGTGGGCTAGAGGTAGGTCGGTAAGGTCCCATATCCTGAGGGTGCAACTCTTCGGTGTCTACGCGTTAGAGAATATTCACTGGGTTCGGATGCATAACGTGGGATGTAAACCCTATAATGAGGAATACCTTAAGGGCTTTCCATCAGACCTATGTAGTATGAGATGCATAGAATCCGAACAAGTGTGCATTAGTGCATCATAGTGTAAATCTGCATTAGGTATTTAAGTTTATATCATACACTGACATGTTTAGGATAATCACCTTTTTACACTTTATTGTGCATTCAAGTTTGTGTTTGCTAAAGTAAGAAAATCACTGTTTTATAGCATTGTGTCAGTTGTATACAACTTACGTGCCCACAGTTTTCAAGTGCAAGACTCGAATTAGCAAGAAGGCATAAAGATGATTTGCTACTGATGATTATTTCCATATTGGAATTTTTGAAATGTTAAAGTTGTATATATCATGTTGTTTTCATTTAAATTCCGCTGCGTTGATGTGAAGAACAATATTGTATAATAAAAAGTTTTAATTTCCTTGTAGAATTGTTCGAATTTGAAGTAAAAAATCCTGTTGTGCTACGAATTACATGTAAATGTAATTCGGAGCGTTAAACCTCAACCCATCCCGAGCTCTCTGTCCGCCACCATCGCCAGCCTCCCGACCATATGCCTCGCCTTGTTGCACTCTACCACAGGGCCCCAAGCTCCTCCTCTTCACTCCTTGCTACCTCCCTAAACCCCGCGACCTCCACTGCAGTGCCGCTCCTCTTCTTCTTCCCCATAACTCAACCACCATTGCCACTGACTACAGCTCCCCCTTCAACTACATCTCCACCTCAGTCAGCCTCACCTCGACCCCACAGCCCACTATCTCCTCCATTGCCGAGCCCTCCTCACCGACCACCGCAACTGCAGCGTCGGCCTGCACCACTGCAACTGCAGCACCCCAACGCCGTCGCTGACTGCTCCATCGCGTGCCATAGTCGCCACCACACCGCTGCAGCCCGAAGCGCAGCACCTCGGTGCCAAGCCCCATCGCCGTCCCCGACTGTTGATCTGCCTTTCCCCGCCATCTCCGAGTGCCACCTCACCGCACAACACGACCGCTACAGTACCGCCACCTCTCAACCTTACTGTCCATCGCAATAACCCGACTATAACCCCCTTCATCAACTCCTACCTACAGTCGACATCCCGACTCTGTTACTGCATTCGCCCGTGCCGTGTACTGCCTAATTGTTGTTGCTGCACTTGCCTGCCATTACTACTGTTTCGTGCTATGGGTGGCTTTCCTCTTGCTGTTGTGCTATTGTCCCCTTGTCGTTGTTGTTATTGTTGTTGCCGTGCTCTTGCTTGCTGCCTTTGCCTCTTCTCAACTCACATACTCGCACTCATCAAACAAACGGAAAGTCACTCTTGAACCAACTCTTTGTTTTTGTTCAAGAATTGTTTGATCTCCGCAAGTAGTCCCATTTCAATTATTGCATCTTATTTGCTTGATACCTTTCAAAGAAACTATTACAGATTCATCGGCGAAACCAAGTAGTAGTTTTCTTTTCGTGTCGTTTCTTAAACTTAATCCTAAGTCGTGTTATCCGTCATGATATGCATACACTACACAAACATAAACTAGAAACACCTTATGTAGAAGAAATAATGATTGAACGCATATCGGTTGTATGTGATGTTGTAACTAGATTATAAATTCATTGCCATAGTGATGATTATTTGTCATGTTAACGGTAGAAATCCACCCTAATTATTGAATATAATTTCTATTTCATTTCTAATTATATGTATATGTGGATCGATTATCATGATTGTTGTATATGAATACATTTTACTGCTGTCCTGCTGCTTACCCCATGTTGCAGTGAATATTTTACCCAGTTGTTGTTAAAATTAATTTAACATTTATAAATGAAATTCATAGCACTTTGAATCTAGTTTCTAGAACATCTCGCGGGTCTAAATTACGGTTTATAAAATATAAGTTATCATATTTTTAGTACGACTAGGTTTTTAATTTCCAAATTGCTATCTAGAGACACACCGACATGACTTTCTAATTAAAATAAATGTTAACAGTAGAATCAAAACTTGAAAATTATTCAGGAAGTTGCTAGACATGATTAGGAGTTGCTTTACAATTTTTATGAGATTGTGACTTTCTAGACTCGTTATGCATACAAAAACATGACCCTAGATTTCTGCCAGATCACTAGCTCATTAAAGAACCAGACCTAGCTGCAGATAATATTATTTAGAACTTATTAAATGAGAGTTGTATCCCTCTGTGTCTGAAATTCAGATCATATGACGGTTTTGCAATCTGACTTACAAATTGCAAGATAGTTAGATTCTCCTGCCATCACATCTGAATTCCAGAATACAATATGAAAATACATTACCATGTTTAACTAATTGAAACAGTAGATTAAATTAAGAATTTAGACTTGAGACTAATCGTGTTGTTACTGAAACTGTTAGGAACCAAATTATAATTTTTATAAGATTTTTAAATGATTTTACAAACCAACTTTTATATATAAGAATTTGACCCTGACATGTTTCTTGAACATGAAACCAGTAAAGAATGAGATTATACACATAGCTATTGTATTTATAATGTATCGTGTGAATATGCGTTGGAACCGACAGGGAATCTATTTTCTAGAACCCCTAATGGAACCTAATTTGCTTCCCCGTAGCAGTAGGAAAGTCGACTTTTGTACAACAACATCTTGCTGTCTAGAATTGCATCTTCATGTTTAATTGTAAATCTGTTTAAACTTTGCATTGCACTATATCATTCATTTTATAGTCATTGATACCTCGTTGATATCGTTTCTTGACAACCGTGCCATCAATTGCATGTTCATGATTCATGTTAATAAAATAATAACAAGCCGGGGTAATAAGGGTCGACTTGGTAGTAAACGGTCGGAGACTATACTCGGAAGAGGGGCCCATGTTTTCCTATATTGTTATTGTTATCGTGTATCGTATCGTGGACAAATTCTCATTATTGATCATTGATTGTGGATTATTGATTATTGATTATCTTTGCCGAGCACATGACCTGTGGAGTTCACCACTATAGTCTAAACATTCACTTGTTTGTATACACCGAACCTGTGGTATGAGATACACAATTATATGCATTAGATAAGATAATAAAACATGATAGACATAGGAATGACACTTGTATTAATCATGGTTATTGTTATCGACTTGATTCTTGTTTTATTGTTATTGTTGATCGTTGAATTGTTGATTATAGATCTTGACCTTGTTATCGACATTTTCATTGACGATTGATATTCTTCTAGTTCCTTGTTCCTTGATATTTATGAATCTTGTTTTATTGTTCCTTGCTTGTTACTACTTGCTGTTCGTGACTTGCTCTAACGGACATTCTCCCCCTCCCCTCCCACCCCCACCCCCTAGACCACGAGCTTGCATGTACACAAGGAGAATTGCCCAAAGGACTTGGTGAGCAAATTTTCTAGGGATTGGAGCCGAATTATTGGCCTACAATAATTGTTTCGTTCATGTTATTTTAAATTCCAACATTGTTGTTATTATCATACTTTGTACCCTGGGCTTTAATGACCCGACGTTTATTTCTTTTCAGACGTTGGTTATTTTTGATACAATTCATAAATTATTTATGTTATGTGATTTCATTATAGCATGGTTGGTTGTAATTGTATTTCATATTGTTGAGTTGAATTTATAGCTTGTGAATGATGCAAATCATTCGCTGGGCCTTAGTCGCGTGCCAAACTTCTGTATCTTGGGAAGGGGGCGTGACAGAGAATATGCCTTCCAGAAGAATATGGGCTGTCTCTAGGCTTATTAGCCCAACCAGAACCATAATCAAAGCTTGCTTCCAGACCAAGAAGAAGGAGATTTCTAGCCAGTTACAACTATCAGTCAAATTTAAGAATTAGTAGTTAATTCAACCCTTTTACTGTGATAATCTCTATCCGAGTCTTAAAATGATACATTTTTTGTCTATCCTCTATAACTGATTCATATCGTACAAATATCTTCTCCATCCAACAGTCAAAGGTAATTAATATTTTCTCCACTAAAAAACCCTAATTTTTATGACTTGAGCGTCGGGGGTCTTACGCCGGAATAACTTTCGGTGTAGGAGTTTTTACAGGTTTCCATGCATTTCTAGACATCCATTTGAGATCCTGATCGACGGATTAGATCAGTAATTTCTCCCTCAATAAAAGAACTCATATATGATTACTCCCACACCAAAATTAGCAGCAACAAGACCCTTATTTAAAAAAGTCTATTATTATTATAAACCCCTCAAATAGTGTAACACCCCGAATTCCAAAATACAACTGAATTCGAAGTTCCACGGGATCTTTAAACTTCTTTCGTACAATTTTACAAGGAAATAAAAACATTTCATATATCAGAGTTACAATACACATTTACATTATCACAGCGGAAGCAATTTTTACAATAAGTTACATGAAACAACATTTAAATCAATCTTGAGCAGCATGTATACTTCAACTGTCAAGCATCTTTACCCTGCATGTAACACTGTGAGCACGTCAGTTCATTCACTGACGAAATATTATACACAGCCATCCTCTCTATGCCAGAAACAGTATAACGATTCTCATTACTTAGCAAATCACAAACTTGTTCACAAACAAAACTAAAGGGGCTATCCTATTGATGTCGTGTCGTGTTGTGCACTTAGTCCTTAATGCAGTTGTTATGTTATATAACACTAATGCGCACTTGTTCGGATTCTATGCATCCCATACTACATAGGTCCGAGGGCAAGTCCTTAATCGTGCTTCATCTTATAGGGTTCAATCCCTCGCCATGACTTAAACTACTACGGTAACTAAGGTAAGTATCCCAGATGTTCTATGATCTATAAGCCCATGTCCAAGCAGTCTGGAGGGTAATCCCACGCACTGACATGATGCATCAAGCAGGCAGACTATGGACAATTTAGCCCCCTCTATGGAAAAATGGCACCACCCGTAGTCACCAAACACCCCACAAGCGTCGTCACTGGGACGATAATTTCGGAGTAGCGTTCACGCCATGTCATGACGCATCAAACGGGCAGTCTGTGAATCACTCTCACACCGCCAATCCGATGGTCCTCATACTCGTGTTTTTCTCTTACTTTCATCACATCACCACTATGTGTCTAAATCCTTACTTTATTTGAATCATGAACAAAATCAATTCTCTAGAGTTAGCCTTTCCACTATACCGGTCTTAACCATTTATTCAACATGATCCAAATCTTGGTCTTTCCATTTCAAAATTTCTTTTTAATTCATCTCTTTTCAATGCCGGTATGAGACTTAGCCACACTCTAGTTCTCAATTTCAATTCACAATCACGCAAAATTAAGCCTTTCAAACTCATAAGTTTTCTTTTCATGAATAACAATAGTTTTTTTCCTTTTCATGTTCATAGCATTCATATTCATAAAACCTTCCATAATTCATCAGGATATTTCAATTCACTTCATATACAATTTCATGCAGAAGACAAATAAAGTTCACTTTTCTGATTTGTCACATTCAATCTTCATTCTTTCCATTATCAACTCTCTTTTTCCATATTCTTTCAAATAGCATATTTATTTTTATCACGAGGCAAATTTTAAAATCTGATACGTCAAAATAGTCTGGACAGTCGACTCTTGGAGCATAGTCGGTCGACTATTCAGCAAAAGATTAAAATACTCAAGAAAATGGTCGGGACAGTCGACTGTTAACTTAGCCAGTCGGCTGTTCCGTAAAGATTTACAAACTCGGAAATAAAAGATCAGGGCAGTCGACTGTTACATTATGATCAGTCGACTGTTCAGCAAAGATTAACAATTCGAAAAATAAATACTCAGAGCAGTCGACTATTTTATCCTAACGGTCGACTGATGCTGCTAAGTTTTTCCAATTCCCAAAATATATTTAGTTCTTTTTCTTCTCTTTTTGAACCAACACTCTCCAAATTCTAATGTATACACAATTACAATAAACTAGTATTTTTAAATTCATTGTTTACTAATAACACAATACATTTTTAATTTCATTTGGTATTCTATGTCCATATTTCGACGTTTGAAAACACTTTACATTTCTTCATAATTTATAAATCTAATTTCCAAAAATTCACTTTACGTCTTTATTTAATACTTTATCAACCCACACTCGATCTTGTTCTCTAAAATTGGATTGTTCTAATTCAAACAATTAATTCTACAAGATGCATTTTGTCAATTTGTGTCTCACAAGTACACATTCGTCTCACAAGGCATAACTCATAGACATAAAGCATGATGATAAGATTAATTCTAGCATTTCAATTTCACATCTTTGTTCATTAGCAATCATCTTAACAGTAATCTTTAAACTACTATTTTATCTCTAATCAACCAAACATGACACTACAATTTATCAATTTCTTCTCAACTATTTTAGCAAACATCCCTAGCATGGCAACTATATTTAGAAGTATTGAGAAACACCCACCTATATTTGAAGAAACGAATGAACTCCTAGAATGCAAGAACGTAACCTTCTCCTCCTGGAATGGATTGCGAATTGCTCCTCCTCCTTGCTCCTTGGTGCAACCCGAGCCTTACTTGAGGGTGATGATGATGTAACCGGCCTCCAAGATAGAACACACACAACTAATGCTCTCAATCTTTTTACTCTCTCTCAATCTTTTTACTCTCTTATATACTTCTTTCTTTCAGTTAATTTTCCTAGTGTTGTATGCATGAGAAGGGAGGTATTTATACTAGTTTTAGGGTGAGAATGGAGGGTGTTGCCGCTAAATTTGGTGTGGGGGCAAACAGATAGAACTTGTGGATTCTTGGGGAAACTGAATAGGAAAACCTGCGTACCTGTTCCGTCGGGCCTCGATTGCCGTTCCTACCGTGCACCTGCAAAAAGTGCGAGACACCGGGGTTGTTCCGGTGACGCACCCTCCGACGCTCAAGTCAATAATCTGGCAGACTATGAAAGAGCGTAAAAACTGGCGAAAGGTTGATTACCTCGCAATGGAGATGGATGGAGGGTATTTATAGGCGTCTTAGGGACTGGATTAGGAATGTAATCCCCGTGATTAGATAAGTAATATTCCTTGTGATCAGATAAGGAAAGCAATCTGATAAGGTATATTCCCCCTAATCAGTTAAGGAATTTAATCCCTGGCTCCCAGTGGTAGGAGGGATGTGAATCAGGGCCGTTGGTTAAGGTTAATCAGGGACCTTGATTCTATCCCGACGGAATGGGTGCGTAACGGGTTAAAACCCGCACCCACTTTGAGGTGGATCTATTCGTGGGTTATTGGGCTCTTGAGGTGAAGACCCGACACCCAGTTTGGACCCTTTGGTTGGTGAAATTACCGTTTTACCCCTGTACTTCGAGATTCGTGTTCCGTTTGGACGATTCCGATTTAACCCCATTTTCAGCCATATCACGAGCCCCCCACTCCCGAAGACTGATGTTTAATCAGGCTTCGAGGAGTAGTTTCACTGTTTTCACTGGCTATCAGGGTTGTATCGGGAACTAAAATGGAGCATTGCTGAATCGCGAAGGAGGCGGTATGGTGATTTTTCCTGCAGATGGAACTCTTGAACCGTCGTCGTGCTCTTCTTAGTTAGTGGTTTGCCCGTCTCTGATTGTTGGGTGTTGGTGCGAAGGACGCCGAAGTCATGCTCGCGACGCAGTCGGCGCTGCGGACATTCGGCGATTGACGCCGAACTCACTCGGTGCCGAACTCGCCCCTGTAAGAGGGTCGGGGACACGAGCGTTCGGCGGGAGGTGCCGAGCCGAATTAGTGCCGAACTCACGCCCGTAATACGATCGGTGGCGCGAGTGTTCGGCGAACGGTGCCGAGCTGAAAAGGTGCCGAACTCACGCCCGTAAAACGATCGGTGGCACGAGTGTTCGGCGAACGGTGCCGAGCTGAAAAGGTGCCGAACTCACGCCCGTAAAACGATCGGTGGCACGAGTGTTCGGCGAACCGTGCCGAGCTAAAAAGGTGCCGAACTCACGCCTGTAAAACGATCTGTGGCACGGGTGTTCGGCGAACTGTGGTGAGCTGAAAACGTGCCGAACTCACGCCCGTAAAACGATCGGTGGCACGGGTGTTCGGCGAACTGTGGCGAGCTGAAAACGTGCCGAACTCACGCCCGTAAAACGATCGGTGGCACGAGTGTGTTCGGCGAACTGTAGCGAGCTGAAAACGTGCCGAACTCACGCCCGTAAAACGATCGGTGGTACGAGTGTGTTCGGCGAACTGCAGCGAGCTGAAAACGTGCCGAACTCACGCCCGTAAAACGATCGGTGGCACGAGTGTGTTCGGCGAACTGTAGCGAGCTGAAAACGTGCCGAACTCACGCCCGTAAAACGATCGGTGGCACGAGTGTGTTCGGCGAACTGTAGCGAGCTGAAAACGTGCCGAACTCACGCCCGTAAAACGATCGGTGGCACGAGTGTGTTCGGCGAACTGTCGCGAGCTGGAAACGTGCCGAACTCACGCCCGTAAAACGATCGGTGGCACGAGTGTGTTCGGCGAACTGTCGCGAGCTGGAAACGTGCCGAACTCACGCCCGTAAAACGATCGGTGGCACGAGTGTGTTCGGCGAACTGTCGCGAGCTGGAAACGTGCCGAACTCACGCCCGTAAAACGATCGGTGGCACGAGTGTGTTCGGCGAACTGTCGCGAGCTGGAAACGTGCCGAACTCACGCCCGTAAAACGATCGGTGGCACGAGTGTGTTCGGCGAACTGTAGCGAGCTGAAAACGTGCCGAACTCACGCCCGTAAAACGATCGGTGGCACGAGTGTGTTCGGCGAACTGTCGCGAGCTGGAAACGTGCCGAACTCACGCCCGTAAAACGATCGGTGGCACGAGTGTGTTCGGCGAACTGTCGCGAGCTGGAAACGTGCCGAACTCACGCCCGTAAAACGATCGGTGGCACGAGTATTCGGCAGCTTGTGCCGAAGATTCGGACTTGTTTGTTTCTCCTTGGGTGGAGTTTTGGCGGTTCTGGCGGATGTGACCCTCTGCGCTTCTGACAGATGTGATGTCGTCTGGGTTTTCTGACAGATGTGACGTCCATTAACGCTGTCCCCTGGGCTTCTGCCAGACGTGACGTCCATTAATGCCGCCTCTTGGACTTCTGCCAGGCGAGATGGTCATTAATGCGCCGTCTGGATCAGCGTGGAGAACAAGGTGACGTCTGGGGTCTCTTTTTGTCATTTTGTGGGGGTGGGCCTGCGTTATAGGCCCATTTACCTCGATTGAAGCGCTGGCTCATCTATAAAAATCCTCACCCCCTCCTCATTTTTTACTTTCCAAGCTTTTTGTTCGCGTCTTAGTCTGCTGTGAAAGCTTCAGGTGATCACTGACTGTTTTCCGGCGAAGTTTCCGACGAGTTCCCCTTTCAAGGTAACCTTCATATTTATCTTCTAAATATGTCTGTTTCCCACACTTCTTCTTCGTCCGAGCCCTCCCTCGGAGCCGACGGAGCTCCAACTTCGAGTCAAGTGGCCAAGGGTAAGAAGGTGTTCGGCAAGGACTCTATTGTTCAGGATCCGAAGCGCATGGGGGCGTTCGGCCAGCTGCCGGGACCGTTGACGGGGCTCCATAGGGTTCGAGAACTCCCAGAGGATAAGGTGGAACGGATAGTGTACGGGAGGGCGAGGTCGTTCGAGGAGAACGCGGCGAGGGAGACAACGGAGGCCGACGAGACGGTGTCGATTCTCGCCGAAGAGGACCTAGGTTCGATTCGGGACTGCTTCCAGATCCCGCAGGAGTACGAGCTTATGCTGCCGGGCCCCGGGGTTAGGGCCAACTCGCCGTTGCCGGTGACTATATGTTGCTGGCCGGTCGATGCCTTTATCGCCGGAGCTCGGCTACCTCTCCATCCGTTCGCGGTAACGGTTTTAAATTGGTTCGGGGTCAGCCCTATCCAACTTATGCCGAATGCCTGGAGAGTCATAAACGGCTTCGTACTCCACTGCCAGGCGGAGGGGATTCAGCCAGAGTTGAGGGTGCTTCGGACCATCTATCAGCTGCACCAAGGGAATAGGTCGGCCTATCGGTACTATCTGACTCCGAGGCATGGGGGAGGCTTGTCGTTTGTCCGGACTCTATCAAGTACTGGCGCGAGAAGTATCTTCTGGTGCGTAGCGCGGAGGCCTGGCCTATTCCCGTTGGTTGGGTGGAAGGTGTTCCGAAGAAGGTGAAGGCGCCGCCGGCACTTCGACCCGAAGACGAAGACGCCGTACGGGCGCTTCTCGATCGGCCGAAGTACGACTGGAGGGAGTTGACCGAGGACGTCCTGTATGAGGGAGGGCTCGCTCATGTTAACCCCAGTACGCTGCTTTTATTTACCGTCTTCGTTTTCTTTTTGCTTCCTTTTCCTTGTCTTGTTCCGAGCTAACCAACTTGACTTTTGGCGCAGAGCAAATGGACTACCAAGCAGTGCTGGCGTTGAGGACGAGCCTTGCCAACAAGGCTCCGAGGAAGAGGAAGAGGGTGGCGTCGAAGCAGCCGGCGCCCAAGGCCCCGAAGGTTACGGAGGTGGCCGAAGAAGTAGAGATCTTGGAGTCCCCCGTGGTCGAGGTCGGGGCCGCTTCGTCGTCGGCCAGGGCCGGCGAGTTGCCCGTCACCGAGGTCCTAACCATGGTGACGCCGCCGTTGACAAAGGCGGCCGAGGAGCTTCTGACCGAGGCTCATAAAAGGATCCACGTCCCGGACTGGCAGGTTCGGAAGCATGACGGGTTCCTGGGTAATTCCTTGGCGAGCATGGAGGCCGTCAAGCACCTCGCCACGCCGAAGGATCGTGCGGCGATGGAGGCCGGACGAGAGGGAGACGACATCATCGAGATAGCGCGCTCGGCGGTGTCGGTAAGTGCTGAGCCGAGCTCCCTCCTCTTCATGTCGACCTTCTTAAGTTTGTAATTTTTGTGACTTTTTGCATTCTATTCGCAGATCGTTGTTCACTTCGGGCACCTTACCGAGAGGTTGGCGGCCCAGGAGAAGGAGATGAAGAAGGAGAACGACCAGGCCCGGAAGGAGAGGGACAAGATCCGGGGCGAGCTCGACAAACTCGAGCTGAATTTTGAGGCGAAGTCGGCGAGGGCAACCTACCTCGAGGACCGGGTCAAGACGCTGGAGGACCAGCTTCGGCAGCAGAAGGAGGAGGCGGCCAAGCAGATGGCGGATGCGGCCGAGGCCCAAGCGGCGGCAGTGAAAAAAGCGGAGGAGGCGACTTTGGAGAAGGCGCAGGACTACCTCGCCGTGAACATGGCCAAAGCTTTCGCCGACGCCCTCGGCCGGGTCACGGCGGCCTACCCCACTGTTGACGTCTCGGGTTGGCGGCTTTTCCCGGGGTACGTCGAAGGCTTTGACCCCGAATCGGAGGGGGAAGAAGAAGAGGAGGAAAGGGGCGACGACGAGCCCTTGGTCGATCCAGCCGCCGGAGCACAGGGGTCGGTGGTTACCCCCTTGGCGACGGTGGCCCCTTCGGAGGCGTCGCCCTCGACCCCTTCTCGCCGCCCCGGGAAAGAGGTCGAGCACTGATCCCGTCTGTTTTTTTTTTTTTTTTTTTTGTGTAACGCCTAATAGCGGACTGGCCACCGCTACTTTTCGTAATGAATGAAAAACTTCAACTTTTTGGGCTCGGCTTCTTGCACTTGTCTGTTGTATGTTGAGTGTTCGGGAATTTGTTTACTAGAACCCCCGAAGTCTAGGACTTGGGCCATGTCTGAACTTTTGTTGCTCGTCTGTATTTTTTTTTCCAGCTCGCCCTGGTAGACCAAGAGCTCGAGCGCGCAGGGTCGGATGCCAAGGTTCGAGCCCGCGCAGGGTCGGATGCCAAGGTTCGAGCCGAGGCCGGGCTCGGGGCGACGAGGTTGAGTCTGGCGAGGTGTAGAGAGCGACTTTACGAGGTCGAGCTAGGACTGCGCCGAGCCGAAACCGAGCGAGGACAGCTGCAGCTTATCTTAGGGCAGCGGGACAGCGATATCCGGCGCCTGGAGGGCAGGATTGTCGAGATGACTGCCTCGGGTGAGGGCGATGCCTCGCCCTCTGCCTTCACTAGTAGCCTTCGGACCAAGTGCTTTCGCCACACGCTGTCAAAGGTAACGGCGGAGAGGGACGACCTGCTTTCGGAGATTCAGCATTTGCAATCTACGGAGACTAAGCTTCGGACGGAGGGGGAGGAGCTGACAACTAAGGTGGCCGATCTCACGGCTGAACGAGATGAATTGGCGGCCGAAGTCGATGTTTTGAAGAGAGCCACCGTTGATAGGAGCATCGAAGTCACCCATCTTCGTCATCTCATCGCGAGCCATGTTGGAGTTCCGACCCCGGTCGTACCGGCCTGCTTTGAGGCCGAGGCGCAAGATGGTTCATTGAGGGGTCCGGACGGCGCGAAAAAGTGTTCGGCGAACTGTGGCGAGCTGAAAACGTGTCGAACTCCCGCCCGTAAAACGATCGGTGGCACGAGTGTTCGGCTAACTGTGGGGAGCTGAAAACGTGCCGAACTCCCGCCCGTAAAACGATCGGTGGCACGAGTGTTCGGCTAACTGTGGCGAGCTGAAAACGTGCCGAACTCACGCCCGTAAAACGATCGGTGGCACGAGTGTTGGAGTCCGAACCTTTGTAAGATCAAGGGCGTGGGAGCGATTTCGAATGGCGAACTACCCCTAGCTCACCTAGGAGCGAACTTGCAGAGTAGAGTCGAACCAAGTGTTGGACTCCGTACCATTCAACGGCTGTGGGAGCAATTCCGAATGGCGAGCTACCTCTGGTTCGCTCGGAAGCGAACTTGCGAAGTAGAATCGAGCCAAGTGTTGGACTCCGGAACCATCGTAAGATTGAGGGCGTGGGAGCAATTCCGAATGGCGAACTACCCCTGGCTCGCCTAGGGGCGAACTTGCGGAGTAGAGTCGAACCAAGTGCTGGACTCCGTACCATTCAACGGCTGTGGGAGCAATTCCGAATGGCGAACTACCCCTGGTTCGCTCGGAAGCGAACTTACGAAGTAGAATCGAGCCAAGTGTTGGACTCCGGAACCATCGTAAGATTAAGGGCGTGGGAGCAATTCCGAATGGCGAACTACCCCTGGCTCGCCTAGGGGCGAACTTGCAGAGTAGAGTCGAACCAAGTGCTGGACTCCGTACCATTCAACGGCTGTGGGAGCAATTCCGAATGGCGAACTACCCCTGGTTCGCTCGGAAGCGAACTTACGAAGTAGAATCGAGCCAAGTGTTGGACTCCGGAACCATCGTAAGATTAAGGGCGTGGGAGCAATTCCGAATGGCGAACTACCCCTAGCTCGCCTAGGGGCGAACTTGCGGAGTAGAGTCGAACCAAGTGCTGGACTCCGTACCATTCAACGGCCGTGGGAGCAATTCCGAATGGCGAACTACCCCTAGCTCGCCTAGGGGCAAACTTGCGGAGTAGGGTCGAACCAAGTGTTGGACTCCAGAACCATCGTAAGATTGAGGGCGTGGGAGCAATTCCGAATGGCGAACTACCCCTGGCTCGCCTAGGGGTGAACTTGCGGAGTAGAGTCGAACCAAGTGCTGGACTCCGTACCATTCAACGGCTGTGGGAGCAATTCCGAATGGTGAACTACCCCTGGTTCGCTCGGAAGCGAACTTACGGAGTAGGGTCGAACCAAGTGTTGGACTCCGTAACCATCGTAAGATTAAGGAATTAAAAATAAAGACGTAGTAGCAAATGCGAAAGAACTTTATTTATTAATATCTAATGGTCGGCTGCTTCTAAAGTTGCTAGCCGTTATTACAATGAAAAAAGAACAAATGAAAAATTACTAGCGGCAGGAGAGGAGTGGTCCGACATCTCGAGTTACTTAGATAGGCGTGGCTGCCTTCTCTTGGTATTTCAGAAGATGGTCGGCGTTCCAAGTCCTGGGAATTTCTCGGCCCTCAAGATCTTCTAGCTTGTATGCACCGGGGCGGATCACTTTGGAGACTTTGTACGGTCCCTCCCAATTTGGGGCCAGTTTGCTTTTCTGTCCGGGGAACGAAATGGCCTGTTTTTGGAGGACCAGATCCCCCTCTTTCAGGTCGGTTGGGCGGACCCGTTTGTTGTAGGCGAGTTCGATTCTTCTCCGGTAACTTTGCTGCCGTATGGCTGCCCTTTCCCGGATTTCGTCTATCAAGTCTAGGCTCGTTCTGAGCTCCCTGGCATTCTGTTCTTCTTCAAAGGCTATCAGGCGAGGAGAGGATATCCCAACTTCTAGTGGGATGAGGGCCTCGGACCCATAGGTGAGATTGAACGGACTCTCGCCTGTCGGGGTCCGCTTCGTGGTTCGGTAATTCCACAACACATTGGGCAGCTGATCGACCCACAATCCCTTGGAGCACTTGTCGAGTCTCTTCTTGATGCCGGAGAGGATCTGCCGGTTGGCATTCTCGGCTTGGCCAGTTGACTGGGGATGAGAGACGGAGGAGAAGCGGTGTTGTATGGCTAGGTCTTCACATAAGGCTCGGAAGGCAGCTCCAGCGAACTGCGTACCGTTATCTGTAACTACGACCCGAGGAACACCGAATCGGCAGATTACATTTTTCCAGAAGAATTGAACGACTCTATGTTCGGTAATTGTAGCCAGGGGCTCGGCCTCTATCCATTTCGAGAAATAGTCGACTGCCACGACTAGGAACTTCAACTGTCCGGGGGCCGGTGGAAATGGCCCCAGTAAATCCATCCCCCACATTGCAAAGGGGATCGGACTTGATAGGGAGGAGAGTGGTGCTTGTGGAAGGCGTCGGATGTCGGAATACTTCTGGCAGGAGGTGCATTGCCGAACGTGTTGTTCGGCGTCCCGTAGGAGAGTGGGCCAGTAATACCCGTAGTTTAACACTTTGCGTGCCAAGGCTCTGGAGCCGGAGTGGGCTCCGCCGATGCCCTCATGGAGCTCTTGCAGGGCGTAGTCGGCTTGTCCGGGGGAGAGGCATCTTAGGTAGGGTCGACCATCTACCTGGGTGAAGGAGCGCTTATACAGAATGCCTTCGACCAGTATGTAACGCTCGGCTCGGGTCCTTATCTTTCGGGCTTCCTTCGGATCCCTTGGGAGGAGTCCGTCTCTTAAAAACTCGACGAGGGGCTTCATCCAATTATCTTCGAGGAGGAGTGGCAGTGTTTCGACGGAGTTGAAAGCCTCGTCCTCTATGCTTGGCTTGAGGAGGACTTCTATCAGAACAGTTTGTTCGAGGCCTTGCAGGGATGAGGAAGCTAATTTGGACAGGGCGTCGGCCTGGGCATTTTCCTCTCTGGAGATTCTTCGGATGAGGGCCTCCTCGAAGAGCACCATGAGGCTCTTTACTTTAGCCAAGTACTTTACCATCCTGTCATCGCGGGCTTCATATTCGCCGAGGACCTAGTTGACGACCAACTGAGAGTCGCTGAAGATCTGCAGGCGTCGCGCCCCTGCGTTTCGGGCCATCCCGAGGCCGGCTATGAGTGCCTCGTATTCGGCTTCGTTATTCGAGGCTTTAAAGTTTATCCGGAGTGAATGTTGAAGGACAAAGTCGTCTGGGCCCGCAAGGATGACTCCAGCCCCGCTCCCCTCGTTGCAAGAGGATCCATCGACATATACCGACCAGATAGGCGGTCCTTTCGTTGTCTGCTCGGAGTCGGGAATAGTTGTTTCAACTATGAATTCGGCCAGCGCCTGCGTCTTGATTGCGGTCCGAGGCTGATAAGTAATATCATGTTGGCTCAGCTCGATCGACCACTTCATGAGGCGGCCGGAAGTCTCTGGCTTGTGAAGGATCTGTTTCAACGGCTGGTCGGTAAGAACGACCATCGAATGAGACTGGAAGTATGGCCGAAGCTTTCTCGCAGCCATTATCAGGGCGTAGGCTATTTTCTCAATTTTCGGGTACCGGAGCTCGGCGTCCCGGAGCACTTTGCTGACATAGTAAATGGGCTTCTGAGTTCTTTCTTCTTCCCTGACTAAGACCGCACTTAGCGTCTGCTCGGAGGCTGCCAAGTAGAGGTAGAGGGGTTCGCCCGGTACGGGTTTGCTGAGAAGAGGCGGATTGACGAGGTAAGCCTTAAGCTGGTTGAAGGAGTCTTGTTGTTGCTGCCCCCACTCGAACCCCTTAGCCCCCCTCAGGGCTTTGAAGAACGGGAGGCACTTCTCCCCGGATTTCGACAAAAAGTGCCCAATGGCGGCTAATCGACCAGTCAGTTTCTGAACTTCTTTGATGTTTCTAGGCGGGGCCATGTCCAGTATGGCCCTGATCTTCTCCGGATTTGCCTCTATTCCTTGCTGGCTAACCATGAAGCCGAGGAACTTGCCTGATGAGACGCCGAACGCACACTTGTTCGGGTTGAGTCTCATATTGTGCTTTCTCAAAACATCAAACGCTTCTTGGAGGTCGGCCACGTGATCAATGCCTCGGATGCTTTTCACAAGCATGTCATCCACGTACACTTCCATGTTTCGGCCAATCTGGGCCTGGAATACCTTGTTAACAAGGCGCTGGTATGTTGCCCCGGCATTCTTTAGGCCGAAAGGCATGACTCTGTAGCAGTAGAGCCCTTGGTCGGTCACAAAAGATGTCTTCGGAATATCCGGGGGGAACATCCTTATCTGATTGTAACCCGAGAAAGCGTCCATGAAGCTGAGGAGCTCATGTCCCGAGGTTGCGTCAATCAGAGTGTCGATGCTCGGCAGAGGGAAGGGGTCCTTAGGGCAGGCCTTGTTGAGGTCAGTGAAATCAATACAGATTCTCCATGTTCCGTTGGACTTTTTCACCATCACTACGTTTGACAACCACTCAGGATAATTTACTTCCTGTATGAACCGGGCCTTCAACAATTTGTCCACCTCCTCTTTGATAGCGAGCTGACGCTCGGGAGCGAACTTGCGCCTCTTCTGCTGGACCGGTTTGGACCCCGGATCAACACTGAGGCGGTGGACCAAGAGTTCTTCGGAGATACCGGGCATGTCCGCAGCTGTCCATGCGAAGAGGTCTTGGTTGGCTCGGATGCGTTCTACAATATCCGCGTATAGTGCGGATGGGAGGGTCTTGCTGACAAAGAACCTGCGGGTCGGCTCCTGCTCCGAGAAGAGTACCTCTTCCAACTCGTCTACCGGCTCGGAAGTTGGCCGAGCAGCAACTTGGGGGATCTCGAGTGTTTCTAAGGAGAGGACGGGTCCGAGGGTGGAAGTCATATAACACTTGCGGGCCTGCTCCTGATTGCCCCTTACCTCTCCCACCCCAGCCCGAGTGGGAAATTTCATTTTGAGATGATAGGCAGAAGGGACGGCTTCAAGGGCGGCTAGGCCGGGCCGACCCAAAATGACGTTGTAGGCCGCTGGGACATCTACGACCATGAAATCCATCGACTCCGTGCGGGTAGTAGGAGTTTTGCCTGCCGTGACATCGAGGGTGATTACCCCTTCAATCGTTACCGGTACTCCCGTGAACCCATGGTGCGTGTAGCCGGCGGGCTTGAGTCTGTCTCGGGAGAGCTTCAGCCCCTTGAAGGCGTCGAGGAAGAGGATGTTGACGGAGCTACCGTTATCCACTAAGATCCTCTCGACTTTGAAATTGGCCATGTGAAGGCTGATGACGAGTGCGTCACAATGAGGGGTGCGGACGCCCTCGAGATCTTCATCAGAGAAGGTGACGGGCACCCCGAGGCCTTTAGGAGGAGGGGTGGTTCGGACCGAGTTTACCTCTCTAATAAAAGCTTTCCGAGAAGAGTTTGAGGAGCCCCCCATTGGACCCCCGTGGATGAGGTGGAGGACTCGTTCTTCCTCAAACTCTGGCGTCTCTTCTCGTTCCGGACGTTTGTTAGCCCCCCGAGGCTGGGGAGGAAGCTCGGCTTGGTCCTTTCTCACGAATTTTGCCAACTGCCCTCTTTGGATAAGGGCCTCAATCTCGTTTCTTAGCGCACGGCAATCGTTGGTGTCGTGCCCATGGTCCCGGTGATAGCGGCACCATTTCTCTCTATCTCTTCTCTTAGCAGGGGTGTTCATCTTCGGAGCAGGAGGCAAGACCCCTTCTTTTTCGACTTCCATGAAAATGGTGGAAATGTTTGTGGTGAGGGGAGTGAACTTCTCGAATCTAGGGGGAGGCCGGCGCTGGCCAGCGTTATCCTTCTGGAACTTTTTTGCTCCTTCTTCTTCCGTTCCTTTCCTCTTAGACCCGGAGGCGGTTCCTTCCCAGTTGGGCTGTTCCTCGGCCTCTTCAGCTCGGATGTATTTTTCAGTGCGGAGGAGGAGGTCAGAAAAATCGTGCGGCGGTTTTTTGGCGAGGGAGGAGCGGAGGTTGGAATTGAGGATATTGGATTGGAACGCCGCGGTAGCGACGGACTGGTCGAGGGACGCGATGGTTCTCGCTTCAGCTGTGAACCTCTTCACATAGTCCCTCAATTTCTCCCCCTTCTGCTGACGGAGGTGTAATAGGGAGATGCTGGTCTTCTCGGCCCTTCGGCTGCTGACGAAATGGGTGATGAACAGGGTTTCGAACTGTTCGAAGGAGAATATCGACGCCGGGGCAAGGCGAGAGTACCATTCTCGAGCTGGGCCTTTGAGAGTTGCAGGGAATGTTTTGCAGAGGAGGGCATCGGAAGCTTGATGGAGGAGCATCAAAGTTTTAAAACTTTCGATGTGGTCAACGGGATCGGTCTCCCCAGTGTAGTTCTCGAACTGGGGAGGTTTGAAACCGAACGGGACAGGGGCATCTACTATGGTCCGGGAGAATGGGGGTCGGCTAGGACGTAGTGTCCTCCCCCTAAGCTCCTCTTCCCGGTTCATCTGTCCCAAGAGCTTCTCCACCTCGTTTAGACGGCGGTTCATGGTGTCATCTCTCCGACGGTGATCTGCCGAGCCCCGAGACTCGTCTTCGTATGAGGGGGAGCGAGGGCTGCGGCGATGGTAACTTCGAGAACGACGAGGACTTGGTGTGCGCCTGGAGTTGGTAGGAGCGGGTCGAGGAGAAGGGGACCGTTGGCGAGGGCTCCGGACCGGGGGAGGGGATGGGGCCCTCGGCTCAATGGGGTTCTGACGGAGGTTGAGGGCCTGTTGTACCATTGCTTGGAATTGCTGGAACTCGGCACGGGTGATGGGTGCCTCATTGTTCCTAGGCTGTTGCCGACCTGCTGGAGAATGCCTCCTTCGATAGTGATCGGGGGAGTCCTCTCTCCCTCTTCGGACGGGGGACCTCCTGTGCTCTCGATGTCGGGGGGATCGCTCTCGCTGGCGGGAGGCCTCCCCCCGAGCCCGCTTTTCATCCAGATGGCGACGAAGGTCATCATCTTCCGGGCATTTGGGAGGGGCATTGTGGCGACCAGAGGCTCGGGGATGATGGGAGGCCATGGAGGCACTGGAGGCGGTGTAGATGGAGATGTTCTCTTGGTGAAGAGGCTGTTTCTGGGGGTTAGGCTCCTTTGGATCAGGAGGTGGAGGGTTCCGTTGGAGTGGCTCTTCCATGGTAGGAGGGAGTTGCCCTTGTTGCTGAGCGGGATCAGGAAGGACTTCTTGCTGGTCAGGGTTGGGCGCTCGGTTGGAGCCCCTAGATCTGACTTTGCGAGGCGGCATGGCAGGAGAAACCTGTTCACCGGGAAGAGGAGAGGTCCCTATTCGTTAGCTTCCCACAGACGGCGCCAATCTGTTGCCGCTAAATTTGGTGTGGAGGCAAACAGATAGAACTTGTGGATTTTTGGGGAAACTGAATAGGAAAACCTGCGTACCTGTTCCGTCGGGCCTCGATCGCCGTTCCTACCGTGCACCTGCAAAAAGTGCGAGACACCGGGGTTGTTCCCGGCGACGCACCCTCCGACGCTCAAGTCAATAATCTGGCAGACTATGAAAGAGCGTAAAAACTGGCGAAAGGTTGATTACCTCACAATGGAGATGGATGGGGGGTATTTATAGGCGTCTTAGGGACTGGATTAGGAATGTAATCCCCGTGATTAGATAAGTAATATTCCTTGTGATCAGATAAGGAAAGCAATCTGATAAGGTATATTCCCCCTAATCAGTTAAGGAATTTAATCCCTGGCTCCCAGTGGTAGGAGGGATGTGAATCAGGGCCGTTGGTTAAGGTTAATCAAGGACCTTGATTCTATCCCGACGGAATGGGTGCGTAACGGGTTAAAACCCGCACCCACTTTGAGGTGGATCTATTCGTGGGTTATTGGGCTCTTGAGGTGAAGACCCGACACCCAGTTTGGACCCTTTGGTTGGTGAAATTACCGTTTTACCCCTGTACTTCGAGATTCGTGTTCCGTTTGGACGATTCCGATTTAACCCCATTTTCAGCCATATCAGAGGGCTAAGATTAAATCAAGGAGTTATGGATTAAGGACCAAGATGAATTGGAAAATTGTAGTAACTTCCATGATCACATAACCACTCCCCTCAATTACACCGACTCTCCCTCTCTCTTTATCCAAAACCGGCCACTAGAAGGGTGTGCAATGCACACTCTAGTGTGTACACGTGCCCTTCCTAGTATACCCCATCATTAGGTTGTACCAAAATTAATTAATTAATTGTCTACTAATTGTATCAACATGACAAGTGGTGACAATTAAAGATTAATTAATTTGTAGGCTTAAAAATAGTGGGCTTTAGGCTCATGGGTCAAATAGTAAAATAATAAATTCATTAAAGTGAGCTCAAAATAAGAAAACAATGTTTTAGGCTTTACAAAATAAGCTTTTTTTTTTTAGAAAATAAAGGAAAAGAAGAAAATAATTGTTCATGCTACAAAAGAAATTATATATATAAAAATAAATAAATAAATACACATACGAAATTTTGCACGTGCACAACACGTGAAAATCAACATTTTATTAAAATGAAAGTTTAGGGTATTACAAACAGTACATAATCAACAACAATAATACTTAACTAACAAAAACAATACATATTACGGACCCTTGTAAATAGTTTTTGTGGATTGGAAACGTTATTGTTGCTGCTTATTTTGGTGTAAGAGCAAATAGATAGTGAGTTTATGTTTGAAGGAAACAACTAAAGGTCTAACTTTTGATCGTCGCCATAAAAAGTAGTTAGAGCTCCCGAGGGTGGATTTGGATCATTGATTGAAAACCGTGATCTGAATCTGGTAATTGCTGACGTGGCCGATGAACCTGCAAAAATCCTAAAACACCGAGGATGGCCCCGACGATAGACCCTATAATGCTCAAGTCAGAACCATAGATATAAAGAGAGCTTGAGAGAGAAATTGCAGATTTGTTGATTACCTTCTGACTGGGGAGGGGGGAGGGTATTTATAGGCCTGAGAAATAGTTTATGAGATTGATATGGATTCGTTAGATTGATATGAATCCCTTATCTCCTGTTAATTCACCCCCTTAGAAGATAAGACTCTTGTTTGAGGATAGGAGATTTGACTGACAGCCCTCATGGGCTGGGTGTCTCTCTCTTAGTGGGCCTTATGGCTTTTGATGGGCTTGAGAGCAGCCCATGTCTTGTAGATGAGCCTAAAGAAGGCCCGAACTTGTTAAAGAGACCCGTTATGACTAATATGCCTGTAGAAGCTTTAGGATCTATATTTCAATCGTACGACTCTGATTTGCTGCGATTTTTACCGTTATCATAAGCCCCTCACTCCCGAAAGACAGTTTTCTTGGCTTTTCGGAAAGTAGTTCACCTTATTTCACATTTATGGAGTACAATTTTAGCATTCAGGGATGGTTGGAGATACCTAGAACTGATCAGAAGCTTCTGGAGGTGACGAATATTTTTTTGGATTTTCCGAATAATTTCTTGAATTTTCCATAATTTTTTTAGATTTTTAATAATTTTCCCCAATTTAAAATTACTTTTTCAATTTTTTTTATTTAAGTATTCCAATTTTTAATTACTTTTCTGAAATTTTAATTAAATTTCCGAATTTAATAATTATTTTTGGAATTTCCAAATTAAAATTTTGAATTAAAAATGATTTTTGGGGATTTTTATTAATTATCTGACGGTGCGTGAATTTTGAAGCAATCAGGTTCGTCAATCATAGATTGGCTCGCCCGCTGACGGGTTTGAGCGTCTATAATGTGAAGGCAGTGGAGAGGAGGTGATGTGGCCTTATTTTTTGCATTGATCTCGTGCTAGTGCGCTGATCTAAGGGATCGAATGGCTGTGAATTAAGCGAAGCAGTGGGGAAGAAGGAGGCGATGTGGCTTCATCTGCTGCGTCCATCTCGAGCATGCATGAATTTCGTGGACCTCCGACGGTTGACATTCGTTGCGACGACCCCTCATCTCAGCCAACCATTTCACCGAGCTTCTCTTTCTATTTTAGGTGACGGATGGTGAGACTTTGTTTTGGGCGATGGAGCTCGACAGGGTGGTGATGGAGCTCGACATGGCTTTGGATGTTGAAGCTCGGCAAACAGGGGAGCTCGGCGACTCAGCGAAGAAGGGAGCTCGGCGACTATGGCTTTGGATGATGGAGCTCGACGGGCTCGGCAAGGATGGGAGCTCAGCGACTGTGGAGTTCGGTAGCTTTAGAGCTCGGTGAAGCTAAGAAGGAGCTCGGCAAAGTTTTTTCTAGCTCGGAAGGGTTGTTTTTGAGCTCGGCAACTTGATGCAACATGTAAGTAAGTTTTTTGGTGAGCTCTGCGACTTCGATGCTCATCCACTTTGAGCTCGGCAAGCTAGGGAGCCATTGTACTTGGGTTTTGGAGTTTGGGTTTTGAACTAGGGTCGGGTTTGTGAACCTAACTACCCTCTTTAGTATCCAAGAGAGTTCAAGACCAGGTCAGGTTTGAAACTTTGGTTGCTGTTTGAAGTCATGTGAAGATCAATATCGGGTTTTGCTCATCATTGGAGTGCTCAGAGCTTTGGGTTGCTGTCGAGTTGGAGTTAGAATCATCTCCGTAGCTCGAAGTTGAGTTCGCTTGTTGTTCTTCTTGGAGTCAATCTCGATTTCCTTTGGAGCTATATTGAATTTTGAACAAGTATGAAGGCTTGGATGAACTCGGTTGATGATCATGTATGAAACTAGCTGAAGCTTAGCCAAGATTCGAGAAAAGCTATGTGCAAATTGAAAGCTTTTTTGATCTCATCGATTTGGAAATTTGCCAACTTCAGGTTAGAGTTTTGGAGCTTCGAGTTTGATGCTTGAGTTTTGGCAAAAATTCTCCTAGTAGCCAGGTTGGATTTGAACATGGTCTTCGGAGTTTGTAGCTCACTTTGGATTTGATCACCTTTGAAGGCTTTTGTAGCTTTGAGTATGTTCAAACTTGAGCTTGAATGAAGCTAGTTGAATGAAGCCAGTTGTGTTTGTACTTGGCTAGCTTCTGAGTTGGATCAAGTTAAGACATTCTCCCGAGCTTGATTTGTTGGGTTCGTAGCCGACTATGAAGCGTTGATATTGGGTTCTTCGGAGAGTTCAAGTTTGGAGTCTTGGATTGAATTTGAATTCTACTACAACTCCTTTTGGATGTCTTGAGCTCTAGTTGATTCATTAAGGATCTAACCCTTCTCACTCATAATTACCAACAAGTAGGATCTTCTTGGGTGAACATATCAACTTGTTTTGTTGATCAAAACTTCCCGTTGTTCGTTCTGTTGAATCGCTCTTCCATCGACTAAGCATTGTGTTATTCACTTGTTTTGTCGATCGAGCGTTTCGTTATTAGAAGAGTGTTCTATTGTCTGGGAGCTGAGTGCCTTGATCGTTGGACCTCGTGTATGTAGATGACCTAGAAGATCTGTTTCCGGAATAAAATTCGTAAGACGTTAGGGATGCGGACTTGCTATTTGACCCCAGGAGGTTTGTTGAGACAACTGTGAGACGGAGTTGAACGTTTAAACTTACTATTTGCGCACAACAAGTTTGTAGAGACAACTCTAGGACGGAGTTGATGTAGTGCTTGCTGTTTGGTCCCAACAAGTTTAAAGAGACAACTCTGAGACGGGGATGGTCGTAGAGTTAGCCGTTTGATTATTTGGACCTAATAAGTTTGGAGAGACAACTCTAAGACAGAGTTGAGCGTTGAACTTGCTATTTGCGCCCACCAAGTTTTGTAGAGATAACTTTGTGATAGAGTTGAACATTTGAACTCGTTGTTTGCGCCCAACAAGTTTGTAGAGGAAACTCTGAGATAGAGTTGGACGTAGAGCTTGCTGCTTGCGCCCAGCAGGTTTGTAGAGGCAACTCCGAGATGGAGTTGGATGTTTGAACTTGCTGTGGATGTTGAACTGCCGATTGCTTCGGGCGAGTTTGGAGAAACAACTCTGAAATGGAGTTGAACGTAGAGCTTGGTTTTTGTGCCCAACAAGTTTATAGAAGCGACTTCTGAAATGGACTTGAACGTCGAACTTGCCGTTTGTGCCCATCAAGTTTGTAGAGACAATTCTCAGATGAAGTTGGACGTAGAGCTTGTTGTTTGATCCTGGCAAGTTAATAGAGATAACTCTTTGATCGAGTTGATGTAGAGTTTGATGTCTGATCCCAACAAGTTCGTAGAGACAACTCTCAGATGGAGTTGATGTCGAACCTTCCGTTTGCACCCGGAAAGTGAGTAGAAGTAACTCTAGGACATAGTTAATGTTGAGCTTGCTGTTTGATCCTAGCAAGTTTGGAGAGACAACTCTTTGATGAAGTTGGTCGTAAAGCTTGCCGTCTGATCTCAGCAAGTTTGGAGAGACAACTTTGAGATGGATTTGGATGTAGAGCTTTCCATTTGTGCCCAGCATGTTTTGCAGAGGCAACTCTAGGACAGAGTTGGATGATAAACCTATTGCAAGAAGTTAAGAGGTTGTTGGAAGGACTCGAGTGAAGAGCAAGACATTAAACTTGTTGTATGGAGTGAACGAGGATCTCGAGCGAAGAGCAGGGTGCTAAACTCATTGTTTGGAGTAAACTAGTTGTTGATGGAGTCGAGCAGAGAGTAGGGTGTTGAACTCATCGTTTGGAATCAACAAGTTGTTGATGGAGCTTGAGTGGAGAGCAGGGCATTAAACTCATAGTTTGGAGTCAACGAGTTGTTGATGGAGCTCGAACGGAGAGCAGGGCATTGAACTCGTCATTTGGAATAAACGACTTGTTGATAGAGCTCGAGCGGAGAGCAGAGCGTTGAACTCATTGTTTGGAGACAATGAGTTGTTGATGGAGCTCGAGCGAAGAGCAGGGCATTGAACTCGTTATTTGGAGTCAACGAGTTAATGACGGATCTCGAATGGAGAGCTTGGTGTCGAACTTGTTGTTTGGAATCAACGAGTTGTTAATGGAGCTCGAGCGGGAAGCGAGGCATTAAGCTCGTTGTTTGTATACGTTGCTGGTGGAGCTCAAGCGGTGGGTGAGGTGTCGAACTCATTATTCGGAGTCGACAAGTTGTTGGAGGAACTTGTTTTGAGTTTTCTTGATACTGAAGTGAAGTCCTTTGTGTTTACTCAGCATTGAAATGATTCCTTTTTTTCTATGCTGGAAAGTCATCGTGTACACTAGATGAGGTATTCGGGATGTTGAGCTTGCTTTCCTCCACGGTACGCTACGCTTGACAAAGTTATGACTTGTTCGTTTGTGAGGCACGTTATGCAGACAAAGTTGGAGCTTGCCTGCGTGAAGGTGGTATGAGAGACTTGGAAATTGCCCGCCAAAAGAAGGTTTTTCTTGAATTTTATTGTCAAGAGTTGAGGCCGCCCTGGGGAGCTTTTAGCTAGCAGGAGGCCTGTGAAAGGATTTGTGTCTCTTAGGTGGAACATCCCTCTACAGTGTAGCTGGAAGGACGACTTGTAGGACAACTTGTTGTATGTTGTTTGCAAGACTTTTGTAGCAATGTTTAGGTTTGAGACGTAGACTCATTGCAATTCTGCAGTTGTAACGAGACTTGTTGTTTGCGAGATAAGAGATTATTTACATGCATGTTCCTTGTCCTGTGAATCATCATTTTGGGGGTTGGCTAGTTGTAGGAGCTGTTCATGGGGAGAGTTGGACTCCAGACTTGCCGTTTTGTACCTAGCTGGTTGTGTGAGCAACTCTATGGAAAAGTTGGATTCTGAACTTGCTATATGGGTCCTTCAATAAATTGTGAGAGTCACATAGAGTGGCAAGTTTTTTTTTTTTTTAGGAAAAAGGTGGAATATGGCCACCCTGTTTCATTAATAAGAGCTTAACGAAACAGACCCAAAGTATTGGGCCAGATTACAAACTACAAACAGAAAATAAAACATACATGAAGCAACATGGCCCGTACAAACAATAAACCCCTCCAACAACCCTGGAGGGTGGGCCGACAAACAAGCTCGGTCCAGCAAAATTGTGTGTACGTCAGTTTAGCTTCGTACACTACCTCCACGGCTCATGCACACCCACCTGAAAATAAGTATGGCAGGATTTTATCACCCGCCGATCCCTGCCTTCTCCTCGCTGGGGGGACCCCATCTTTGGGCCCAAGCCCCGCATGCAGAGTTTTGACAACTGCCAAGCTCTGTGTACACCTCCAAACCTCCCAGAAAGAGTGGCAAGTTGAACTTTGAATTTTGCTTTTTTGTAAGTTTTTTGGATTAACTGCAATCCATGACTTTGGAACTCTAATATGTCTTTAAGGAATTTAACTTTTTTTAGGAACAGATCGAATGGCGAATTAAGCTTTGAATGTGCTTGGTTGCAGGTTGCTAAAGCAACTCCGAGCCTTGGGTATGGATTTTGAACTAGTTCGTTTATGGATTTAACAGATTGTAGGAGTTTTTCGAATGGCGAGTGGAACTCTGAACTTGCTTTGTTGAAAATTGTTAAAGTAACTCCAAGCCAAGGGTATGGACTCTGAACCTGTCATCGAGGTGTTAACAAGTTGCAGGAGCAGGTCGAATGGCTAGTTGAGCTCTGAACGTGCTTCATTGTAGGTTGCTAGAGCAACTCCGAGCCGCGGGCATGAACTCCAAACTCGTCTTATAAGGAGCTTCTGATAAGTTTTGGTGCCGTCTTTAGGAGTAAGCTTGACATCTAACTCATTGTATGCATCCGTAGAGTTGTACAAAAATTCTATAAAAGTTAATACTAAATTTAATTGGAGAATAAAACTAGGCAAATGCTCTGGTGGTTGGCCTTTATTACATGCAAGGTCCAGTAGAGAAAGTAGTATTTATTGAAGAATAAAATTAGATGTCTGCTCTAGTGGCTGATCTTTATTACAAAATATTGAAACTATATAGAGGAAGAGGGCGTTAAGTGCTCTTGTTGAATTCATAAGTAATTCCTCATTCCAAGTCCGTGCTGATATCTCTTTGCCCTCTGGGTCTTCAAGTTGATGAGCTGTTAGGCGAACAACTTGATTTGCCTGGATATACTTGTTTTGGAGCGAGCTTTCCCTTGTTTTGTACAGAGAGGGGGTGATATTCAAGTTCACCAATGTGTTTAGGTAGGACTATTTCTTTATGTTGAATGAGCGGAGTGGCTTCGAGCAAGGGATTCAGGTTTATTGTTGTATTCTGATGATGACGAGTTTGGACCTAGAGGGAGACGACTTGGCAGGTTTGAAAGTTCTTGGCAGGATTGTCTATGGAAGTGGCTCCAAGCTTGTTTACAGGCTTGGAGTTACTGTGACTACTTTTCGGCATCAGCTCTATGGCGTCGAGGGGGAGAACCGAGCCCTCTATTGTGGCATGTAGCATGCTCGTGCTGCCTGTTAGCTTCCTACAACTTGGCCTACGCCTGCTGTTGTTGCGAACTTAATTTTCATGTGGTAGGCAGAAGCAATTGTATGAAAGGCCACCAGGCCTGGACGGCAAAATATAGCATTGTACGCGGCTTTTACGTCGACTACCATAAAGTCCAGTGCTTCCATTCGAGTAGTGGGGGATTTTCTTGCTTTCACATCGAGTTTGATGATTCCTTCAATTTGAACAGGGATATCGGAGAATCCGTGGAGTGTATAACTACCTGGCTTGAGTCGGTCTCGAGAGAGCTTCAGGCTATTGAAGGTGTTCATGAAAATGATGTTTACTGAGCTGCCATTATCAACTAGGAAGCGGCGTACCTCATGATTCACCATACAAAGATTTATGATCAGTGCATCGTAGTGAGGTGTTCGAACACCTTCTAAGTCCTTGTTGGATAAAGATATCGTGACTCTGGTGCTTTTGGCAGGCGGAATGTAATGTACAGAGTTGACTTCCCTGACGAAGGCTGTTGCCGCTAAATTCGGTGTGGGGGCAAACAGATGAATTTGTGAGTTCTTGGGGAAACTGAATAGGAGAACCTGTATACCTGTTCCGTCGAACTCTGATCGTTGCTCCCGCCGTAGACCTGCAAAAAGTGCGAGACACCGGGGTTGTTCCCGGCGACGCACCCTCCGACGCTCAAGTCAGTAACCAGAATTGATTATGAAAGAGCGTTTAACTAGAGAAAGATTGATTACCTCGCAATGGAGATGGATGGGGGGTATTTATAGGCGCCTTAGGGACTAGATTAGGAATGTAATCCCCGTGATTAGATAAGTAATATTCCTTGTAATCAGATAAGGAAAGTAATCTGATAAGGTATATTCCCTCTAATCAGTTAAGGAATTTAATCCCTGGCTCCCAGTGGTAGGAGGGATGTGAATCAAGGCCGTTGGTTAAGGTTAATCAGGGACCTTGATTTCATCCTGACGGAATGGGTGCGCAGCGGGCTAAAACCCGCGCCCACTTTGAGGTGGATCCATTCGTGGGTTATTGGGTTTTTGAGGTGAAGATCCGACACCCGGTTTGGTCTGTTTGGTTGGTGAGATTACCGTCTTATCCCTGTGCTTCAAGATTCGTGTTCCGTTTGGACGATTCCGATTTAACCCCATTTTTAGCCATATCACGAGCCCCCCACTCCCGAAGATTGATGTTTAATCAGACTTCGAGGAGTAGTTTCACTGTTTTCACTAGCTATCAGGGTTCTATCGGGAACCAAACAGAGCATTGCTGAATCGCAAAGGAGGTGGTATGGTGATCTTTCCTGCAGACGGAACTCTTGAACCGTCGTCGTGCTCTTCTTAGTTAGCGGTTTTGGCCGTTTCCGCTTGTTGGGTGCTGGTGCGAAGGGAGCCGAAGTCACGCTTGTGACGCACCCGGTGCCGCGGACATTTGACGATTGACGCCGAACTCACTTGGCGCCGAACTCACCCCCGTAAGAGGGTCGGGGACATGAGCGTTCGGCGGGAGTTGCCGAACTGACTTAGCGCCGAACTCACCCCCGTAAGAGGGTCGGGGACACGAGCGTTCGGCGGGAGGTGCCGAACTGACCTAGTGCCGAACTCCCGCCCGTAAAACGGTCGGTGGCACGAGAGCTCGGAGAATGGTGCCGAGCTGGGTCAGTGCCGAACTCACGCCTATAAAACGATCGGTGGCACGAGCGTTCGGCAACTGGTGGCGAGCTGAAAATGCGCCGAACTCACGCCTATAAAACGATCGGTGGCACGAGCGTGTTCGGCGAACTGCGGCGAGCTGAAAACGTGCCGAACTCACGCCCGTAAAACGATCGGTGGCACGAGTGTGTTCGGCGAACTGCAGCGAGCTGAAAACGCGCCGAACTCACGCCCGTAAAACGATCGGTGGCACGAGTGTGTTCGGCGAACTGCAGCGAGCTGAAAACGTGCCGAACTCACGCCTATAAAACGATCGGTGGCACGAGTGTGTTCGGCGAACTGCAGCGAGCTGAAAATGTGCCGAACTCACGCCTATAAAACGATCGGTGGCACGAGTGTGTTCGGCGAACTGCGGCGAGCTGAAAACGTACCGAACTCACGCCTATAAAACGATCGGTGGCACGAGCGTGTTCGGCGAACTGCAGCGAGCTGAAAACGTGCCGAACTCACGCCTATAAAACGATCGGTGGCACGAGCGTGTTCGGCGAACTGCGGCGAGCTGAAAACGTGCCGAACTCACGCCTATAAAACGATCGGTGGCACGAGTGTGTTCGGCGAACTGCAGCGAGCTGAAAATGTGCCGAACTCACGCCTATAAAACGATCGGTGGCACGAGTGTGTTCGGCGAACTGCGGCGAGCTGAAAACGTGCCGAACTCACGCCTATAAAACGATCGGTGGCACGAGTGTGTTCGGCGAACTGCTGCGAGCTGAAAACGTGCCGAACTCACGCCTATAAAACGATCGGTGGCACGAGCGTGTTCGGCGAACTGCGGCGAGCTGAAAACGTGCCGAACTCACGCCTATAAAACGATCGGTGGCACGAGTGTGTTCGGTGAACTGCAGCGAGCTGAAAATGCGCCGAACTCACGCCCGTAAAACGATCGGTGGCACGAGCGTGTTCGGCGAACTGCAGCGAGCTGAAAATGTGCCGAACTCACGCGTATAAAACGATCGGTGGCACGAGTGTGTTCGGCGAACTGCAGCGAGCTGAAAATGCGCCGAACTCATGCCTATAAAACGATCGGTGGCACGAGTGTGTTCGGCGAACTGCTGCGAGCTGAAAATGTGCCGAACTCACGCCTATACGCGATCGGTGGCACGAGTGCTCGACAGCTTGTACCGAAGTTTCGGACTTGTTTGTTTCTCTTTGGGTGGAGCTTTGGCGGTTCTGGTGGATGTGACCCTCTGCGCTTCTGACGGATGTGACGTCGCCTGTGTTTTCTGACAGATGTGACGTCCATTAACGCTGCCTCCTGGGCTTCTGCCAGACGTGATGATCATTAATGCGCCGTCTGGATCAGCGCGGAGAACGAGGTGACGTTTGGGGTCTCTTTTTGTCGTTTTCGTGGGGGTGGGCCTGCATTAGAGGCCCATTTACCTCGATTGAAGCGCTGGCTCCTCTATAAAAACCCTCACCCCCTCCTCATTTTTTACTTTCCAAGTTTTCGTTCGCGTCTGAGTCTGCTGTGAGAGAGCTTCAGGTGATCACCGACTGTTTTCCGGCGAAGTTTCCGACGAGTTCCCCTTTCGAGGTAACCTTTATATTTATCTTCTAAACATGTCTGTTTCCCACACCTCTTCTTCGTCCGAGCCCTCCCTCGGAGCCGACGGAGCTCCAACTTCGAGTCGAGCTGCCAAGGGCCAGAAGGTGTTCGGCAAGGACTCCATTGTTCAGGATCCGAAGCGCATGGGGGCGTTCGGACAGCTTCCGGGACCGTTGACGGGGCTCCACAGGGTTCGGGAAATCCCAGAGGATAAGGCGGAACGGATAGTGTACGGGAGGGCGAGGTCGTTCGAGGAGAACGCGGCGAGGGAGACAACGGAGGCCGACGAGACGGTGTCGATTCTCTCCGAAGAGGACCTGGATTCGATTCGGGACTGCTTCCAGATCCCGCGGGAGTACAAACTTATGCTGCCGGGCCCCGGGGTTAGGGCCAACTCGCCGTTGCCGGTGACTATGTGTTGCTGGCCGGTCGATGCCTTTATCGCCGGGGCTCGGCTACCTCTCCATCCGTTCGCGGTAACGGTTTTGAATTGGTTCGGGGTCAGCCCAATCCAACTTATGCCGAATGCTTGGAGAGTCATAAACGGCTTCGTACGCCACTGCCAGGCGGAGGGGATTCAGCCGGAGTTGAATGTGCTTCGGACTATCTATCAGCTGCACCAAGGGAATAGGTCGGCCTACCGGTACTATCTGACTCCGAGGCATGGGGGGAGGCTGGTCCTCTGTCCGGACTCTATCAAGTTCTGGCGCGAGAAGTACCTTCTGGTGCGCAGCGCGGAGGCCTGGCCTATTCCCGCTGGTTGGGTGGAAGGAGTTTTGAAGAAGGTGAAGGCGCCGCCGGCACTTCAGCCCGAAGACGAAGACGCCGTACGGGTGCTTCTCGATCGGCCGAAGTATGACTGGAGGGAGTTGACGGAGGACGTCTTATATGAGGGAGGGCTCGCACACGTTAACCCCAGTACGCTGCTTTTATTTATCGTCTTCGTTTCCTTTTTGCTTTCTTTCCCTTGTCTTGTCCCGAGCTAACCAACTTAACTTTTGGTGCAGAGCAAATGGACTACCAAGCAGTGCTCGCGTTGAGGACGAGCCTCGCCAACAAGGCTCCGAGGAAGAGGAAGAGGGTGGCGTCGAAGCAGCCGGCGCCCAAGGCTCCGAAGGTTACGGAGGTGGCCGAAGAGGTAGAGGTCCTGGATTCCCCCGTGGTCGAGGTCGGGGGCGCTTCGTCGTCGGCTAAGGTCGGCGAGTTGCCCATCACCGAGGTCTTGACCATGGTGACGCCGCCGTTGACAAAGGCGGCCGAGGAGCTTCTGACCGAGGCTCATAAGAGGATCCACGTCCCGGACTGGCAGGTTCGGAAGCACGACGGGTTCTTGGGTAATTCCTTGGCGAGCATGGAGGCCGTCAAGCACCTCGCCACGCCGAAGGATCGCGCGGCGATGGAGGCCGGACGAGAGGGAGACGACATCATCGAGATAGCGCGCTCGGCGGTGTCGGTAAGTTCTGAGCCGAGCTCCCTCCTTTTCACGCCGACCTTCTTAAGTTGTAATTTTTGTGACTTTTTGCATTTTATCCGCAGATCGTTGTTCACTTCGGGCACCTTACCGAGAGGTTGGCGGCCCAAGAGAAGGAGATGAAGAAGGAGAATGACCAGGCCCGGAAGGAGAGGGACAAGATCCGGGGCGAGCTCGACAAACTCGAGCTAAATTTTGAGGCGAAGTCGGCGAGGGCGACCTACCTCGAGGATCGGGTCAAGACGCTGGAGGACCAGCTTCGGCAGCAGAAGGAGGAGGCGGCCAAGCAGATGGCGGATGCGGCCGAGGCCCAAGCGGCGGCAGTGAAAAAAGCGGAGGAGGCTACTTTGGAGAAGGCGCAGGGCTACCTCGCCGTGAACATGGCCAAAGCTTTCGCCGACGCCCTTGCCCGGGTCACGGCGGCCTACCCCTCTGTCGACGTCTCGGGTTGGCGGCTTTTCCCGGGGTACGTCGAGGGCTTTGACCCCGAATCGGAGGGGGAAGAAGAAGAGGAGGAAAGAGGCGACGACGAGCCATTGGTCAATCCAGCCGCCGGAGCTCAGGGGTCGGTGGTCACCCCCTTGGCGACGGTTGCCCCTTCGGAGGCGTCGCCCTCGACCCCTTCTCGCCGCCCCGGGAAAGAGGTCGAGCACTGATCCCGTCTGTTTTTTTTTTGTTTCTTTTTGTGTAACGCCTAATAGCGGACTGGCCACCGCTACTTTTTGTAATGAATGAAAAACTTCAACTTTTTGGGCTCGGCGTCTTGCACTTGTCTGTTGTATGTTAAGTGTTCGAGAGTTTGTTCACTAGAACCCCCGAAGTCTAGGACTTGGGCCATGTCTGAACTTTTGTTGCTCGTCTGTATTTCTTTGCAGCTCGCCCTGGTGGACCAAGAGATCGGGCGCGCAGGGTCGGACGCCAAGGTTCGAGCCGAGGCCGGGCTCGGGGCGACAAGGTTGAGTCTGGCGAGGTGTAGAGAACGACTTTACGAGGTCGAGCTAGGACTGCGCCGAGCCGAAACAGAGCGAGGACAGCTCCAACTTATCCTGGGGCAGCGGGACAGCGATATCCGGCGTCTGGAGGGCAGGATTGCCGAGATGACTGCCTCGAGCGAGGGCGGTGCCTCGCCATCTGCCTTCACTAGTAGCCTTCGGACCAAGTGCTTTCGCCACACGCTGTCCAAGGTAACGGCGGAGAGGGACAACCTGCTTTCGGAGATTCAGCACTTGCAATCTACGGAGACTAAGCTTCGGACAGAGGGAGAGGAGCTGACAACTAAGGTGGCCGCTCTCACGGCTGAACGAGATGAATTGGTGGCCGAAGTCGATGTTTTGAAGAGAGCTACCGTCGATAGGAGCATCGAAGTCACCCATCTTCGTCATCTCATCGTGAGCCATGTTGGAGTTCCGACCTCGGCTGTACCGGCGTCCTTTGAGGCCGACGCACAAGATGGTTCATTGAGAGGTCGGATTTCCGAGCTGGAAGCGGAGGTGGCCCGCCTGAGGCCTCGTTCGGGGCCGATTAATGTGAGGAGCACGTCATGCACCCGAGCGGAGAGCGAGCGGGGCATCACCTTTTACGAGATGGCGACCCGCGAGCACCTCGGCCATCCGAGCCCGGGGGACGCGCAGAGCTCCGTGGCCATTTCGTCGAGCGGCGCATCCGTCGGCGTAACGGCCAGAAGCAGTGCCGAGGACACGTCTCAACTTGCCGGCTTGGGATCGGGTTCCGGAGGCAAACGTCGCCGACCTCAAGTATCCTTGAAAAGGAGCATCCCTGTACCTCGGAAGCGTTGATGGGTCCGGGTTCGGTGTCTTGTAATCTTCGCTTTTCAGCTTCTTGTAATCGTTTAGTGTCTTGTAATATTGATGTTTGTAAGGGTTGTTTCTAATAAAGTTGGAATCATTTTAACTGTCGTCATATCATAGTTGCTCAATGTTTGCTCTGATTGTGGAGTCGTGGAACCGAGGTCTGAGACTTGGTGTTTTTGATTGGTGTTGGCCTCCGAACTTAAGTGCGTAATACGGTCAGTGGTACGAACGTTCGGTGAACAATGCCGAGCTGAAACGTACCGAACTCACGCCCGTAAAACGATCGGTGGCACGAGTGTGCAGCTAATCGTGCCGAGCTGAAAAGGTGCCGAACTCACGCCCGTAAAATGATCGGTGGCACGAGTGTGTTCGGCGAACTGTAGCGAGCTGAAAGCGCGCCGAACTCACGCCCGTAAAACGACCGGTGGCACGAGTGTGTTCGGCGAACTGCAGCGAGCTGAAAACGTGCCGAACTCACGCCCGTAAAACGACCGGTGGCACGAGTGTGTTCGGCGAACTGCAGCGAGCTGAAAACGTGCCGAACTCACGCCCGCAAAACGATCGGTGGCACGAGTGTGTTCGGCGAACTGCAGCGAGCTGAAAACGTGCCGAACTCACGCCCGTAAAACGATCTCGGCAACAGTGTTGGAGTCCGAACCTTTGTAAGATTGAGGGCGTGGGAGCAATCCCGAATGGCGGACCACCCCTAGCTCGCCTAGGGGCGAACTTGCGGAGTAGAGTCGAACCAAGTGTTGGACTCCGTACCATTCAACGGCTGTGGGAGCAATTCCGAATGGCGAGCTACCTCTGGTTCGCTCGGAAGCGAACTTGCAAAGTAGAATCGAGCCAAGTGTTGGACTCCGGAACCATCGTGAGATTAGTTTAAGGGATGCAGGAGCAGTTTCGAATGGCGAGCTACTTCTAGTCCGCTTAGGAGCGGACTTGCGAAGCAAAATCGAGCCAAGTGTTGGACTCCGATCCATTCAACGGCTGCAGGAGCAATTTCGAACGGCGATCTACCCTCGGCCCGTCTGAAGACGAGCCGGGGAGGAAGAGTCGAGCCGAGTGCTGGACTCTGAACCATTGTGTGATTAGTTTAAGAGATGCAGGAGCAGTTTCGAATGGCGAGCTACTTCTAGTCCGCTTAGGAGCGGACTTGCGAAGCAAAATCGAGCCAAGTGTTGGACTCCGATCCATTCAACGGCTACAGGAGCAATTTCGAACGGCGATCTACCCTCGGCCCGTCTGAAGACGAGCCGGGGAGGAAGAGTCGAGCCGAGTGCTGGACTCCGAACCATTGTGTGATTAGTTTAAGAGATGCAGGAGCAGTTTCGAATGGCGAGCTACTTCTAGTCCGCTTAGGAGCGGACTTGCGAAGCAAAATCGAGCCAAGTGTTGGACTCCGATCCATTCAACGGCTGCAGGAGCAATTTCGAACGGCGATCTACCCTCGGCCCGTCTGAAGACGAGCCGGGGAGGAAGAGTCGAGCCGAGTGCTGGACTCCGAACCATTGTGTGGTAAGGGAATTAGAGGCGGAAGTACGCGACAATGTAAAAAACTTTATTTATTAATATCTAATGGTCGGCTGCTTCTAAAGTTGCTAGCCGTTATTACAATGAAAAAAGAACAAAGGAAAAATTACTAGTAGCAGGAGTGGTGGACCGACATCTCGAGTTACTTAGATAGGCGGGGTTGCCTTCTCTTGGTATTTCAAAAGATGGTCGGCGTTCCAAGTCCTGGGAATTTCTCTACCCTCAAGGTCTTCTAGCTTGTATGCACCGGGGCGGATCACTTTGGAGACTTTGTACGGTCCCTCCCAATTTGGGGCCAGTTTGCTCTTCTGTCCGGGGAACGAAATGGCCAGTTTTCGGAGGACCAGATCCCCTTCTTTCAGGTCGGTTGGGCGGACCCGTTTGTTGTAGGCGAGTTCGATTCTTCTTCGATAACTTTGCTGCCGTATGGCTGCCCTTTCCCGGATTTCGTCTATCAAGTCCAGGCTCGTTCTGAGCTCCCTGGCGTTCTGTTCTTCTTCAAAGGCTACCAGGCGAGGAGAGGGTATCCCAACTTCTAGTGGGATGAGGGCCTCGGACCCATAGGTGAGATTGAACGGACTCTCGCCTGTCGGGGTCCGCTTCGTGGTCCGGTAGTTCCACAACACATTGGGCAGTTGATCGACCCACAATCCCTTGGAGCACTTGTCGAGTCTCTTCTTGATGCCGGAGAGGATCTGTCGGTTGGCATTCTCGGCTTGGCCATTTGACTGGGGATGAGAGACGGAGGAGAAGCGGTGCTGTATGGTTAGGTCTTCACATAAGGCTCGGAAGGCAGCTCCAGCGAACTGCGTCCCGTTATCTGTAACTACGACTCGGGGAACACCGAACCGGCAGATTACATTTTTCCAGAAGAATTGGACGACTCTATGCTCGGTAATTGTAGCCAGGGGCTCGGCCTCTATCCATTTCGAGAAATAGTCGACTGCCACGACTAGGAACTTCAATTGTCCGGGGGCCGGTGGAAATGGCCCAAGTAAATCCATCCCCCACATTGCAAAGGGGATCGGACTCGATAGGGAGGAGAGTGGTGCTTGTGGAAGGCGTCGGATGTCGGAATACTTCTGGCAGGAGGTGCATTGTCGAACGTGTCGTTCGGCGTCACGTAGGAGAGTGGGCCAGTAATACCCGTAGTTTAACACTTTGCGTGCCAAGGCTCTGGAGCCGGAGTGGGCTCCGCCGATGCCCTCATGGAGCTCTTGCAGGGCGTAATCGGCTTGTCCGGGAGAGAGGCATCTTAGGTAGGGTCGACCATCCACCTGTGTGAAGGAGCGCTTATACAGAATGCCTTCGACCAGTATGTAACGCTCGGCTCGGGTCCTTATCTTTCGGGCTTCCTTCGGATCCCTTGGGAGGAGTCCGTCTCTTAAAAACTCGACGAGGGGCTTCATCCAATTATCTTCGAGGGGGAGTGGCAGTGTTTCGACGGAGTTGAAAGCCTCGTTCTCTATGCTTGGCTTGAGGAGGACTTCTATCAGAACAGTTTGTTCGAGGCCTTGCAGGGATGAGGAAGCTAATTTGGACAGGGCGTCGGCCTGGGCATTTTCCTCTCTGGGGATTCTTCGGATGAGGGCCTCCTCGAAGAGCGCCATGAGGCTCTTTACTTTAGCCAAGTATTTTACCATCCTGTCATCGCGGGCTTCATATTCGCCGAGGACCTGGTTGACGACAACCTGAGAGTCGCTGAAGATTTGCAGGCGTCGTGCCCCTGCGTTTCGGGCCATGCCGAGGCCGGCTATGAGTGCTTCGTATTCGGCTTCATTATTCGAGGCTTTAAAGTTTATCCGGAGGGAATATTCAAGGACAAAGTCGTCTGGGCCCGCAAGGATGACTCCCGCCCCGCTCCCCTCGTTGCAAGAGGATCCATCGACATATACCGACCAGATAGGCGGGCCCTTCATTGTCTGCTCGGGGTCGGGGATAGTTGTTTCCACTATGAATTCGGCCAACGCCTGCGCCTTGATGGCGGTTCGAGGCTGATAAGTAATATCATGTTGGCTCAGCTCGATCGACCACTTCATGAGGCGGCCGGAAGTCTCTGGCTTGTGAAGGATCTGTTTCAACTGCTGGTCGGTAAGAACGACCACCGAGTGAGACTGGAAGTATGGCCGAAGCTTTCTTGCAGCCATTATCAGGGCGTAGGCTATTTTCTCAATTTTCGGGTACCGGAGCTCGGCGTCCCGGAGTACTTTGCTGACGTAGTAAATGGGCTTCTGAGTTCTTTCTTCTTCCCTGACTAAGACCGCACTTAGTGTCTGTTCCGAGGCTGCCAAGTAGAGGTAGAGGGGTTCGCCCGGTATGGGTTTGCTGAGAAGGGGCGGATTGACGAGGTAAGCCTTAAGCTGGTCGAAGGAATCTTGTTGTGGCTGCCCCCACTCGAACCCCTTAGTCCCCCTCAGGGCTTTGAAGAACGGGAGGCACTTCTCCCCAGACTTTGACAAAAAGCGCCCAATGGCGGCTAATCGACCAGTCAGTTTCTGAACTTCTTTGACGTTTCTAGGCGGGGCCATGTCCAGTATGGCCCTGATCTTCTCCGGATTCGCCTCTATTCCACGTTGGCTAACCATAAAGCCGAGGAACTTGCCTGATGAGACGCCGAACGCACACTTGTTCGGGTTGAGTCTCATATTGTGCTTTCTCAAAACATCGAATGCTTCTTGGAGGTCGGCCACATGATCAATGCCTCGGATGCTTTTCACAAGCATGTCATCCACATACACTTCCATGTTTCGGCCAATCTGGGCCTGGAATACCTTGTTGACGAGGCGCTGGTATGTTGCCCCTGCGTTCTTTAGGCCGAACGGCATGACTCTGTAGCAGTAGAGCCCTTGGTCGGTCACAAAAGATGTCTTCGGAATATCCGGGGGGAACATCCTTATCTGATTGTAACCCGAGAAAGCGTCCATGAAGCTGAGGAGCTCATGTCCCGAGGTTGCGTCAATCAGAGTGTCGATGCTCGGCAGAGGGAAGGGGTCTTTAGGGCAGGCCTTGTTGAGGTCAGTGAAATCAATACAGATTCTCCATGTGCCGTTGGACTTTTTCACCATCACTACGTTTGACAACCACTCAGGATAATTTACTTCCTGTATGAACCGGGCCTTCAGCAATTTGTCCACCTCTTCTTTGATAGCGAGCTGACGCTCGGGAGCGAACTTGCGCCTCTTCTGCTGGACCGGTTTGGACCCCGGATCAACACTGAGGCGGTGGACCAAGAGTTCTTCGGAGATACCGGGCATGTCTGCAGCTGTCCATGCGAAGAGGTCTTGGTTGGCTCGGATGCATCTTACAATATCCGTGTATAGTGCGGATGGGAGGGTCTTGCTGACGAAGAACCTGCGGGTCGGCTCCTGCTCCGCGAAGAGCACCTCTTCCAACTCGTCTACCGGCTCTGAAGTCGGCCGAGCAGCATCCTGGGGGATCTCGAGTGTTTCTAAGGAGAGGACGGGTCCGAGGGTGGAAGTCATATAACACTTGCGGGCTTGCTCCTGATTGCCCCTTACCTCTCCCACCCCAGCCCGAGTGGGGAATTTCATTTTGAGATGATAGGCAGAAGGGACGGCTTCAAGGGCGGCTAGGCCGGGCCGACCCAAAATGACGTTGTAGGCCGCTGGGACATCTACGACCATGAAATCCATTGACTCCGTGCGGGTAGTAGGAGTTTTGCCTGCTGTGACATCGAGGGTAATCACCCCTTCGATCGTCACCGGCACTCCCGTGAACCCATGGAGCGTATACCCGGCGGGCTTGAGTCTGTCCCGGGAGAGCTTCAGCCCCTTAAAAGCATCTAGGAATAGGATGTTTACGGAGGAGCCGTTATCTACTAGGATTCTTTCGACTTTGAAATTGGCCATGTGAAGGTTGATGACGAGTGCGTCACAATGAGGGGTGCGGACGCCCTCGAGATCTTCGTCAGAGAAGGTGACGGGCACTCCGAGTCCTTTGGGGGGAGGGGTGGCTCGGACAGAGTTCACTTCTCTAATAAAAGCTTTCCGAGAAGAGTTCGAGGAGCCCCCCATTGGACCTCCGTGGATGAGGTGGAGAACTCGTTCCTCCTCAAACTCTGGCGTCTCTTCTCGCTCTGGTCGCTTGTTAGCCCCCCGAGGCTGGGGGGGAAGCTCGCCTTGGTCCTTTCTCACGAATTTTGCCAACTGCCCCCTCTGGATGAGGGCCTCGATCTCGTTTCTTAGCGCTCGGCAATCGTTAGTGTCGTGCCCATGGTCCCGGTGATAGCGGCACCATTTCTCTCTATCCCTTCTTTTAGCTGGGGTGTTCATCTTTGGAGCTGGAGGTAGGACCCCTTCCTTTTCGACTTCCATGAAAATGGTGGAGATGTTTGTGGTGAGGGGAGTAAACTTTTCAAATCTAGGGGGAGGTCGGCGCTGGCCGGCGTTATCTTTCTGGAGCTTCTTGGCTCCTTCTTCTTCCGTTCCTTTCCTCTTAAACCCGGAGGCAGGCACTTCCCAGTTGGGACGTTCCTCGGCCTCTTCAACTCGGATGTACTTTTCAGTTCGGAGGAGGAGGTCAGAAAAGTCGTGTGGGGGTTTCTTGGCGAGGGAGGAGCGGAGATTGGAATTGAGGATATTGGATTGGAACGCCACGGTGGCGACGGATTGGTCGAGGGATGCGATGGTTCTGGCTTCAGCTGTGAACCTCTTCACGTAGTCCCTCAATTTCTCCCCCTTCTGTTGACGGAGGTGCAATAGTGAGATGCTGGTCTTCTCGGCCCTTCGGCTGCTGACGAAATGGGTGATGAACAGTGTCTCGAACTGTTCGAAGGAGAATATCGACACCGGGGCAAGTCGAGAGTACCATTCTCGAGCTGGGCCTTTGAGAGTTGCTGGGAATGTTTTGCAGAGGAGGGCATCGGAGGCTTGATGGAGGAGCATCAAGGTCTTAAAGCTTTCGATGTGGTCAACTGGATCGGTCTCCCCAGTGTAGTTCTCGAACTGGGGAGGTTTGAAACCGAAGGGAACAGGAGCATCTACTATGGTCCGGGAGAACGGGGGTCGGGTAGGACGTAGGGTCCTCCCCCTGAGCTCTTCTTCTCGGTTTATCTGTCCCAAGAGTTTTTCCACCTCGTTCAGACGGCGGTTCACGGTGTCATCTCTCCGACGGTGATCTGCCGAGCCACGGGACTCGTCTTCGTATGAGGGGGAGCGAGGGCTGCGGCGATGGTAGCTTCGAGAACGACGAGGACTCGGGGTGCGTCTGGAATTGGTAGGAGCGGGTCGAGGAGAAGGGGACCGTTGGCGAGGGCTCCGGACCGGAGGAGGGGATGGGGCCCTTTGCTCATTGGGGTTCTGACGGAGGTTGAGGGCCTGTTGTACCATTGCTTGGAATTGTTGGAACTCGGCACGGGTGATGGGTGCCTCATTGTTCCTGGGCTGTTGCCGACCTGCTGGAGAGTGCCTCCTTCGGTAGTGATCGGGGGAGTCCTTTCTCCCTCTTCGGACGGGGGACCTCCTGCGCTCTCGGTGTCGGGGGGATTGCTCTCGCTGGCGGGAGGCTTCCCCCCGAGCCCGCTTTTCATCCAGATGGCGACGAAGGTCATCATCTTCCGGGCGTTTGGGAGGGGCATTGTGGCGACCAGAGGCTCGGGGATGATGGGAGGCCATGGAGGCACTGGAGGCGGTGTGGATGGGGATGTCCTCTTGGTGAAGAGGCTGTTTCTGGGGGTTAGGCCCCTTTGGATCAGGATGTGGAGGGTTCCGTTGGAGCGGCTCTTCCACGGTAGGAGGGAGTTGCCCTTGTTGCTGAGCGGGATCAGGAAGGACTTCTTGCTGGTCAGGGTTGGGCGCTCGGTTGGAGCCCCTAGATCTAACTTTGCGAGGCGGCATGACAGGGGAGAACCTGATCGCCGGGAAGAGGAGAGGTCCCTACTCGTTTGTTTCCCACAGACGGCGCCAATCTGTTGCCGCTAAATTCGGTGTGGGGGCAAACAGATGAATTTGTGAGTTCTTGGGGAAACTGAATAGGAGAACCTGTATACCTGTTCCGTCGAACTCTGATCGTTGCTCCCGCCGTAGACCTGCAAAAAGTGCGAGACACCGGGGTTGTTCCCGGCGACGCACCCTCCGACGCTCAAGTCAGTAACCAGAATTGATTATGAAAGAGCGTTTAACTAGAGAAAGATTGATTACCTCGCAATGGAGATGGATGGGGGGTATTTATAGGCGCCTTAGGGACTGGATTAGGAATGTAATCCCCGTGATTAGATAAGAAATATTCCTTGTAATCAGATAAGGAAAGTAATCTGATAAGGTATATTCCCTCTAATCAGTTAAGGAATTTAATCCCTGGCTCCCAGTGGTAGGAGGGATGTGAATCAAGGCCGTTGGTTAAGGTTAATCAGGGACCTTGATTTCATCCTGACGGAATGGGTGCGCAGCGGGTTAAAACCCGCGCCCACTTTGAGGTGGATCCATTCGTGGGTTATTGGGTTTTTGAGGTGAAGATCCGACACCCGGTTTGGTCTGTTTGGTTGGTGAGATTACCGTCTTATCCCTGTGCTTCAAGATTCGTGTTCCGTTTGGACGATTCCGATTTAACCCCATTTTTAGCCATATCAAAGGCTTTGCGGGATGAGTTAGAATCTCCCCCTATCAGACCTCCGTGAATGGAGTGGAGAATGACCATGTGTTATGAGTCTTGCAATTCACAGGGTTTCTCTCGACGCTTATTAACCCCCCATGTCAGAGGAATTTTGGCATTGTTTTTTGTTGGATAAAATTGAGAGAGATAGACTCGAACGAATCAGGCCTTCAAGTTCTTCTTTGAGGTTTTGGCAGCTGTCGGTGAAGTGTCCATGGTCTCTATAAAATGCGCACCACTTGTTCCTGACTCTTTTCTTTGTAGATGTGGACATCTTGGGAGGAGGGCGGATTATTCCGCATTCTCAACTTCCATGAGGATGGCTTATATACTTGTGTTGAGAGGAGTGAACTTGTCGAAGCGTGGTGCTGGAGGTGGACGGCGTTGACCTACGCCGTCTTTCTAAAACTTTTGGTTTGTTCCTTGCTTGCATTCTTCCGTTTGTTCCCGAATGGTGAATCATTCATGCCTTGAGGATAAAGAGCTTCCTCCACTTTGATATTTTTCACTCCTTTCTAAAAGCTCAGTGTATTCTTTAGGAGGCTTCTTCGCGAGGGAGGCTTACAGGTCTTTATTAGTGGCGTTGTGGCGGAAAGCGGTAGCCGCAACTGATGATTCTACGGAAGAGATGGACTGTAACACCCCGAATTCTAAAATACAACTGAATTCAAAGTTCTACAGGATCTTTACACTTCTTTCGTACAATTTTACAAGGAAATAAAGAACTTTTGTTACATCAGAGTTTACAATTACATTACATATTTACAGCGGAAGCAAATTACAACAATTTACATAAATTGAAATGTATAACACTTGAATCATTCCTTAATCAGCATGCATTCTTTAGTCTTGTTAACCACTTTATCCTGCATAGAAACTGTAGGTGCGTCAGTTGCTTATAACCGACGAAATATTATATACGGCTATCCTCTCTATGCCGAAAACAGTATAACGATTCTCAAATACTTAAACAATCACAAACTTGATCACAAACAGAACTACAAGGGGCTATCCTATAGATGTCGTGTAGTGCGGTGCACTTAGTCCTTAATGCAGTTATGTATATTATATGACACTAATGCGTACTTGTTCAGATTCTATGCATCCCATACTACATAGGTCTGAGGGCAAGCCCTTAACCGTTCTTCATTTTGTAGGGTTCAATCCCTCGTCATGACTTAAACTACTTCAGTAACTACGATAAGTATCCTAGATGTTCTATGAGTACGAGCTCATGTCCAGACAGCCTGGAGGGGAATCCCACATCATGTCACGATGCATCGTGAAGAACTTATGGACAATTCAGCCTCCGTCACGGGACATGACACCACCCACAGTCACTGAACACCCCACGAGTGCGCCTGCGGTACGGACTCCTGGAGACATATCCACGTCATGTCACGACGCATCGTGAAGACAACCTGTGAATACTCTCACACCGTAGCTCCGAGACCTTCATACTCATGTTTTTCTCTTATTTTCATCACGTCTTCACTATGTATCTAGTCCTTAGTTATTTGAATCATGAACAAAATCAATTCTCTAGAGTTAGCCCTTCCACTATACCGATCTCAACCATTTCTATCACATGACCCAAATCTTGGTCGTTTCATTTCAAATTTCATTTCAGTTTATTTCTTTTCGATGCCGGTATGAGGCTTAGCTACACTCTAGTTCTCAATTTCAATTCATAATCACAATATTTGAGTTCTTATACTCATATAGTTCTTTTTCACAATTAACATGATTTCCATTCTTTCCAATAATTCAATGTTCCAATTCAATTCATGACAATCTCATTCAACCACAATAAGTCTTAGTTTCCGTACTATTATTTCTTTTCCTCCAAATTTCAAAAGTCATATTTCTCATTTACTTTTCAAAGCACACATTACCCAAAATAATAACAAAATTCTTAATGAAACACACTCCAAGTTCTTTTTACACAAAATCCCCTTTTATAAATCTAGCATAACTCAAAAAATCACTTTTATACTTGTACTTGTGCAAAATATCGATTTTTATAAGGTTCTACTCAATTTTTCCTCTCACGCTATTTAAATCAAGTCGAAATAGTGTACAATTATTTTTCATGAAGTCTACATATTTTTATAACAATTGTAGGATTTTTTCCAAATTTTTAAAGTCACAAATCAACAAAAAAAACTTAAAAAGACCAAAAGTTTTCACTTTGCTGAGTTCGGGTTTTGAACCAGCAACCACAGACAAAGCCAGCACACACACTAACCAAAGGGACAGAGCGCAACCACGTCACAAGGATGGTTTGGATTCATTTGAGTCCAATCTCGAGTTCGGATTTCTCCAAAAGAAAATAAAATGAAAAAGTCTCTTGCTCGGTTTCGAACCTGAGACCAAGGCCAGAACCCACGCTACAGTAAGCGCGTCCAACACACCCACTAACTAATTAGGCTAAGTGGCCAACTGATATGAATTGGGTTTTTAGGGGATTTGATCTTACTTTCAGTTCATTAAACTTTTATTTAAAAAAATAACTAATTTTGATTTCGTTTCTTCTCCATTTTCTTTAAAAAAATTCCAGAATATAACTTTTATACATTTCTAACATATTAGTAAATTAAATCTTGTTTTTTGACATAAAAACATCACTTTTTTCTATTTGACTACAAATTTGTCTATAATTTCAAAATTGTACAACCAAAGTCGTTTCTTTTGTAAATTGGCATTCAAACTTCTCGTATTTCCATCTTATTATGACTATTAATATTACTTAATTGTTTCAGTAACAAAAATCCATTTTGTCTTATTTTTAACCATTGAAATAGCAAATTCACCACTAAGCATGAATAATATTTCAATCCAATTAAGCATATAATCATGTCTCCTTGAAATAGCACAATTCATCAATTAAAGCATGGTAGAAATGTCAAGATTAAACTAACTATCAAAATTTGCAACTAATTATCATTCTTTTCATACACAATCAAGCATTCTAATTTGTCTTATTCTTATAACATATGGCTAGAATAACTATGTCTCTTTTCAAATGTATCAACCATACTCTAGCATGAACCTAGTTAGAAGTGTAAGAGAATCACCCACCTTTGATGGAGAGAAAAACAAACAAACTCCTAATGATCTCCTACAAGGATCGAGCGAAGCCGTCTCCTCCTAAATCAAGCCAGTAAAAAGCTTCTCCTCCTAATGATGCCGCAACCCGAGCCTTGCCCCTTAGTGTAGTCCGGCCTCCTCCATGGATGAAGAACAAAATAGCACACAATCTCACAACTCCTCAATCTTTTATCTCACTCAAATTACTTCTCTTTCTTTTCTTTCTATTCTTTACTTTCAAAAATTCTAAGTGCAAGAATGAAGAGTATAGGGAGGGGTATTTATACACTTTTTTGGGGTGAATGTAGGGCAAGGATGTGATCAAATGGTTAAAGATCAATGGTCTAGATAAACTAGGAAGTTATAAAAACTACCAATGATACACAACCACCTCTCCACCACTTCCATCTCTCCCACATCCCTCCATCACAATCCGGCCTAGTGTAAGGGTGTGCAATGCATACCCTAGTGATTGCACGTGCCAACTAGTACCCCCTCCTTACAAGTGCACATGTACATAAAAATTTATTTGTTCATGAAAAGAGTCTACAATACAAGTTAAATTGTTTTAAAAGAGAGATAAGTCAAATGGGCTCACTAATGGGCCAATTTAACCATGGATTTAAATAATTAAAATAATTAATTAATAAAGTGGGCTTTAAAAGACAATTTGGGCTTTAGATTTTAATTAGGTTTTAAAAGAAAATAATTTTTGGATAAAATAAGGGAGAACAAATACTATAAAAATATTTTATACGAAAAATTACACAAATGAAATCATATGTGCAAAACACGTAAAATCATAAAAATCTCATAAATCAAATCTAGGGTGTTACATGGACCTTGCTTTGGCTGTGAAGAGCTTGAAAAAGTCTTTCAGCAGTTCTCCGTCCTTTTGCTTTAGTTCCAACAGGGAAGCACTTGTTTTTTCAGCCTTGCAGGTAGTGACGAAGTGCACTATAAAGAGCTCCTCGAGCTGGTCGGAGGATAATATTGACTCTAAAGTGATGCGGGAGTACCATTTCCTTGCTGATCCTTTCAAAGTTACGGGGAATTTTCAGCACATGAGCTCATCGGTGGTGTTGCGGACCATCATGAGTTTTAAAACTCTCAATATGGTCAACCGGGTCAGTTTCTCCATCGTAAGATTCAAACTGAGGAGCTTTGAAGTTCTTTGGAATTGGTACGTTAAGGAGAGATTTGCTGAAAGGAGGTCGACTGGGGTGATAAACCCTATTGGAGTGGTTATGTAACACCTCATAAATTGAGGTATTACAATTTTGCACCACATGTGTTATGCACGTGTAGTTTGTACCGTTACCTATAATATCCGTAACATTATAAAATTTTTTACATATTTTCTACATGTTTCAATTATTTATTTTATAACTTGGTCAGGTTAGTTTTGTAAATTGAATTCATTTCCTCTTATTTTTGAGCCAGTTCAAATATATTTTGTTTTATAAGTGCAATACGTGTATTTGTAGTGCACACGTTAATTGCAAAAATCATTTGGACTTATCTATATATATTTATTCCATCTACTAAGTGTGAATACATAATCATGTTTTTAATTAAAAAAGCTTACTTTAATTCATATTAAAGTAAATAATATATGTGATTATATTTCATCATAAATTTTATTATGTAGATTATGTACTTATGACTTTTTAAAAACCCATGCAAAACCCACATCCCATTTTGACTGGCCACTTTTTCCAGAAGGATTTAACTATGGTTAAGTTTAAATTAATGTAAGTGATGAATTAGTGGGTAGTTATTAAGAGTATATGGGAGGTTTTCGTAACTTCCCACCACCCTTTAAAAGACAACCAGCCAATCTCACCCCCTCTCTCATTTATGCCAAGTCCCAGATTCCACTCTCCTTTCTCTTCCATACAGGCCCTTATTTATTTCTATATGTATAAACATACACACATGCCCCTCTTCTTCTCTTCCCTGTCTCCTTCTCCTCATCTATTTCTCTGTGTATATATATATATATATATATATATATATATATATACCCCATAATATTGACCGGCCAACATTTGTGAGAGGGGGTTGGAAATTTCAATTTCTGTAATTGTGGAGCTATCAGATTGGTGAAGAAGAATGCTTTTGGAGATCCTTGTTTACAAAGAGTTCATTTGGGTGGGCCTTTCTCTTCCATACAGGCCCCTATTTATTTCTATATGTATAAACATACACACATGCCCCTCTTCTTCTCTTCCCTGTCTCCTTCTCCTCGTCTATTTCTCTTTATATATATACTAGTATCATGCACGTGCGATGCACGTGGAGGAAGAAGGGAAAAGACAAAAAAAAAAGAAAAATAATTCCCAAACTGATCCACTGACGAATATATGTATCAAACTGGGCCACTTTCGCACGTGCACGCGGGGAAGAAGGAAGAGGACAAAAAAAGGAAAATAATTTCCAAACTGATCAACTGCCGAAAATATTTACCAAACTGGTCCACTTTCGAAAATATTTACCAAAATGGGTCACCTGGCTTCAAAATGACAAAAAAAAAAAAAAAAAAAAATCAATGACAAATACCACTAAGGCCTTCTCCCATTATAATAGTAGTGAGATATATATATATATATATATATATATATATATATATATATATATATATATATATATATATATATATACCCCATAATATTGACCGGCCAACATTTGTGAGAGGGGGTTGGAAATTTCAATTTCTGTAATTGTGGAGCTATCAGATTGGTGAAGAAGAATGCTTTTGGAGATCCTTGTTTACAAAGAGTTCATTTGGGTGGGCGTTCCTTAACTTTTTAATTTGTTCTTATTAGAATTGAATGCTAGATAATCTATGTAAATTGATTATTCATGCTAAGATTATGTGTTGATTATTGTTAGATTATATGTTGATTGTTATTAGATTATGTGTTGTTAGTTAATTGTGTGAAAGTATGATATGACTAACTTATAAACATTTTTATGGTTGCTGTCCTCAGTTTGATGTGTCTAATTTTTATACAATTATTTGTACTCATTTACCCATTAAAATTGCTTGTATTTGTCTATATTTTGTTTAATTCATCTTATTTCCATAAGATTTCAAGTAAGTAATTATTTTTGAAGAAATGAGATTTTTGATGCAAAATGTGAATATTTTTGGTAAAAATCAACATACAAAACAAACTTATTGATTTATTAATTTTTCTTGTTTTGTTAAATTTTAATTTTTACAATTTGGCCTTATGAAAAACAAAATAGAAATTTTTAATTGTCAATTGAGGTGAAAGTGAAATAAACATTTTTTAAAAGGATTTAAATGAGCTAATATGATTGTTAGTTAGTTTAATTAATTTTAAACTAATTAATTTTATTTTTATTTTTATTTTTAAATTCTAATTTCTGATTTTATTTTGTATTTGCAGCACGTGTTTCAAATAAATAAAGTGGGGGTCTTTCTGCAAAAGTAAATCCTAATTCTGCGTCTCCTACTCCTATAAATACAACAGTAGATTGAACAAAGAGGGGAGCCCTGAACGAAGGGAGAAAGCGACGGCTGATCTCTAATCATAAAAAAATAAAATAAAATAAAAACTGAGAGAGACGGCGCGTGCTTCAAGTCGACGAAAGAGTAGGAGAGAGAAGGAACAAAAGCGACGTGGCTTTGGATCTGTTTCACACACGCAACACAGAGAGAAGCAGCAGGCACGGAACTCGAGAGCTCGACTGTAGAAGTGACAACTCTGTGGGCCGGTCTGGTGTGTGGGCTCGGGGACCCAGCGGGATAGCTCTGTGACATCAGCAGAGCGTTGATGTCAGCGTGGAAAAAGACAGGACGTGACAGTAGGGGACCCAAGCCACAGGGCGTCTGGCAACACTGAGCTCGAATCTGACGTGGCTTGGGGGGTTTTCGAGACATAGACAGAGAAGAGATAGAAGGGAGAACTGATTTTGCTTTTCGAAACACGGTTCGAGACGGTTCGGTTTGCAATTTCTTTTGAAAAGCAATTCTTTTTGTATCTCTTTTTCTTCTCTAATTTTTATCATGCAATCCAAGACAATATTTGTCAGTTGCAATTTTACTATGAACTAAATTTTATTTTTCTAGGGCTACGATGTAGCCTAGTTTTGAGAACACAATTTTAATTCCATATTATTTTTCTATTTTTTCACTGTTGTGTGTTTGATTTTTATTCTTAATGCGTACAATTGGTGGACAGAGATTTGTATGATTTATTGGATCATGGAGAGACCGAGAGGTAATTTATAATTTAGAACTATAAAATTGAACACCATTGATTGAGCAAAATTAGAGATGATTTACCGCGATTGATGTGACCGTTAAGAAATCCACAGAACTTAATGAGTCTTCGATTAATTAAATTTGGATAGAGATATGACAAACTGTTAGTTGGAGATATTTTTGGTATTGTTCGAGAGAAAGCATTGAATAATTTGGAAATTTTGGTCTACAACTTGGAAAAATAATCTTTTTATTCATACGGAGTTATAAATTGTGTGTGATGAACTAGGTGAAATCAAAAGTCCTAGAATTAATTTTGCCATTAAAAAATTTTAAAATTTCAGATTTCGTCTCATCTTAATTAATTTAGTTAGTTTTTCTTTAGATTAATTTAATTTAGTCGCTTTCATCATGAATTTCGATTTTCCAAATAGTTGTTAATCTAGTAATATCGGTACTCAATAAAATAATTAGTCCCTGTGGGTTTGACACTCTTTTCACTAAAACTATACTACTTGTTGCGATTTTGTACACTTGCAAATATTCACATCATGGTTGCTGTCCTCAGTTTTAGTCTCACTTCAAAAAATTATTTCTTTTTATATAAATGGAATCTGATGCTAAAATTTTTATATGAACACCCCGTATATGTCAAGAACATCTCCTAAAAATTTCATAATATTTAGATGTTGTTTACTATTTTAATAAATCCGAACTTAGGACTGGTTGACAGTTTTGGCTAGTTTCTGTAAATTTGTGTACCTTTCGGATTTTGATCATTTCAGCATCTTATATGAATTATTTTGAGAAAGGTCAAAACTAAGAATTTGAAGTAGACTCGTTAACCTTTCTTTAGAGTCTAAGAAATAAATTTTTCTCGAAGAATGAGATTTATAATGAACTTTAAAAGAATGAACACGTGGCAGTACTTGAACTGCAGTTGAGTCTGTATAACAATTCAACCATACTGTAGATTTCGAAGAATTCAGGTATATAGACACAGTATTTTGGTGAAACTTATAACTAAAACATTGTAGTAGACTTGCATACATTTAATTTGAGCTAAAAAACACATTTCATGAAGCATAGAATTTTCTGTGATTTTTACAAGTAGCATGAGCTGTAGTTTTCGGATTCTGAACCTACTGTTTTGCAAATGAATTTAAACGAAGTAATTGAGAATGAATTTAGATGACCTTAACTACAATGTTGTAGTAGACTCATTCAAATTTTATATGACACTAAGAAATCTATTTTCTGATAAGTATCTTAATTTATATGTTTTTTTACAAGACCACTGAGTTGCTATCCAAAAATAGTTGAACATTTAAATAGTGAATTCTATGTATATGTTGTTACCTTGAAAAGAAGTTGATAGAAAAATGGGCTTGGAGTATTGGTTAGTGCATGTGGCTTAGGACCTTTGAGATTGAAGGTTTGAGTCTTGGTGAGCTTGAACTTGGTTATTGTGGTAGGGTAAAAATGGCTTGGGGCCCAACCAGGGCCCAATACAACTCTCACTCAAAAATGATAAAAAAGCAATCTCGTTCGGCTTCGAGCCACTAAAGGATCGGCGCCGAGCCTCGAGTTCACCCCCACAGAACTGGTCTCCTCGTATCCGACGAGCCTCGTTGGTCCTCGGCCTCCGATCCGTGACAGCCCCACGGGCCGTCCCCCCATCCTGGCGAGGCATGAAGATGACCTGGCACAGCCTAGGCCCTCCGATTCTCCCAGAGGCACAGGAGACCCACGATCAGCCATGTCAGCTCCAAATACCACCAAGGGTTTTGCCACGTCAGCCCTATACCACTCCTGGTACTGCCACGTCTGCCCTAAACCCCCTGGGCCTTCTGCCACGTCAGGCCCATGGGCTTTCGGGTTCAGACCCGGCCCCCAAGCGGATCCAAACCCGGTTGGAATTCTCTATAAATACTAGACCCTCACCCACCTTTTGAGGTAATCAATCTTTTGCCACTTAAATTCACCTAGTTGTTGCTACTCTCTCACAGAGACTGACTAGATCGTCGGAGGGTCTGCCACCGGGATAAACCCCAGTGTTTCAGGACCGTCTGCAGGTACACAAGACCTCGGATCCGAACCCTCTGATCCGAGCCCAGACGTCCACTTCATTCCGAGCCTCTCGCAGGTTCCGCCCGGTCAGCCAAGGGTCGACTGACAAGCAGCATTCTCCTTCAATACAAATCGAGTACGAACTCACACCTGGTGCATCCACACGTCTCCTAGAAACAAACCGCATCAGGTTGGCACCGTCTGTGGGAACACTGCTTCAGAAGCCGACCCGAGCCCGACCATCGAGGGACCTCGACAGCCGAACTCTCATGGCCTCTAAGGGCAAGGGGGCTGCTTCCTCCGTCAACCGACGGGACTCGCCCCCACCAACTGCTAATGCCGAGCCACGCATTTCAAAACACAGGGCTTCCCATCAGGGATCCCAAAAGAGCGTCACCCGTCAAGTCCAGCCCGACCTACGGGGGAAAATCGTCAACCGACAGATTAACCGCAGCAGGGGAAGGGCCGCTTCCAACCCGGCCCCTAACCATCCAAGACCGCCGCCCGAGGGATGGAGGCCAGCGCTCAGCCGCGTCGGAAGGCAACCTTCAGACCGACCGAACAGGGTCGAGGGAGCCCCCATCACTCACAAGGAGTTCCAGGACTTCCGAAGAGAAATTCTTGGGGCTCTCCGACGGGCCCCCAGGGAAGAAACCCTCCATTCCCAAACCGGATCGGACGCCGAGGCCAGCGTGTCCCGCCCATCAACAATCCAGCTAGAGGACGATGGCGTACTCCTAAGGTGCCTCCAAGAAATGGAGGACCGCCTCGATCACATAGGAGACGGCGACCACCGAGCGACCCAGGGGTACAGACCTATCCGTCCTCCCTTCTCCGCTCCCATCCTCCAAGCGGAAATACCCATAAATTTCCGACCACTTCAATTCGAGACCTACGACGGCGAGGGAGATCCTGCTGATCACATGGAGGGTTTCAAAACCCTCATGATGATTCACAGCGCCTCGGATCCCCTGCTGTGCCGAGCCTTTCCTGCCACCCTTCGGGGTCCGGCTCGTGAATGGTTCTCGAAGCTCACCCCCGGCTCCATTTACTCCTTCGACCAACTAGAGGGCAATTTTCTCGCCCACTTTGTCACCAGCCGGAAGGCTGAAAGAACCAGTGCCTCTTTACTTGGGCTCAGACAGATAGAGGGGGAGTCACTCAGAGTGTTCGTCCGGAGGTTTACCGCAGAGGCAAGGTCGGTCTCCTCCCTTGATCCTGGCATCGCCTCCGCGGCATTTCGGCACAACGTCCGTCATGGACAGCTGAAGGCTTCGCTGGCGAAGAAACCCCCTGTCGACTTTCCCGACCTCCTCAACAGGGTCGAGAAATACATTAGGACAGAAGAGGCCCTCAACCCCGAAGATGCCAGGGAAGCCACCGGGAAGGGAAAGCGAAAGGCCGAAGAAGTCGAACCATCAAGTAAAGCTCCGAGGGACGCGGGGGCCATAAAGAAGATCCCGCCGGTCCCCCGCTTCGAGAGGTACACTCCCTTGACGCATAACATATCCGCCATCCTCTTAGAAATCGAAGACAAAGGCATTGTCCGACGACCTCTCCGATCTAATAATAACAAGAATCGAGATCAGCGCTTCTACTGCCGCTTCCACAGAGATCACGAGCACGAAACCGACCAATGTCGGGCCCTGAAAGACGAAATTGAGGAACTCATCTCAAGAGGGTACCTCCGAGAATTTACCCGAGAAGGCCCACGGGATCGGCGAGATACTAAGAACCGGAGGCCCTCGCCTCCGAACCCTATTCCGAACCGCATCCAGGGTCGGGATCCCGAGTCCGAAGGAGCCGCAGATACGCCATTCATCTTGCACTGTGTCCACAGAGGGCCAATAGGAGGAGAATCAAATACTTCCCGAAAAGCCTTCATCTGAGAGGTGAATGCTGTCCAAGACAACCCCTCGCCCAAGCTACAACCGATGTCGGTCTCCTTCTCAGGAGAGGACCTCGAAGGCGTTCGCCTACCCCACTGCGATGCCCTCGTCATTAGTCTCCACATGGCTAATTATGAAGTTTGCCGAATCCTCGTCGACAATGGCAGCTCCGTTAACATTCTTTTTCTCGAAGCCTTCGAAAATCTCAAGTTACCTAAAGGCAAACTCAAGCCAGCCGGATACACCTTGCATGGGTTCTCCGGCGTCCCTGTCGTGATAGAAGGGATTTTGACCCTCGACGTTACCGCAGGATCGGCTCCTGTCAAGAGGACCGAGTCCATGAACTTCATGGTAGTCAACGTCAAGGCGGCTTACAACGCCATACTCGGCCGACCCGGACTATGCTCCCTCCAAGCGGTGCCTTCGGCTTACCATCTGAAACTTAAATTTCCCACCCCGCAGGGAGTCGGCATCGTCCGAGGCAGCCAAGAAGCAGCGCGATCGTGCTACATGACCACCGTCGGGGGAGGTGTGTTCCCCCTCGACGCCGTCGAATTCAAACCTGAGATCGACGACCCTGCTCCCAAACCGGTCATCGAGCTGGAGGAGGTCCCAGTCGACGCCGAGCACCTGATGAAGCTCCTTGAGGGACGAACATAGGTTCTAGCCTGGCTAAATGTAAATATGTTTTTGTGTAAGCACTCATGTGTAAAGGGCCGTCTTAGCGGCCCTCCCTATCTTATACGAAAGAGATCTCTTTTTGTCAAAATCCAAACGCCTCGGCAGATCCGACCTAACGCCAGATAATGGGATCGGCACCTGAGTCCTCACTCCGGTATCGTCCCCAACGCCTCGGTAGGCTCAACCCGAATCCAGACTAGGGACTCTTCCTAAGGCCCCACTTCGATCCCTCGCGGATCGGCGGAGTCGAACCTTGCCTCCGCCATCATTCACTACACTACTAGCCGGAGCAAAGAAGGAAAAGAATTCTTTATTCATACCCTTTTATTTTGTTCTAAGAAAACAAACAAAGACCGTTACAGGACCACTCCACTCGTCTCAAACTAGAGGAAGTCGCCATCTTAGGGTCCCTCGGGTCCGACAAAGGGCGGGATTACTCCGACCGAGCGACTAGGAGCCCTCTCCTCGTTATAATGGTCCTTTGGCTCAGCCACGGTCGACACCCCAACCACGGAGACTGGGCGTCATCCGTTCGCATACGCTGCAACAGCAGCAGCGCAGAGGGAACCCCCTCCGCTTGCCGACCCAATGAGGAAGATGTCGAGACACCCAGCATAATCTTGTAACGGTGTATCTCCATCTCTTTCTCCACAAAGACATCGCGGAGCAACCTCTCAGAAGAGGGCCTCTGCACCGAGGCACTCGACACGGCCTGTCCAAGGCTCGCACCGCCGAGTTCCCAATCCACCATCGCCCTCCTCAGCCGGCTCGCCTCCTCACTTAAGGCTTCAGACTTATTTCGATAATAGTTAAAAGCCGCATCAGTGTCACGAGCCCCCCTTCGGTAGCAAACCAACGCGGCCTCCAGGGCCCCAACTTTGCTCCGGAGCCGCGCCACGTCGGAACGATGGGGGTCCACCTCGAGAAGGGGAGCCGCAACCTACAAGAGAACCAGCCAACTCAACACACATACGCAAGAAGGTTCGGAAATATCCGAGGTCAAAACACTTGGCCGGTCAAAAATCTTTTTCTATAAAGTTTGGTGCTTCTTACAAAAAATGCGGTGGCCAGTCCGCAGGAGGCAAATATAGTCGAGAGAGGGAAAAAGAAAGGCAAAAATATACAACTTATTTTCCCACCTCAGCGTCGACGGACGGATTCACAGGGGGGTCGGCAGGCGGGTCGAGAGCGGGCCCTTCTTCGCCAGGAGTCTTCGATGTCCCCTCAATCTCCATGTCATACTCAAAATTGGACAGATCGACGGTCGGGTAGAAGTGCCTCACATGACTGAGGGCCTTCGCATAACATTCGTCCTGGGCCTTGATCACCAACATCTAACCCGCGTTCGTCAACTCCTCCCTCTCCTTGACAAACCTCTTCTTCAAGGAGGCCACCTTCTTCCCCCAGTCCGCATCCTTGGCCTCGAGCTCGAGCTTCAGCTGCTGCTCCCTCTTGTGCGAGCCCTCGAGCTCGATCCGCATCTCCTTCATCTCCCGCTCGCTCTTATCCGCCCGAGCTCGCTCTTGTGCCAGGGACGCCTCGTAGAGGTTCTTCATGTTAGCCCCCTGCACACAAGCCTGCGACCGACAAGCGCAGATAAGGAAAAGACTTCCGTAGAAAAATTAACAAGGGATAGGGTCGACGGACTTACCAACACGGTGGCCTGCGCCAGGCGCGTGAACGCCACCTCCACGGGCTCGCTCTCCATCGCCTTGCAGTCGCGAGGGGTTGCCAACTTCTCCACCACCTCAACGGCCTGGGCCTCCTCGGTCAGATAGTCCCCCATCTGAACCGACCAGTCTGATGCCCACCGTTGCCGCAGCAACTCCACCACCGGGTCCTCTTCCTCGACCTCGACCAAGGGACCTTTCTCCTTGACAAGATCGGATGCCCTCGCTTGGCCCTGGCCCTTCGAAGTAGCCGCCCCCTTGCTCGTCTCCGAGCGAATCCTCTTCGTCCCCGGCTCGAGCTGGGCCTCCGAGATGACTAGGGACGACCCCCTCGGCCTCTTCGCCGCCTCCCCCTTCTTCTCGGCCTTCTCCTTCTTCAGGGCGAGCCTCTTTGCCTTGATCGATGCTTCATCCATATCTGTAGAAAAATCCATTAAGAGCAATGAGCAAGAAAGTACGAAAAGATCGAGAAAAAAGAAACAACTACATACACAGAACGGCTGGGCTCAGTCCGACGCTCGCCAGGTGGGCCTCCGTCACCTTCGTCCAATCAATACTAGGTGACAGACGGAGGCGCTCGACAAACCCCCACTCCTCGGCCGTCAAATCCCTCAGCCTCGGCGGTTGATAGCTCGGCTTGGAGTGGTTCCATCGAGTGGGAATGTCCCAGGGCTCTTCACTCCGGATCACTAGATATTTTTTCTTCCAATCCTTGATGGAGTCCGGGTGGCTATGAACGACCTTCCCCTTACTCCGGGGAGAGATGTAGTAAACACCCTCAGCCGCCGAGCTGATCATCAACATCGCTCGGAACACATTCAGCCGCAGGGGTACCCTCTGTTCCTCGCACATCAGCACAAAGCAGATAATCTGCTTCCAGGAGTTCGGCCCGTACTGCATCGGCGCCAAGGAGGCCCAGTTCAGCACATCCCGAACAAACGGGTGGACCGGCAGCCTCAGCCCGGAGATGAAGGCGTCCACTGGGAAGATGCAATACCAAGCAGAAAGGGGATCGGTGGGGCACAGAGTAGTGCTCGGCAACAACAATTCGTAGCCGGGCCCTATGTGGTACGCCAGCTGCAAAACCTCCAAGTCCCCGCCCTCCAAGACGATCGGGATCGCATCCATCATCACCCTCTTCCGACTCGGCGAAGAGGGCTGCACACCGAAGAGCTCCTTATCAGAGAGGTCGTCGGGATACTGACGGAAAGGCTTCGGCTGTATGGGCGAACCTGTCATCAAATTGCGGAAAACAGGCGCCTGGCTCGAACCACCAGCCCTCGACCCTGCCTTCCTCGGAGCCCTCTTCCTCTTCTTGGCTCGCTCCAACGAGGGGGTAGAGGATGGCCCCAGAGCAGTCGGCATGGAACTCGAACCCGCACCATGAACGATGGATCTCCTTACTGCGTCGCCTTCACCTCCCTCCTCCTCGGAAGACAACTCCAGCACACGGACACCGTCCGAATCATCACTGGCTTCCTCCGACTCACTACTCTCCACCACGAAGGGATGTCGGGAGCGTAACGACCTTACTTTGTGTACCACCTCCCCCTCGCCTACTGGTTCCTCCCACGAAACTGACTCGGAAGGCTCCGCAGCGTGTACTGACTCCTCCTCAAGCACGGGCTCCTCCCACGACGTCAATTTGGAGGCAGGTTTCACTTCCCCCTAGACGTCGATGCTGACGAGCCAGACTGAGCCCTATCCATCTGTGCCTAAACTAAACAGACTTACCAACTAACCTGGGGTAGCTTCGGAAGGACGAGCCTAGTGCAGCAAACTTCATTTTCATTTATTCATTGAGTGGTATTTTTTATTAGTTTTATTGAGAATTATCATGTCATGTGGGATCCTATCTTGACGGCTCCGCCAAATAGTCCGATTTTTCCTCCACGGCGATACGGAGCTAAAAGATCCACCACTTTAATCCCTGTTTCAAAGATTGATAATTTTGTATCTGCAGGGACGAGCGCTGAAAGGTTGGAAGATTTTTTGAGAAAGAAAGCAGTGAGAAAGAAGTGGGCGAAAGGGGAAGAGGGGGGAATACTTATAGAGGATAACAACGACTCCTCGATTTCTGCAATTACTGTTCACCGAGTGACGTGCAACTGCCGCCTGGAAAATCACGCCACGTCCTCGAGACGTGCGCTGCTGACGTCATCAGCTGCCAGGCTAGCAACCAGACGCAGGGGTCAGTTCAGATGGAGTATTCGGCAGAGGAAACATTTTACTTAAGATTTAAGGCACCGTCCTTCGACAGACGCCCCGGGCTCCAGCGCTCGGTCGATTCCCCTCTCACCCACGAGCAGCTCGGGGCTTACAGCTTCGGCAGCCGAAACCCCGAACTGTTCGAGGGTGGGACAGAAACCACCCTCCCCTGGAGCCCTATCGGAAGACAGATTGGCCAACCTCCAATCAGAGACGACCCCTCTATCTGAGGCTCTTCAGCCCCAAGTCCGGAATACAGTTGGTGTCCCTCCCGTCCGGATCTCTCTCGGGCCAAACAACCGTGTCAGGGTCGTCTGACCCGAAAAAGGATTCAGACGGCAGAGCCACCACCAATCCGAGGCTCCTTATCCACCGGTCCGGATTTCGGTCGTTTCCCCTCTTGCCCTGATCTCCCCCGGATCTGGCTGCCGTATCAGAGCCATCAGACCCAAGAGAAGATCCGGACGGCAGAGTAACCACCTCTCCGACACGACCGGGGGAAACTTTTTTTGCAAGAGACAGGCGTCCGCCGGAGCAGACACCTCTGATGGCCAACGGACCACCCTTGCTGTGATCAAACCCGCTGCGGAAGGAGGGGTACATATAGCCTCCCCCATAGGCCGACCTTTATGACATGGGGAAAGCCAAACGACGGAAGCCCATGTGCCATGCATTTATTAGGCGGCGCATTTAAGGCCCCTGGGAAATTGGAACATCATACAGATCCCGGAGCGCCTTTAATGCTTCGCAAAAACAGCGGGCTACCCCGCTCAAACATTCTAAGGCTCAACGGCTCGCCCTCACCCTTGCCGACCCGTAATCCCTCGCCGACTCGAGGCCAGGTCTAGCACCAGGGTAGTCTTCTCGGGAAGGCTCAACGGCACGCCCTCACCCTTGCCGACCCGTAATCCCTCGCCCGCTCGAGGTCAGGTCTGACACCATTGTGGTCTTCTCAGGAAGGCTCCACGGCTCGCCATCGCCCTTGCCAACCCGTAATCCCTTGCCAAGCTCGAGGTCAGGTCTGGCACCAGGGTGGTCTTCTCAGGAAGGCCAATGGCTCGCCATCACCCTTGTTGACCCGTAATCCCTCGCCAGCTCGAGGTCAGGTCTAGCACCAGGGTAGTCTTCTCTGGAAGGCTCCACGGCTCGCCATCGCCCTTGCCGACCCGTAATCCCTCGCTAAGCTCGAGGTCAGGTCTGGCACCAGGGTGGTCTTCTCAGGAAGGCCAACGGCTCGCCATCACCCTTGTTGACCCGTAATCCCTTGCCAGCTCGAGGTCAGGTCTAGCACCAGGGTAGTCTTCTCCGGAAGGCTCCACGGCTCGCCATCGCCCTTGCCGACCCATAATCCCTCGCCAAGCTCGAGGTCAGGTCTGGCACCAGGGTGGTCTTCTCAGGAAGGCCAACGGCTCGCCATCACCCTTGTTGACCCGTAATCCCTCGCCAGCTCGAGGTCAGGTCTAGCACCAGGGTAGTCTTCTCCGGAAGGCTCCACGGCTCGCCATCGCCCTTACCGACCCGTAATCCCTCGCCAAGCTCGAGGTCAGGTCTGGCACCAGGGTGGTCTTCTCAGGAAGGCCAACGGCTCGCCATCGCCCTTGTTGACCCGTAATCCCTCGCCAGCTCGAGGTCAGGTCTAGCACCAGGGTAGTCTTCTCAGGAAGGCTCCACAGCTCGCCATCACCCTTGCCGACCCGTAATCCCTCGCCAGCCCGAGGTCAGGTCTGACACCAGGGTAGTCTTCTCAGGAAGGCTTAACGGCTCGCCATCACCCTTGTTGACCAGTAATCCCTCGCCAGCTCGAGGTCAGGTCTAGCACCAGGGTAGTCTTCTCAGGAAGGCTCAACTGCTCACCATCGCCCTCCTTGACCCGTAATCCCTCGCCAGCTCGAGGTCAGGTCTAGCACCAGGGTAATCCTCTCAGAAAGTGTCAACGGCTCGCTACCATCCTTGCCGATCCATAGACCCTCGTCGGCTCGAGAATCGCTCTAACATCAGGACTACCCCCTCATGAAGGCCCAGTGATCCGCCGTCCCATTTCTACAACCATAAACACTCCTCCACGGCTAGCTCCCGCACCCCCGCAGGAGTGGGGGGCTTGTGTGGTAGGGTAAAAATGGATTGGGGCCCAACCAGGGCCCAATACAACTCTCACTCAAAAATGATAAAAAAGCAATCTCGTTCGGCTTCGAGCCATTAAAGGGTCGGCGCCGAGCCTCGAGTTCACCCCGACAGAACTGGTCTCCTCGTATCCGACGAGCCTCGTTGGTCCTCGGCCTCCGATCCGTGACAGCCCCACGGGCCGTCCCCCCATCCTGGCGAGGCATGAAGATGACCTGGCACAGCCTAGGCCCTCCGATTCTCCCAGAGGCACAGGAGACCCACGATCAGCCATATCAGCTCCAAATACCACCAAGGGTTTTGCCACGTCAGCCCTATACCACTCCTGGTACTGCCACGTCTGCCCTAAACCCCTTGGGCCTTCTGCCACGTCAGGCCCATGGGCTTTCGGGTTCAGACCCGGCCCCCAAGCGGATCCAAACCCGGTTGGAATTCTCTATAAATACTAGACCCTCACCCACCTTTTGAGGTAATCAATCTTTTGCCACTTAAATTCACCTAGTTATTGCTACTCTCTCACAGAGACTGACTAGATCGTCGGAGGGTCCGCCACCGGAATAAACCCCGGTGTTTCAGGACCGTCTGCAGGTACACAAGACCTCGGATCCGAACCCTCTGATCCGAGCCCAGACGTCCACTTCATTCCGAGCCTCTCGCAGGTTCCGCCCGGTCAGCCAAGGGTCGACTGACAAGCAGCATTCTCCTTCAATACAAATCGAGTACGAACTCACACCTGGTGCATCCACACGTCTCCCAGAAACAAACCGCATCAGTTATATAAACTGTTTTTTGAGTATATTGGAAGTATAAATTGATTTTTGGAAAATTATTTTGATGGTAATGTAGCGTCCCAAATTTTCAATAAATAAAATTAGAAATACGTGGCACAATTCCCAACATCAACTTCAATTGCAATTATAAACATAACAACCAAATACAGAGAAAATTAAAAATTTTTATTACATCAACTCTTTTACAAAGCACGGCGGAATTTAAACACTTTGAACTACAATTCTTTTTACAACATCGGTATTTAAAAGCACCATAAATACAATTTTTCTCTTTACAATCATTCCCTTTACAAGATATGCATAAACATTTAAACATTCTACCACATGCTCCCAATTCCTTGCTAATGGTATCTACCTGTAAAATATGAGGCTAGAGATATTCCTAACCCCCAAACTACAGGGGTCAGCCGTAACGATGTGGGTGATATTCAAAAGAAATACAAACTTAAATGGAGACAGAGAATAAAATCATAAGTCAAAAAGTGAAATATATTAACACAGTAATAACAGATGGAACATGAAATAATAATAAATGAAGCATAAATCATCAAGTGAAACTAGGCTAAGTGTCAAGTGTAAGAAAACAGAAAACAAACATGCATGATACAAGTCAAGAAAAAACACGAATGCACATGATGATTACTAATGCATACTTGTCGGATTCTATGCATCCTACTCTACATAGGTCCGGTGCAAGCCCTTATCGTTCTCCACTTTATAGAGTTTAATCCCTCGTTATGCAACTAATCCTACTATAGTGATAGAAACAAGATAGAATACTCTGCGAATAGGCCTAAGTCCCGGTATCTACCCGCCAGACTAGCACCCTCGATGCGCATGCATCATGTAAGCATTGCTCTAAATCCGGAGAATCACCTCCCTACCATGTACCTCATGAATAGGCCTACCAACCCTCGACGCGCAGATACACTGTACATTACGTGAATAGGCCTGCCGACCTTCGACGAGCGAATATACCGTACGTTCCGTGAATAGGCCTGCCGACCCTCGACATGCGAACATACCAAAACCGTTTCACTTCTAGACATTTTGCGAATAGGTCTTCCGACCCTCAACGCACGAACATAATGGAAAGACACAACAAACAAAAAGTCCCGGAATACATCTGTGCGACTGGCAACAGACCCCATGCTTACGTTTCCGAAGATCCGTCACATCTCTACTAGTGCCTGTCCTTATATTTATTATGTTTAATTAATTAGTTAGAACACAGTCTCTCTAGAGTTGATGTACCCAACCGGACTTAAAACAACTAAACCAAGAACGAAGACCCCAACTGGTCAACTTCCACAAAAATCTCATCTACTGGTATACAAGGGTCCTACTCAACATCTAGAGTCTCACAACCCAAAGTATCATTAATAGTCTTTCTAGGTCCCACATCATAACCCTAAGTCTCAAATCAAACCCATCATGATTTTTATTATACAAAAATACTCTTCATTAATCACAATTCTTTTTATCAACCAATATTACCATGAGAACTCGTCTATATGCATGGAAGCACGTTTCATTTATGAAAAAAATAGATTTTTACAAAAATCTGAAATTTATACGATTTTGTTACTCAAAACAGTGAACTCAAAAATCAATATTGAATTCTGAAAAAATTCACTTAAATCCACCACATACCAAGGAATCCACCATAAAAATATGGTCTCAAATAAATTAGTTTAAAGGGTTCATATTCGATAAATTCTGAAAACTATATTTTATCCAAAAATCTGAAAGTTACATGACTTCGTTCCTCAAAACTGTACATTCTAAAATTAATATTAAATTCTGAAAAATCAAATTAAATTCATCACATAACGAGGAATTCACCGTAAAAGTTTGGAATCAAATAAATTAATTTAAAGGGTTCATATTCAATAAATTCTTAAAACTAATCGTTATTTCAAAAATCAGAAGCTGCGACAGTACAGTGGTAGAAATTGCATATCTTCCAATCTATGAGTCGGATTGAGGATCCATCAGATGTTATGGAAATTAGACACAGTGAGCTACAATTTCTATTTTATAAATTTTAGGTAATAACATTAGTAACTAAGTTGAAATCTCGTTCCAAATTAAAACAGACAGCAGTCTAGACTAAACAATATCTTTAAAATCTCATCCAAACTTGATCAAACCACTCATATACATTCATTTAAACCCATATATAGATGCTTACATATGTATACTAGAGTCCCCCAATCATAGCATACAAGCCACACCCACAAACAACTCGAAAACACCCCAAAATCCAACCCGAACAATCAGCCGAAAGCAAGGGACGGTGGCTCGGGTGAACAGTAACCTGGGGTTACTGTTCAACCCTACTGGGTCAGAACAAAACCCTCGATTACTGTTTAGTCCCCAGACTGAACTCTAACCCAAGGGTTTTGTTTTTATTAGTTCTTTATATATATATTTCTTACCAAAAATACTTCTTATATACACAACAATTATATAGAATCATTCCACTTTACTTTAATATTAGAACAATGAAGAATCTCATCTTTTAATCATCCAAAACATGTTTCTTGAATCCTACTCCATGATCTAACATCTAAAATCATATATATTCTCATTAGATTTATTTCTTTAAGCATAAATATTAATCTTCTATGCACAAGCCACTTCAAAATAACTTGCTTTCGATCCATACAACAATTATTCAAAATCCTAATGTCTGGTTTCAATTTTTGATGATTAAAACAACGAATACATGGCAAGATCTCAACTTTATAATCAATCAAGCACGAATTCAAGAGCATGGAACAATGTCTAATTATTTCTACATATCTTTAGTAACTACAATTAAATCCATAGATCCCAAGTTAGATTTTTCATCCATCATCAACATTTAGCATTCAAAATTAATAAAACATGATAATCTCTCATAACAATTGCATCTCTAGCTCATGTAATCATCATGATAATATAAGTAAAACACATCAAAAGACGAGAAGTATCACACACCTCAAAGTAGATCAACTTGAAGAATAATAGTAGTAATAAAGAAAAGCATTCTTCTTGCAAAGTCCAATATCCAAGCTTAAACTCCAAGAAAATAATAAGAAAAATATATTTTGAGTTCACAATAGGGATAGGCAGCTGCTACCCCTAATATAGGCCGGGATTTAGTCTTCTAGGGTTTCACAAAGTTTACAAAATTACCCCTCAAGAAAATTATTTATTTACATATATAGATCCTTCCAATTATTAGTCAATCAAATCAATTAAAAATAAAATAAAATTAAATCCCTTCACATCCCTAGATTTGGCCAACCAACACATGCAACCCAAAATTTCGAAATCTGTAGTTTTTTACTCTAAATGGCAATTTTGCATTAAAGTCATTCTCTTTGTAATATTTGCAAACATGCCATAAAATATTCATAAAAATCCAGAAAAATTAGAATTATTATCTAAAAATAAATATTAGATTTTCCAAATAAATTTTCTGACTTTTAATCTCCAGGAAGAATATTTGCAATAAAGTCCCCAACAATCCAAAAATTGCGTAATTATATATTTATTCAATTAAATCAATAAAATCAATCAAATATGGATATAATCTAATTGATTAGAGACTTCTACTGAATAGCCATCCTAAATGTAGCCAAACAATTTTTATGTTCAATTTTGACCCCTAAACAAATTTTTTTACAAAAAAATCCCTTTGTTTCAAAAATTTACAAAAGTAGTTTTCTTTATCCAAAATAATCCCAAAAATTCAAATATACCTAATAAAAAATATTAGGAGTTCCCAAAAATTCAAATATACCTAATAAAAAATATTAGGAGTTGTTCATCAACTCATAATTCTAAATTCACACTTCAAAAAATATTTGCACGTGTGAAAATGTCAATTTTACTGAAATTCAAAATAATTAAATAAATTGATTTTAAAATTATTTATTAATTCAAAATATTGTATTAAAAATTACCGGGCATTACAGGAAATTTTTACAAAAAATTTTGGATTAATTTTCCCACTTAGATAAAGGATTAAACACATATTTGGTATTGGATTTGAGGACTATGAATAAAGATAATTTTAAAGGATATTAGTATTTTGGAGAATTAATATTTGATGAAAATTGGTACAAATGTTTTGGATTAAATTTCAGATTTGAATGAACAATTTTAGTACAAATTTGATAATTAGATTTGAGATATTAGAACAGACATGATGTTGATTGAATTGAGGCGTTTGAAGTCCTATTGTAACAGTTTGGAATATTTTATCTAGTAATTTGAGAATGACTAGTTGAATGGAATAAATAAGAGATGAATTGAGTATATGATGAATGACTGAAATTTGTAATGATTATCAAAGATGTTATGGATGACCTGAAAAGTTTATGAATTTTAGAATGTATAGATTCTAGAGGCTGAGCGAGACTCAGGGTACCGGCAAATTTGTGATTATGAAAGTTTTAGAAGTTGCCAGTATGGGCTAATGTTCTCGTGTGTTGATTTAAGTCCGGTAGGATAGGCTAGCTCTAGGTGGCAATTATTTATGTTTGAACTTAAGGACATGCACTAGGTGGAGTTATGGCTGAAAACAATGACGAACATTTTCGGTAAAGAACTTGCAGTTCCTAGGGGTTCGGGATTCAGAAATATGTCTGGTAAATCCACGGTATGTAGGCTAGGGGTAAGTCTATCTCTCATAAAAAGGCCGGTAAAGAACTTGCGGTTCCTCGGAATGTTCAGGATGGATAGAATTTGCCCGGTAAGTCCACGGATGGTGGTCTAGGGGTAGGCCGGTGAGGTCGAAAATGGCCGGTAAAGAGCTGCGGCTACTAGAAATGTTCATGACTGAAGATTCGCCCGGTAAATCTACATGTGTGGGCTAGGGGTAGGTCGGTAAAGTCCACGATCCTAGGGGTACGATTGGCACGTGATTACGCGTTGGAGTACAATCAATGAGTTAGGTTCCATAACTTGGATTTAACCCTATAATGATTATAAAAGAGGTGAACACTAAGGGCTTTTCCTCATACCTATGTAATATGGGATGCATAGAAGCCGAACAAGTGTGCATTAGTGTGCATTGTGTGCATTTGTTGCTTTCTTGGATACTTGTTTTATGACATTGTTTTATGCATTTTGATATATATTTTATGGCATACACTTATACACTTAGATTAGATTCACTTTCTGTTTTATTTATCTTTGTCATGATTGCTTTTATTTAGTGCATCAAGTTTGTGATTGTTAAAGTTAAGGATCGCTTGGTTATAGCATTGCGTCAGTTGTATTCAACTAACGTGCCCACAGTTCTCAAGTTTTGTAGGACTCAGATTAGCGAGCAGCGTGGGCATGAGTTTATTGTCGAGGGATGTTGCAAGATTGAAGATTTTTATAATATAAGTTGTATTTTATATGTAATTTTCGCTGCGTATAGTAAAGAATAACATTGTAATGAAAAACCTTTAAATTCCTTATATTTTTGTACGAAATTGAAGTAAAGATCCTGGTTGTTCTACGAATTACATGTGTTTGGAATTCGTGGCATTATAGGTTCTTCACATTCTTTATTTGTTCCAGACAATCTTCTACTTCTCGGATGCGGTGAAGGACTTGGTCGTCCTTCCCCTTCGATCTGGTTGAGGCATTAGATTCTTCTTCTTTTGGAGGAGTAGAGTGGTGGCTCCATGAGCATCGACCCTGATCAAGAATACCTCGGACTGCTCGGAGGATGTCATGCTTGAAATTCTCTAATTCGGCCGTAGTGACTAGGGCCTGTTATTATTTGTTTCTCTCAAGATGCTTTCGACTCATACGAGTTGGGCTTCTTTCTGCAGTGCGCTCCGTGTGAGAGGTGGATTATCTTGATCTCTACCTTTAGGGAGAGTTTCTTCTCTGGTTTTCTTGACGTTCTGAGCGGGAGGTCTTGCCTCGTTCATGCCTCTCATCCAAACGAAATCCATAGATCGGTCCCCATTGTCTGGCATTGATGATTTGACGATCTCTTGACCCCCAGGACCTCGCGAGAGAATCGAGTCAGTGAAGGAAATATGGACTGAAATATGGTCGTGTATGTAACAATCCTCGAATTCCAAATAAGGATGAATTCGAGATTCCACAGGATCTTTAGTTCACTTCGTACAATTTTACAAGGAAATTAAAACTTTTCTCAATAGTACATCAGAATTTGTTTACATTGATACACAGCGGAAAACAAAATAAATTATAATTGAATATGATTACAACATCTTTAACTTTTAAACAAAACAGCAACAACATATCCACTTTATAACTCCATGAACATCCATACCTGCATGTAAGACTGTGGGTACGTCAGTCGCATACAACTGATGAAATGTTATACACGGCTATCCTCTCTATGCCAGAAACAGTATAACGATCTCATTACTTTAATAAAAACACAACAGTTGAATGAATAATAAAGTGTTAATGTGACTACGCTAAACATGTAAGTGTATGTCATGCCTTAATGCCTAATGCACACAATTCTATACTAGGATGATACTAATGCACACTTGTTCGGATTCTATGCATCCCATACTACATAGGTCCGAGGGAAAGCACCTACGTACTCCACAATAAAGGGCTCGATCCCTCGCCATGATAACTACCAGGTAATAAAACAAGGTTCAGATCATTCCACAAATTTGAATCCCAGCCCCGGAGTCCATCGCTGACTGTTATAACAGATCCCACATCGTGCGAATCATCCCGTAAGTGACCCTCTAGCCCGGTATACGTATATACATTGGAGACGGCAAACAAAATTGTCTGTCCGACTACTCAAGATCCCGGAGTCCACCGTTGACCCGTCCTCATAGTCCCAGATTTAAATAAAAAGCTCGTCTCCCACGGAGCAACCTCAGTCCACCAACTGGGTCTATAGCCTCGGAGTCCACCGCCGACTATATAGAGCATCCCACTTACGTTTGCCCAGGTTTACTACATCTTCACTTAAATGCCTACTTACTTTATTTCTAGACATGAGTAATTTTCCAACCTAGAATTAATTTTTGCCTTCTACCGGACTTAATCAACTTTTATCAAGATGGCTTCATAGCCACATTTCAAAATCACAACTCAACATCTTTCAATTCAATAATGCCGGTAATGTGGTTTTACTAACTCTAAATCTCAGTTTTTTATGTATAAGCATCATGGGTATTCATACCCTCAATAATCAAAAGTCTTAAGCTCATCATAAAAATTCATTCACAAAAATCATATCTTTCCACTATTTAAGATCTATTCGATCAATCACATCCACAAGTTCGCTACATGAATTTGTTGTAACAAAACTAAAATTTCACAATATTTCAATTCACAAGCTATTTCTTAAACATGATACAAGTGTGATTATTCTTAAAAAATCGAAATACTACTTTCCATCATATGATTCTATTCTAAAAAATTATTACTTTTTACACTTCAAGAAATATACAAGAACTGTCTCTTAGTATTTTCATTTCATTTTTATATTAAAAGTACTAGACTTGGTATTCTAAGATTTCTTTTATTCAAAATCTTAATATATGCAAAAAGGAGTTTTAAAAAAATGAAGGAGGTGCCCAGGTTTCGAACCCGGCCTCCCTGGTCAACCCGGTCAAAGCCCAAAGCCGAACCACCTAACCAATAAGTCCATTGGACTTTGATATCATAGTCCTAAGCCGAAAGCTTTATGTATTGGTTCTGTTTTCGGAAATTATAAAAAAAGAATAAAAGAAAGATGTGACTATAATGTTTCGAACCCAAGACCTATCACAATAGTATTTTATTTTGTAGTGGCTAACCTGTAAGTCTATATGTATTTTCTGTTTAGAAAAAGCACAAATGTTCTTTTATTCAACTATCCATAAAGTGTGTCTTTTTCCATAAAATGTGTTTATTCAAAAGATCAATTCTTTCAAAATTTTAGAAATAATCCTTTCCTTGATATTAGATAAAAAGATAGTAACTAATAAAATTTTCAATTCATTAAAAATACTATTTTTCACTTATTTAAAGAAATTCCTTTTTCTTATCTTTTGCAAAACTTAGATTTTTCTTTAAGAACTAAATCCTACAAAAGAAAGGAAAACTAGTATCTATGCCTATTTGGTTATAATCTCATTTTGACATAAATTATATTTTATAATGAAAATAAAAGATGCTTTTTCATGCGATAGTTCCCATTCTTTTAAAAATAGAACCTACATATGTCGACACATTATAAACTAGCAAAATTTCATTCTTTCTTCTTTCTTATAAAATCTAACGTGGTCAACAATATTATAAGCACAAAATTTTACAACTTACCAACATGGTTTATACAAGAATTTCTTTTATTTCATTAGCATGGTATTTGTCACAATAAGACTACTTTCGCATCTATTATACTAGCATGATTCTCATTTGTAGGTTTCACATCGAAATTATTCTCATATGTTAACACTATTGTAAACACAGGACTAAGTAAACATATTAGCATGGTTCATAACAATCAGGTAATTCTTTTTCTTTAGTTAGCATGGTATATTTCCTTTTCCTACTTAATCACATCTACCACAACATTACTTTATACTAACATGAATTTTATCTATTCATATCAAGATTCTTCTCATATTACTTATTTTTAACATGTATCATTCTACATTAGAAAATAAGGAGATCACCCACCTTATAGAAGCTTGAACAAAATGAAAGGAAAGAATGTGGCACTACTTCTAGCTCCAAGATGACTCCTAGCAATGGCTTCCTTCTCCTAGCAAGCTCCTTCTCCAAAGCAAAAGAACTCTCACTCTTTTTTCTCTCTCTTTTCTTTCTTTCTTTTCTTTCTCTTTTGATAATATTTTTGGTGTGAAGAAAAAGAGAAGAATAGGGTTCTATTTATAGGATTTTGGGAGGGTTATTTTTGCATAAAATTCACCCTAATAACTCTCCTAATTAACTCATGCAACCTTACAATTTTCTAACTCCTAAAACCTACAACCCTTCATCTCCCCACTCTTCATGCACTAAAACTCCACCTCTCTCTCTCTCCCTTCATGAAAACCGGCCCCCCTAGTACAAGAACCCATCTAGGTACATTTGTGTACTTATGCACACATGTACATACAACTAGGTACAATTTGTTATGTTTCTAAATGTGTACTAACACTAGTAACTTGTCATTTGTTAGTGCATGATCAACTAAAAAAAATGTGATTTTATTAGTTGGCTAGCTTAATGGGCTTAACAATTAATTAATCAATTTAATTACCTAGTGGGCTCCTCTTTAATGGGCTAGATTTTATTTTAGATCCATGGATAAAAGAAGATTAATTAATCTTATGCATGCAAACCAAAATAAACAATGAGAAATAAAATTTAGAATAAAAAAAATAACACGTGCATCATACGTGCAAAAATTAAAAATGTAATTTTTAATTAAAATAAAGATGTGGGATGTTACATCACTCCCTCCTTAGAATAGTTCCGTCTCCGGAACTACACTTAAAAGCGAGAGATACAAAATAAGGAAAAGGAAAAGTTTACAAAATATTAGCTAAAAAGTTCAGGGTGATCATTCATCATCTTTTCCTCTGATTCCCAGGTGGCCTCCTCAACAAATTGATTTCTCCAAACAATTTTGACCATGGGTATTGTCTTGTTTCTCAAGATTTTCTCTCGACGATCCACGATCTCGATTGGACGCTCGGCATAACTTAAATCTAACTGCAATCCTTCTGACACCTCTGGCAAATGGTGACTCGGATCAGGAATATATCCCCGCAACATAGATACGTAAAGACAATGTGCACTGGGGCCAACTCCTCAGGTAATTCTAACCAGTAAGCAGTCTTCCCAATTCGGGCTACCATGACTAATGCATAGGCCATCTTTTCTATGTTTCGATAGCAGAGTTCGGCATCCCTGAGGACTTTACTCATATAGTATATTGACTTTTGCGTCTTATTCTTTTACCAGGACAGCACTGAGGGTCTGTTCCGAAGTAGCGAGGTATATATAAAGGACTTCCCCAGGCTTTGGCTTGCACAAAAGTGGGGGGTTGACTAGATAGACTTTGAGTTGATCGAAGGATTCCTACTGCTGTTGCCCCTACTTAAAGCCTTTCACCCCTCTAAGGACCTTGAAGAACGGGAGACATTTTTCTCATGACTTGGAGAGAAAACGTCCTATGACCACGAGGCATCCTGTGAGTCTCTACACGTCTTTGACACTAGAAGGGGGAGCCATGTTCAGTATGGTCTGAATCTTTTCTGGGTTGGCATCTATGCCTCTTTGGCTAACCATGAACCCACGGAATTTTTCGGATGAGATGCCGAAGGTACACTTGTTCGGGTTCAGTCTCATGTTGTGTCTCCTCAACACATCAAAGGCCTCTTGAAGATTGGAAACATGATTCATTTTGCTGATACTTTTTACCAACATGTCGTCTACATAGACCTTCATGTTCCGACCGATCTGTTCTCTAAAAACCTTGTTGACAAGGTGCTGATAAGTTGCGCTGACGTACTTCACCCCGAAGGGCATGACTCGGTAGCACTATAGACCTTGGTCAGTCACGAACGAAGTCGTCGGGATGTTGGGAGGGAACATCCTATCTGGTTGTATCCGGAAAAGGCATCCATGAAACTCAAAGTTTGTGGCCGGAGGTTGCATCAATCAGAGCATCAATGCTCAGGAACGGATCTGGATCTTTCGGGCAAGCTTTGTTCAGATCAGTGAAATCAATGCAAATTCTCCAGCTCCCGTTGGCCTTTTTGACAATCATTGCGTTGGACAACCATTTGGGATAGTTGACCTCCTGTATGAACCTGGCATTCAAGAATTTCTCCACTTCTTCTTTGATTGTCTGCTTGCATTCGGGAGCAAATTTGTGTTGCTTTTGCTAGACAGGTTTGGCCCCAGAAGCAACACTAAGGTAATGCATGAGAAGTTCTTCGGAGATTCCAGGCATGTTGGTCGCGATCCAAGCGAATAGATCGCGATTTCCCCTTATACACTGGATAATGTCGATTTTGACGTGAGGAGGAAGGACCTTACTTATTTGGAATGTCTTGGTCGGATCTCCTTTTGAGAATGCTATTTCTTCCAACTCGTCGGCCGACATTGAGATGGCTTGGCTACTCCTTTGTGGGAGCTCGAGGGCTTCAAAGGAGAGGATTGGCCCTCCTACTGAAGTCATGTAAGATTTGAGATCCATCTCCTGGCTCCCTCTGACTTCTCCCACCCCTGCTGTGGTTGGGAATTTCATCTTCATATGGTAGGCTGAGGGTACGGCCTGAAAAGAAGCTAGACCGGGTCAGCCCAGAATGACATTGTAAGCGACCTTCATGTCTACCACCATGAAATCCATCGGCTCGGTTCGGGTGATGGGGGTTTTACCAGCAGTTTTGTCGAGAGTTATCACTCCTTCGATCGTCATTGGCACCCCAGAGAACTCGTGGAGAGGGTATCTGGCAGGCTTGAGTCGATCCCTAGACAACTTGAGACCCTGGAAGGCTTCCAGAAAAAGGATGTTAACCGAACTGCCGTTGTCGACCAGGTTTCGGCGTACTTCGAAGTTTTCCATATTGAGGTTTATCACAAGAGCATCACAATGAGGCATTCGGACGTCTTCCAAATCTTTGTTAGAAAAGGTAACAGGAACTCCAAAGCCCTTGGGGGGAGGACAGTTTTGTGCCGAGTTCACCTCTCGGACAAAGGCTTTTCAAGAGGAGTTCGAATCTTCCCCTATTGGGCCTCCGTGAATGAGGTGTAGGATAGCTTCAGCCTCGGAATCTGGGGTTTCGATATGTCGCTCAGTTTGCTTATTAGCCCCCTGGGAGGCAGAAGAGGATCTACCATATCCTTTCTTACGAACCTAGAAAGTTGCTCCCTCTGAATGAGGGCTTCAATCTTGTGTTTGAGGGCCCGACAATCATATATGTCATGGCTATGATTCCTATGGAAGTGGCACCATTTTTCTCTGTTTCTCTTCTTGCCTGGTGTATTCATCTTCGGAGGTTGTGGGAGCAGACCTTCTTTCCCGACCTCCTTCAGAATGGTTGAAACATTAGCATTAAGACGAGTAAACTTCTCAAAATGGGGAGGAGGGCAGTGCTGGCCACCATTGTCTTTCTGGAGCTTCTTAGCTCTTTCATCTTCAGCGTCCTTCCGTTTTTTCCCGGACCGGGGCTCTTTCTGATCATGTGCGAGGAGGGCATCTTCTGCCCTAATATATTTCTCGCTCGTCAGTAGGAATTATGAGAAGGCTCGAGGTGGCTTTTTAGCGAGAGATGCCTTTAGGTCGGCATGGTTGATGTTGTGTCGGAAAGCAGCAGATGCTACCGACTGATCTAGGGAGACGATGGACCGGGCCTCAGAGGTGAAACACTTGATATAGTCCGTTAGCCGCTTGCCCTTCCTTTGATTGAGTGACAACAAAGATGTGCTTGTCTTTTCGGTGTGACGGCTACTCACGAAATGAGTAAGGATGAGCCCATCGAACTGATTGAAGGAGAAGATAGAGGCCGGGGCAAGTCGGGAATACCATTCTCTCGCAGGCCCCTTTAGTGTGGCTGGGAAGGTTTTGCAAAGGAATGCATCCGAAGCCTGGTGGATCATTTTAAAACTCTCGATGTGGTCAGCGAGGCCTGACTCCCTATTATATGACTCAAAGTGAGGGGGCTTGAAGTTTTTTGGGACCGGGGCTTCCATGACGGTTCAGGAGAACGGAAGCCTGCTTAGGTAGAAATTCCTCGCCCGTTGCTCTTCTTCTCTGCCAAGTCTGCCAAGGCGCCTCTCCATCTCGTGGAGACGGCGGTAGACCAAGTCTTCCCTCCGGTCAAATCTTGCTAATCCCCCGGACTCATCCTCATACGGAAGTGGACTGGGAGTGCGACGGTGATGGCTTGGGGCAGGTTGAGGACTAGGTGCCCGTTGATCGTGGTTAGGAGCAACATTGAGGGTCCGCAGAATGGCTTCTTGAAAATCCTGGAACTCCGCCTTTGTGAGGTGCCCACGATCTCGATGGTCCTTTGGGGCGGATCAACCAGCCAGGGTGCGGCTCCTCCTCTGACGGCGTAGGGGTGAATCCCTCCGCCTCCTGGGACAGTTCGATCTTCTGCGGTCTGGCCTATGGGGAGATCAGGCTCTAGGGGACCGAATCGCAGGACCCCTTTGATGTTCATGGAGGGGGATTCTTCCATGGATCCGCCGCTCATCCAAGTGGTTCTGAAGATCTATCCCATGCTGCCGATTGACAATAATGTGTCGGAGATCCTTTGGCGTTGGAGGACTGTGAGAGGCCATGGAGTCGAATGAGGGGTTATGTACTGAGAAATGGTCGTGAAGAGGAGGTTGCCTTTGACGACTTCGAAGGGAGGGCCTTGGGGCAGCACTTTGAGGCTCTTAAGAGGCCTGCTGGGGGTGAGGTTGCTGAGGAAGAGGCTGCCGAGACTGCAGTTGTTGGACAGGTTAAGGGAAAGGCTGTCAAGACTGCGGTTGCTGGAATTGCTGGATGGGTTGAGGGAGGACCTCATGAAGTGGAGGAGGAGAATGAACGAGAGTGGCTCTGTGGCTGGAGACCACTGCCTTCCCCTTCTTCGATGGAATAGCTAGAGAGACAACTTTACCGGTGCAGTAAGGCTGGATTGCTGTTCGTTTCCCACAGACGGTGCCAATCTGTTGCTGCTGATTTTGGTATGGGAGCAAACAGATAAATTTGTGGATTCTTTAGGAAACGAATAAGGCAAACCTGTTGACTTTCACCGGCATTTGAGTAGTTTCTTGCTGCTGCCGTTGACCTACAAAAAGTTCGATACACCGTGATGGATCTCGGCGACGAACCCTCCGACGCTCAAGTCAGTAATCAGGAAGATTATGAAAAAGCATTTATGTGGAAAAATATTGATTACCTTGTTATGGTGGGGGGAAAGGGGTATTTATAGTCGCCTTACGAGACAGTTTAGAGATAATCATTTATCCCTATGTCCTGGTATTTTTGGATAAGATGTAGAGTTTAAACTCGTTTCATGATAAGAGAGGTAGTTTAAACTGCCTCTTAGAGATAACCATGAATTTGAATTACTCTTTAAATATTTGAATTGGTTCGTAACGGGTTTCTATCCATACCCAATAGGACAGTTCCGTTTTTGGGTTATTGAGCTTCGAAGTAGACCTAGTTCCCAATTCGGACCCATTTGTAGGTGAGATTACCGTTTTACCCTTGAGAGCTTTAATATTCGTGCTCGGAATGAGCGGTCTCGATTTAATCCTATTTTTAGCCATATCATCTCTCTTCGTGGGCTTAGTCGCTTTTGATGGGCTTAAGATCGGCCCATGTCTTGTATATGAGCCTGAAGAATATCCGAACCTGTTAAGGAGGCATGTTATGACTAATCTGCCTGTAGAATCTTTATGATTTGTGCTGAAATCGTACGGTTTTGATTTGCTGTAATTTTTACCATTATCAGTTATATTATGTTCGAGGGATTTATTACATATTTTTCTTAATAAGAGTTTTTATTAGAGTTTTTTTTTGTGTGTGCGTGTGGCAATTGGCCATAGTCCCCCATATTGGGAGAAGTTAAAAAAAAGAGCTAATATAAATTGAGCATTAAGCTAGCTGGCCAAAATTACATTTATCCATTTATAAAGGCCAGAAAAAATAGTGGTTGAATTGTCAACGATGTGACTGCTATGAGCTATTATTTAATTTTAAGGTAAATTTCAATTAACCCTACTATAGTTTATACCTCTGGCAGTTTACCATACTGAAGTATTTTTTTGGCAATTAACCATACTGAAGTTATTGTTTTTGGCGTTTTGGCCTACTCCGTCTATTTTGAGCAATTTTTTACTGTGAAATATCTGAAATACCCCTATTGGTCAAAGTAATTGCGATCTTTGTTGACATGTCAATATGGGTATTTTAGACATTCACAATAAAATTGCTCAAAATAGGCGGAGTAGGCCAGAACGCCAACAAAAAAAATCAGTATGGTTAATTTCAGTCTGGTAAACTGCCAAAAAAATAAACTACAGTAGGGTTTACTGAAATTTACGCTTAATTTTATCCATAATCACTGTTAGTTATTACATTTAATATAGATGGACCAAGAGAGGTAGTTTTAGGCCCAAAACATTAATTACAACTTATAAGCACCTCCAAAAGGGACCCACTAAACAACAAACCCATTTAGGATTTTTTTGCCGTACTGACCCATTTTTGAAAATATTGAGAGAAGGTAGCATAACAGAGGGCACACAGGAAACTATTGACAGGTACGCGTCAAATGGACGAGATTTGACCCACTTTCGAAAATATTTATCGATCTGACTCAGTTTTGGACACGTCAACATAAAACGTTATTGAAAATAACGACATAGGTTATTTATATGCCAATGTTTCCAATAGTGGCATCTGTTTTGAAAGAAACCACGTGCCACTATTTGGAGTAACGACACCAGTTATCTTTTCTCAATCGTGTGCTCACTAACTTGGAAAAAAATTGTAAGTGTGAAAAAAACCTATAACAGATGCCACTATCACCAATAACGGCATTCGCATTACAAATGTCGTAGGGATAACGACATCAGTTATAGGATTTTTTGCATATACATAGTGACCCCCTCTTCTCCTTCCTCTATCACTTTAGATTTGTTTCTCCTTTCTCCCAAAACCCCAAAACCCAAAATCCCACTGTCAAGAGTGTTATTTTACATCCCAAACAAATTCATTAAATACCCATCCATAAACCCGAATTGTGATTCCCTCTTATTTTCGTTCACTTTGATATTTGGCGCTGATTTCTTCTACGACTACTAAAATCCGAAATTGTGGTATGTATTAAAAAAACCCTGATTTTCTTTCAAAATGTTCACTTTGATGATTGAGAGCTATATTGTTAGTATAGTATATGAGATGTTAAGGACATTCATCTAAGTAGTTGTATGAATAGATTGTTGTAGTTTATGTATCCTATAACTGACAATGTGGTATATTTGACAACTACAGATAGAGGTGGAATATATTGGAATTGCTATATTTTTAATCATTATATTCATAGTTGTGTATGTATGAATGGATGTTCATATGAGATTTGTTTATATAGATAAATATGTAGTGTGTGGAGATTTTGTGCTGGAGATTGTTATGAGTAGTAGTTCGATACGAGTATTGAGAAATTGTTGTTATCTTCACACATTGTTTATTAATTTTGTTGAAGAAACATGGCTTATTAATTTTGGTATCTTGACACATCGTTTATTAATATTGTGGTTAACACATGTTTTTTTGATGTTCACAGATAAATGAATGCTAGCGAACCATCTTCTTCCCATGCCGTGGGTGCATCATCTTCGCAAATGAATTCCGAGTCCATTAGACCCAACCCTACTATATTTGCAAGAAGATCATAGGTCTCAGGCGGTGTGGAAGAGAGAGACCAAGAATATGAGTTTCTGAATGTACACGATATTGTCGATGCACCCATGTAGACACAACTACTTGGTAAATTGCGGGTTCTATGCAATGTCCATGTTGGCCAAAGTTAAATGCGACCATTCATTACTTACCGCTCTAGTGGAGCGATGGAGCCCGGAGACACACACGGTCCACCTATCCGTTGGCAAGATGACGGTCAAGCTACAAGATATAGCCATTATATCGGGTCTTCCAATCGATGGGGTGGCCGTGATCGGAAACCTTATGTTCAATAAAGTCATGTTGGTTAGAAATTACCTTGGGATGGAGGTTGAAGAGGACAACAATAGTGTATTCGGCGGCGTATTTACATTGGGACAAAGGTTGAAGAGGACATAGATTTTGGGTTTTAGGGTTCTAGAGTTTTTGGGTTTCGGGAGTGAGGGGAAACTGATCTAAGTGAAAGGTGAAGGAGAAGAGGGGCCACTATTTTATGCAAAAAGTCCTATAACTGATGTCGTTATCACCATCAACGATTGCGAATGTCGTCGTTGGTGATATCGACATCTGTTATAGGTTTTTTCACATTTGCAAATTCTTTCCCAAGTCAGAGAGCGCACGATTGAGAATAAGATAACTGATGTCGTTACTCCAAATAGTGGCACGTGATTATTTTTTTTAAACAGATGGCGCTCTTGAAAACAACGGCATATAAATAACTTATGCCGTTATTTTTAATAACGCTTTATGCTGACATGTCCAAAATTGGCTCGGATCGCTAAATATTTTCAAAAATGGGTCAGATCGCTCAATATTTTCAAAAGTGAGTCGGTACGGCAAAAAATTCCCCATTTAGTGGGCCTATATCTAGAGAGTAGAATAATTTCTCAAAATGAATGGCTGAGATTAGCCGATTGATTAGGTGAGGTCTACATAGCCGGCAATTCTTTTTCAAATAGACCAAGGAGGGGTCTAGATTAGCCGATTAATTCTTTCTCAAATAACATCTTTACTCTTAGCCGGCATTATAGTGATCCAACTATTTTTTAAGAATTTTTTTAGAAAATTGCTCATTTGGGTGCTAGATCTTTGATTTTATTTTTTATCTTATGCAGGCTAACTTGACAGGTAAAGTAATTTATTGGTTAAACTCGAATTAAACCTAATCGAACAAAACAAGGAGAAATTTTTTTCTGAATATCCAGACATGCGATTTCTATGAAAGGCACTCGTGCCCTAGCGTCCCCAAAGTAAAAGGGTTATGCAGAAGGTGCAAATGTTTAAATGCAGTGAACGCCTTTCTCTTTCTTCACGTGATCTTTATGTCAAATTGGGCACACAAAAAATCCCAATTAATCAAGTTTAGAAATAATGACAGTTAGGTCCTTCACCTCCATAATGTGAACAGACCACCCAGTTTGCTGATGAACAGTTCTACATATGATTACATTATGTGTTACTGCTTATTTTTGTTAGAATTTGATTTTCATAAAATATAAAACTGCTAACAATGTTTGTAAAGAAATACAATCAGAAAATAAAAGAACAGATCAGACACTTCAATACAGAGTCGAGATTAAGATCTCCGTCCTTAAAGTAAAATTCGCCTCGTAGTGACGGTGGTTGACGAATTGCCTTCCAGAATACAACTGTATTATCTTTTCTTGAAGGGCAGCACCCTAACTTTAGAGATATGAGCGAACCAGTAGCTGTGTTGCACTCTCAGACTCTGACCCAGAGGAAGAAGAAGAAGGAGATTCAGAATTTCAAAACTCTGTATACTGGCAGATAAAAATTACTGGTCTTATAGGAAAAGAGGAGTAACTGAAGGGTCTATTACTCTGTAACAGCAGAGTAATGGTTCAAAAAACGTAACTGATGAGTCATTACTCTGCTGTTACAGGGTAATGGTGCCAGTTACAGAATTACAGAATTTGAAAAGCCTCAACAGAAAACTGGGAAAATTTTTGGAGCGGGGCAAAAAAAAATATAGGCCAAAGCCAAGCCAGACCAAGCCCGAAGCCGGGGCCGAGCCGGGCCGGGCCGGGCGCGCGCGCGCATGTATGTTTGTAATTTTGGCTAGGTCCTCTCTCCACTACACGTTAGTGGTAACCCCAGGGCTACACCCTTTAGTCAATTTCTTTAGCTTATATACTAGAGAAATCTTTACCATCTTCTATAACTTCTATTTTCCGTATCTGTATTTTTTTTCTACTGTATTTTTCTTTTGCTTGTATTCTTGTATTCAATTTGAGATCCTGTATTCTGTTTCCGTTTGAATAAAATCGTTATTTTGTTTCAACTCAATTTTTGGGTACCTATGTCTAATTCAATTGTATGTTCATCCTGCTTTTTTGTGCCGTTCTTTATGAAGAGATGAGCTGTTTCATGTCGTTTATCTCTTTATTCCCTTTTTTATTGATTTTTGACTAAGTCCCTAGTTGGATCCATCTCAAACCGAATACCCTAATACCCGTTAACCCAAACCCTATACTATTTAACCCCTTAACCCTAACCCATAACCCTAATCACTGTTAAGCCCCATTCCCTATAGCCGCCTAACCCCCATCATCCCCTACCCTTCGTTTCTCCCACTCGTCCCGCTCCCTTCTTCCTCCGCTCCTATCGCTCCCTGCCCTTCCGTCCACACCCAAACCCATATCTCCATCGCAACGCCTTCGACCTCCACCCTCCACCGCCTCGTCATTGCCCATCGACCACCACCTAGTTGACTCCCGCTCATCGTCAACCCCACGATCATCACCACCGCAGCACCCATCCATCATCGTCCCTACCGTCTCCTTCAACCTCGCAACCCATCGCCATTACCCTCCGATCGCCCTCACCAGTCGCCTCCACCATTGCCTCCCTCTCCTCTCCACCTCTGTCGCATCGCCGCACCCCCGAGCCATCCCCGCTCTCATCCTCTGTTTCGAACCCACAAACAGAGCAACGGCCAATCACCGTTGCTGCGTCGCTTCTCGACGTCGCGCCGCCAATCCCGCAGCCAGTCGTCGCCGCTCGTCGTCTTCGCCATCGCCGCAGCACTGCCCTGCGCCGTCGCGCCCTCTCCCACTCGCTGCTGTCGTGAGGAAGGAGACAGCCAGCGATTGGTCAATTTGCTGTTTCGTGTTCACCCACAGCAGATCCAAAGAAGGTGTTTCCTGTTCGCCCCGATTCGCTGCGTAGGAGACTGCCCATTGGCTGTGTTCGCTGTCCCGTGTTTTCGCGCAGCAGATCCTGTGTCGCTGTCCACTGTTCTGGGGTGATCCGGTGTGGGGTTCCCGTAGTTACTGTTGGATTCTTTGCACGTGGTTCACACGTGCTTTTGGGAAATTTCGCCTGGAATTTCTGACCCCGTTATTCCCAAATTATCGGATCCAATCGTCGTCAAATCAGGCAAGTATTCATCTTGTACAAATTTTTGTTCTAGTACAAGCGCTTAATCTGAAAATACCGCAAATACTTAGTAGTTGTGACTCCTCCTTGACTTGTCGTTGTTGATCAAATATTAATCCTCATCAATCCCATAATCTTAAGAGTCACAACAATTTCATTGTTATATTATAAATACTTGGACTCATTTTACCTCTTAGACATATAAACACATGAAATTAAGAAACCCTAGATTTTGTAGATGCGTGTTGTATCTTGGATGTGATGATCTTGCACCCATTTGAGTTGAAAAATATATGTTGCTTGCTGTTTTGATAACCATTACACCGTACTTGTATCACACAATAATCTAGATGCCTAACAACCAATTATCGAGCAACTTATACATGAAAAATATTCACACTTGTTGCTGTCCTGAACTTCATTTGCTGTTTTGACCCCTTTAAAGTTAGAATCTGAATTTGAGCCCTGAATAGTAAATGTATCTCTAGATGTCTAAATATCGATAGCTTCTGGAATTTTCGAATTCTGAGTTACGGTCTAGGAGATATCGCAGTTTTACTGCAGCTGTGTCGGTAGTCGCAGATTCACAAAACTGCTGCACATCTTTAGTTTGCAAATTAATTTAACTATGTTAACAGTAAGCGTTTGACTTGAAATTTTATATGGTATTGTTGGACACCCTATAGGACATCCCCAAATTTTCTCAGAATTTATTAAAAATGTTTCAACCCTGTTTCACATGTTTAAACTTAGATTTACAAATTCTGCCTGAACACATTAGCAGTGTAGTTCGCTGTTTTGACACATGTTACCACAACCTTCGTGTACCTTAATTATATGCGTTGGAACTGGGCAAGAGTCTAGTTTCTAGACCTCCTGATGGATTCATATTTTCTATCTCATAACAACGGAAATCACAGTTTTGGTACAGCAACGTTGTGCTATCCAGATTTGAGATTTTCGTTGTTCGTGTTATTCTTATCCATGTCGACCCTCGAATATGCCATACAAATATTTCAGACTTGTCCCACGTCCATGACTATGATTTCTTGACTTGTTTCACACACTTGCCTGCTTGCTTGATAAAAAAAAATTAATAAAAGTAACAAGCCGGGGTTTAAGGGAAAGACCATAGTAGTGGACAATATAGGTAAGTGTACTCGGAAGGGGGCCGTGTTCCCAAGTACTCGGTTCATGAACCTGTTGCACATTAATGTATTCATGGAGCCAGTTACTTGGCTCATGAACTTGTTGTATTCATGAACCCACTGTGTGGGTCTTGAACCTGTTAGTATTCACGAACTTGTTTCGTGAACCTGTTATTTATTTTTGTATTCATGAACTGTGCCTGCTTGATACTTGATACCTGAGTATGCCGCCCTATAGACTCCATTAATAGGCCTAAACGAAATTGTGTTGACTGTAGCAACCATGTAGTAAAATTATGGATGCATGAAGTGCTACCTAGATAGTAATAACTGCAAGACTTGAACATGTTACATGCTTACACGATACTTGACTACTTGATACTTGGAACTTGATACATGAAACCCGATACATGAAACTTGAAATGGATACATGTTACTTGATACTTGACAACTTGTTACTTGAAAACTTGAACATGAAACTTGAACTTGATACATGCTCACTCGATACTTGACTACATGATCTATGAAACTTGATACATGAAACTTGAACTTGATACTTGTTCACTTGATACTTGTACTTGACAACTTGATACTAGACTTGAGACTTGTTACCTGAAACTTGTACTTGATGCCTGTCACTCAAGGTTATGTATCCCTACATGTTCACTTGTCACTTGCTCCACTATTAGTATTTGTTATCTAGCCTGTTTATTTGAGTTGTCCCTCTTGCTAGCTAGTTCTTGGATTTCCACTACTTTTTGTATCCCTGTTACATTTTTTATTCCAATTCTTGTTCCACATTACTTGTACTCGTTTTTACTATTTGTGGCCCTAACTTGCACTAAGGGCATTTTCTCTTGTTTTCTCTATTTTTCCCTTTATATTATTAAACAGACTTTGGAGACGAGTTGCCTGCTGGAATTGGTGAGCAGACATTTTAGGCTTTGCTTGGAGCAGGGACTTGTTTAAATATTTGTTTTCCTTAAGTTATTTATTCCTTCTGCTGTATGAAACTTGTAACGGGCTTATTTTTCCGAGTTTTACATTTAATCCAGACTTGAAAACTATTTGGATATTATTATTAATATTTCAATTATTTTCTGTTGCTTAATAAATTATTCATGCATGCTTGGTTATATATATATATCATGTTATATACTTGTTATGATGCTGAGTCGATCCTACAGCTTATGAATGATGTCAAAATCATTCACTGGACTTCGTCACGCGCTCGTATTCCATATTTTTGGGAAGCAGGGCGTGATATCTTTCGATGTGGGATTATCCATTCCAAATTCCCAAGTTAGTACATTTTGAGTACCCAATTTTGGACCTACATTTCTCATTCATACGGAAACCATTTTTGGTAAATGAGTACATTACGGAATAGTACTCGACAAAAGGAACGTAATCCAATCACTTTCGGGAGCCGCTGGTGGCCAGAGCCCACCGGATTCGGCCCGAAAAATATCCCAAAAATATTTCCAACAATTTTGGTGTGGGAGCAAACAGATAGCAAGTTTATATTTGGAGCAAACTAATAAAGATCTAATATTTGATCGTCGCCGTAAAAAGTGGTCAGAGCTCCTGAGGTTCGAGGTTGGATCTAGATAATTGAAAGAACACCTTAATCTGAATCCGACAGTTTCTAACGTGGCCGATGGACCTACAAAAAGCTTGAAACACCGGTGTTGACCCCGATGACTGACCCTTCGACGCTTAAGTCAGAACCAAAGAGAGAAAACGAGTTTTAGAGAGAAATTGATGAGTTCCTTCTAATTGAGGGAAAGTGGGGGAGGGGGGGATTAGGTATTTATAATCCTGAGAAACAATTAGGAGATTAATATGAATTTGTTATCTCCTGTTCATTTTCCTTATTTTAAGATATAGAACCGGTTACTCTCTTGTTGAGGATAAGAGATTTGAGACAGCCCTAATGGACTGTGTGTCTTTCAGTAGGCCTAGTCACTTTTAATGGATTTGAAAGTGGTCCATGTCTTGTTAATGAGCTTGGAGAATGTCCGGACCTGTTAAAGAGGCTCGTTATTACTAATCTGCCTGTAGAGCTTTAAGATCTGTACAAGAATCGTATGGCCATAATTTGCTCCGATTTTTACCATTATCATAAGCCCCCCACTTGGAAGACAATTTTCTCTACTTTCGGGAAGTAGTTCGCCATGTTTCAAAGTTCTGGGGTACTATCTTGACTTTCAGGGACGATTCAAGATTCCTGAAACTTGTTGAAAAGCTTCTGGAGGCGACAGATATTTTTCTAAACTTTTTCGATTTTTTTTGGAATTCTCCATAAAATTTTTCGTATTTTAATGATTTTCCCCTAATAAATAGTTTTTTTTGGAATTTTGCCTAATTATCCCAATTTTTAATTATTTTTCAGAAATTTTAATTAATTTTCAAATTTTAATAATTATTTAATGAACTTTTAATTAAAATGTTGAATTTTAATTGGTTTTTGGGATTTTTAATTGAATTATCAAACCTAGCACGATGTTTGGTGCAATCTGATGCATTGATCAGACCCAGGCTCGCCCACAGATGAGATCGGGCGGTTGACAAGCGAGCGGAAGAGAGGAGGCGACGTGGCAAGATCTTGTTTGTCCATCAAAGCGGGGCTCGCGTTTATGAGCGATTGGGTGGCTGAGAAATGAAGTAGAGCGGTAGGGATAAAAAGGGTGACATGGCACGATGGGATGCTTCCATCACGCACGTGCTCACGCTTCTGAGCGATCCTAGGGTATGCAGTGCGAGCGAGTGCCCGCTTGGTCACCCGGCCATTTTGGCGAGCTTCTCTTCGTCGACCTTGGGTTCGGTGACCACAAGGTTTTGGCAACCATTAGTCTCGGTGATCAAGGGACTTTGGCGACCTCAGGAGCTTCGACGACCACAGTCTTGGCAACCAAATTTCGGCAACCATGTTTCTGGTGATCGTGGCTCTGGCGGCCATCTCCTTCTAGCTACCAAGTTTCGGAGATCACCTCGCGGTGACCAAGGACTGTTGACTTCGTCAACCTTTGAGGTGTTCAAGAGAGTTACACAACAAGCAGGGCAAGGGTGCTGCTTTGGATTCAAACCTGAGTTGGTGCTTTTATGGTCATCTTCGAGGTTATCTGTGGATTGGAGTTTGGGTTTGATTAACTCCAATGTTTTTTGTGGAGCTTGAGTAGATTGGAAGTCGAGTTGTGAGGAGCTAGGGTTTGATTATCCTCGTAGCTTGTGGTTGGATTTTTGGGTGCTGTTTTTGAAGTTGGTGGTAGGTCAATAGGTGCCCGGAGTTGGGTTGATGTCTTCGTAGCTTGGAGTATGATAAAGTGGTGCTCGGGTTGGATTCATGGTCCGATCATCTTCGAGTTTGAAGTTGAGTTTTGTGGAGTTTGAAGCTTCTTGTCGGGAGTCCAATGCTTACAAGCATGGACGTACACAGTCGAGAAAGACAACATGCAGGTGTGTGGACCTTATGAATGGAGCTCCTATGCTCTGGTACTATGGAGTACAAAGATGTTTCGAGTACCGCTACTTCCTTAAGCTCCTCCTCGAGTTTCTCAACTTTATGTTCCAGCACTGTTATTACAGATAGGAGCCTCATCTTAGACATCTATCTCCTTAACCTCTTCAAGGTTCTTACCCTCACTTTCATCAGATAATCCTGATGGAGGTCTTAAGGGAACTTTCAGGGTTTTTGAATTCCTGACATTCGGAGCTTTAGGAGCTGAGAAAGCCCTGCTATCTTTTTTAGATCTTTTTGGCAACCCTTGAAGTTCTTGTTACCTTGATATCGTCATTTCTCTAAGATGAAAGAGAGCCTCTTGCAGGCTTATAACCTGATTCTCCATTTTCCTGTTTGACATCTTTTTCGAAGTCACTTGAACGATCCTTCTTCTCTTCCAATTTCTCTTTGGCACCCATTTAGAAGTATTTTGCATACACAAGTAGCTCATCGGACTAAGAGATGCATGAAGCTGCATTCAGAACACTTATGGAACTTAATGCAGTGTATAGAGATTAGCCCAAATAGAATGGTACAATCTAAACTTTATGCATCTGCTTCTCGAATGATTGTCCTTCACCAGTTGATTGCTTGGATCGGCAATGCTGGTGGATGTGAGTCGGTTTTTGGTCGTAAAGCTTGCTGTTTGTGCCCAACAAGTCCGTAGAGACAAATCTGAGATGGAGTTAAACGTTTGAACTTGCTGTTTGCACCCAACATGTTTGTAAAGACAGCTTTGAGACAGAGTTAGACGTAGACCTTGTTGTTTGTGCCCAACAAGTTTGTAGAGACAACTCTGAGACAAAGCTAGACGTATAGCTTTTCGTTTGTGCCCAACAAGTTTATGGAGACAACTATGAGATGGAGTTGGACGTGGAGCTTGTTGTTTAGGCCCAACAAGCTTGTAGAGGCAACTTTAAGACAGAGTTGAACGTTGAACCTGCTATTTGCACCTAGCAAGTTTGTGAAGGCAACTATCAGATGGTGTTGACATTGGAACTTGCTATTTGCATCCAGCAAGTTTGGAGAGACAACTCTTATATGGAGTCGGACATAAAGCTTGTTGTTTGATCCCAACAAGTTTATAGAGACAACTTCGAGATAGAGTTAGACATTTGAGCTTGTTGTTTGCACCCAACAAGCTTGGAGAGGCAACTCTGAGACAGATTTGAACATAGAGCTTGTTGTTTGTGCCTAGCAAGTATGTGGAAGCAACTCTGAGACGGAGTTGATGTTAGAACTTGCCTTTTAATAACAGCAAGTTTATAGAGATAACTCTGAGATGAAGTTGGATGTTTGAACTTGTTATTTGCACCCAAAAAGTTTGGAGAGGCAACTCTAGGGACGGAGTTGGGTGTAGAGCTTGCTGTTTGATCCCAGCAAGTTTGGAGAACAACTCTGAGACAGATTTGGGCATTTGGAACTTGACGTTTTCACCCAGTAAGTTTGTAAAGACATCTCTTAGACGGAGTTGGACGTAGAGCTTGCTGTCTGCACGCAGCAAGTTTGTAAAGACAACTTTAAGATGGAGTTGACGTTGGAACTTGTTGATTGCGCCCAGCAAGTTTGTAAAGAAAACTCTAAGCCAACGTTGGACGTTGAGTCTATTCGATGAAGATAAGGGGTTGTTGGAAGGTCTCAAGCAAAGAGAGGGGCATCAAACTCGTTGTATGGATTTAACGAGTTATTAACGGAGCGCAAGCGAAGAACAAAACATTTAACTCGTTATATGGAGTTAACGAGTTGTTGACAGAGCTAGAGCGAAGAGTACGGCATTGAACTCGTTGTATGGAGTTAACAAGTCATTGACGGAGCTCGAGCGAAGAATGGGGCATCAAACTCATTTTAAGATGCTAAGAAGTTGTTGTTGGAGCTCGAACAGAGAGCAAGACACTAAACTTCAAAGAACGATGCATTTATAAACTCCATTATCGTATTCTTTGGTATCTCAAAGATATCGCATCTGTACACCAAGAACCGATAAGCACTACTATTATGTGCATAGCCGATGAAAATGCAATCAACCATTTTGGGTCATATTTTTACTTTCTTAGGTGGAGGTACTACCACCTTAGCAAGACATCCCCACATTCGCAAGTAATTGTATGATGGCTTTTTTCCTTTCCATAATTCATATGGTGTTTTTTCTTCTTTCCTTTTGGGCACCTTGTTCAAAAGGTAGTTAGCTAAAAATATAGCTTCTTCCCACAAGTTTGGTGGCAAACCAGAACTTATTAACGTTGCATTCATCATTTACTTCAATGTTCGATACTTTCGCTCAGCAACACCGTTGGACTGAGGAGAATAAGGCGCTGTGGTTTCATTTATTATCCCATGCTTAGCACAAGTTTTAGCAAATGGCGATTCATACTCTCCACCTCGGTCGCTTCTTAGGGCCTTAATTTTCTTGTTGAGTTGATTTTCAACTTCATTTTTATAGAGAACAAATTTCTCTATAGCTTCATCCTTGCATTAAGCAAATACACATAGCAATATTTTGTGTTATCATCAATAAAGGTAATAAAATATTTATTACCACCTCTTGTTTGTATCATTTTCAGATCGAAAATGTCAGTGTGAATTAAATCAAGAGGTTCAATGTTTCTTTCAAAACCATTAAAGAATGATTTTGTCAGTTTTGCCGCAACACAAGTTTCACAGTTATTTTTTGAATCAATTTGGAATGCTGGTATATGATTTAAGTTAATTAATCTACGCAAAATATCATAATTAACATGTCCTAGTCAATGGAATAACAATATAATAATGAAATAACGAAATAACGATATAATATAATAATGGAAATAACGATATAATAATGAATTCAGTGAATCAAAGAATCAATAGGAATCAATAATAAAGGACGATAGCAATAATCGATATCAATGATCAACGATGCAATGGTTATAAACAATGATTTAATATTTGATAACAGTATTCAATGAAATCAATAACACTTAGATAATATTCAATATCAATATAAACAATGATGAACAATATGAAATGTTGATGTCGTGCGATTTCTCAAGTCTATTAATCTTTTTAATCCTAACTAATACAGCACTTCATGCATCCCATTTATTTACCATATGGTTGCTACATACAAATAAGTTACGTTTAGACTTAGTGGTGAATTTTATAGATCATGTACTTGGCAACGATAATCAATATTCAATAGTCATGATTCAGTATTCAATGCACGATACGATAATTCGACAACGATACAATACACGATAGATTGAGTTACCGTCGTAAGCCACAATCAATCGATAAGACAATAGCCGATACAATATTTAGGGAAACGCGGGCCCCTCTTCCGAGTACAATTTCTGTATTGTCCACTACTAAAGTCAACCCTTAAACCCTGGCTTGTTAACTATTTTATCAATGCAACAATACATTATGCAATTAAGAGACATGAGATGAACGATAGTAACAATAGGGGAAACAATAGGATGATAAATTTTGATTGAACGATTAGAATGATGACAATAACCCATTAGGATCATGCAATGCAACATACATACATTAATTCATACAATACTACGATGTAGGAATAATTAATCTATTAAAAACTAGAAGATAAAATTCTGGACAGTAAGAGTAGTCTATACAAAAAAGTAATTTTCTGCTATTTCATAACTCAAAAATTGAAACCGTCAGAAATTATGAAATCTAGACTTCCACACGGTTCCAACGCATATTTAAAGTTCAAAATCCGACAACAATAGCTAGGTCAAACATACCATTCTTTACATATTTCATGTTCAGGCAGAATTTCGACATCGTGTTGTTATATTTTTAGAATCAGCAAAAACTAGATGATAAATTCATTAAAAATATTTATTAGAATCCTAAGAGCATCCACAATGGTGTTTCTTATATTTGAGAAAATGGAACATATAGAAATAAGAAATAGGTGTGATGTGTGCAATGGTCGTTTGCTAAAAGTTTCTCAAAAAATAACAAGACGAAACAACATGCATCGTCTAGCACGCTGAGTTAATAATTTTTTTAAAAAATCGCAATAGACAGGACATGTTGTCCCGCCTCTCGTATTTTTTTTTAAAATCTTGATTGTTCATTAGATTAAGATAGTAAGTACTTAGTTAAATATTTAGAGTATTTAATTATTAAGTAGGTAATTAATTAGGATAATTATTGATTAAATAGGTTAGATTAGGAAAATTAGTGAAAAATGTGTCCTGGTTTGTTGGACGGGACAACATGTCCCATCCAATCCAATTTTGGCTTCAAACGGGACAACATGTCCCGTTTGACGATTTTTCGGATTTTTTTTTGTTCCATCTTATTGAAAAAAAAAAGCTCGAACGAAACAACTTGTTTCTTCTGATTCCATTAAAATAAAAACAAAGGGGTCCCCTATATTTTGAGAATCGGCAGTTCGTTTCTCAAATTTGAGAAGCAACTGTAGCGATTTTGCCAAAATATGGCAAAATAGCAAACGACTGCAGACACTCAATTCTCAAAATATGGGAATTTGGCAAAAATAGTAAACGACTATGGATGCTCTAAGCATGTTAGATAACAATCTGAAAATTATCAGAGCAAAATTTTATCATTTGATCAACCTTTTAACAGTTTAAACACGAAACATACAAGAATCTGAAAATCTAAATAAAAATACAGCTGTAGTAAAACGATCATAAGTTTTGCTATACAACTCGGAATTCAGATCTTCAAGATGTTCTGGACACTAGAAACATAGGGATACAACTCTTATTCAGAAAGTTATTTATTTTAAGATCACTTACTGGGTCGAAAATAGCACACAAAATACAGACAGCAAGCAACATACAGATTTTTGGGTATTTTTCATGAAATAAATTGATTAAACATGATGGGTATCAATACTATAGTCAATAAACTTCATAATCAGCATGATGGGTGTAATAACATGATAAATACAATTAAAAACACACACATACACTATTTTAACATCAACCAAACGTTAGTCGATCAAACAAACATACAACCTAGCAATTATTTCTACAATAAATTTATTTTGTGTTGTGATTGTATGAATAAACCTATTATGAACACTACGTGGATGCATGAAAGATTCAATTTTTAGAGTCAAAAGTGGCACGAAGTCGAGAATATTGGGGTTAGCTCGTGTAAACCCTCAATAGAGTCAACGGAAGATAACCAATACAATGATGCGATAAACGAATAGGATCTACTTGCGGAATATCAATAAAAATTCTTGAATTTGATACAATTAGCAATTCAAGAGGAAAAGTGAATTTCCTTATGGACGATGAAATTGGATACCAAGAATAACGGGATGAGAATCCCGGAGTAATGCCGACAATCGCAATCAAATGTGAATCTTGATAATGAAACGATGATCCGATGTCGATGATCACAGCGACAATCGAAGATCAAGAAGATCAAGGGCCAAGATCCACGGTGGATGATCAAGATCATTGGCGATCGACGGTCGAGATCAAAAGATCAAAGATCACAATAGCAAACTGCCAATCTGCGATCCTTCCAAACAAAACAGCTAACAACACTGATTAACACTAGTAGTAAATAGTAAGTTGCGACTGCTTCTCGCTCGACTTCGACGGCGGTGGTGTGCGGATCGCCGGCGGTGATGGACTATGGCCGAGGGAGAGGATGAGAGGGTGGCTCTCGGTGGTCGACGAGGAGGATCGGAGTGACGATGGGTATAGCAAGAGGTTCTTGGCGCCAAAACAAAGGAAGGAGAGGTTCGGGATGACGGGCAGTCGAGGGGTGGTTGGAGGCAGGGGATTCAACGATAGGGGTCAAGGGCTGGCGACTGGGAAGAGGGCAGAGCGGTGCAGTCGATGGCTCGACGGAAATGGCGAAGGTGGTTGATGGGTTCGAGCGGTGCAGTCGATGGGTCGATGAGGACGGCAGCAACGGTGATCGGGTTCTCAGGGGAAGCCGGGCATGAGGGCGATGGATGGAGGATGGAGGTGATCAGAATGAGGAGCTTTGATGGTGAGGATGGAGGTAGGGGACGACTGGCTCGGTTGAAGGGCGAGGAGACTGCTGCGTCGAGGAGACTTGGCAGTGAGGAGGGGCAGGCGACCGAGGTGGTCGAGGAGCTGAGGTGGAAGACGATGAGATCGATGGCGGGGCGATGGGTTTCAAAGAGATGCAGGGGAAGAGAAGGAGAACAGTAACGGGTTTGGGTTTCAATAGTAAAGGGGTAGGGGGGTTTGGTGGCTGGGATGTTTAGGGTTAGGGTATAGGTTAGGTTTTTAAAAGTGTATATATAGGGGTTTAAAGATGTTGGGTTATTGGGTAAGAATCCAATAAAAGATGGGCTTTAAGGTTTTGGGTTAGGGATTCAAATTCAATAGGGAATACAAGAATAAATCAATAAAATAGGATTATAGAGTTTATAAAATATACATATATATACATTAAATCAAATAATGAAGTACATATAAAATGGAGTATGTTCAGTCTTTACAAAAATAATAATAATAAGAATAATGACAATAATAATAATAATAATAATAATAATAATAATAATAATAATAATAATAATAATAATAATAATAATAATAATAATAATAATAATGGTAACAACATCAATAATAATAATAATAACAATAATAATAATACTAACAATAATAATAATAGCAATAACAATAATAATCATAATAATAAAAATAACAATAATAATAATAATGTGTATCAAAATAGGATTTGAGATTAAAAAATTTATTAAAATCCAAATAGTAATAATATAAATATAAATAGTCGATCAATTAGAAATAGAAAATAAAGTTAAAATATACTATTATTTGAAGTAAATATAATTTTCGATTCGAAAAGATTTTAATAGAAAGTCCAAAATGAATTTAAAAAATGAATTTATAAATAATCAAAATACAGAAAATATTCAGAAAATATGTATTTACGGGAACGGGGGTTACACCACCACTCATGTATTCTCTACCAACATACATTCCACTCTTTGATAAAACAAATTTGTTTGACTCAAACACTAAACGATATCTATGATTATTAAGCAACAAACCAGATATCATGTTCTTACGGATTTCAGGAATATATGCAACATTATTCAGAGTCACTTCCTTTCCAGAAGTCATCGTCAAGATCACGTTGCATTAGACCTTGATTTCTGAAGTGGCTGAGTTCCCCATAAACATCTTCTCCCCATTCTATAATGGTTCGAAAGTGGAGAATATAATTCTGTTGGAGCACACGTGTCGAATCGCGCCAGTGTCAATCCACCATTCCTTGGGGTTTGAACCCATCATGTTCACCTCCGAGACCACATCTGAGAGGTTGATATCAGAAACATCTTGAGCAATGCCCTCAACAATATATGTTTCTATGTTCCTGTTCTTCTTGGGTAGTCTGCAATCAGTAAACTTGTGACCTTGCTTGTCACAGTTGAAGCACTTGCCTTGAAACTTAGGATTCTTGGAGATTCCTCCCTTAGGCTCCAACTTGGACCCCTCGTTGTTGCGCCTTTTGGAACGTTGACTATATTCCACCACGTTAGCCTTGGCCGCATGATTGATTGCTCCGACTTTTTCAGATCCTCTATTGTCTTCTTCAATATGAAGTCTGACAATGAGATCCTCAATGCCCATTTCCTTTCTCTTATACTTGTGGTTGTTTTTGAAGTCCTTCCAACCTGCTGGCAATTTTTCAATAATACAAGCAACTTAAACACTTTCACTTATGTTCATACCTTCAGCATGTATCTCATGCAAGATCAATTGAATCTCTTGAACCTGACTTATTACTGTTTTGGAATCTACCATTTTATAGTCTAGGAAGCGGCTCACAATGAATTTCTTGGCGTCGGCATCCTCAGTTTTATATTTATGATGTAGTGATTCCTAAAGTTCTTTAACAGTTCTTTTGTCAATATAAACATTGTACAAGGAATCAGCTAATCCGTTCATTATGTAGTTCCTACATAGGTAATCAGAACTTTTCCAACTATCCACAGCGGTGATGACTTGGTAGTCTTGCTCATCTTCCTTAAGAATTGGAGCTTTTTCGTTCAAGAATCTTGCGAGATTCAAGGTGGTCAAGTAGAACATCATTTTTTGTTGCCACCTCTTAAAAATTTTCCCGTTGAACTTCTCAGGTTTCTCCCCACGGGAGACTGAGACAGGTACAATGGCTGGCATTGGCACTGGTGCCACAACAATAGTAGGCACTTGTGCCGCATCAGCAACCGGCACTTGGACCGTATCAGCCACAACAGCATTCTCCGATGCGTTTGTCATTTTTTAATCTTAAAATACACAATACGAGTGTAAATTTTTCAGAATGAAAAGAAAATAAAAGGAAGTGCCTCAAAATTCAAGGAAATGAAATTCAAGGAAACAAAATCTGTTTTCAGTTTGTTAGAATATTTTGATTACAAAACCGTTTGCAATAAAATCAAGTATGAATTAAAGGCATAAATCAGAGGAGGAGAAGAAGACAAAAAGCCAATAAAATTAAAAAGAAAATGAAAACAACAAAACCAAACCGATTTGTGTAGAGGCTTCTGTATCACACAATCTCCTTAAAACAGATTTACCTCGCCCGGGTGCTGGAGTTTGTTGAGGCGTCTGTCTCATAGGATGCAACGACTGAAGAGCTCGACGCAGGGACAAGTTCTCTTCTGGCAACTTTTCAATAATACAAGCAACTTAAAAACTTTTACTTAAGTTCGTATCTTCAGTATGTATCTCATGCAAGATCAGTTGAATCTCTTGAACCTGACTGGTTACTGTTTTGGAATCTGTAACCTCCCTTACCGCCAATACACATTTTCTAAATATTTTCTGTATTTTGACTATTTTTTTTTGTTTTAAATTCATTTTGGATCTTCTAACAAAGTCTTTTCTAATCGACCATTATATTTGCTTCGAACGATGATATATTTTAAATTTATTTTCCATTCCTAAATGATCAACTATTTATATTTTAGTCCAAATCAAACATATTATTACCATTTGGATTATTTTAATAAAATCGTTAAACCCGAATACTATTTTTTATATAATTTTATTATTATTATGATTATAATTATTAATTTTTATTTCTTGTCTATATAATAAAACACAAAGAAATCTATAAAGTGGCTCTCCTTCAATCCCCCCAAAATCAGAGGCCCAGATCTAAACGTCACAAAACACATTCCCCCCCCCCCCCAAACGTTTCCCCCCCAAAACTCAAATTCAAATCCCCCCCCCAAAACAACTCATTTATTTATTTAATTATTTCTCTCTCTCTCTCTCTCTCTCTCTCTCTCTCTCTCTCTCTCTCTCTCTTTCTCTCTCTTTCTGTGTGTGTGTGTGTGTGTGTGTGTGTGTGTGTGTGTATATATATATGGAGCCATGGACTTTTATACCCCAATTTATAATTATTTTCCACCATATACTAATAGAAACATGGACTTTTATTTACAACTAATTATTGTCATACTATTCAAACTTCAGCTACATAATTGTTGATTTACCATTTACAAGATTTTTCATATATTGTATCGTTCTGAAGACGTGTCGTAGGCACGTGGCCACGGGCAAATCTAGTTATTTATTAAAATTCATCTATTAAATTATTTTATTATTGTACTTGATCTATTTTTCTTGGTAAATTCTAATTTATTTTCAAGCCCAATTTATATTCTTTTCATTTGTATTATTTATTTATCTATTTGGATTTAAACCCAAAACCCTTTAACCCACTCCATACTGGATCTCAACCTAGAAACCCAATACCCTAATCCCCACTAACAGCCAATCCTAGATTTTGCTATCCACGATGTATCTCCAACTTCCCCGTCTATTTCTCTCTCTGTCTCCTTAATACTCAACCCCAACCTTTCATCTTCCTCCCCCCATTACTGTGCAGACCAAACCCCCCTAACCCTCTCTACTGTTCAACCCCCTGCATCTCCTTCCTCCTTCCTATCTCCGAAGCCCAGCGGTGCCGCCTCCCTTCATCTTCCCCATCGGCCCTGCACCCTTCCTCCATCAGCAACCCACACCGCCATCGTCTTCAAGCCTCCATCCCACTCACCCTCCTTATCACCCTGTTGGCCGCAGTAATCCATCGTCTTCATCCCATTGCCATTGCCATCACCCTATTCATCTTCTCCCTCTTGACAATCCCGAGCCGCTCATCCCTGTCATCGATCAACCCCTGCACCCATCGTCTTCCCCATCGCTCAGACCTCCTGAACACCCGAACACCTTCCACCGCCATCGCCTCCAGCACCACCATTACCTGCTACCATCATCCCCCTACCCTAGTCCCAGCCATTATCGAGCTTCTCATCCCCCGAGCACCATCTTTGTTCTCCCATTGCCGTCCCTTCCTGACCACGACCACCATCCTCCCTGTCGAGCCAGCCACCACAGTCGCCATTCACTCGTCTTCCTCTGTTTTCTTCCAAAACAGAGCACACCATTGTCGCCACCTCGACTGCACCCTCTGACCTCTATTGCCAATTCCACCATTGCCTTCCTCCAATCTCGTCCTCGCCGCTCCGCCCTGTGCAACACTGCAACCCTACCCAATCCTCTCCTTCCCCTTTTTGGCGCCGAACCCATCGACCACCGTCATCCAAACCCGATCAACAGAGCCCCTGACTTAGAACCCCTGCATCGTCGACCCACCATTGTTGCTCCTCCAGCCCACCGCCATTCGACCAACCCCCTGTGCACCGCCAGTCATCGCTGAAGTTGCGATCTCTGCCATCGCTGTTTGCTACTGTGTTGATTTTGCCGTTTGCTATTTTGGGTTCTAGAAGTGTTGTTTGCTGTTGTGGCTATTGTCTATTGTGTGTTGCTTTGCACGAGTTGCACAAGTTGTTGCTGATTCGTGCATCGTCGCCCCAGGAGCCTAATCCTGTTATTCTATTAACCCGGATAATCGTTTAAAGGCAAGTCACCGTCTCTTTCTTGAATTGTTCATTGTGTCTATGTTCAAGAATGTTTATTGAAATTCTCGCAAGTATATCTCATTGTTTTCATCGTATATTGGTACTGTCTTGTTCCTCGTTGGGAATGTAGAGGATTTACACGAGCTAATCTCCTTATTCTTGACTTCATGCCGATATTTGACTCTAAAGATCATGTCTTTCATGCATTTCATGTAAATATTTTGATATTATGAATTATTCATGTATGTCATCCCATCGATAAACTATTGTAGAGTTGTATCCTAGGTTGTATTGATTGAACCATTGATTTGATATATTGTTTAGAATTAGATTGATTCATGGTCGTGTTTATTCGCTGTGATCTCCTTGTCATCACGCTTACCATGTTAATCTAAGATAATCGACTAATTGAATTGATAACTATAACTCTAGATCACTTTTATACCATAAATTATGTTAACCCAGAATTTTTACTTCTTGTCTGAAATTAGTATGATTTTTTCGATCCATCTATTACACTAAACCATGAACGTTTGTAAATATGAAATATAGCCCTGTGTTTCTAGTTTTCAGAACACTAAAAATTATTGAATTCCGACTTATATTGCATGAGATATGATTATTTTAATATTGCTGTCGTTTATTCCCAAAATTTCCTGATTTGTAATTACACCATGTCAAACTGATTAAATAGATGAAATAATGATCAAATATTGTCATGATAAATTCCAGATTGATATTTAACATGCTTAGGTTCATGATAATTATTTTTACTGATTATAACTGTAACTAATTGACCTCAATAACCAGCCAAAATCAGTAATCTGTAAAGAACCTTGTAGTTGATGGAGCTACTGTTATCAGAACTTTGACTTTAAATATGTGTTAGAACCGTGAGTAAGTCTACTTTATGAAACTTTCAGACTGATCCACATTTGCTCTTCTATAGTAGTGGGAAATCTGATTTTGTTACAGTAACCTACTGCTATCCAGAATTGAGTTTTTATGTTTGATAATATAATCGAATCTATATTGTTGTATTTGATGCATTGAATTGTATGAATTACATTGTATGATCTTAGTGTTATATTGTCATCGTTTTAGTGTTCCCTATTGATCGTCTTATCATTTTTCCATTGATATTATTGTCCCTATTGTTCCCTATTGGTATCATAATATTGCCCACCATTATTGCATATTGATTAAATAAAGAATTGTTAATCAAACTGGGGTTAGGCATTGACTAGAGTAGTTGATGATATAGTGACCGTACTCGGGAAGGGGCCCGTATTTCCCTAAATATTGTGTCGGCTATTGTTTATCGATTTATTATGGTTCACGACGGTGACCCAATTTATCATGTATTGTTATCGTGCTGACTATTGTTATCGTTATTGTGCAAGAAATTGCTATTGTTATTCTTATCGTGCCGAGTACATGATCTATAGAATCTACCACCTTAGTCTAAACTAAAGTGTTTGTATGCATCAAACCTGTGGAATGGGATGCAGTAGAACATGCATTAGTTAGGACTAAATTGAATAATAGACTTAAGATTGTCATTGCATCATCATTGCATATTGTCATTGTTATTGAAAATTGTTATCGTTATTGTTTACCACCGTTATTGTCGTTTATTGTTATTATTATTGACCATCGTTATTGTGTATTGTATCGTTATCGTTTTCCCACTGTTCATTGCTATCGATCCAATTGTTTCATTGAATTCATTGTTATATCATTATTTCCATTGTTTCACTACTTTCTGCTACTTTCCGGCCAAGACTTGCTTTAAGAAAATAATATTATCTATTTTTAGATGAAAAGCTAACAGGTAATCAAGGAGAATTGCCTGATGGAGTGGGAGAACAACACTGGTGAAGGAATTGATAGCATCGTCTCTTATTTATTTATCGTTTATGTCATGGAGAACTAAATCATTGAATATTATTATTTTATTGTATTGTGGGCATTTGACCTAGAATTGTTACTTTTCCAGATTTGGTTATCTTATTGCTATTTCATGTTTCAATTCATTTTGTTATTCATGTGATTGTTTTTATATGCATGCGTGGTTCTATCGCTTCCTTGTTTATATTGTTGAGTTGAATAATAACAACTTATTGATGACGCAAGTCATTTGCTTGGCCAATATCAGGTGCTTGTATTCCGTGTTTTTGGAAAGCGGGGCGTGACAGAATCTACCATTTTACAGTCTAGGAAGCGGCCCACGATGAATTTCTTAGCGTCGGCATCCTCAGTTTTATATTTATGATCTAGTGATTCCCAAAGTTCTTTAACAGTTCTTCGTCAATATAAATATTATACTAGAAATTGGCTAATCCGTTCATTATGTAGTTCCTACATAGGTAATCAGAACTTTTCCAAGCATCCACATCGGTGATGACTTGGTAGTCTTGCTCATCTTCAAAAATAAGTGGAACATCAATTTCTGTTGCCACCTCTTGGAATTCTGTCCGTTGAACTTCTCAGGTTTCTCCCTATGGGAGACTGAGACAGGTACAACGGCTAGCATTAACACTCGTGCCACAGCAACAGTAGGCACTTGTACCGCATCAGCAACCGTCACTTGGACCGTACCAGCTAGAACAGCATTCTCCGATGCATTTGTCATTTTTTAATCTGAAAATACATAACAGAAGTGTAAATTTTTCAGAATGAAAAGAAAATGAAAGAAAGTGCCTCAAAATTCAAGGAAATAAAAGTCAAGGAAACAAAATTTGTTTTAAATTTGTTAGAATACTAGATTTGCCCGTGGACACGTGCCTACGGCACGTCTTCAGAACGATACAAAATACGAAAAGCCATGTAAACAGTAGAACAATAATTATGTAGCTCAAGTTTGAATAGTATGACAATAATTAGTTATAAATAGAAGTCTATGTTTCCATTAGTATATGTTGAAAAATAATTATAAATGGGGGTATAAAATCTAACTTCTTAGAATTTTAAGTGTGGAAAATAATGAAATTTAATTGTTAAAGAGATATTTGCTATTAAAATTCTGAAAATTTACAAAACCAAAATCTTAAAATCTAAATTTCTAAATAAATAAAGAAAGAATGGGATAGAGAGAGAGAGAAAGAGAGAGAAAGAGAGAAATATGAAAAGTAAAGAGAGAAGAGATAGATAGTAATAAAGTAATGAGTTTTTTAGGGGGGGGATTTGGTTTTTGGGTTTAAAATTTTGGAGGAAAAATGTGTTTTGTGAGGTTTGATATGGGCCTTTGATTTTGGGAGGATTGATTGTGAGCCACTTGATAGCTTTCTTTATAATTTATTATATAGATTTTGATTACAAAATCGTTTGTAATAAAATCAAGTATGAATTAAAGGCACAAAACAAAGGAGGAGAAGAAGAAGAAAAACCAATAAAATTAAAAAGAAATTGAAAATAAAAAAACTAAACCAAACCGAATTGTGTCGAGCTTTGTGCATCACACAATCTCCTTAAAACAGATTCACCTCGCCCGGGTGCTAGAGTTTGTTGAGGCGTCTTTCTTGCAGGATGCAACGACTGAAGAGATCGATGCAGGCACCAAGTTAAGTTCTCTACTGGCAATTTTTCAATAATACAAGCAACTTACAAACTTTCACTTAAGTTCATACCTTCAGTATGTATCTCATGCAAGATCAATTGAATCTCTTGAACCTGACTGATTACTGTTTTGGAATCTACCATTTTATATTCTAGGATGTGGCCCACTATGAATTTCTTCGTGCCAGCATCTTTAGTTTTATATTTATGATCTAGTGATTGCCAAAGTTCCTTAAGAATTCTTTTGACAATATAAACATTGTACAAGAAATCGGCTAATCTGTTCATTATGTAGTTCCTACATAGGTAATCAGAACTTTTCCAAGCATCCACAGCAGTGATGACTTTGTAGTCTTTCTCATCTTCTTTAAGATTTGGAGCTTTTTCGTTCAAGAATCTTGCGAGATTCAAGGTGGTCAAGTAGAACATCATTTTTTGTTGCCACCTCTTGAAATTTTGCCTATTGAACTTCTCAGGTTTCTCTCAATGAGAGACTGAGACAGGTACAACAGCTGGTATTGACACTTGTGCCGCAGCAATAGTAGGCACTTGTGCCGCATCAACACCCGGCACTTGGACCGTATCAACCACAACAACATTCTCTGATGCGTTTTTCATTTTTTAATCTGAAAATACGCAACACGAGTGTAAATTTTTCAGAATGAAAAGAAAATAAAAGGAAGTGCCTTAAAATTCAAGGAAATAAAAGTCAAGGAAACGAAATCTGTTTTAAGTTTGTTAGAATATTTTTATTACAAAATCCTTTGCAATAAAATCAAGTCTGAATTAAAGGCACAAATCAGAGGAGGAGGAGAAGAAGAAAAACCAATAAAATTAAAAAGAACATGAAAACAACATAACCAAACTGATTTGTGCTGAGGCGTGTGTATCACACAATCTTCTTAAAACATATTTACCTCGCCCGGGAGCTGATGTTTGTTGAGACGTTTGTTCCCAGGATGCAACAACAGAAGAGGTCGACACAGGAACCACGTCAAGTTCTCTGCTGGCAATTTTTCAATAATACAAGCAACTTAAAAACTTTCACTTAAGTTCATACATTCAGCATGTATCTCATGCAATATAAATTGAATCTCTTGAACCTGACTAATTACTGTTTTGGAATCTATCATTTTATAGTCTAGGAAGCGGCCCACTATAAATTTCTTGGGGCCAGAGTCCTCAATTTTATATTTATGATCTAGTGATTCCCAAAGTTCTTTAGCAGGTCTTTGTCAATATTAACATTGTACAAGGAATCGGCTCATCCGTTATGTAGTTCTTACATAGGTAATCAGAACTTTTCCAAGCATCCACAATGGTGATGACTTGGTAGTCTTGCTCATCTTCCTTAAGATTTGGAGCTTTTTCGTTCAAGAATCCTGCGAAATTCAATGTGGTCAAGTAGAACATCATTTTCTATTGCCACCTCTTGAAATTATGCCCGTTAATCTTCTCATGTTTCTCCCAATAGGAGACTGAAACAGTTACAACGGCTGGCATTGGCACTCGGGCCACATCAACAGTAGGCACTTATGCCGTATCAGCAACCGGCACTTGACAGTATCAGCCACAACAACATTCTCCGATGCGTTTGTCTTTTTTAATCTGAAAATACACAACATGAGTGAAAATTTTTCAGAATGAAAAGAAAATAAAATGAAATGCCTCAAAATTCAAGGAAATAAAAGTTAAGGAAACGAAATCTGTTTTAAGTTTGTTAGAATATTTTGATTACAAAATCGTTTGCAATAAAATCAGGTATGAATTAAAGGCACAAATCATAGGAGGAGAAGAAGTAGAAAAACAGATAAGATTAAACAGAAAATGAAAATAACAAAACCAAACCGATTTGTGGCGAGGCTTGTGTATCACACAATCTCCTTAAAACAAATTCACCTCACTTGGGTGCTGGAGTTTGTTGAGGCGTCTGTCTCCCAGGATGCAATGACAGAAGAGCTCGATGCATGCACCACGTCAAGTTCTCAAATTGGACAGTGTCTGAATTCAATCACCATAAGACCGAAGAAAGGAACTAGACTTTCATCACAAAACAGAGGTTTAAGGGAAGAGAGGAGTTTCTGGTGTATTGATTCATGGTAGAGGGGCCTCTATTTATAAGGCCTATGGTGAGAATCATAATGGCAGACAATACATTGACCGCATTAATTGTAACGGCAGACAAGAGCTTAAAGGCACAAGTATAACGGCGGACATAACTGTTTTTGCAGTGTAAAGCGTGAATAATTGATAGACAAAACCGTTTCTGCATTTACTTCGGCCGTTACAGATCGGGAAAAAAATGTAGCAATGGTGGCTCTACACGGGGTAAGTTCACGTCGGCTCGGCAGATATTCATTTTCGCAGGACGTGCGGACGCACACAAGTCGCATGCAAACCGGTCCGAGATTTGCACCCCCCTGCCCGCAAGAGAGAGAGAGCCTCTTAGCTTGCTATCTTACAATGCCAAGAAAGAGATTATTATATATCATCTTCTATTTCCTTTTTTTTTCCGTTGTGGGACTCAAATCCTTCAAATCATTTTCAGATATGAAACTGTCTCACTTTGGGAGACAATTTCTCATTTACCCAATAACCGTTTTGAGCAAGTAAAAATATGATTTTGATCTACTCACAGAGGAGAACAAAAATCGATAAAGATCTCTCAATAATTCATAAAGGATCTTGCTCAAAAAATTACTCAAAAACTGGTTCGTAAATGGTGTATAAAATACCCATTTTCTAACAATAACACCACAAGAATTAAGAAAGTTATAACATGACTTGATAGAGTAGGAACCATAACTGTGCCACCGCCATATAATATCGTTGTTAGGTTGCTAGTGACAAGATCTTAATAATAAGAGTAATCTGAGAAAATTAGGGTACAAGGAAGTCAGTAGAGTGCGTCGGAAAGTAATATTCCAGTTTCGCTGATTGTTATTGCGAATAACATACTCAGCAACAGTGGCAAGAGGATTAGCTACAATATGGAAAAGGTCAGGGAAATTCGAAGCTAAGGAGATGTTAATCCATAAATCGGTCCAGAAATGGACCGTAGTACCGTCACCACATTGTTTAAGCATGTCATATTTGAAAGGAGCCACAACTTTCCAAACACTTCTCCAGAAAGGAAAGGCAATAGCTAGGAGAGGTGGGTATAATTCCCAAGGCTGGTGGCGTTTATGGTATTTATGGGTTACAAGGTGCACCCAGCCTAAATCAGAATGTTTAAGCAATTGCCACACCCATTTCCCAAGAAAGGATATATTTTGATGACGGAGGTTTAAAATCCCAAGGCCACCTTCATGCTTGGATAAGCATAATAGTTTCCAATTGCATAGGTGTTTACCAATTTTCAAGATTAAAGAACCAGACCAGAAGAAGTTTCTCCGAATCTGATCAATCCGATTAATGACCCAGGAAGAAACATTGAAGAAGGACATCATGTATAGGGGGATCGATGTGAGAATAAAATTGATAAGAATCAATCTCCCGCATCTAGACAAGTAATTGATACTAAAATATTTCAAAGTATCATTTAAATGTAGTTATAAATTTTTAATATATATATATATATATTGTGCAAGTTTGATATCAAACTTTTGGTGGCTCAATGTGTAAGAATGATGGCATATATCTCAATGGATCTTCAATGTGGTAGTATGAAGACATGATTCTTGCCATGTTCCATTGATCGTGTTTTTTTTAATAATAACGATGACTCAGTCATCGCTTCATTAATGAAAGATTAACAAAACACAGCAGTACTAGTTACATACTAACATACAAAATATCTATATAAGCATCCCAACAAACTGAAGCATCTACTACTAAAACGAAAATATTGAAAGAGCTACAACAAACTGATCACCCATATCCTAAGCCCTCCTCTCTCTAGCTGCCTGATCCTCCTCCAAACGCATCCTCTTCCTCGTTCCCGCCTGACCTGCCCAAGCATGAATTGAAGCGAAGATATTATGCATAAAGAAAGGAAATCTATGATTGCAATTACAAAAGTAGAAGTTATTCCGGTCTACCCACAGGCCCCAAATAGTCGCAGCCACCGACAAGTCCCAAGCCTCTCTATCCTCTTTTTTAATTCTACCACCCCTCCCAAGATCCCACGCCCTGATGATCGATGTAGGAGTTTCTAAGCTACCAAACCTAACACAAACGACCTCCCAAGCTAGCCTAGCCCTAGTGCAGTTGAAAAAAATTTGTTCAGAGTCTTCCTCGCCGTTGCTACATCTAGCGCACCTAACCTCAATCTGCATGCCTCGCTTCTGCAAATTGGTCTTTGATAAGATAACATCTTTCTCCACCAGCCAGAGGAATGCTCTGACCTTTAACGGTGCTTGCGTGCTCCATATAATCTTGCTGTATGTGCTTCTTATTCCTCCATTATTTAGTCTCTTATAAAGGGAGGCCACTATGAAATTGTTATTATACTCTAAGCTCCAATTCTTGACATCTTCATTGCCGCCAGAGTACCTTCCTTCGGTACGGATGAAATTATTCAACTTTTGAAGTTGTATAATACTCTCGTATGACAACTCTTCCTCCACCTGCAGCTTAAGTCTTTCGTTTCGCCAAACATCCGCAACCAGTGAATCTACCTTTAATACGGACCTTGTAGCCTCCGGAAACATACTTAGAAGGGTATAGTTGCCGCACCATTTATCTTTCCAGAATCTTGTATTTTTTCCGTTCCCAATACTACAGGTGGTATTTGTGTGAAAAATATCTCCTACCTTGGCCACTCCTTTCCATAGATAAGAAGTTCTCCTATGCGCACTTCTTCCCCCAAATCTAGATTTCTTCCTTCCCCGATAGGCTCTGATGTGTCTAATTTTTATATAAATATTTGTACTCATTTACCTATAAAAATTGCTTGAATTCGTCTATATTGTTTATAATTCATCTTATTTCCATAGATTTCAATTAATTAATTATTTTTTTGAAGGAATAAGATTTTTGATGCAAAAGGTGAAGATTTTTGGTAAAAATCAACAAACAAAACAAACAAAATGATTTATTATTTTTATTGTTTTGTTGAATTTTAAATTTTATAATTTGGCCTTGTAAAAAGTAAAATAAAATTTTTAATTGCCAATAAAGGGTGAAAATGAAATAAAAGGGTTTAATTGAGCTAAAATGATTTTTACTTAGTTTAATTAATTTAAACTAATTAATTTTATTTTTATTGCTATTCTAATATCTGATTTTATTTTGTGTGTGCAGCACGTGCTTCAAAAAAAAGAAAAAGAAGAAAAAGAAGCAAGAAATAAAGAGAAAATCATATAAGGAAATAAATAAATGAAGAAGATAGGATTTTCTGCAAAAATAAACCCTAAATCTCCCTTTTGTGCTCTTATAAATACATCTTAAAAGAGAAGCAGCAGATAACGAAACCCAAGAGAACCAAGAGACGACTGACTTAAATTTAAAAAAATAATAAAAATAAAAACAGAAAGAGAAACAGAGCTGTCTCTCTGTGGCGGGGTGTTCAAGACGCAAAAGAGAAAGAGCAGGCGTTGACGTGTCACCTCGTCTTTGTGCTGCAGCTCGAGTCCAGAGGCGCCAACTCAGCGGAAGCAGCAGGCACAACAGGCGCTGACGTTAGTGTTGCTGATGTGGCGGTGGGATCCAGGAGCAAACGACGAAACAAAGGGGCGCTGACTAGTTTGTGGCACGTTTTTCGAGACAGGGAGAGAGAGGATCTGACTTGTTTGGGCACACAATTCGAGGCAACTCAGTTTCCAATTTTTTTTACAAAACAGTTCTTCTTGTATCTCTTTTCTCTTTGTCTAATTTTATAATGCAATCCAAAACAATATTTGTTAGTTGCAATTTTATTATGAACTAAAATTTATTTTTCTAGGGCTTCGATGTAGCCTAGTTTGAGAACACAATTTTTAATTTCATATTATTTTTCTATTTTTCCATGGTTGTGTGTTTGATTTTTTTTCTTAATGCTTACAATTGGTTGACCGACTTTTGTATGATCTATTAAATCATGGTGAGACCAAGAGGTAATTTGTGATTTAGAACTATAAAATTGAATACCATTGATTGAGCAAAATTAGAGATGATTTACTGCGATTGATGTGACTATAAAGAAATCCATAGAACTTAATGAGTCTTCAATTAATTGAATTTGCATAGAGATATGACAAACTGTTAGTTGGAGATATTTTTGGTGTTGTTCGAGAGAAAACATTAAATACTTAGGGGATTTCGGTCTATAACTTGGAAAAAAATAATCTTTTTATTCATATGAAATTATAAATTGTGTGGGATTAACTAGGTGAAGTCAAAAACCCTAGAACTAATTTTGCCATTAACAAATCACAAAAATTTCAGATTTTGCACCTTTTAATTAATTTAGTTAGTTCTTTAGATTAATTTAATTTAGTTGCTTTCTTAACTGAATTTCAATTTTCCAAATAGTGATTCATCTAGTAATTTCGGTACTTAGTAAAATAATTAGTCCCTGTGGGTTCGACACTCTTTTCACTTAACTATACTACTTGTTGTGATTTTGTACACTTGCAAATAATTCACATCAGGCTCCAAATGATTTGCACGACCAGTTATTCCGCCTCATGTTCATTTTCCACCACCACTTGCTCATTAAAGCCCGATTCATGTCCCTTAGGTCTAGTATTCCTAGGCCCCCAAAATTTTCCTCTTGCATACTCTCCCCCAATTTACCAAATGGACACCCTTGTTGGCTTCGTCAGCTCCCTTCCAAAGAAACCTTGTTCTACATTTATCAATTTTGTTGATAACCCACTTAGGGAGCTCGTAAATCGACATTAAGTACAATGGTAGGCTACTTAGAACAGAATTAATCAAAGTGATCCTACCCCCTAGTGTAAGGAAATGTCCCTTCCAACCTACCAACTTCTTTTCCACCTTCTCTATTAACGGTTGCCCGTCTTCCTTCCGCAACGTTCCTGGCCTGATGGGCGTTCCCAGATATATGAGTGGATAATTAGCAACCTCGCATCCCAACATATTCTTGATAGTATAAATCGAGGTTGATGGATTATCGCTAAGGGGTATAACACAACTCCTATTAAGGTTCACTTTCAGCCCTGCCCACACTTGGACACATTTCAAAACGATGTTAATTGCTAAAATCTCCTCCTCTCGAGCTTCCCCGAAGATTAACGTGTCATCCGAGTATTGTAGAATCGAGATAGCTTCTGGAATCGCTCCAGCCCGAACCCCCCTAATGATTCGTTCCACCCTGCCCTTCCTTATCATTTCTGTTATACCATCCGCCACTAGGGTAAACAATAATGAAGACAAAGGGTCCCCCTGGCGCAAACCTCTTTGACATCTAATCTCCCTCCATGACTTTCCGTTAAAATGAACAAATGATTTACCTCTCCTAACACATCTCATGATCGAGGACCTCCACCTAGCTCCGAATCCTTTGAGCTTTAAAACCTCGTCCACGCTATCCCACTCCACTGAATCGTAAGCCTTTTCAAAATCTATCATAAGAAAAAATCCATCGGCATTTTCCTTGTTTCCTCCATAGACTAATGTAACGCCCCGAATTTCAAATAAGACCGAATTCAAGATTCCACAAGATCTTTACACTTCACTTCGTACAATTTTACAAGAAAATTTGAACATTTTATCATACATCAGAGTTCTTTACATTTAATTACACAGCGGAAGATAAAAATGAATTACAACAATGAAAATAATGTACAACTTGCAACATCGTTAACATGTAAATTGCTCATACAGTTGTTGATATCTTCTAAACGACGTGCATGGAGTCCCATACTTTGTTCGACTCCGCTTCAAATACTTGCTTCTAAGCAAGTAAAGAGCAGGTTACCATTCGAAATTGCTCCTACAGCTGTTGGTACCCGCTAAACAATAAGTTCGGAGTCCAACACTTGGTTCTACGCAACTTTTTGCTACTAGCAAATGAGTAAGTGCCAAGCGTCCTACCATTCAAGATTGCTCCTACAACTGTTGACGATTACAAATGCTAAAAAAACACACAAGTGTGAAAAACAAGTATTATTTCAATAAAGTTCGAGGAACAAGTCTAATTATAAGACCAACTACTCATCTTTACAGCGAGATACAAAACTTGTGAAGCCTAAAGCACAAGACTACAGAGATCTACTTCAACGCCTCCTCGGCACAGGGATACTTCGGTTGAGAGACACCCGGGGTGACGAATGTTGTACTATTGACGCCCCCCCTCGACGCTCGTCTCTAAGCCGGTAAGCCGAGAAGCATCATCGGCACCCGTTCTAACGGTGGCCCCAACAGATGATCTGCTCGACAAAGCTGCCACCCCACTTTGTGCATCGCCCGGGCTTCGATGCGTTGACGGCAAGCGACGCGCAAGCTCGTAGAAAGATATCCCTCTGCCACGATCTTCCCGAGTGCAAGAAGTGGATCTGACATTGCTCCGCTCGGATCGCGATTGAAGATGAGCAACCTCTGCCTCTAGCTCGATAATTCGCTATTTGAGCGAGTCATCTCTCACCTTTATCTTCAGACGAGGCAGTCGCACCGAGCCTGACCCTCGAGTGCCATCGTCCGCCGAAGGTAAGCAACTTCCATGCTCTTGCCGAGGGTCACCTTCTTCAGCTCGTCCCTCTCTACTATCACCTTAGATAGAGAGTCGCGAAGGCGCTTAAGCTTCAGGCCTAGGTTGGCTTCTGCGGACGAGCCCGCATCATCACCTTCAGGGGTCATCTCACTGATCTGCTCCTCTAATTGCCTCATCTCTCTGTCTCAGCAAACTAGGGTCGATCTCAGGTGATTCAGCTCATACTTTGCCTTACAGAGATCTGACTCCGTTTCACGAAGCCGCTCTTGGTTCCTCATGAGCCCCAATCTCGTCGCCCCTAGACTAGCCTTGAGATGAGCCACTTCGGCTATTCGAGGCGCTTCGGCGATCTGCAACACTTTGACAATCTGAAAAGAGCGAGAGCACGGAGCTATTGAGTTCTCACGACTCCAACACTAGGCCAAAAAGAGCTCGAAGATTGCTACAGCACTCAAACAAAAAAAGCTCGAAGACCTCTCCAACACTTAGCCAAAAAGAGTTCAAAAAAAAAAAAATCAACACTTAGACGAAAACAGACAGAATTTTATTCACTTCAAAATTAGAGCGGTGGCCAGTCCACAGTTCGGCAATACATGGAGAAGCAAAAAAAAGAGAAAAAGAAAAAGTGACTAAGTCAAGGAGCCACCTCTAGGTACTGCTCCGAGGCACCATCGCTCGGCACAGTGACGAGTGCCCCCTTGGGATTTGCCTCATCCTCGCCGTCGCCCTCGCCTTCGTCACCTTCCCTTTCATCCTCGACCTCAGCCAGAGGGAGGAACTCCACGCCCTCTACCGGGTCGTAGAAGTAATACCCCAAACTATCAAAGACCGGGAGACGAGTCGACACGTGCTTCAAAGCCCGAGCATAGGCCTCCTCCATGTTAGTCATCATGTGGGCCTCCGCCTCGTCCTGAATGGCTTTCCTCGCCTCCTCCACCTTTGCCTACTGCTCCTTCAACGTCTCCTCGGACGCCTTCAGAGTCTTCGCCAGCTCCCCCTCGAGCCGAGCCTTCTCCTTCTCTAGAGCCTCGACCTTGGCAGCCTCTGTCGCCGAGCGTTCGAGTGCCTCAGAAAGTTTAGTCTAGAGGGCCCCAACCTTGACAACTCGCAACACCGAGAGCTATTGTTCGGCCTCGAACAACTTCACCGCCTTGGCACACTCCGGTCGCTCACGGCTGTTCGTCGCCTTCATCTCCTTCTCCTGCTCGGCGAACTGCTCGAGCATATGGCTGAAGTGGCAGAGGGTCTGCAAGCAAAAGAAGAAGAACGTGAGAACCCAAAATCGCTAACTCCAAAACTTAAGAGGGCAGAGTAAGATTACTTACCGACATTATTGACCAGGTGATCTCTAACGCATCATCACCGACCGTGCCAGCCTTCAATGCCGCGCGATCGTTCGGGGTCGGCAAGTGGCGCACGGCCTGCATGCACATCCCCGCATCGCCGAGGAAGTCGTCGAACTTCATTACCCTCCTGATATGGCTAAAAATGGGGTTAAATCGGAACAGTCCAAATTGGGCACGAATCTTGAAGCTCAGGGTAAAACAGTAATTTCACCTACCAATGGGTCTGAAGCAGGTACTGGTTCTCCTCCTCGAAGACCCACTAACCCGCGAACGGATCCACCTCAACTGGGTGCGGGTTTCAACCCGCAGCAAACCCGATCCAGAAAGGATAGAATTAGGGTTTCTGATTAATCCTAATCAACGGTCCTGATTCATATCTATCCTTTCACTGGGGGTTAGGGATTACATTCCTTATCTAACCACAGGGATTACATTCCTAATCTGATCCCAGCGGCGCTTATAAATACCCCCCATCCATATCCATTAAGAGGTAATCAATCTTTTGCCAGTTTTACGCTCTTTTATAATCACTTCTGATTACTGACTTGAGCGTCGGAGGGTGCGTCGCCGGGAACAACCCCAGTGTCACGCACTTTTTGCAGGTAAACGGCGGGAGCGACGGTCAAACTCCGGCGGAACAGGTAACAGGTTTGATATTCAAAGTTTCCCAAGAATCCACAAATACTATCTGTTTGCCCCCACACCAGATTCAGCGGCCACAGATGGCACCGTCTGTGGGAAAGAACGAATAGCAACCTTCCCTCTTCCTGTTGGTCAGATCTTCTCCAGCCATGCCTTATAGGAAAGCCAGATCCAGAGGGTCCAACCAAGGACCCAACCCCGATCAGCAACAGGAAGTCCCCCCTCAACCCACTCAACAGCAGGGGCAACTTCCGCCGCAAGCCGAGGACCCTCTCCAACAGGACCTGCCTCCTCCTCAGAATCAACAACCTCCTGAGGGTCCCAACCCGCAGAAACAACCTCTCCATCCGGACCACGACTCCATCCACAATGCCTCTTCGGATTCTATGGCCTCCCACAATCCCCGAGCTTCCGACCTTCGCAACACCGTCCTCAATCGGCAGAAGGATGAGGATCTTCGCCACCGTCTGGATGAAAAGTGGGCCCGAGAGGGAGCCTCCCGCCAGCAACGTCCGGATGGGCGATCTCCTCACCGCCGAGACTACAGTAGGTCCCCTATCCGAAGGGGGCGGAGAGAGTCCCCCGAGCATCACAGGAGAAGACCCCATTCTCCTGCCGGTCGGCAACATCCTAGGAACGATGAGGCACCCATCACCCGTGCCGAGTTCCAGCAGTTCCAAGCAACCGTTCTACAAGCTCTCAATCTCCGTCCCAACACCAATGCTCCAAGGATTCCCTCTCCTCCTCCTGTCCGAAGTCCTCGCCGACGGTCCCTAACTCCTCCCCCAGCTCCAAGCAACCCCCGGCACATGCCAAGTCCCTGCCGCTCCAGGAGCTACCATTGTCGTAGCCCCCGCTCTCCCTCCTACGAAGACGAGTCTAGAGGCTCGGCTGATTACCGTCGAAGGGATGACGCTGTCTACCGCCGTCTCCACGAAATGGAGAAGCGCTTGGGTCAGTTAGACAAAGAAGAAGAACTTAGAGGAAGGACCTTTCGTCCTAGTCGACCTCCTTTTTCCCGAACCATAATGGATGCACCCGTACCAATCGACTTTAAGCCTCCTCAATTTGAGACTTATTCCGAGGAGACTGACCCCGTCGACCACATCGAAAGCTTCAAGACCCTCATGCTCATCTATCAAGCTTCCGATGCTCTGCTCTGCAAAACCTTCCCCACAACTCTCAAGGGTCCGGCTCGAGAATGGTACTCTCGCCTTGCCCCTTCCTCAATATTCTCCTTCGAGCAATTTGAGACTCTTCGTCACCCACTTCGTGAGTAGCCGCAGAACTGAGAAGACCAGCATTTCACTACTCTACCTCCACCAGAAGAAGGGTGAGAAGCTGAGAGACTATGTGAAAAGGTTCACAGCTGAAGCCAGGTCCATAGCATCCCTCGACCAGTCGGTCGCTGCAGCAGCATTTCAATCCAATGTCCTCAAATCCAGCCTCCGCTCCTCCCTCGCCAAGAAGCCCCCACAGAACTTCTCTGACCTCCTCTTCCGGAGCGAAAAGTATATTCGGGCCGAAGAAGCTGAGCACCATCCCAACTTGGAGGGGTCTTCCTCCGGGTCTAAGAGAAAGGGAACAGAAGAGGAAGGAGCCAAGAAGCTCCAGAAGGATAATGGCGGCCAGCGCCGACCTCCCCCCAGATTTGAAAAATTTACTCCCCTTAATGCCAACGTCTCCACCATTCTTATGGAAGTTGAGAAGGAGGGGGTGATACCTCCTGCACAAAAAATGAACACCCCCAGCAAGAAGAGGGATAAAGAGAAGTGGTGTCGTTATCACCGGGACCATGGCCACGACACCAATAATTGTCGGGCCTTGAAGAATGAGATAGAAGCCCTCATCCAGAGGGGGCAGTTGACCAGGTTCATGAGAAAGGACCGAGCCGACCTTCCTCCCCCACCTCGAGGGGCTAATAAGCGTCCTGAACGCGATGAAACGCCCGACTTCGAAGAGGAGCGTGTCCTACACCTCATTCATGGGGCCCCAATGGGGGGCTCCTCAAACTCCTCTCGAAAGGCGTTTATTAGGGAAGTCAATTCGGTTCGCGCCACCCCTCCTCCTAAAGGCCTCGGAGTGCCCGTCACATTCTCAGACGAAGATCTTAAAGGTGTCCGCACCCCCCATTGTGACGCACTTGTCATCAATCTCCATATGGCGAACTTCAAAGTGGAGAGGATCCTAGTGGACAATGGCAGCTCTGTTAACATCCTCTTCCTCGCCGCTTTCAAAGGCCTCAAACTATCCTGAGACCGACTCAAGCCCGCCGGTTATACGCTCCATGGGTTCACGGGAGTGCCAGTGACTATTGAAGGGGTGATCACCCTGGACGTAACCACTGGCAAAACTCCTACCACCCGAACGGAGTCGATGGACTTTATGGTTGTGGATGTCCCTGCAGCTTACAATGTCATTTTGGGTCGGCCCGGCCTAGCTGCCCTTGAAGCCGTTCCCTCTGCCTATCACCTTAAGATGAAATTCCCCACCCGGGCAGGAGTAGGGGAAGTAAAAAGCAATCAGGATACGGTCCGCAAGTGCTACATGACCTCTACCCTCGGTCCTGTCCTCTCCCTCGAAACTCTGGAAATCCCCCAATATGTTGCCCGACCAACGTTCGAGCCGGTGGATGAGTTGGAGGAAGTGCTCTTCTCTGAGCAGGATCCAACCCGAAAGTTCTTTGTGAGCAAGACCCTCCCATCCGCCCTATGCTCCGACATAGTCCAGTGCATGCAAAGGAACCGAGACCTCTTCGCTTGGTCAGCTGCAGACATGCCAAGAATTTCCGAAGAGCTCTTGGTCCACCACCTCAGCGTTGCTCCGGGGTCCAAACCGGTTCAACAGAAGAGGCGCAAGTTCGCCCCCGAGCGCCAGCTAGCTATAAAAGAGGAGGTGGACAAGCTCTTGAAGGCCTGGTTCATACAAGAGGTAAACTATCCCGAATGGTTGTCGAATGTAGTAATGGTGAAGAAGTCCAATGGGACCTGGAGGATCTGTATCGATTTTACCGATCTCAACAAGGCTTGCCCCAAGAACCCCTTCCCTCTTCCAAGTATTGACACTCTGATTGACGCCACTTCGGGTCACGAACTCCTCAGCTTCATGGACGCATTCTCAGGCTACAACCAGATCCGGATGTTCCCCCCAGATATCCTGAAGACCTCATTTGTGACCGACCAGGGCCTCTACTGCTACAGAGTTATGCCCTTCGGTTTGAAGAATGCAGGTGCCACATATCAACACCTCGTCAACAAGGTTTTCCAAGCTCAAATCGGCCAGAATATGGAGGTGCATGTTGACGACATGCTTGTAAAAAGCATCCGAGGGGCCGATCATGTGACCGACCTACAGGAGGCGTTCGATGTACTGAGAAAGCACAACATGAGACTCAATCCGAACAAGTGTGCGTTCGGAGTCTCGTCAGGAAATTTTCTCGGCTTCATGGTCAGCCAACGAAGAATCGAAGCTAACCCTGAGAAAATCAAGGCCATATTAGACATGGCCCCTCCCAAGAATGTTAAGGAAGTTCAGAGGCTAACAGGCCGCCTAGCCGCTATAGGGCGTTTCCTATCAAAGTCCAGGGAGAAATGCCTCCCCTTCTTCAAGGCCCTCAGGGGGGCTAAAGGTTTTGAATGGGGTCAACAGCAACAGGAGTCGTTCGACCAACTCAAGGCTTACCTTGTCAATCCTCCTCTCCTCAGCAAACCAATCCCTGGTGAACCCCTCTACCTCTACCTGGCAGACTCCGAGCAGACCCTCAGTGCCATTTTAGTAAGGGAAGAAGACCGGGCTCAAAAGCCCATCTACTATGTGAGCAAGGTACTTCGGGATGCCGAGCTCCGCTACCCGAGGATAGAAAAGATGGCTTATGCCCTAGTGATGGCCGCGAGGAAGCTTCGCCCATATTTTCAGTCCCATTCAATGGTCGTTCTTACTGACCAACCGCTGAAGCAAGTGCTCCACAAGCCAGAGACCTCCGGTTGCCTTATGAAGTGGTCTATCGAGCTGAGCCAGCATGATATAACATATTAGCCTCGGACCGCGATCAAGGCTCAGGCCTTAGCAGAATTCATAGTTGAAAGTACCATCCCCGAGTTCAACCAAGCAATGAAGGGACCACCTGTCTGGTCGGTTTATGTGGATGGCTCCTCTTGTAATGAGGGAAGTGGAGCCGGGGTCATTCTGGCTGACCCAGATGACTTCATCCTCCAATACTCCCTCCGTATCAACTTCAAGGCCTCGAATAATGAAGCAGAGTATGAGGCACTCATAGCCGGCCTTAGAATGGCTCGCAATGCAAGGGCGCAACGCCTCCAGATCTTTAGCGACTCTCAGCTGGTCGTAAATCAGGTCCTAGGTGAGTATGAAGCACGTGATGACCGAATGGTAAAGTACTTAGCCATGGTCAGGAGCCTCATGGCCCTATTTGAAGAAGCCCTCATCCAACGGATCCCCCGAGAGGAGAATGCCCAGGCCAATGCCCTCTCCAAGCTAGCCTCCTCCGCCCTCCAAGGTCTCGAGCAGACCGTCTTAATCGAGGTACTCCTGAAGCCAAGTATAGAAGACGAAACTTCCGATTCTATGGAGTCTCTACCTGTCCTGCTACAAGATGACTGGATGAAACCCCTCGTTGAGTTCCTGAGGGATGGGCTCCTCCCAGAAGATCCTAAGGAAGCTCGCCGAGTGAGAACCCGAGTAGAGCGATACACATTTATCGAGGGCATCCTGTACAAGCGCTCCTTCACACAGGTAGATGGCATGCCTTATTTGAGATGCCTCTCCCCCGAACAAGCCGACTACGCCCTACAAGAACTTCACGAGGGCATCGGCGGGGCACATTCAGGGTCCAGATCCTTAGCCCGCAAAGTGTTGAATTATGGATATTTCTGGCCCACTCTCCTACAAGACGCCGAACGGCACGTTCGGCAATGCAGCTCATGTCAGAAGTACTCCAGCATCCGCCGCCTTCCACAAGCTCCACTCACTTCCCTATCAAGTCCGATCCCTTTCGCAATGTGGGGGATGGATTTACTAGAGCCATTTCCACCGGCTCCCAGCCAGTTCAAATTCTTAGTCATGGCAATCGACTACTTCTCAAAATGGATAGAGGCCGAGCCCTTGGCCATGATCACCGAGAACAAGGTAGTTCAGTTCTTTTGGAAGAACGTAATCTGCCGATTCGGTGTCCCTCGGGTCCTCATAACAGACAACGGAATCCAGTTTACCGGGGCTGCCTTCCGAGCTCTATGTGAAGACCTCGCCATCCAACACCGATTCTCCTCCGTTTCCCATCCACAGTCGAATGGCCAAGTGGAGAATGCTAACCGACAAATCCTCTCCGGTATTAAGAAGAGGTTGGATAAATGTTCCAAAGGCTTATGGGTCGATCAGCTCCCCAACGTGCTGTGGAACTACCGCACCACAAAACGGACCTCCACAAGAGAGTCCCCATTCAATCTCACCTATGGGTCCGAAGCTATGATCCCCCTAGAAGTTGGTATACACTCTCCTCGTCTAACGGCTTATGAAGAAGAACAAAATGCCAGAGAGCTCTGAGCAAATCTAGACTTAATTGACGAGATCCGTGAAAGAGCTGCCATTCGAAAACAAAGCTACCGGAGAAGGATCGAGTTGGCATACAATAAGAGAGTCCATCCTACCGACCTCAAAGAAGGGGACTTGGTCCTCAGAAAGTTAGCCATCTCTTTTCCTGGTCAGAAGAGCAAACTGGCTCCAAATTGGGAGGGACCCTATAAGATCGCCAAACTAGTTCGGCCCGGGACATACAGACTAGAAGACCTCGAAGGCAGAGAGATCCCCAGGACCTGGAATGCCGACCATCTTCTAAAATACCAAGAGAGAGCATCAACGCCTCTCTAAGTATTCTGGGATGTCGAACCGTTCCTCTCCTATTACTTGTATTTTTTTCTTTTACTTTTATTTCTTTCTTGTAATAACGGCTTGCAACTTTAGAAGCAGCCGACCATTAGTCATCAATAAAGAAAGCTTTTTCATATTTTACTTGTAAAAATTGTTTACATCTCTCTGCTTTTACTCTTCACCCTAACGATGGTTCGGAGTCCAACACTTGGCTTGATTCTACTTCGCAAGTTCGCTCTTAAGCGAGCTAGAAGTAGTTCGCCATTCGGAATTGCTCCCACAACCGTTGAACAACCCTAACGATGGTTCGGAGTCCAACACTTGGCTCGATTCTACTTCGCAAGTTTGCTCTTAAGCGAGCTAGAAGTAGTTCGCCATTCGGAATTGCTCCCACAACCGTTGAACAACCCTAACGATGGTTCGAAGTCCAACACTTGGCTCGATTCTACTTCGAAAGTTCACTCTTAAGCGACTTAGAAGTAGTTCGCCATTCGGAATTGCTCCCACAACCGTTGAACAACCCTAACGATGGTTCGGAGTCCAACACTTGGCTCGATTTTACTTCACAAGTTCGCTCTTAAACGAGCTAGAAGTAGTTCGCCATTCGGAATTGCTCTCACAACTGTTGAACAACCGTAACGATGGTTCGGAGTTCAACACTTGGCTCAATTCTACTTCGCAAGTTCGCTCTTAAGCGAGCTAGAAGTAGTTCGCCATTCGGAATTGCTCCCACAACCGTTGAACAACCCTAACGATGGTTCGGAGTCCAACACTTGGCTCGATTCTACTTCGCAAGTTCGCTCTTAAGCGAGATAGAAGTAGTTCGCCATTTGAAATTGCTCCCACAACCGTTGAACAACTCCAGCGATAGTTCCCAGTCCAATACTTGGCTCGGCCCAGCTTTGGAAGCTCGCCCTTAAGCGAGCGTGAAGAAAGGACTTCGGGAACAACAGGCAAAAGCGGAGGCTACCCCTCTGCCGCATAAGGCTCACTCATCTTACAAATTCGCGAGATTAAATGACCGAAGCAGAGCTCGGCACCCCTTGCCGAACGCTCATGACGCCGACCCCCAAACGAGCAGAAGACCAGCTCGGGGACCTCAGCACGATGAACATAGTCACAAACAAAATAACCACACAGGGCCACTAAAAACGCACAAGTCTAAGAAAGAAACATCATTAAAAGGGGGGACACAATACAAGACAACTCTTCCTTACAACCAGATTACAAGGCATTAAAAGCAAAAATTACAATGCTAGCTTGTTACGCCTAGACTAAATACAAAGGCCTCAAAAACAAGATCTTCAACGCCTCCTTGGCGCAGGGATGTTCCGCTTCAAGGACACTCGAGGGCGGCGATGTTTGCTTTCGGAACTCGACCCCAAACCGACGAATTGAGACGTGTCCTCGGCGCTTCTCCTAACAGTCGCTCCGACGGATGCTCCGCTCAATGGAATGGCGACCCCGCTTTGTGCATCCCCCGGACTAGGTTGGCCGATGGGCGAACGGGTCACGAGCTCATAAAACGAAATGCCCCGCTTGCTCTCCGCACGAGTACATGAAGTGCCCCTAACATTGATCGACCCCGAACACGGTCTGAGGCGAGCCACCTCCGCCTCCAGATCTGAGATCCGCTCCCTCAGAGAGTCATCTTTTACATCGACCTCGAAGCGAGGAGGTATTGCGGAGCTCGGGACGCCAGAGCGACTGGCGATAAGACGGCGGAGATGAGTGACTTTGATGCTCTTTTCCACTGTGGCTCACTTCAGCGCGTCGACCTCGGCCGTCAGTTCGTCACGTTCGGCCGTCTGTTTGGCCACCTCTGCCGTCAATCCCTCTCCCTCCGTCCGAAGGTCCGTCTCTACCGTTTGCAAGTGACGAATCTCAGAGAGCAGATCGTCCCTCTCTGCTGTTATTTTTGATAAAGTATGGCGGATGCACTTAAGCCGTAGGGCGTAACTAAAGGCGGTCGACGAACCATCATCCTCTCCTAAGGGGGCCATCTCGGTGAGCCTGCTCTCCAGTCGCCGAATCTCAATGTCCCGCCGACCCAGGATGAGTTGCAGGTGGTTCCGTTCGCTTACAGCTCTGCGCAACCCCAGCTCGACTTCATAGAGTCACTCTCGGCACCTCATCAAGCACAGTCTCGTCGCCCCTAAGCCAACCTCGGAACGAGCGCTTTCCCCCGAGCGAGTAGGCTCGACGGTTTGAGTCACCTCCGCATGCTGAAAAGAAATCGAAGCAAACAACAAATTTTCAACACTTAGCCGAATCTCTACACTTAGCCAAATTTCAAGAGTTTTTTGAGAAAGTTATGACAGAGAGATGCGGTGTCGAGCCCAAAAGGATGTTTTCATTCATTACAAAAAAGCGGTGGCCAGTCCGCGATTAGGCATTACACTTAAAAACTCAAAAAAGCAGAAGAAAAGAAAAAGCAAGCGAAGTCAGGGCGCGACCTCTTTCTCGGGGCGGCGAGAGTGGGTGGTGGCCGGCGTCCCTGAAGGGGTCACCATTGCCAGCGGGGTAACCACAGACCCCTGGACCTCGCCGACGACCTCAACCTCGGGCTCGACTTCGTCGTCCCCTTCTTCTTCTTCTTCTCCCTCCGACTCGGGGTCGAAGCCTTCGACGTGGCACGGGAATAACCTCCATCCCGAACAGTCCACCTCGGGGTATGCCTTCGATACCCAGGCGAGGGCGTGAGCATAGGCTTTGGCCATGTTTTGGGCGAGAAAGTCTTGCGCCTTCACCATAGTGGCCTCCTCGGCCTCCTTCGCCGCGGCAGCCTTGGCTTCCGTCGCTTCGGCCAATTGTTTGGCCGCCTCCTCCTTCTGGCGAAGAAGGTCGCCCTCCAGCTTTGCGACCAGGCTCTCAAGGTACTCGAACCTCGTCGTCCTCCCCTTGAACTCGACCCTGAGCTTGTCGAGCTCGTTCCCCATGTGAGCTTTATCCTTCCGAGCTTGGTCGGACTCCTACTTCAGCTCCTTCTCCAGAACCATCAACCTCTCCGAGAGGTGACCAAAGTGAACGATGATCTGTGACAGGAAACGAGGTGTTCAAAGAGTTAGAGAAATTAGACATAAGAAAAACCAATGGTGGCAAAAATTCAACACTTACCGAGACCACCGAGCGAGCAATCTCGATGACATCGTCGCCTTCCAGCCCGGCCTCCATGGCGGCCTGATCCTTCGGTGTCGCCAGGTGCTTGATCACCTGCATGCTCGCCAAGGAGTTGCCCAGGAACCCGTCATGTTTCCGAACCTGCCAGTCCGGAACATGGATCTTTTTGTGCTCCTCGGTCAGGAGCTCCTCGGCCGCCACAGTGAACGAGGGCATCGCCATCTTGAGGGCTGCGGCGATCGGGAAGTCACCGACCTCGGTTGACGGCGAGGCAACTCCCGTGGCCACGGTCGGGCTCGCCAGGGTCTCCACCTCCTCGACCACCTCCGTGACCCTCGAAGTCTTTGCAGTCGGCAACTTGGTGGCCACCCTCTTGCGCTTCTTCGACGCCTTGCTAGCAAGACCAGCCCTCAATGCCAGCACAGCCTCGTAGTCCATTGCCTCTGCATTAAAAACGAAGTTTGTTAGCGGAATACAAGTCGTAAAAGATGAAGTATGAAAAAGAAAGGACGGAAAATAGAAGAAGCTGCGTACTGGGATCTACGCGGCAGAGCCCTCCCCTGAATAGAACACCTTCGGTCAGCTCCCGCGAATCATACTTCGGCCGATCAAGAAGTGTCTGAACTGTCTCTTCATCTTTGGGGCGAAGCTTTGGCAACGCCTTCAACCACTTCGGCACCTCCTCCACCCAACTAGAGGGAATAGGCCAGGCCTCCGCACTCCGCACTATCAAATACTTATCACGCCAGTGCTTTATGGAGTTAGGGCATATAACGAGCCTACCGCCATGCCTCGGGGCCAAGTAATACCGGAACTCTGACCGGTTTGCTTGATGAAGCCGGTAGATTGTCCGAAGTACACTCAGCTCCGGCTTGATCCCAGCGGCTTGGCAATGAAGCACGAAACCATTGATGACTCTCCATGCATTCGGCATAAGTTGGATGGGGCTGACCCCAAACCACCTAAGAACAAGGGTCGCGAACGGATGGAGAGGTAGCCGAGCCCCGGCGATAAAGGCGTCAACCGGCCAGCAATACATAGTTACTAGCAGCGGCGAGTTGGCCCTAACCTTGGGACCCGGCAGCATAAGTTCGTACTCCTCCGGAATGTGGAAACAATCCCAGATCACTACCAAGTCTTCTTCGCTGAGGATCGACACCGTCTCATCAGCCTCAGTCGTCTCCCGTGAACAATACGCTTGGCATGTTCCTCCGGAAGTTCTTGAACACTGTGAAGCCCAGTCAGTGGTCCCGGCAACCTGCCAAATGGCCCCATGCGCTTCGGATCCTCCACGATCGTATCTCGACCAAACACCTTCTTGCCCTTATCTGGGCGACTAGGAGTGCGGGCTTCGGCAACCTGAGGGGAGGGCTCGGACCAAGAAGAAGACGACTCGGAGACAGAGGAAAGAGACATATTTATACTTGGAAAGAAACTAAGTATAAGTTACCTTGAAGAGATATGCGGTCGGAAACTTCACCGGAAAACAGACGACGATCACCTGAAGCTCTCGCTAAGCACAAATCACTGCCTGAGTAAAAAAGTGGAGAAGTGAAAAATGAGAGGGGGGTAAGGTTTTATAGAACGAGGCGTGCAAAACGATGTTAATGGGCCCAGACTGCCAGCCCATTTACACAAAGCGACAAAAACAATCTGAACCGTCGCCTTGTTTACCACGCCAAGCCGCACATCGCATTAATTACTGTCCCATCTGATAGGAACTCAGAGGTCATCGCATTAAATAAGTGTCACATCCGTCAAGGCTGTTAGAAGTTTAGAAGCCATCACATTTAATGGCTGCCACATCTGTCAAAAATGCAGAAGCCGCCAACTCCGCTGGGCGAGCTCTGCCAAAAACGACAAGTCAAGACCTCGGCACATGTTGCCGAGTGTTCTTGCCACCGACCATGTTACATGAAAAGGTGGACTTCGGCACCAGCTGCCGAGCGTTCTTGACACTGACCATGTTACATGGAAAGATGGACGACACTAGCTACTGAGCGTTCTTGCCACCGACCATGTTACATGGAAAGTTGGACTTCGGCACCAGCTACCGAGCGTTTCTTGCCACCGACCATGTTACATGGAAAGTTGGACCTCGGCACATGCAGCCGAGCATTCTTGCCACCGACCATGTTACATGGAAAGTTGGACTTCGGCACCAGCTGCCGAGCGTTCTTGCCACCGACCATGTTACATGGAAAGTTGGACCTCGGCACATGCTGCCGAGCATTCTTGCCACCGACCATGTTACATGAAAAGTTGGACCTCGGCACATGCTGCCGAGCGTTCTTGACACCGACCAAGTTACATGGAAAGTTGGACATCGGCACATGCCGCCGAGCGTTCTTGCCACCGACCATGTTACATGGAAAGTTGGACCTCGGCACATGCTGCCGAGCATTCTTGCCACCGACCATGTTACATGGAAAGTTGGACCTCGGCACATGCTGCCGAGCGTTCTTGACACCGACCATGTTACATGAAAAGTTGGACTTCGGCACAAGCTGCCGAGCGTTCTTGACACCGACCATGTTACATGGAAAGAACTACCTCGGACCTCACCGAACTCCCTCTCCACGCCTACATCCTAGCCGAGGTGCCTCTGCTCTTCGGCAGAGGGCGGCGAACCACCCATGAGCTTCAGCCTCCTTGGCAGCAAGCGTTCGAAGGGGTCGGTGGTGAGGTAAAAGCATGTAGGCCGCACAACGAAGGAAACGACCGAGCCATTTGCCAAAAAATTACGAAAAAACAATTAAAAATTAAGGAAAACTCTTGGAAAATAATTATAAAGTTGGGGAAACATTTTTGAACCCCCAAGTAAGTAATTATTGCCTAGGACAATCTATTAAGACTCCCGAATGACGAATCAACACTTCGCAAAGTTAAACGAGTAATCCAGCGAAAAAACCATATGACCAGAAGAGCTCAGAAGCAACTCAGAGTGCAACCAACTTGAAAAATCACCGCACTACCTCCTTCAAAGATTCAAAACCTTCCATTTGGACTCCGATACAACTCCACTAGCCATTATAACAGTAAAACTACTTCTCAAAGGCTGATCAAACTCAGTCTTCAGGAGTGGGGGGCTCGTGATATGGCTAAAAATGAGGTTAAATCGGAACCGTCCAAATCGGGCACGAATCTTGAAACCCAGGGGTAAAAAGGTAATTTCACCTACCAATGGGTCTGAAGTGGGTACTGGTTCTCCTTCTCGAAGACCCACTAACCCGCGAACGGATCCACCTCAGCTGGGTGCGGGTTTCACCCGCAGCAAACCCGGTCCAGAAAGGATAGAATTAGGGTTTCTGATTAATCCTAATCAACGGCCCTGATTCATATCTATCCTTTCACTGGGGGTTAGGGATTACATTCCTTATCTAACCACAGGGATTACATTCCTAATCTGATCCCAGCGGCGCCAATAAATACCTTCCATCCATCTCCATTAAGATGTAATCAATCTTTTGCCAATTTTACGCTCTTTCATAATCACTTCTGATTACTGACTTGAGCGTCGGAGGGTGCGTCGCCGGGAACAACCCCGGTGTCATGCACTTTTTGCAGGTAAATGGCGGGAGCGACGGTCAAACTCCGGCGGAACAGGTAACAGGTTTGATATTCAAAGTTTCCCAAGAATCCACAAATACTGTCTGTTTGCCCCCACACCAGATTCAGCGGCCACACCTCCAATCCGGGACGAAGAGCTTCATGTGCTCTTCGGTGAGGATGGCCTCCGCTTCACCCATAAGCGGCGGAACCTCGAGGGCCAGAGCAGCACTGGCCGAGAACGTCCCACTCGAAGATCCGGGGGCATCGGCCGAGGGGAGCGTGACCTGCAGCGCCAAGGGGGAGTCGCCGACCAAGTCAACGACGGCCGCAGGAGCCGAGGGCGCCTGAACTGCTCGGCTGGAAGAGGGCCCGTCGTCGTCCTCTTCCTCTTCTTGTTATCCACCCCCTTCACCGCAGCTACAGTCCTCTTCGCCATAAGGACTCGGTAGTCCAAATTGCGGTGTAGTTCGGTTGTGGGGCTAGGGCCCGAAGACGGGGTTCCCCCATGAGACTGCTTATTACAGACTAGTATTTTACCCCCCATGAGACCGATTGTGGAGCTTGGGCCCAAGACGAGGTCCCTCCGTGATGGGCGCTCACTTTTCGCAGCTTTCGGGGTGTTTGTCTCAACTGCCGCGGCGCGTTCGGGATGTGAAGAAGGAGGTTGAGAAAATTTGATTCGGTGAGAAGAATGACGTGTATAGTTGTGGGGCTAGGGCCCGAAGACGGGGTCCCCCCATGATCGTTATTGCATAGGGTGGGGCTTGGGCCCGCAGAAGTGGTCCCCCTATGAGGTGCACAGAGGGAAGATGTTTGTGTTTTTGGTCGGCAGTAAAGGAGTCACACAGTGAACTTGACCTTCCTTAATCCACTGCCACAGACTTTGTAACAGCACCGCCACTACGCCCTCATCATTAACCCAGAAATCTATCACGTCCACCGCCCGCAGGGACGAGAGGTGAAGGTGATTCTTCAAATTGGTTGTGATTTGGTTGGGTTTTACGTGAGAGAGAGTGAGAAAGTGAGAAAGTGAAGACATTGCTTCTCACTAGTCTATGCAGGTGTCTGTTTGTATTTGTGAGAAATCACCTGAGAGAGTATAAGTACCATCTTCATTGCTCTCTTAAACTGTGTACGTGATTAGGGTTAGGGAGAGTTTTGCTTAGAATCGCTTGTGAGGGCTAAAGCGTATGAGAGGTGAAATTGCGACGGCTCTCCTTTTGGGTGCGACTCCGATTGGGCCATGTGTGAAGTTGCGTTGGTAAGGTAGAAGGAGGGGAGCGGCAAATTTTCATCACTTCAGGTGGGTGGGCGCGTGCCGTGGAGGTGGGTGCTCGAAGCTTGCTTGACGGACATACAATTAGTTGGTCCTCGAGGTTAGAGTGAGAGCTGATTATATGTACTGGTCATGTCGCTTCATGTTTTTTTTTCTGTCTGTAGGTTGTAACTTGCCCCAGTATACTGGGATTGTTTTGTTAATTTCTTATTAATGAAACAGGGTGGCCTTATTCCACCTTTTCCCTCAAAAAAAAAAAAAAAAAAAAAAAAAAAAAAAAAAAAAACAACATATGACAATTGTAGACATGTACTCTAACAAATAAAACCTATAAAATTCTGTAAAATATGTAAAACACATTTTATTAAAATTTGTATTTCAAATATAATTTTTCCAAGACTATATACACGGTGCGAACAGAGAGAGAACTTAGTAAATAAATATGCCCACAAATTGTTTTATTTTTATAATTGAATAACACATTAACATAAAAAGATACGATATTAAAACGATATCAAGATCAATTTATATATAATATTTCTCACACGAAACGACTACACGTTACAATGCCATAGTACTCCAAGCAGAGTAGAACATGATACTGTAAGAGCATCCACTTTGATTTCCTAAAAACCTAAAATATAAAAGCCAAAAACCTTCCACCATCGTTTGCCATATATCTTTTTTTTTAGAAAAGTTGTGAATATTCGGCTGCTATATATAGCAGCGAAAAGTAGCAATTACTAAAAAAATAGAAGACGGAGGAGCTTCCTCTGTCTCTCAATTATTTTCAATATTAAAAGTTGGCAGATGGAATATTTTTTCGTCTGGAAACTTTTAATACTAAAAAGTTGCTCGCAACTATGAATATTTAAAAAAATTTTTAAAAAAAAGAGACGGAAGAAGATCTTCCGACGGTTAATTCTTTAATATATTTTTTTTCAAAAAATTACTAAAATGCCATTGAAATATTTACCAAAATGTCATTTAAATAAAAAAATAAAAAAAAATCGTGCTTGGACGGAAGAACATCTTCCGTCCAGCAAGTTTGCCTCAATTTTTTTCATCAAAATGCCATCCAATTTTTTGCAGAAATGTCATTCACTTAAATTTTTTTTTAAAAAAATTGTCAAACGGAAGATCATCATCCATCTGACAATTTTTTAATTTTAAAAAAACAAAAAAAAAATTGACAGACAGAGGATGTTCTTCCGTCTATCAATTTTATATTAAAATATATATATAAAACCGTTAGACGGAGGATGTTCTTCCATCTGATTATTTTATTAGTTTTTTTTTGGTAAATTTGGCTAAAATGATAGCATGCATACTCCTATTGTTAAAAAGTATTGCCAAATACCCATCTTTTAGCAGCAACAACAGTGGATGCTCTAAGTAGCAGTATATATATCAAGGGCACCGTGTGCAATATATATATCCACGTACCCGACATGTACGACACATAAAATTTTAAGATTTCACGCAGCAACACAAACTTATCAAATTAAAAGCATATATATCAATGTCGATCGGCTAACTAACAATCAATAAATGGAATGCAGCCATAGTTAACAAACTTTGCAGACTGCGTAGGATTGACAACACCATTGTCCATAGGGCTTGGAGCAAGTCATTGACAGGGTCCTTAGCAAGAAATGCGGAGGTAGTACGCTAAGACGCATCAGCTAGAGCGAAAAGTACTGACAAGGTTACAAATAGGAAGAAGAAGGCTTTAAAAAGCTTAGGACCAGCCATTTTAAAAAAGTATATAGTTAGATATTGAAATTACTGACAAAGACGGAGATTAATTGATAATGCATGAAGGTGTATAGTATATTTAAAAAGGATTTAGATTGTCTTAGGAATATGTATTAAATACCCGTGGTTCAGATTATAAGAAGATACGATGAAGCATGGAGGTCGAAACGTCGAAGATAGTAGAAGAGAAAACAACAACAACAACAACAGTCAGAGAAGGGGCGAGCAACTGGTCGGTCGATCGCACACCCGACCGCGTGTTGTACAAGGTTTGGCCGAGAGAAGAACGATCGACCGCACTTGTGGTGCAGTCGACCGACCGCGGCGGCTGTGTTATTTTTGGCCTCAATTTGTTAAGTTGTTTTAGCTCAATTTTCAACTCCAAATCGGATCGTACAGCTCCTATCCAGTTACTTCTTCTACAGGATATATTGGACGATTGAGAATTAAGATTAACCTAGGGTTCTCTCTATTCTTGTTCTATATATTGTAATCACCTCCAATATGAGAGGTGAAGTATTTCATTGATATTTTCTCTATTGCAAAGAGAGACTTGAGAGAGAGAGTTCTTGGTGAGTAAGTTTAATTCCTTATATTGAGTGAATCATTAACTATTTGTAATTTCTTCTAGTTGAATATTATATCTCGCTATATTTCCCTCCGGATTAAGCAAAAGCTAACCGAGATAAATCCTCATTGTGTTTGTATTGGATTGGTGGATCTATTTGCTTAGGAGTTCAATTGATTTGTCTCATCTACTTCGAATTCCTCATTGCTCTATTTAGTTCCGCTGCGCCATCGGTGTGTTTGTAGATACCCCATCCCCAACAAAGTAGTACTAAAGCTTCAGGTTGCCGAGTCCCTTGGTTAAGATGACATGTTACAGTCTTTTGAAGATCAAGCAGTTCGATGGAAAGATCAACTTCAATCATTGGAAGGTAGACATGTATGATGTCCTATTTCAAGAACGTCTGCAGTTAGCCATCAAAAAGAAGAAAAATTCATTTGATATGAAGGAGGATATTTGGGATGATAATTGTGAAACAGCCATAAGTCTGCCTCGACTATCATTGGCGGACGAGATCAAGTGCAAATTTCTTGAAGAAATTGACGCGACGAGTTTGTGGGAAAAAAACTCATAGCTGATGATGCTGTTTATTTCTGGGGAACGTGTGGAAGCACCAGGTGTGAGTTCGAACTCAATTTGTATTGAAGGAGATTGCCGCTCGTCTGCCGACCTTCAGTTGACCTTCTGGGACCTACGATGAGCTCGGAAAGATGTTGAAGGTTGGGCTCGGATCGGAAGGGTCGGATCCGAGGTCTTGTGTACCTGCAGACGGTCCTGACACACCGGGGTTTGTCCCGGTGGCGGACCCTCCGACGCTCTAGTCAGTCTCTGTCAGAGAGTAGCAATAACTAGGTATATTTAAGTGGCAAAAGATTGATTACCTCAAAAGGTGGGTGTAGGTCTAGTATTTATAGAGAATCCCAACCGGGTTTGGTTCCGAAAGCCCATGGGCCTGACGTGGCAGAAGGCCCAGGGGGTTTAGGGCGGACGTGGCGATACCAGGAGTGGTATAGGGCTGACGTGGCGAAACCCTTGGCGGTATTAGGAGCTGACGTGGCCCATCGTGAGCCCCCTGTGCCTCTGGGGGGAATCGGAGGGCCTAGGCTGCGCCAGGTCACCCTTCTGCCCCGCCAGAGAGGGGGGACGGCCTGTGGGAGTGCCCCGGATCGGACTCCGAGGGCTACCGAGGCTCGTCGGTACGAGGAGGCCAGTACCGTGGGGGCAAACACGAGGTTCGGCACCGACCCAGAAGTGGTCCGGAGCCGAACCAGGTTGTTATTTTTACCTTTCTGAGTAGGAATAGTATTGGGCCCTGGTTGGGCCTCAGGCCATTTTTACACTGTCACACAAGCCCCCCACTCCTGCAGGGGGTGTGGGAGCTAGCCGTGGAGGAGTGTTTATGGTTGTAGAAAAAATGGGAGGGCGAATCCCAGGGCCTTCCTGGCGGTGCTGTCCTGAGGCTTTGACCGGACCTCGAGTTTGTCGAGGGTTTATGTGTCGACAAGGGTGATGGCGAGCCGTTGTTTCTTCCTGAGAAGAGTACCCGGGTGCCAGACCGGACCTCGAGCTGGCGAGGGATTATGGGCCGGTAAGGGTGAAGGCGGGCCGTTGTTTCTTCCTGAGAAGAGTACCCCGGTGCCAGACCGAACCTCGTGAGGAGGGGGAATTATGGGTCGGTAAGGGTGATGACCAGCCAGTGGATCTTCCGAAGAAGAGTACCCAGGTGCCGGACCGGACCTCGAGCTGGCGAGGGATTACGGGTCGGTGAGGGTGAAGGCGAGCCGTTGTTTCTTCCTGAGAAGAGTACCCCGGTGCCAGACCGAACCTCGAGATGAGGGGGAATTATGGGCCGGTAAGGGTGATGGCTAGCCGGTGGATCTTCCGAAGAAGAGTACCCAGGTGCCAGACCGGACCTCGAGCTGGCGAGGGATTACGGGTCGGTGAGGGTGAAGGCGAGCCGTTGTTTCTTCCTGAGAAGAGTACCCTGGTGCCAAACCGAACCTCGAGACGATGGGAAATTATGGGCTGGTAAGGGTGATGGCCAGCCGGTGGATCTTCCGAAGAAGAGTACCCAGGTGCCAGACCGGACCTCGAGCTGGCGAGGGATTACGGGTCGGTGAGGGTGAAGGCGATCCGTTGTTTCTTCCTGAGAAGAGTACCCTGGTGCCAAACCGAACCTCGAGACGAGGGGGAATTATGGGCTGGTAAGGGTGATGGCCAGCCAGTGGATCTTCCGAAGAAGAGTACCCAGGTGCCAGACCGGACCTCGAGCTGGCGAGGGATTATGGGTCGGTGAGGGTGAAGGTGAGCTGTTGTTTCTTCCTGAGAAGAGTACCCGGGTGCCAGACCGGACCCCGAGATGAGGGGGAGTTACGGGCTGGTAAGGGTGATGGCCAGCCCGTGGATCCTCCGACGAGGGGTGCCCAGGTGCCAGACCGGACCTCGAGCTGGTGAGGGGATCATAAGTCGGGCCGTTAGGGGGCGAACCGTTGTGCCTTGGGGTTGTTTGAGTAGGGTAGTCCTTTGTTTTTGCGGAGCATTTGGGGGGCGCCTTGGGACCTGTGCAAGATTCCCATTTCCTAGGTGCGTTAATGGCGCCGCCTAATAACTGTATGGCGAATGGTCTTCCGTCGTTTGGTTTTCCCCATATCATAAAGGCCGGCCCCTGGGGGGAGGCTATAAGTACCCCCCTCCCCCTTTCTCGTTGTGGTTCAGATCAAAGCAAAGGTGGTCTGCTTGGCCCTTAAAGGTGTCTGCTTCGGCGGACGCCTGTTTTTTGATAATTCTTGCCCTCGGTTTTGTCGGAGAGGTAGTTTCTTTGTCGCCCGATCTTCTCTTGGATCTGATGGCCCTGACGTGGCGGTCAGATCCAGGAGGGGTCCGGGCGAGAGGGATAACGACCGAACTTCGAAGGGTGAGCCGTCTGCAACAGTGGAGGTTCTATCCTTCCGAGAGGGATGAAGAGCGTTCCGGGCCGGTTGTTTGCAACTGCGAAGGTTCCGTTGCTGGAGTAGGCTGGGCCTTTGCAGTTGCATCAACTGGCTCGGAATGGAGCACTTCTTTTCGGCCTTCGGGTGTTGATCTGCTTTTGACCGGGGCGCTTGCCGAGGGGGGCGTCTTGAAGCTTTGGGCCCCGGGTAGATGAGTAGTTCTCCGATTGGAGGCTGACTATTCTGTGTTCCGATAGGGCTCCAGGTTGAGGCGGTTTCTGTCTCACCCGGGAACAGTTCGGGTCTTCGGCCGATGACGCTGTAAGCCCCGAGCTGCTCGCGGGCGAAAGGGGAACCGACCCAGTCTCGGAGCCCGGGGCGTCTGTCTGAGGACGGCGCCTTAAATCTTAAAAATAAAAATTTTCCCTCCTCCGAATACTTCTTCCGCGCTGGCCTCCTTGACTGGCTGTCAGCCTGTCAATGGATGATGTCAGCGTCGCACGTTTCGAGGATGTGGCGCGAATTCTTAGGCGGCAGTTGCATGTTGGATAGGTGAACAGTACTCGCGGGAATCGAGGAGTCGCTTCTATCCCCTATAAATAGTCCCCCTCTTCCCTATTCGTCCACTCCTTTCTTTTTCAAAATAAAATTTTTCAACACTTCAGCGCTCGTCTTCACATCTTGCTGTACCAGACTTGCCCTTCCGAAGTAACCCCAGGTGAGTTAGCAAGTCTACTTAGTCTAGGCATAGATGGACAGGGCTCAGTCCGGCTCATCAGCATCGACGTCTGGGGGGGAGGTGGAGCCTATCTCTGACTCGACGTCCTGGGAGGAGCCCGTACTCGAGGAGGAGTCAGTGCACGCTGACGAGTCTTCTGACACGGTTTCGTGGGAGGAACCGGTGGTCGAGGAGGCGGCACACGGTGCGAGGCGGTCGCGCTCTCGTCATCCCTTCGTGGTGGAGAGCAGTGAGTCGGAAGAAGCGACTGATGGTTCGGACGACGTCCGTGTTTTGGAGCCGGCTACCGAGGGTGAGAGAGGCGAGGGTGGCATTGTAAGGAGATCCATGGTTCCGGGGGCAGGCCCGAGTTCCATGCTGACTGGTCGGGGGCCCTTATTCACTCCCTCGTCGGAGCAATCCGAGAAGAGGAAGAAGGCTCCGAGGAAGGTAGGGTTGGGGACCGGTGGCTCGAGCCAGGGGACTGGTTCGCCCGCGCAGCCGAAGCATTTCCGTCAATATCCTGACGACCTGTCCGACCAGGAGCTCTTTGGAGTGCAGGCCTCTTCGCCGAGTCGGACGAGAGTGTTGATGGACGCGATAGTGACCGCTTTGGACGGCGGGGATTTGGAAGTCTTGCAGTCGGCGTACCACATAGGTCCTAGTTACGAGTTGATGCTGCCGAGCTCTACTCTTCGTCCAACCGATCCCCTTTCTGCTTGGTATTGTGTCTTCCCCGTGGACGCGTTTATTTCTGGACTGAGGCTGCCGGTCCATCCGTTTGTTCGGGAAGTGTTGAATTGGGCCTCCTTGGCGTCGATGCAGTATGGGCCGAACTCTTGGGGGCAGATAATCAGCTTTGTACTGATGTGCGAGGAACAACGGGTACCCTTGCGCTTGAACGTGTTCCGAGCGACGCTGATGTTTTGTTTGGCAGCCGAGGGGGTTTACTATATCTCCCCCCGGAGCAGGAGGAAGGTTGTTCATAGCCACCCTGACTCTATTAAGGACTGGAGGAAAAAGTATCTGGTGATCCGGAGTGAAGAGCCCTGGGACATTCCGACTCGATGGAATTACTCCAAGCCGAGTTACCCTGCGCCGGGGCAGGGGGATCTGACGGTCGAGGAGTGGGGGTTTGTCGAGCGTCTTCGTTTGTCCCCTAGTATTAATTGGACGAAGGTGACGGAGGTTCGCCTGGCGAGCGTTGGACTGAGCCCCGCCGTTCTCCGTATGTAGTTGTTTCTTTCCCCTCGATCCTTTCGTACATTCTTGCTCATTGCTCTTTAATGGCTTTTTCTGCAGATATGGATGAGGCATCGATCCAAGCAAGGCGGCTCGCCATGAAGAAGGAAAATGCCGAGAAGAAGAAGGCGGAGGCGGTGAAGAGGCCGAGGGAGCTGCCCCTTGTTATCTCGGAGGTACCGCTTGAGCCGAGGGCTAAGAGGACTTGTTCGGAGACAGGCAAGGGGGGTGCCCCTTTGAGGGGTAAGGGCCCGGCGAGGGCGTCCGATCTTGACAAGGGGAAAGGTCCCTTGGTAGGGGTCGAGGAGGAGGACCCGGTGGTGGAGTTGTTGCGGCAGCGGTGGGTGCCGGACTGGTCGGTTCGGAGGAGCGACTGTCTGACCGAGGAAGCCCAGGCCGTAGAGGTGGTGGAGAAGCTGGCGACGCCTCGCGATCGCCAGATGATGGAGAACGAGCCCGTGGAGGTGGCATTCACGCGCCTGGCGCAGGCCACCGTGTCGGTAAGCTTGTCGACCTCCTCCTTTCCGTTTGGTCTTGCCTCAGGAGTTTTCTTCTTATCCGCTTCTTTCGGCCGCAGGCTTGTATGCAGGGAGCTAATGTAAAGAATCTCTACGAAGCGTCCCTGTTACAAGAGCGTGCTCGGGCGGACAAGAGCGGACGAGAGACGAAGGAGATGTGGATCGAGCTCGAGGGTTCGCGTCAGAGGGAGCAGCAGATGAAGCTGGAGCTCGAGGCCAAGGACACCGAGTGGGAGAAGAGGGTGGCCTCTTTGAAGAGGAAGTTTGCCAAGGAGAAGGGGGAGTTAATAGCCGCGTTCGCCAAGGAGAGGAAAGAGCTGACGGATGCGGGCCAGCGGATGGTGATAGCCGCCCAGTATGAGTGCTACGCGAAGGCGCTCAGTCACGTGAGGAATTTCTATCCGACCCTCGATCTGTCGAACTTCGAGTATGACATGGAGATTGATGGGACCCCGAAGGTTCCCGCCGTAGAGGGGCTCGTTGACAACCCGGCCGATGATCGTTCTGTGACCCCGATCGACGCCGAGGAGGGAAACCGAGTTGTATAGTTTTGTCTTTCTTTCTTCTTTCCTCCTTTCGATTGTATTTGCCTCCCGCGGACTGGCCCCCGCCTTTTCGTGTTTATATAAAAAAAGTAATTCGGACTTGCCAAGGGTTTCGACGCCGGTCGTTTCCGGATCTCCCCGCTTATGTGCTTCGAGTTGGCTCACTTCGTAGGTTGCGGCTTCCCTTCCCGAGGTGGGCCCCTGCCGTTCCGACGTGGCGTGCCGCTCGAGACGAGGGGAGTATTTCTGTAACGGCCTTTGCCCCGGTTGACGGTATATAAAGTGATGAAGGGGATGTGGCTCGGCCTTATTGTTTCACGAGGAATTGGAATGGGGCGAGGTGACGCCTTGGGGGTCGACCCCCTAACCGGGTATTAGGTCGGGTCTGCCGAGGCGTTTGGAGTACGATGCAACGAGATTTCCTTATTATAAGATGGGGGGGCCGCTAAAAACGGTCCTATACAAAGGAAAGCTTTACAAAAGGTTTACTTCTAGTTAAGTTAAAGTCTAGGCTTGCTCTTTGCAGGAGTTCACTGGGTGCTAGGCGTCAAGGGGGAACCTCTCTGGCTCGGCGGTAGGTCCGGGGGTAGGGTTGTTCCTCTTAGGTTAGAGCATGACGGCGTTGGGGGGGAACATTGCTCCTCCGTCGATGGTCATGCAGCACGACCGCATTGCTTCTGGGCTGCTTTGGACGGCGCCGACCCCGTGTGGGGTGGAAGATTCGAGCTCCGAATGGTAGGCCGAAGGCCTTGCTTGGAGGGAGCATAATCTGGATCGGCCGAGTATGGCGTTGTTAGCTGTCTTGGCGTTGTGACAATCCCTTCTAGCTCGATAGGGATGTCGTAAAACCCATGTTAGGTGTATCCGGCCGGTTGGAGCTTGCCTCTAGGTAACTTCAGTTTCTCGAAGGTTTTGAGGGAAAAAATGTTCGCCAAGCTGCCGTAGTTGACAAGGATCTGGCGAACTTCACACTTAGCCATGTGGAGGATAATGACGAGGGCGTCGCAGTGGGGGAGGCGAACGCCTTCGAGGTCCTCCCCTGGGAAGGGGACTGGCGCGGTTTGTAGCTCGGGAGTGGGATCGTCTTGGACAGTATTCATCCCTCGGAGGAAGGCTTTTCGGAAAGTATTTGATTCTCCTCCTATTAGCCCTCCATGGGCTCAATGTAAGATGAAAGGTGTGTCCGCGGCTCCCTCGGACTCGGGATCCCGACCCGGTATGCGGCTCGGAGGGGGGTTCGGGGGCGAGTGTATCCCGCTCCTAGTATCTCGTCGACCCCGCGGGACTTCTCGGGTGAATTCTCGGAGGTATCCTCTGGAGATGAGTTCCTCAATCTCGTCTTTCATGGCCCGGCATTGATCTGTGTCGTGTCCATGGTCCTGGTGGAAGCGGCAGTAGAAGCGCTGATCTCGGTTCTTGCCGTTGTGAGGTCGGGGAGGTAGTCGGACAATGCCCTTGTCTTCGATTTCCAAGAGGATGGCGGAGATGTTATGCGTCAGGGGAGTGTATCTCTCGAAGCGGGGGACCGGCGGGACCTTCTTCATGGCCCCCGGGTCCCTTGGAGCTTTCTTCGATGGTTCGACTTCTTCGGTCTTCCGCTTTCCCTTCCCGGTGTCATCCCTGGTATCCTCGGGGTTAAGGGCCTCTTCTGCCCTAATGTATTTCTCGACCCTACCGAGGAGGTCGGGGAAGTCGACGGGGGGTTTCTTCGCCAGAGAAGCCTTCAGCTGTCCGTGACGGACGTTGTGACGGAATGCCGCTGAAGCGACGCCCGGGTCGAGGGAGGAGACCGACCTTGCCTCAGCGGTAAATCTCCGGACGAACACTCTGAGTGATTCCCCCTCTAACTGTTTGAGTCCGAGTAACGAGGCGCTGGTCCTTTCGGTCTTCCGGCTGGTGACGAAGTGGGCGAGAAAGTTGCCCTCGAGTTGGTCGAAGGAGTAAACGGAGCCAGGGGTGAGCTTCGAGAACCACTCACGAGCGGGACCACGAAGGGTGGCAGGGAAGGCTCGGCATAGCAGGGGATCCGAGGCGCTGTGAATCATCATGAGGGTTTTGAAACCCCCCATGTGATCAGCAGGATCTCCCTCGCTGTCGTAGGTCTCGAACTGAGGGGGTCAGAAATTCCTGGGTATTTCCGCTTGGAGGATGGGGGTGGAGAAGGGAGGACGGACAGGTCTGTACCCCTGAGTCGCTCTTCGGCCGCCGTCCCCTATGTGATCGAGGCGATCCTCCATCCCTTGTAGGCGCCTTAGGAGAACGTCATCATCCTGAGGCTGGATTATTGAAGGGCGGGACGCGCTGGCTTCGGCGTCCGACCCTGCTTGGGAATGGGGGGTTTCTTCCCTGGGGGTCCGTCGGAGGGCTCCCAGAATTTCTCTTCGGAAGTCTTGGAGCTCCTTGTGAGTGACGGGGGCTCCACCGACTTGGTTTGGTTGGTCCGAGGGTTGTCTTCCGATTCGGCTGAGCGCGGATCTTCGTACCTCGGGCGGCGGTCTCGGACGGTTCGGGACCGGGTTGGAAGCGGCCCTTCCCCTGCGGCGGGTAATCCTGCGGTTGAGGATTATTCCCCGGAGGTCGGGCTGGGCTGGCCGGCCGACGCTCCTTTGGGACTCCCGAGGGAGAGCTCTGTGTTTCGACGTGCGTGGCCTGGCTTCATCAGTGGGTGGGGGCGAGTCCCGTTGGTTGACGGAGGAAGCAGCCCCCTTGCCTTTGGAGGCCATGAGGATTCGGCTGTCGATGGCCTTTGAGGGTCTGAGTCGGATCGGCTTCTGGAGCAGCTGTTTCCCACAGACGGCGCCAACCTGATGCTGTTTATTTCTGGGGAACGTGTGGAAGCACTAGGTGTGAGTTCGAACTCAATTTGTATTGAAGGAGATTGCCGCTCGTCTGCCGACCTTCAGTTGACCTTCTGGGACCTACGATGAGCTCGGAAAGATGTTGAAGGTTGGGCTCGGATCGGAAGGGTCGGATCCGAGGTCTTGTGTACCTGCAGACGGTCCTGACACACCGGGGTTTGTCCCGGTGGCGGACCCTCCGACGCTCTAGTCAGTCTCTGTCAGAGAGTAGCAATAACTAGGTATATTTAAGTGGCAAAAGATTGATTACCTCAAAAGGTGGGTGTGGGTCTAGTATTTATAGAGAATCCCAACCGGGTTTGGTTCCGAAAGCCCATGGGCCTGACGTGGCAGAAGGCCCAGGGGGTTTAGGGCGGACGTGGCGATACCAGGAGTGGTATAGGGCTGACGTGGCGAAACCCTTGGCGGTATTAGGAGCTGACGTGGCCCATCGTGAGCCCCCTGTGCCTCTGGGGGGAATCGGAGGGTCTAGGCTGCGCCAGGTCACCCTTCTGCCCTGCCAGAGAGGGGGGACGGCCTGTGGGACTGCCCCGAATCGGACTCCGAGGGCTACCGAGGCTCGTCGGTACGAGGAGGCCAGTACCGTGGGGGCAAACACGAGGTTCGGCACCGACCCAGAAGTGGTCCGGAGCCGAACCAGGTTGTTATTTTTACCTTTCTGAGTAGGAATAGTATTGGGCCCTGGTTGGGCCTCAGGCCATTTTTACACTGTCACAGCTGACTATACTGGTTCGTCGTTATTACATCGGATGCATTGGAAGAGAAAGTTATTCCATTTGTCAATGAAGGATGGTACCAATCTCTAAGATCACATCACAGACTTCAACAAGATTCTATCGGAACTCAAGGCGATCAATGCGGATGTAAGTGAGGAAGATAAAGTTTTCAACTTGATATATTCACTGTTGGATTCGTACAAGCTTTTGATCACTACCATGCTACACGGTAAATCTGACAAGGAGTGTATTTCAGTAGATGGAAAATCAACTTAGGAAGGAGACTCAGAAATTATCGTCTAATCCAAGTTGTCTAGTAGTGGAAGACAAAATGTTATGCAAAAGGATTTCATTGTCGATATTGCAAGAGGTCAAAGCATATCAAGAAAGGCTGTTAGAAATTGTAGAATCAGCAGAGCGCCAAGGATGAAAAATCTACCGCCTATGTGGTTAGTGCTTGTGATTCAGCCGATTTGTGTCTTCTTGTTTCAAATGCTTTAGAAGTAGATTATAGTTGATTTCTTGACTCAAGGAGTTCTTCTCATATTTGCTCCGAGAGGGAGTTGTTTTCTACTTATAAGTCTACTACAGGACGTTGTGTGAGAACGGAAAATGGATAGATTTGTGAAGTAGTGGGTGAGGAGACAGCTGAGTTGAAGATGCCAGGTCTAAACATGTTTAAGCATATTCCTCTGCTTAAGCGAAATCTGGTTTCCTTGAAAATTCTTGAAGCACGGGGGTGTAGATACACAGTTCGAGGTAGAATTCTGTCTATTTTTCAGGGTCTTCGTAAGGTGATTAGAGGTATAAGAGTGGTTGTGCCAAGCCAGCACAATCTCTACAAGCTTTAGTGAATCTGAAATACTTGCACATGTGTTGTTGCTTCTTTTCTTGCTATTCTCGCAAGCTCATCTAGTTTGCCGCAACTAGTATCATCGAAGCGAGACTACGACGTTCAAATATCATCGAGAGGTGGAGAGTGCCTCAATGAAGGTGGAGTTCGTGTGGAGGTTGGAAACTCCATGATAACGCCTACTGAGGTGTGTGTTTGAGGGGGTATACTGATCGGTGAGATTGGGTAGAGATTTGTTCAACTAGAAGAAGAAACTATTGTTCCAAGTATGATTCACAAGTGGAGTTTAGTTGAGTTTGGAGATGAAGAATCACATCTTGTTGATAGCACTCGTATGTAATCCAAGGTGGGGGTTATTAGGAATATGTCATGAATACTCGTGGTTCAGATTAGAATAAGATACGATGAAGCATGGAGATCAAAGCGTCGAAGTGAGTAGAAGAGAAAACAACAACTATAGTAGTCAGAGAAGGGGCAGTCAACCGCACACCTGATCGCGTGTTGTACAGGGTTTGGCCGAGAGAGGGATGGAGCGGCTGTGTTATTTTAGGCATCGGTTTGTTAGGTCATTTCAGCCTAATCTTTAACTCCAAGTCAGATCGTACGGCTCATATTCTATTACTTCTTCTACAGGATATATCGGATGACTGAGAATCAAGATTAACCTAGGGTTCTCTATATTCTTCTTCTATATATTGTAATCATCTCCAATATGAGAAGTAAAGTACCTCATTGATATTTTCTCTGTTGCAAAGATATGCTTGGGAAAAATAGTTCTTGGTGAGTAAGTTTAATTCTTTGTATTGAGTGAATCATTAAATCATTGTAATCTCTTCTAGTTGAATATTATATCTCCCTATATTTCCCTCAAGATTAAGCGAAGCTATTTGAGATAAATCTTCGTTGTGTTTGTGTTGGATTGGTGGATCTATTTGCTTGGGTGTTCAATTAATTAGTATCATCTACTTCGACTTCCTCATTGCTCTATTTAATTGCGCTGCACCACCAGTGTATTTGGAGACACCCCATCTCCAATAGATTGAATATGAAGTGAGTCACAACAGGCTTTGAAGCCATCCAGACTCCGTTCATGATGATTGCCAAAAAGAAATTACATTCCAATTGTTCACAGTGAAGATTCGACGTTGTTATCATCGATATGTTCGTTACAAATATATATATTAAAAGCACAAAGATAAGTGTTATTAGGGTTATTGCTCGAATAATAGTCCTACATAGAAAAAATAAAAAGATTGATGGATGGTTAAATTAGGTTAGACCCTAAATCCAATAAGGGATTTTCTCTTTTGGATTATATAGAGCTTTAAACTAATTTACAAAATATCTATCACGACTGGCAAGCCAAAGTTGGTGGGTCCCTAATCGCTGCAAGTGGTATCAGAGTCCATGGTGAACAATTTCTTGGGATGTGTTGAATGTTAAAATTGAGCTATTGTGTCAAGTCAATTTGTGACAGACGGTTTGTCAGGTCAATAAAGGGTTGCAGGAAGGTACGGTCAAGCTGTGTCAATAAGGTGACTGACGGAAAGCATAAGTATCGAGTCAATAAATAGGTGGAGTCATACTCTTGCCATGTCGATAAAGTGAAACATTGGCGGAGGTACACAATATATAGTCTCAGGTGGAGGGTTGTCAACATTCTCCATGGTGTAGGCTCTCATTCTAGCCAAAGTGGAGATTATTGTAGTTGCAGCTCGAATAATAGTCCTATATGGAAAAAAACAAAGATATTGTTGGATAGTTAAATTAGTTTAGAACCCTAGATTCCCATAAGAAAATTTTCATATTGTATCATATAGGACTTTAGACTAATTTATCAAATATCTATCTCAACTTGCGTTGGGGCCCTAGTCGCTACATATGTATAGGTTACATTTTTATTATTTATTTTTTAGATTATATTTTTATTTTTTAGATAATATATAGCGGCATGTATATATCAAGCAAGTTTCCAATTTTTTAATTGACTCCACTTAAGAAGGAGAGAAACATGATACCTATTGAACATGTTTTACAAGATTTCTTGTAAAGCAGGATATATAGCCCTTGGATGCAAGGAATTTGTACATCCTACCTAATTAATTTTCATAAATTCAAAAAGGTCATGCAAAAGGTCCCTTTTACTACATACTACAATGTCTATAAATACTTGGTTCAGTGTCGTCATAGCCAAAGCCGCATCCGAGCAAAGAAGGTAGCTGTTTTGATCATTTTGGTGTTGTTAGATGTGAGATATTATATTACCCAGTTTAGTCTTATATTGAAAAATATATTTAATCCTTACTTCTCTCCTATATATAGGAGACATTGTAATCAGTTATAATCAATCCAATAATCCAACAAAGTATTCTTTTCTAACTCTGAATCTAACATGGTATCAGAGCCTCTACTTCTTTAAGGCCTATACTATTTTTCTCATCGTCATCGATGTGGAGTGGTTCCCGACTTCTTCGGAATCACTTCACCTCCCGTCGCTGACATACCTCTCCCAATCCCGATCAAATCCCTAATTCCCTAATCAATTCATAATTAATCCCTAATCCAAAACAAATCCCCTTCTTCCTCCTCCCTAATCCCTTTATTGCTAACCAGAACCTGATTCCAACTCCAAATCTTCATCACAAATCGCAATGCCCAATCCCTTCATCCCACGCCTAATAAGCAGCCAACTCGATCTCCCTTTTCCCTTGCTGTCTTCATACCCATCACCATCATCATACCCCATCTCCTTCAAGCTCACACCTACAACCCCCAAAAAAAGGAAACAAACTCAAGCCCAGCCTTCTTTCCTCCAACCTAACAAACCTACAACCAACCCACCACTGCTTCTATCATTGATGCTGCTGCTGTCATCCTATCTCACTGACCCCGACAAAAACCGTATCCCTCACCGTCAACTGCCATCCACAGCCTCATCTTGATCCCCGCTCCGCCAATCCAAACCCTAACCCGTAACCATCATCCAGATCCAAACCTTAACCCTAAGGTCCCTAACCACTTCCAAATCAAAACCTTAACCACCATCCAACTCCAAACTCGAACTGACCCGCTTCCTGTCTTCAAAAAAAGAGGAAAAGCAGCTACCCAAAACCCTAATACCCTAATACGCTATACCCGAATACCCAAAACCTTATACTCAAAACCCGACTACCCGAAAACCTATACCCGATCCAAACCCGACCCGGTTCTGTTTTCTTTTTTTAAAATTCTTTATTTCATGTTCTCCAGCTTCTACAGTCATCGTCCTGATCTCGAGAGATCTGATACTTCGTAAGAAAACTCATATTGGTTGACCCACCATGAGCTTGAGAGTGGGTGTTCATATATATATAGCACCGCCACCCCATCCTGTTGTCCTAGGCGTTCTCTCCACCACCCAGGGCCATCCCGATCATCCAATCAATCCCTGATCCAAGAGCCAGATCCAAATCAATCTCAGATCCATGAATCAGATCATCTCTGCGCCATCAAGCGTCGTCCCTATGCCATTGTGCACCGTCCCCTGCACCATCGAGCGTCGTACCCAGTGCCGTTCCTGCATCATCATGCACCGTCCTTGCACCACATGAACATCGTCAATATTCAAACTCATGTTGCTTGAACCAACTTGAGTTTGAGACGGGGAATTAGATGTGAGATATAATAATATTCAGTTTAGTCCAATATCAAAAAATGTATTAGTTTAATCCTTACTTATCTCCTATATATAGGAGACATTGTACTCAGTTATAATCAACTCAATAATCCAATAAAGTATTCTTTTCTAACTCTAAATCAAACAGGTGCAACCACAGTTCACTTCGTTTGAACGGAGTTTAGTATTAACAAAGATCATTATTTAGTTGATTTTGAGGAGAAGACAGGGAAAGGGCATCGAGTTGGACAACGCATCATGGATTATCCAATTGCGTCACCTATGAGACCTCATATGACATCTTGTACAACATGCATAGGTGTATAGTTGCTACTTTGTATTCACAATTGATGGTCATGTCAAGATGTAGGTAGCTATATGATATGGCTAAAAATGGGGTTAAATCAGAACCGTCCAGATTGGGCACGAATCTTGAAGCTCGGGGGTAAAACGGTAATTTCACATACAAGCGGATCCAAAGCGGGTACTGAATCTCCTTCTCACAGATCCAATAACCCACGAACGGGTCCGCTCCAATTGGGTACGGGTCCCGACCCGAAGCAAGCCCAGACCAGCAACAGACAAATCAGGGCCACTAATTTGACCAAGTCAACGGGCCTGATTTGCTCTCACCAGGAATCAAGGGGTTAGTTTCCTAAACAGACTGTGAGGATTTTTCTCCTAGCAGTTACACAGAGAACCACCAGGTCTCTAATCACTCCCCTGGCGACTATAAATACCTCCCCTCTGCCACTGTGACCAGGTTAATCACTTTTTCACCACCTTAAGCTCTTTCTTTAATCACCACTGGTTACTGACAAGAGCGTCGGAGGGTGCGTCGCCAGAATCAACCCCGATGTCTCGCACTTTCTTGCAGGTTGCGGCAGGAGTAAGAAGGCTTGGGTCAGCTGTTCAGGTTTTCTCGAACTCACAAATTCTATCTGTTTACCCCCACACCGAAATCAGCGGTAACAGATTGGCGCCGTCTGTGGGAAAAACCACACGAACAGCCTCAGCCCCTTCCCTGTCGTCCTCTCCAACCATGCCTCCAAAGAAGGTCAGATCTAGAGGGTCCAATCGCGGGACCAACCCCGCCGACCCTACAGAGGAAGCCCCTGCCAATCCTATTCCACAGCCCGAGCTTCCTCCACCGGCCCCGCAGGGCCAACCTCCTCTTCCTAAATAGCAGCCCAACAATGGCCCCTCCGGACATAACGGTCGGAGGCAGAAGCAGCCCTTCAATCCGGACCATGTCTCGGTCCATAATGAGTCCTCGGACTCAATGGCTTCTCATCACCCCGACCTCCGCAATACGATCCTGAACCGCCAGAAAGATGAAGACCTCCACACCCACCTTGATGAGAGGCGGGCCCGAGAGGGAGCCTCCCGCCAGCATCAGGGTGAACGGTCCCCTCAGCACCGGGACGGCAGAAGGTCTCCGGACCGCAGGGGCCGAGCGACATCTCCCGAGCGCCGAAGGAGGAGGTCGCATTCCCCCGCGGACCGGCATCGTCGAGGGAACAATGACGCACCTATCACTCGTGCCGAGTTCCTACAATTTCAAGACACCGTGCTACAAGCCCTCAACCTTCGGCAGAACAACCAAAATGCCCGGAGGGCTCCAACGCCCTCGAGGGCTCCCAGTCCTCGCCGCCGAACCCGAAGTCCTTCCCCGGCTCCCAGCCGCCAGCAGCAGCACTACAGTCCTCGCCGATCCCAGGACTACCGGCGCCACAGTCCCCGCTCCCCTTCCTATGAGGAAGAGTCCGGGGGTTCGTATGATTACCAGCAGAGGGACGATGCCCTCAACCGCCGTCTTCATGAGGTGGAGAGGCGCATTGGTCGCATGGACAGAGAGGAGGAGTCCCGAGCAGGAACCGTCCGCCCCAGCAGACCCCCTTTCTCTCGGTCGATCATGGAGGCCCACATACCGAGGGGTTTCAAACCTCCGCAGTTTGAAACGTACTCAGGGGAATCCGACCCAGTTGATCACGTCGAAAGCTTCAAGACCCTGATGCTGATCCATCAAGCTTCCGACGCCGTGCTTTGCAGGACCTTCCCCGCCACCCTCAGGGGGTCGGCTCGGGAATGGTATTCCAGACTCGCTCCCTCCTCCATCTTCTCGTTTGAACAGTTTGAAACCCTGTTCATAACTCACTTCGTGAGTAGCAGGCGAGCTGAGAAGACAAGCCTCTCCCTACTGAACCTGCGGCAGGAAAGGGAAGAGAAGCTGCGGGACTATGTGAAGAGATTCACCGCAGAGGTCAGGTCTATCGCCTCCTTAGACCAGTCAGTGGCGACCGTGGCGTTCCAGTTGAACGTCCTCAACGCCAACCTCCGATCGTCCCTAGCCAAGAATCCCCCGCATAACTTCGCCGACCTCCTCCTGAGGTGCGAGAAGTATATCCGAGCAGAGGAGGCTGAAGCCCTCCCGAGCTTCAGGGGGTCCTCCTCCGGGTCGAAGAGGAAGGCAACGTGGGAAGAGGGGTCCAAGAAAGCGCAGAAGGACAACGGCGGTCAGCGCCGTCCTCCCCCCAGGTTCGAGAAGTTCACTCCCCTCACCACTAACGTCTCCACCATCCTAATGGAAGTGGAGAAGGAGAGAGTCATCCCTCCAGCTCCGAGGATGCACACCCCGGCAAAGAGGAGGAACAAAGATAAATGGTGTCGTTACCATCGGGACCACGGCCACGACACGAACGACTGCCGGGCATTGAGAGATGAGATAGAAGCCCTCATCCGGAGGAGGCAGTTGGCCAAATTCGTAAAGGCTAACGATCGGGCGGATCGCAGCACTCCTCCGCCTCGGGGGGCTAACAAGCGCTCCGAGCAACGCGAGGAGACACCCTAGTTCGAGGAAGAACGAGTTCTGCACCTGATCCACGGAGGCCCCATGGGAGGCTCCTCTAATTCCTCTCGGAAGGCCTTCGTCCGAGAGGTCAACTCGGTTCACAGCGCCCCTCCTCCCAAAGGTCTCGGCATCCCTGTGTCTTTCTCCGATGAAGACCTCGAAGGGGTCCGAACCCCACACTGTGACGCCCTCATCATTGACCTCCGCATGGCCAACTTCAAGGTGCAGAGGATCTTAGTAGACAATGGGAGTTCGGTCAATATCCTCTTCCTCTCGGCCTTCCGAGGCCTGCAGCTGTCCCGGGACCGTCTCAAGCCGGCCGGTTACACAATCCACGGGTTCACGGGGGTCCCGGTAACTGTCGAGGGGGTGATAACCCTGGACATAACCGCTGGAAGCACCCCTACTACCCGGACTGAGCCGATGGACTTCATGGTCGTCGACGTTCCGGCAGCGTATAATGTCATTCTGGGCCGACCCGGCCTAGCCGCCTTGGAAGCTGTCCCCTCGGCGTACCATCTTAAAATGAAGTTCCCCGCTCGGTCAGGAGTAGGGGAAGTCAGGGGAAGCCAAGAAACAGCCCGGAAGTGCTACATGACTTCCACTGGGGGACTAGTGCTCTCACTCGAGACACTAGAAATCCCCGAGCCGAAAGTTCGGCCAACGTCCGAGCCGGCGGACGAGTTAGAAGAAGTGCTCTTCTCAGACGAGGATCCGAGCCGAAAGTTCCTCATCAGCAAGTCCTTGCCGACCGCGCTGTGCTCTGACCTGATTAAATGCATCCGGGATAACCGTGACCTGTTTGCATGGTCGGCCGCGGACATGCCCGGCATTTCCGAGGAGTTGCTCATCCACCACCTAAGTGTCGAACCGGGGTGCAAACGGTTCAGCAGAAGAGACGAAAGTTCGCTCCTGAGCGACAGCAGGCCATCAAGGAGGAGGTGGATAAACTGCTGAAGGCCAAGTTCATACAGGAGGTAAACTACCCCGAGTGGCTCTCCAATGTTGTAATGGTCAAGAAGTCAAACGGCTCCTGGAGAATATGCATTGACTTCACCGACCTGAATAAGGCGTGTCCGAAGGACCCATTCCCCCTTCCAAACATCGACACCCTCATTGACGCCACCTCGGGCCATGAGCTCCTCAGCTTCATGGATGCCTTCTCAGGCTATAATCAAATCCGAATGTTCCCTCCGGACATTCCGAAGACCTCCTTCATCACCGATCAAGGCCTCTACCGCTACCGGGTCATGCCGTTCGGGTTGAAGAATGCGGGCGCCACCTACCAGCGCCTCGTCAACAAGGTCTTCCAAAGCCAGATAGGCCGAAACATGGAGGTGTACGTTGACGACATGCTCGTCAAGAGCGTCCGAGGCACTGATCACGTGGCCGACCTCTAGGAGGCCTTCGGCGTGTTGAGAAGGCACAGCATGCGGCTGAACCCGAACAAGTGTGCGTTCGGGGTCTCCTCGGGAAAATTCCTCGGCTTCATGGTAAGCCAACGAGGAATCGAAGCTAATCCCGAGAAGATTAAGGCCATATTAGACATGGCCCCGCCTCAGAACATCAAGGAGGTGCAGAAGCTTACTGGTCGGCTCGCCGCTATCGGTCGGTTCCTCTCGAAGTCGGGGGAAAAGTGCCTCCCCTTCTTCAAAGCACTCAGGAGGGCTAAGGGTTTTGAATGGGGCCAACCACAACAGGAATCGTTCGACCAACTGAAGGCATACTTGGTGAACCCCCCTCTGCTCAGCAAACCGGTCCCGGGCGAGACTCTCTTCGTCTACTTGGCTGCTTCCGAGCAGACCCTAAGTGCTGTCCTGGTAAGAGAGGAGGACCGGGCCCAAAGGCCCATCTACTACGTGAGCAAGGTGCTTCGGGACGCCGAGCTTCGCTATCCGAAGATAGAGAAGATGGCCTACGTCCTAGTCACGGTGGCGAGGAAGCTTCGGCCGTACTTTCAGTCCCACTCGATCGTTGTCCTCACCGACCAACCCCTAAAGCAGATCCTCCATAAGCCTGAGACCTCGGGCCGGCTAATGAAGTGGTCCATAGAGCTGAGCCAGCATGACATCTCTTACCAGCCTCGGACGGCAATTAAAGCGCAGGCCCTTGCCGACTTCATCGTAGAGTCCACTATCCCTGAGGTCGGCCACATCCCGAATGGACCCCCCATTTGGACAGTCTTCGTGGATGGATCCTCCTGTAATGAAGGAAGCGGCGCCGGCATCATCCTGAACGGTCCTGACGACTTCGTCCTCCAGTACGCGATCCGCATGAACTTCAAGGCCTCGAACAATGAGGCAGAGTACGAGGCACTCATTGCTGGTCTCGGACTTGCACGAAGTGCTGGGGCGCAGCGCCTCCGAATCCACAGCGATTCCCAACTTATCGTGAACCAAGTCTTGGGCGAGTACGAGGCCCGAGACGAGCGGATGGCGAAGTACCTCGCTAAGGTTCGGGCCCTCATGAGCCGGTTCGAGGAGGCACTCATCCAGCGCGTCCCTCGTGAAGAGAACTCGCAGGCCGATGCCCTCTCCAAATTGGCCTCGTCCTCCCTACAAGGTCTCGAACAGACCGTACTGATTGAAGTCCTCTCAAGGCCGAGCATAGAAGACGAGACACCCGGCTTGGTGGAGTCGTTGCCGGTCATGTTGCAGGATAATTGGATGAAGCCGTTGGTGGAATTCTTGAGGGACGGGGTTCTGCCCGAGGATCCCAAGGAAGCACGCCGAGTCAGAACTCAGGCCGAGCGCTATGTCTTGATCGAGGGTATCTTATACAAATGCTCCTTCTCTCAAATAGACGGCCGACCATACCTAAGGTGCCTCTCTCCAGAACAGGTCGGCTATGCCCTACAAGAGCTCCACGAAGGCATCGGCGGGGCACACTCAGGATCCAGGTCCTTGGCCCAGAAAGCTTTGAATTACGGATACTTCTGGCCGACCCTCCTCCAAGACGCCGAGCGACATGTTCGGCAATGTAACTCTTGCCAGAAACACTCCCGCATCCGTCGCCTCCCTCAAGCCAACCTCGCCTCCCTATCAAGTCCTATCCCCTTCGCAATGTGGGGGATGGATTTACTAGGGCCTTTCCCTCCGGCTCCGGGTCAATTCAAGTTCTTGGTCGTAACCATCGACTACTTCTCGAAGTGGGTCGAAGCCGAGCCCCTCGCCACAATAACCGAGAACAAGGTGGTACAATTCTTCTGGAAGAACATCATCTGCAGGTTCGGCGTCCCCCGTGTCCTCGTAACGGACAACGGGACTCAGTTCACTGGCACAGCATTCCGAGCTCTGTGCGACGACCTTGCCATCCAGCAGCGCTTCTCGTCCGTATCCCACCCTCAATCGAACGGGCAGGCAGAGAACGCTAATCGGCAGATCCTCGCAGGCATCAAGAAAAGGCTGGACAAAAGTTCCAAAGGCTTATGGGTCGACCAACTCCCCAACGTCCTATGGAACTACCGCACGAGCAAGCGGACCCCCACAGGCGAGTCCCCTTTCAACCTCACCTATGGGTCCGAGGCCGTGATACCTCTCGAGGTCGGAATACCTTCCCCTCGGCTCACAGCCTATGACGAAGCACAGAATGCCAGGGACCTCAGAGCAGACTTAGACCTGATAGATGAGCTGAGGGAAAGAGCGTCAATTCGGCAGCAGAACTACCGAAGAAGGGTCGAGTTGGCATATAACAAGAAGGTCCGACCCACCAACCTTAAGCAAGGGGATTTGGTCTTGAGAAAACTGGCCATATCCTTCCCCAGTCAGAAGAGCAAGCTGGCTCCGAACTGGGAAGGGCCGTACAGGATCACGAGGGTAGTTCGGCCCGGAGCATATCGTCTTGAAGATCTAGAGGGCAGAGAAATTCTGAGGACCTGGAATGCCGACCACCTCCTAAAATACCAAGAAAGCGCTCCGGCGCCACTCTAAGTATCATAGGATATCGAGCCATTCCTGTCCTCTGACTTGTAACCTATTTTCATAAATTGTACTATGTAAAATGGTTCGCCGTCGATTATCAATAAAGAAAGCTCTTTCGTGTTGGTGAATTTGCATGCTTCTCTCCCCTCTTATCATCTGCTTTTTAAATTTTGATTTCAACCAATGGTTCGGAGTCCACGTCCGGCTCGACTTCACCTCCTCGGCTCGTCCCCAGACGAACCAGGGGTAGACCGTCGTTCGGAACTGCTCCCACAACTGTTGAACTACACCGATGGTTCGGAGTCCAACACTCGGCTCGACTTTACCTCCTCGGCTCGCCTCCGGACGAGCCAGGGGTAGATCGCCGTTCGGAATTGCTCCCACAACCGTTGAACTACACCGATGGTTCGGAGTCCAACACTCGGCTCGACTTTACCTCCTCGGCTCGCCTTCGGGCGAGCCAGGGGTAGATCGCCATTCGGAATTGCTCCCACAACCGTTGAACTACACCGATGGTTCGGAGTCCAACACTCGGCTCGACTTTACCTCCTCGGCTCGCCTCCGGGCGAGCCAGGGGTAGATCGTCGTTCGGAATTGCTCCCACAACCGTCGAACAACAACGATGGTCCCGGAGTCCAACACTTGGCCCCCAGTCCCCCAAGCTTGCTTCGCGGCAGATTGAGAGTGGTCTACCCCTCAGCTTCGCCAGTGGAGAGATACCGAAGCTACGTTCGGCCACATAATCCGAGCAATCTTGCCTAGCAGCTGAAGCCCGAAGCCCTACGCCTTCGGTCGGCTACCGAGCAAGTGCCTTCCTGACCCTGCAAACGGAGAAAACTCACTTTCTCCTCAACTTTCGTGCATGATCTCGATCAGACGGTTCAGATCTTACCACCGACGCTAAATGACAAGATAGCGTTTTCTTGGGAACTGAGCCGCCTCGAGATTCGCGCCAACATCCAACGGTTCAGATCTTGCCACCGACGCTAAACGACAAGATAGTATTTTCTTGGGAACTGAGCCGCCTCGAGATTCGTGCCAGCATCAGGCGGCCCAGATATTGTCAGAATCGCTAAACAACAAGGTAGCACCCCGTCGATAGCTCGTTCGCCTCGAGGATCTCGCCGACGGCACCAAGTGCTCGGCTCGAGGGCCTCGGCACGGCCGACACACACACAAGCGAGATAAGTACAAAGAACCACAAAGGAATTTTATTAACGATCGGGACACAATACAAAGCAGTCTTTCCATAGTTACAAAGTGTTGGGAAACAAAAAAAAATAAATAAATACAACGCCGACCCATTACACTTAGTCCTCAAACAGAAATGTCTTCACTGGACTCTTCGGACGGCAGCCCTTCCACTTCGGCTGTTAGCCCCTCCGCCTGCTTCCGAAGTTGCGCCTCCACAGTCTGCAAGTGATGGATCTCATAGACCAAATCGTCTCGCTCGGTTATTATCTTCGACTGATTGTGCCGAATACATTGGACCCGAAGAGCATTGCTAAAAGCAGACTGTGAGTCTTCATCCTCCCCTACGGGAGTCACCTCGACGATCCTACCCTCCAGGCGTTGGATCTCGGCGTCGCGTTGGCCGAGGACGGACTGAAGGTGGGCCCGCTCGCTCTCAGCCCGGCGCAACTTCAGCTCCACGCTACGAAGCCGCTCTCGGCACTTCGATGAGCTGAGCTTCGTCGCCCCTGAAATCACCTCGGTCTCAGCGTCCTCGTTCGTGCTGTCGGAATCCGAGTCATGGACTGCCACCACGAGCTGAAAAGAAAGGAAAATGAATGGCAAGGTTTCAATACACTTCCGAGGTGCAAGACTTGAAGAATTGACCAGTCAAACTTTCAAACTCATATATGGTAGCTTCACATACATCAATACCGACTCTACTACAAAGTTTTACAACAAATCAAAAGGAACATAAAACGACATGATCAGGGCCTCTTCGGAAGGGGGACGCTTCGGTTTAAGGAAACGCAAGGACGACGAGGCCTGCCCTCCGAACTCGACCCTAAACCAACGAAGCGTGAACCCCCTTCGCTGCCGACCCTAATTGTGGCACCGGCCGAGGCACCGCTCGACGAGACGGCTGCGCTACTCTGAGCGTCAGCAGGGCTCTGCCTAGCCGCAGGTAAACGTGTCGCGAGTTCGTAAAAAGAAATCCCTCTCTCGCTCTCTTCCCGAGTGCACGACGTACTGCGGACGTTAGCCCTCTCCAGCACAGGCTTGAGCGACGCGATCTCTTCCTCCAGTTCAATGATTCTGTCTCTAAGAGCGTCGTCCTTCGCCAACTTCTTCAGACGAGAAGGCCTTGACGAGCCAGAGACGTTGGCGCCAGCGGTTGCGAGCCGTCGGAAGTGGGTGACCTCGATCCCCCTATCTATCGTGATCCTTCTGAGCCTGTCGACTTCGGCCAACAGCCTCTTGCGCTCGGCCGACGCCTTCTCTAGCTCGGAAGTTAGCTTCTCTTCTGCCGCCGAGCGTTCTTTCTCCGCTAATTCCAGGTGTTGGACCTCAGCCAAAAGCTCGCCATTCTTCTGCTCGGCGGCAGTGAGCTCTCTACGGAGCCGCTCGACCTCGCCTTCGGGACAAGGGGCTTGGGGGTACTTCCGCAGTTGCCACAGCTCGCGACAATACCTCTGCACAGCTGCCTTCGTCTCCTCCAGCTTTAAGAGCATGAGAAACCGATTCTGTCGGCTGTTCGAGAGCTCACCCCTCGTTTTGGCCAGCTCCTTGCGAAGGTATGCGACCTCCGTAATCGGACCGAACCTTACCTGAAAGTCAGAGATAAATCCGAGACCCGACACTTGGATAAATCCGAGAATTCAACGCCAAATCAAACACAAAATCCGAGACTCAACACTTGGATAAATTTCGGCCAAACAAAACATTTTCATTCAAAACCGAGGAGAAAGTTTTTACAAAAGCGGTGGCCAGTCCGCAGTTAGGCTTACAAAAAAAGACAAAAAAAAACAAAAGACTAAAAAAGACAACCGAGTCAGGGGTCGACCTTTTTGTCGTTCGGGTCCGTCGACCCCCCGATCTTGTCCTCGCCATCGCCCTCGCCTCCGCCTTCGCTCCCGCTCTCCTCCTCGGAGTCGTCCTCCTCTTCGCCCTCGGCCTCGGCCTCTCCTGGGCCTTCGACACCTTCCGTTTCTCCCTCGGGGTCGAGAAGCCCCTCAGGAACCCCCTCCTCCCTTTCCACGGGGTCATAAAAATGGTAGGAGGACGTGTCGAAGCCCGGATTCTTGGCGGCCACGTGGAGCAAGGCTCGACCGTAGGCTTCCTCCATGTTCTGGAGCATGTGTTGCGCGGCCTCCTCCTGCACGGCCTTCTTCACCTTCTTCACCTTCTTCTGGTGTTTGGCCATGATCTTCTCGGCCCTCTTCCGAGCCTTCTCCGCTTCCGACCGAGCGTTGGCCAGCGCCTCCTTCAGCTCGGCAACCTCCTTCTCCGAAGCCTCAAGCTTGGCAGCCGTGTCCTTCGACAGCTGAACGGCGTCGGCCAGCTGCTTCTCCAGCCCTTCCACTTCGGCACCCCTCTTCGTCGAGAGGAGCTGCTCGGCATCAAGCAGCTGCGTGGCCTTGACACGCTCCGCCCTCTCCCCTCCTGCTCCTTGCTCGCAAACTCCTCGAGCAGGAAATTGAAGTGGCAGAGGGTCTGAAAAAGAACAGCACATTAAAACTCGAACCCAAAGACTTAGAAAAATTCTAAGGAAGAAATTGTGATGAGGGAGAGCTCGGCCTACTTACCGACATGGTATTCCGAGCAATCTGCATCACGGCGTCCCTTTCTAGCCCGGCCTTCAGGGTCACTCGATCCTTTAGGGTCGGCAGGTGCCTCACCGCTTCCATGCAGATGTTGCCGTCGCCCAAGAAGCCGTCGACGTTCATACCTGCCAGTCAGGGACGAAGATCTGCTTATGACGCTCGGTCAAGATCTTCTCCGCCTCGGCAGTGAGGGACGGAACTTGGAGGGACAACACCTCCTTAACGCCGAACGCACCGCTCGACAAACCGGGAGCATCCCCCTTCGGGGTCGGTGTCGGCGCACCCGAAGCAGGAGGGTCGAGGACCATGACTTCCCCCTGCTCGAGGACCATGACCTTCGGCTGGTCGGCAACCTTCGCAACCGAAGGTTTCTTCGAGGCTCGGCCGTCCTGAGGCCCTGCCGAAGGCCTCTTCTTCTTCGCCTCCTGCTCCGACCTGCCCTTCGCCACCAGAGCTTTGTAGTCCAGCTTCATCGTTTCTGCACAAGCCGAATGAAAAAACTTAGAAAAATTTTCATGAACTTTAAGCAAAGAGTATAAATACCAGAAGCATACTAGGGTCGATCGGACTGAGACCCCCTAGGAACAGATCCTTCTCGGTAATTTCTTTCCAGCTTAGCGCTGGCAGGGCGAGGAGATTCTTCTGGACCTCCGCCTCCTCGTCACTCAGAACCGTCTCCTTCTTGGTTCGCTTGGGCAGACCATCCTTCGCCCAAACCGTCGGTATCACCCACGGCGCAGGGGCTCGGATGAGGAAGTACTTCTCCTTCCAGTGTTTGATCGAGTCCGGATTCTCGATCAGCTTCACGCCCGTCCGGGGCGAAAGATAGAACCTTTGTTCGTCTCGCCTTGGCTGACAAGGTTGGTAGAGACTCCGAAAGAGGAACATACTCGGCTTGGCACCAACCTCTTGGCATCGGAGGACGAATGCCATGACGTGCCTCCATGTGTTCGGCATCAGCTGGGCGGGGCTCAAACCGTACCATGTCAGGACATCAACAACGAACGGGTGGAGGGGAAAATGGAGTCCGGCAATAAGGGAGTCGACCGGAAAGACGCACACGTCTGACGAAGACTTTGTATTGGCTCGGAAACCCGACCCAGGGAGGAGCAGTCCGTAGTCGGCAGGGATCCGGAAACCCTCTCGGATCAGGTGAAGATCAGCCTCGGTAAGAGACGAGATGGTATGGTCCACCTCGGACAGCTCTCTCGGCCCATTCTCCTCCACCAACTCAGCCGTGCCTTGTGTCACTCTCTCCAAGGTGTCCTCGGCATAGTCCCGTACACCTCCCACGCTCAACAGAACAATGGGCTGCCGACCGAATGCTCCCGCTGTCTTCGGCGTCTCAACGATAGTGACCACGGCTTTACCCTTATGGGACGCCGCCGCGACCTCCTTAGGCAGCTCGGCTACTTCGCCCTCACTATCCGGACGTACGACGTTCTGATCGCTCGGCTCCACCACCTCCTTCCCTTTGCCCCCTCGGACTACTGCTTGCTCCGAGACGGGGGTCTCATCCGAGGACGTAACCTTAACCATTTTCTAAAAGAGAAGGGAGAGAAACTGACCTCGAAGTAACAGCTACTGTCGGAAAGTTAGCCGGAAACAAGAAACGCCTTGCCGCGTCAGCTAGCACCACCACCAAGGTGCTAAAAACTTCGAAGGCAAAAAGTAAGAACTGAAGAGAGAAAGTAAAAGTAAAAAATGAGACTTGGTCTGAGGGGGGGGGGGGTGAAGATTTATAGTAAAAAAGAACGTCCCTTGGACTTCCAAACGAAAAAGTGCGACTCTTGGGCCGCTCTCGGAACGTCGCGAAGGCCCAACACAACTACCTTCTTCGCCAAGACAACTAGCTCGGCATGTCAGGACCAGGAGCCGAACCATGCGCCATCCGACCACGCCAGCAAAGAGACCGGTTGGCTACCGAGCAAGAAACAATCCGAGCTGGCAAACGGAGAAAACTCCCTTTCTCCTCAAGCTTCGCGTAAAATCTCAATCAGATGGCCCAGATCTCGCCGAGAACACTAGACGACAAGATAGTGTTTTCTCGAGAAATGTGCCCGTCTCGAGATGTGCGACGTCATCCAACGGTACAAATTGCGTCAAGTCGCTCGGATGGCCTACACTTCCTCCATACCCCACCTCTGTCTGAAGAAACCAGAAAAAATTTTAATTCAAAGTTTTAAGGCACCGCCTTCGGCATGCCCCCCAGGCCCCATGTCTCGGTCGGTATTCCGCCAACCCACGGGGCCCAGTCAAAAACAGATCGGCACACCCCCATCCCTAACTCCTTCAAGCCGTCAACCATCGGAAGCTGTCGGCCCAGAAGGAAGACAGAGATGGGAAGAGGCCCATCATTCCGAAGCTGCTGCAGTCCCTCGGTTCCGGACTAGGGTCATCACCTCTTCTACCATGATCTTCCCCGACCCTGACACCCATGTTAGAGCCCTTAGAATCGGGTGAAGATCTTGGTGGAAGAATGACCACCCGTCCTACCGAAACAGATCGTCCCTTTCAGATCCAGACTTCGGTGGTCTACCCTTCGGCCCAAATCTCCCCTGACCCTGACACCTCCATCCGGACCGTCAGAGTCAGGAGAAGATTTGGGCGGGAGAACAACCACCAGACGTCCCGAAGCAAACCCTCCCCTCGGACCGGACTTGGGTCATCCCCTCTCCTACCGTGACCCTCCGATTCTAACACCCACGCCGAGGCCGTCAGAATCGGGAGAAGATCACGGTAGAAGAACGACCACCCGTCCAACCGAGGCTCGTCCCACAAATCCAGACTCTGGTAATCACCCCTTCTACCAGGATCACCCCCGATCTTGACACCCGAATCGGGCCGGTCAAAATCGGGTGATAATCATGGTGGAAGGGTGACCACCCGTCCTTCCGATGTAGCTCACCCCTCGACTTCGGACATGGATCATCACCTCTTCCACCATGATCCCCCCGACCCTAACACCCACGGTGGAGCAGTCAGAGTCAGGAGAAGACCATGTTGGAAGAACGACCACCCGTCCTTCCAAAGTTACTCGCCCCTCGGGACAGAACTATGGTCGTCACCACTTCTGCCTTATTCTCTCCTGCTCCTGACATCCCCATTCGAGCCATGAGGAACGGGAGAAAAACAAGGCAACAGGGCGACCACCCGTCCTTCCGGAGTAACTCATCCCTCGGGTCCGAACTATGGTCGTCACCACTACTGCCTCGTTCCCCCCCGCTCCTGACATCCACTTTGGGGCCATCAGGAACGGGAGAAGAAAAAGACAAAAGAGCAACCACCCCTTCGGACCTCGAAAGATAAGTTACCCAAGGCCAATACCTCCGAGGTCTGAAACTCTACATTGTTGCGATTGAAATGACAAAGGGAGTGGAGTACTTATAAGCTCTCCTCCAAGGTCTGGCCATTATGACCCTCGGAAGTTAAAACGCCACGCATTAATTGAAAGAATTATCCTTAATGACCTGGGGAAGGTGGAACGCCGCGCAAACCCCGAGGCACCATTAATGCCCTTGGGAACAGGATCGTCTCGAGACAGATTGCGCCACGTCGCTCGATTTGCCGAGACCCCCTATCTTCGGTTTTCTGCCAAACAAGTGCCTTCCCGAGCTCGCAAGCGGAGAAAACTCACTTTCTCCTCAACTTTCGCGCATGATCTCGATCAGACGGCCCAGATCTCGCCGAGGACACTAGGCGACAAGATAGTGTTTTCTTGAGAAATGTGCCCGTCTTGAGATGCACGTCGACATCCAATGGCTCAGATTGTGCCACGTCGCTCGACTTGCCGAGACCCTCTGTCTTCGGTCGGCTGCCGAGCAAGTGCCTTTCCAAGCTCGCAAACGGAGAAAACTCACTTTCTCCTCAACTTTCGCACCTGATCTCGATCAGACGGCCCAGATCTCGCCGAGGACACTAGGCGACAAGATAGTATTTTCTTGAGAAATGTGCCCGTCTTGAGATGCGCGTCGACATCCAATGGCTCAGATTGCGCCACGTCGCTCGACTTGCCGAGACCCCCTGTCTTTGGTCGGCTGCCGAGCAAGTGCCTTTCCGAGCTCGCAAACGGAGAAAACTCACTTTCTCCTCAACTTTCGCGCATGATCTCGATCAGACGGCCCAGATCTCGCCGAGGACACTAGGCGACAAGATAGTGTTTTCTTGAGAAATGTGCCTGTCTTGAGATGCGCATCGACATCCGACGGCTCAGATTGCACCACGTCACTCGGCCTGCCGAGACCCCCTGTCTTCGGTCGGCTGCCGAGCAAGTGCCTTTCCGAGCTCGCAAACGGAGAAAACTCACTTTCTCCTCAACTTTCGCGCATGATCTCGATCAGACGGCCCAGATCTCGCCGAGGACACTAGGCAACAAGATAGTGTTTTCTTGAGAAATGTGCCCGTCTTGAGATGCGCGCCGTCATCCGACAGCTCAGATTGCGCCACATCACTCGGCCTGCCGAGACCCCCAGTTTTCGGTCGGCGACCGAGCAAGTGCCTTTCCGAGCTCGCAAACGGAGAAAAAAGACACCGAGCTACTACAACCGCTGGATCTCTCAAAAATTCGCGCCCGTCTATGATCAACGGCCCGGATCGATCCACGTCATAAATCGGTATTTAAAATCATTTTTTATCTATTTTAATTGCTAAAAATTCGGGAAAATTAACTAAAAATTCTAGAAAATAATTAAAAATTTGGGGGTATATTTTTGAGCCCGTGAACGAACAATTATTGCCTAGAATGCACTGTTAAGGCTCCCGAACGATTAGTAAACACATCGCAGAATTAAGTAAATAATTCGAAAAAATAGATAAAAGCCGTCAAATACTCGATATGGCTAGGGAACAGCACATGGCATCAAAAAATTACCTCACTACCCCCTTCGAGATTCAAAATCCTCCATTTGGACTCCGATACAACTCCACTAGCCACCAAAACAGTCAAACTACTCCTTAAAGGCTGATCACACTCAGTCTTTAGGAGTGGGGGGCTCGTGATATGGCTAAAAATGGGGTTAAATCGGAACCGTCCAGATTGGGCACGAATCTTGAAGCTCGGGGGTAAAACGGTAATTTCACATACAAGCGGATCCAAAGCGGGTACTGAATCTCCTTCTCACAGATCCAATAACCCACGAACGGGTCCGCTCCAATTGGGTACGGGTCCCGACCCGAACGAGCCCAGACCAGCAAGAGACAAATCAGGGCCACTGATTTGACCAAGTCAACGGGCCTGATTTGCTCTCACCGGGAATCAAGGGGTTAGTTTTCTAAACAGACTGTGAGGATTTTTCTCCTAGCAGTTACACAGGGAACCACCAGGCCTCTAATCACTCCCCTGGCGACTATAAATACCTCCCCTCTACCACTGTGACCAGGTTAATCACTTTTTTACCACCTTAAGCTCTTTCTTTAATCACCACTGGTTACTGACAAGAGCGTCGGAGGGTGCGTCGCCAGAATCAACTCCGGTGTCTCGCACTTCCTTGCAGGTTGCGGCAGGAGCAAGAGGGCTTGGGTCAGCTGTTCAGGTTTTCTCGAACTCACAAATTCTATCTGTTTACCCCCACACCGAAATCAGCGGTAACACTATATATCTATAATATCCTTTTTTTAATTAATTTATGACAGTCCATTTCAAATCTAAATTTTCTATCTATTTTTGCACCCTCCATTAACAAAGCAGAACAGAAAAAAAATACGGATAAATAACGTGAGGGGTGTGCTTAAAAAATGGTGTGTTAAGGTTAACAGAGAGATTGAGAGAATATTATTGGATTGATTATAACTGAGTAGAATGTCTCCTATATATAGGAGAGAATCAAAGACTAAACTAATACATATTCCGATATTGGACTTAACTGAGTAATATGATATCTAACATAATATAATATCTAACACGTCCTCTCAAACTCATGGTGGACCTACCAATGTAAGTGTAACTCGCATTTCCATTTACACAAAATTTTCCGTATTATTGTATTTTGTTTGTCTATAAATTATTTTTGTTTCCGATTGTACGGATTTTATTTTTCGTTCTCTGTATTTTTATAATTCAATTTCCTTATAAACTCTTTTGTTTGTTTAAATTCATTTTCATGTACATCTCCTATTTGATTGAACTCAAGCCGCATATAAACTTTTCCATTCTATTGAACCCAATTACATTCATTTGAATATTCAATTATTTTTTTAAAGTCCAGATTCCTAACCCATTCTCTGATTTTACTTTCTGATTGTACGGATTGTTATCGGTATTCTTTGTAACCCCTGTTTCTCCAAATCCGTATTTTCTGTGTATTATCTGAGTTTGGGTTCTTTATGAAATTTTTCGTTTCTTAAATTCGTTTTATTTCAAATTCATTTTTATATCTCCTGTTAAAATTCATTTCTTTTCATTTATTTGTATTTATTGTTATTTTCAAACAATTTATATATTGTAATACGAATCTTATTATTTTTATGGCTTTGATACATATTATGATTATTATTATTATTATTATTATTATTATTATTATTATTATTGTTTTTGTTATTATCATTATTAAATTTTTTTTATTAAAAATCCATTTGTATGTGCTAATTATACTTGTAATTATTTCAGATAAAATTTATATTGTAATGCAAATTACATTTTATTATAAAAAATAATTTTTTTATTGGTTATTTTATTTTTCTATTAGTTTTTAAAACCCTAAAACCCCTCTTATTGGATTTTTAAAAACCCGTTAATACCCATTACCCTTTTAATCCATTTAAATCCCTAACCCATACCCATTTACTTACTTACCCAGACTCGTTAAGCCATAACTCAATACCCATTACTTATATTCCCCCTAACTACCCAAACCCGACTACACCACCTACCCCTTCAGCCCATTAACCCTAACATGTTCACCCCTAAAAACCAAAACCCGTTAAAACACCCCAAACCCATACCCATCTGCTCCCTATCTAACCCTAATATCCCCTAAATTATACCCCTGTTTTACCCACAACCGCTTCTCATTTTCTCTAACCCATCCTGGAGCTCCTTCCCTCTCCCTCCTGCATCGTACGACTGCAGGCCACTCCCGATCATCCCCTACCTCTCTCCCGTTGTAACACCTCGAATTTGTGAAATATCGAAAATGTCTGTTTTTATATATTTTGAGTGGTGAAAATTATTTTTGATGTATTTTATTTAAATATTGATATTGGTATGGATATTTGTGATAGATTGGTATTAATGATGTATTGGAATTATGGGTCGAGTTTTATGTGAGAAAATATTATTTCCCTTATTTTCTACTTTTGGAAAATTTTTATGAGACAATTTTATGCATTTGATGTTGTTAGTATTTTTTTTTTAAGTGAGAGAGAGTTGGGGGTCTATTTGAAATATTTTGAAGAGTGGGGGCTCATATGCAATTATCCCCTGCTAATTATATTATTAATAATATATAAATTTCTAAAAAAAAACCCCCATCCTCATTCCTTCCCACATCCCTTCTTCTTCTGTTTTCCCGATCGAATGAAACCAAAAAAAAAAAAAGGACCCCATCGGCTGGCGTTCTTTCCCTCCCACATCCGATCCGTTTTTCGATTGTTTTCAAATTAATTTGGGGGGATAGCTAAATGGAGGGTCCTCTACGTCGTGGCGGAATCCGTTTTTCGAAAGGGTTTCAAAAAGGTGATGTTAGCGATTTCAGATGCGTGGCAGGGTGCTTCGAGTCTTCGCGGGATGCTATGTGAGTATGTTTGTTTTTATTTAATGTATCTAATGTGCCATGCAAATTTTAAATTAAGGTCGTCGTGTGTTGATGTTTGTAGATAAATAGTTATATGCTTCGGGTTTGAAATGATCAGAGATATGTGTGTGTATGTGTGATGTGTGATCTTATGACTAATGTGATAAAGATGGAAAGTATGGTGTGTATGATGTGATATTGTGATGCGATAATAAGATGAAGTGAATGATGTGGTGTATGTGTACTAGGTGTGTTATGTGGGTGATAAATTGGAAAATGTTATGTGATAGAGTGATGCGAAATTGATATGATGTATGTGTGACGTGTGGGTCGTAAATGAGAATTTGATACGATAATTGCTGAGACTAATGGTTTGCGTATGCTTATGAATTTAATGGAGATATATGCTTTCATGGTATGTTATAAGGGCAAAATTGTATTATAAAGGAGTTATATTCTTCAGACGTTATGATATACAGGAGATATCTATATATATGGAGTTATATTATAACGAAGAGATATATATATGGAGAAATATTATAAAGGAGATATATTATAAATGAATATATGGAGATATTTTATAAAGGAGTTATGTTGTAAATGAGTTGTCTTATAAAGGAGTTATATTTTAAATGAATATAAGGAGTTATGTTATAAAGGAGTTATTATAAAGGAGTCCTATTATAAAGGAGCTATATTAAAGGAGTTATTGTATTAAAGGAGTTATTTTATAAAGGAGTTATATATATTGCCCCAAATTATATTTGGGGAACAGGAGTTATATATATATAATCATATTACCCCAAATTTTATATTTAGGGAACAGGAGTTATATTGTGAAGGAGTATATAATAAAGGAGATACGTATATGTATATAACGGAGAATTAAATATTGCAGTGCCGCACAATCTTCCGGGGTTTAGGCTAGACCCCACAGGCCCGGGATACACCCGGGAATAGGAGTTATATTTATATTGCCCCAAATTTTATATTTAGAGATCAGGAGTTATATATTGCCCCAAACTATGTTTGGGGATCAGGAGTTTCCCTCGCTAGTATAGGGCCAGGAGGAAGACGTAGCCTCGGACGTGTAAGACTCTGTGTGAGCATCGGTCCGCGTGTTATATTTTGTTTTTGACTAGCCTTCTGGCTTTAGTCTTGGTTGGACAAGCGCGCAACCGTACTTTCAATCCAGCCCACAAATGATAGATGCTTAGGACACCTGGATCTGGGTGATGTGGTGGGTTAGCGGGATTGAAATGTACGGGATGGGAGACACAGAGATCCCTGTGTTGTACGAGGTGGTCAGTTGTGTGGGCACTGAAAAGGAGAAACTATAAAGGTGTATATGTGTATAGAAAGAATGTATGTATATATATAAAGATATTGATGATATGATGTATTACGGAGATTATTTATATTATGGGAGAGGTGAATATACTACGGGAGATATATATGTATTTAGTGGCATATGGCTTGAGATGTGATGTGATATTACCCAGACTATGTGTTTGGGGTGCGGTGAGTATTACCCAAGCTATTGGCTTTGGGGTGTGATATGTAATTGCCCAAACTATGTTTGGGATATGGAGTATATTGTGATAAGAATAAAAGTGAAGTTAATGGCATTTTGTGTTATAAGTGATATGATAATGTTGTGATGAGATGTAAGTAAATTGTTACGTGCACTGAGGCATATTATTTTATGTTGTAAGACATGAATTAATATGATATTAGGAGAAGTGATGCATATGTTTATGAGGTGATATGTGATATAATACAATAAGATAAATATCTGTATCATGAGGTTGGTAATGAAAATAGTTATTAAAGAAAGTATGCTGTGTTATAAATTGGTGTGCCTGGAATTGTGACTAGGAACTACCCGCCTGCTATTTCGGAGAAAATAGTGGGAACTACCTGCCTAGGCACAATTTTCAGGATGAAGGAGTGAGTTGGTGATATGCTAGTTGTATTGTGTGATGGAAATGAAGAGTAAAGTATAATAAAATGAGAATGAGTAGGAAAATAAGTAGTGTGATGAAATTTGGATGAAAAGTAGATAGTTGTAATTCATAATGAGAGTGAAGTGATGTATGGCAAGACACTATGATATGTGTTATAAGAAATGAATGATTGTGATGAGGGTGATATGAGGATATACGATGAAAATGAATAAGATGATTTAAAGTGGAATGAATGTGAAGTAAGGTTATGAGATAAGTAGGAAAGAATATGCGTCGTGTGTATAAATGAAAATGAATGGTAAATGAAATACGTGGTTGAATAGTATGAAGAAAAGGAGGTAGTGGCCTTATGTGACTATTTATGTAAATAAAGAAATGATGAGGTGATGGAAATTGTGAAAAGACAGAGTATTAGCCTTGGAGAGTTCAAAATGAAAAGTAATGGAGTGTGAATTAGTATGTTGCTATGTGATTGAGTGTGAATTGAATGAGTTGTATGGGTACATATTTATATATATACACAGTTACATGTTAATATGATGCATATAGTGAAGTTATGGTTTTATTCAGATGGATACAGTTTGGCTGAATCCTTCGATATAAATTCGTATGTATGGCGTTTTTATGCGAATTTAAGATTGAATCTATTATATTGATGTTCGTAAGTTTAAGTTGGTTTCTTTTTATAATTTAATTGATTTATGAGTTTAGTAAATTGTACTCACACCAGAAATGGCTAACCCCTTAGTGTTTGGGGGGTTAGGGAGTCCTTAGACTGCCCTAGATCCCCTACTGTTATAGGTCCTCAGCAGTGCAGAGGTGAGGCGCAGATTGTAGGGTGAAGTTTTAATTTAAAATTTTTGTACTAATTAGCTTTATGAATAGTTGAATTTATGATTTAAATTGTATTATGGAGGTATATGCATGTAAATGATGATGGTGAGTATAGTATGGAGTAGTATGTGGTGGTTGTGACCCGTACCCATCTTGTTGTGGTGTACCGGGCTCTGTGGTAGATTTTACAAAGGTTTTTCTAAAAACTTTACCTCGTTTTCAAAGAAATTTATGGTTTTTAATTGATATTGGATAATCCGTTATGAGTTTGGCCCCCAGAACATTATATTATATTGCCTATATGTTTATGCTCATTTTGGCCTGGGGAGCCTGTGAAATGATTGTATGTGTTGTGAGCTACGGAATTTTGAGCAGAATTCTGTAAGCTATCTGTGTTTCGGGGCCAAATTTACAGGGAAAACTCTGCCAAAATTTTCTCTGAAATATAACTTTCTTAGTTTATGTTTAAAGTAACATAGAAATTGAAAGAATTGAGTTTGGAGTCAAAAAAAATTTTGGGGCGTTACAGTTTGGTATCAGAGCCTAGGTTAACTAGGAATGTTATACCTGTTTCTAGTGATCTTGACTTGTGTGTATGGCTTTCATCTCGCTAAGTAGAGAAGGTGATGTTTGTGTGAAGTTTGCTCTATGCTTTGATAGCATTTTCCTAAGTATGGATTTAGCTATTGAGTGAAGTGATCCCTACTATTTATATCTGACTTTGGGTCAGTGATATATTTTATAAGTCTATGTGTATGATCTGCTTTATGGCACTTTATCATTCTTTTTAGAATCCCCAGTAAGAACTTATGTGCTATTGGAGTGTTTTATTATATTGATTGTTGTGTGCCGTGGAGGGCTATTCCCTGGAGATCCTGCATGTGTTCTATAGATTGGAGGGTGATGCGCGACAAGTGATGTTATTGGAAACTGGGGTGATGAGTTGGTTGTGGAGGCTTTATGTATAGTTGAGGTATGATGCATGAACGATTCGGGTGAGAAGGTCCGATGAGACTCGGTTTCTAATTGTATGAAATGTCTTAGACGATGTGAGTATGTTTGTTGGGTTCGGTGGTAAAACCCAAGGGGAAGATTAAGGAGGTGGTTGGTAACTTGCTGATATAGGAGAGGATGGTTCCCTGAGATTGAGTATCGATTATCGGGAATTGAATAAGGTGACCATTAAGAATAGAGTGACAGATGTCTGAAGTAGAAGAAGAATATTGGCATTATGACGTCCCAGGAGTGGACAGTACTAGAATTAGTTAGTCAATTTGGATTTTTCCTCGATCACAGAGAGTGACATGACCTTGTGGGTGGGCAGTTTATCAGTACAGTCGTCGATTCTACAGCTGATTAATCGAGCTTGGATTCGAAATTTCTACTTATTACTGAGGATGCATGATCAAATTTTAGATGAGCTTAATGAATGTCCAACAGATTGGTCAGTTGGCCGTGAAGGGAGTTCTTGTTATCGTCGTAGATTTGGTATTTTTGATGTGGATGGCTTATGGTAGGGTGAGATGGAGAAGGTTTATTTTATTAAGTATATTGGTTATCCCGGTGACACGAAGAGATATCGAGAGTTTAAAAGGACTTTTAAGTGGCCTGGAACGAAGAAGGATGCTAGTTATCAGGCGAGAATGGATAAGCCTCTTTTGAGGTGTGTAGTTGACAAAAGAATTATGCAAATTAGCGGTGATCAAGACTTTAAGTTACTCAGTTGCTGAAAGTGCAGTGGTGTGTTATTTTAAATGACTATGTTTGGGAATCTGGGAAGATGGTGAGGAGAAAGTATCCAGGATTGTTTGGACAGTTTTCTTAACCCTTGTAGCTCGAGGACGAGCTTCCTTTGAGGTGTGTAGAATGTAACACCTCGAATTTGTGAAATATCGAAAATGTCTGTTTTTATATATTTTGAGTGGTAAAAATTATTTTTGATGTATTTTATTTAAATATTGATATTGGTATGGATATTTGCGGTAGATTGGTATTAATGATGTATTGGAGTTATGGGTCGAGTTTTATGTGAGAAAATATTATTTCCCTTATTTTCTACTTTTGGAAAATTTTTATGAGACAATTTTATGCATTTGATGTTGTTAGTATTTTTTTTTTAAGTGAGAGAGAGTTGGGGGTCTATTTGAAATATTTTGAAGAGTGGGGGCTCATATGCAATTATCCCCTTCTAATTATATTATTAATAATATATAAATTTCTAAAAAAAACCCCCCATCCCCATTCCTTCCCACATCCCTTCTTCTTCTGTTTTCCCGATCGAATGAAACCAAAAAAAAAAAAAGGAACCCATCGGCTGGCGTTCTTTCCCTCCCACATCCGATCCGTTTTTCGATTGTTTTCAAATTAATTTGGGGGGATAGCTAATTGGAGGGTCCTCTACGTCGTGGCGGAGTCCGTTTTTCGAAAGGGTTTCGAAAAGGTGATGTTAGCGATTTCAGATGCGTGGCAGGGTGCTTCGAGTCTTCGCGGGATGCTATGTGAGTATGATTGTTTTTATTTAATGTATCTAATGTGTCATGCAAATTTTAAATTAAGGTCGTCGTGTGTTGATGTTTGTAGATAAATAGTTATATGCTTCGGGTTTGAAATGATCAGAGATATGTGTGTGTATGTGTGATGTGTGATCTTATGACTAATGTGATAAAGATGGAAAGTATGGTGTGTATGATGTGATATTGTGATGCGATAATAAGATGAAGTGAATGATGTGGTGTATGTGTACTAGGTGTGTTATGTGGGTGATAAATTGGAAAATGTTATGTGATAGAGTGATGCGAAATTGATATGATGTATGTGTGACGTGTGGGTCGTAAATGAGAATTTGATACGATAATTGCTGAGACTAATGGTTTGCGCATGCTTATGAATTTAATGGAGATATATGCTTTCATGGTATGTTATAATGGCAAAATTGTATTATAAAGGAGTTATATTCTTCAGACGTTATGATATACAGGAGATATCTATATATATGGAGTTATATTATAACGAAGAGATATATATATGGAGAAATATTATAAAGGAGATATATTATAAAAGAATATATGGAGATATTTTATAAAGGAGTTATGTTGTAAATGAGTTGTCTTATAAAGGAGTTATATTTTAAATGAATATAAGGAGTTATGTTATAAAGGAGTTATTATAAAGGAGTCCTATTATAAAGGAGCTATATTAAAGGAGTTATTGTATTAAAGGAGTTATTTTATAAAGGAGTTATATATATTGCCCCAAATTATATTTGGGGAACAGGAGTTATATATATATAATGATATTGCCCCAAATTTTATATTTGGGGAACAGGAGTTATATTGTGAAGGAGTATATAATAAAGGAGATGCGTATATGTATATAACGGAGAATTAAATATTGCAGTGTCGCACAATCTCCCAGGGATTGGGCTAGACCCCACAGGCTCGGGATACACCCGGGAACAGGAGTTATATTTATATTGCCCCAAATTTTATATTTGGGGATCAGGAGTTATATATTGCCCCAAACTATGTTTGGGGATCAGGAGTTTCCCTCGCTGGTATAGGGCCAGGAGGAAGACGTAGCCTCGGACGTGTAAGACTCTGTGTAAGCATCGGTCCGCGTGTTATATTTTGTTTTTGACTAGCCTTCTGGCTTTAGTCTTGGTTGGACAAGCGCGCAACCGTACTTTCAATCCAGCCCACAAATGATAGATGCTTATGACACCTGGATCTGGGTGATGTGGTGGGTTAGCGGGATTGAAATGTACGGGATGGGAGGCAGAGAGATCCCTGTGTTGTACGAGGAGGTCAGTTGTGTGGGCACTGAAAAGGAGAAACTATAAAGGTGTATATGTGTATAGAAAGAATGTATGTATATATATAAAGATATTGATGATATGATGTATTACGGAGATTATTTATATTATGGGAGAGGTGAATATACTACGGGAGATATATATGTATTTAGTGGCATATGGCTTGAGATGTGATGTGATATTACCCAGACTATGTGTTTGGGGTGCGGTGAGTATTACCCAAGCTATTGGCTTTGGGGTGTGATATGTGATTGCCCAAACTATGTTTGGGATATGGAGTATATTGTGATAAGAATGAAAGTGAAGTTAATGGCATTTTGTGTTATAAGTGATATGATAATGTTGTGATGAGATGTAAGCAAATTGTTACGTGCACTGAGGCGTATTGTTTTATGTTGTGAGACATGAATTAATATGATATTAGGAGAAGTGATGCATATGTTTATGAGGTGATATGTGATATAATACAACAAGATAAATATCTGTATCATGAGGTTGGTAATGAAAATGGTTATTAAAGAAAGTATGTTGTGTTATAAATTGGTGTGCCTGGAATTGTGACTAGGAACTACCCGCCTGCTATTTCAGAGAAAATAGTGGGAACTACCTGCCTAGGCACAATTTTCAGGATGAAGGAGTGAGTTGGTGATATGCTAGTTGTATTGTGTGATGGAAATGAAGAGTAAAGTATAATAAAATGAGAATGAGTAGGAAAATAAGTAGTGTGATGAAATTTGGATGAAAAGTAGATAGTTGTAATTCATAATGAGAGTGAAGTGATGTATGGCAAGACACTATGATATGTGTTATAAGAAATGAATGATTGTGATGAGGGTGATATGAGGATATACGATGAAAATGAATAAGATGATTTAAAGTGGAATGAATGTAAAGTAAGGTTATGAGATAAGTAGGAAAGAATATGCGTCGTGTGTATAAATGAAAATGAATGGTAAATGAAATACGTGGTTGAATAGTATGAAGAAAAGGAGGTAGTGGCCTTATGTGACTATTTATGTAAATAAAGAAATGATGAGGTGATGGAAATTGTGAAAAGACAGAGTATTAGCCTTGGAGAGTTCAAAATGAAAAGTAATGGAGTGTGAATTAGTATGTTGCTATGTGATTGAGTGTGAATTGAATGAGTTGTATGGGTACATATTTATATATATATACACAGTTAAATGTTAATATGATGCATATAGTGAAGTTATGGTTTTATTCAGATGGATACAGTTTGGCTGAATCCTTTGATATAAATTCGTATGTATGGCGTTTTTATGCGAATTTAAGGTTGAATCTATTATATTGATGTTCGTAAGTTTACGTTGGTTTCTTTTTATAATTTAATTGATTTATGAGTTTAGTAAATTGTACTCACACCAGGTTAGGGAGTCCTTAGACTGCCCTAGATCCCCTACTGTTACAGGTCCTCAGCAGTGCAGAGGTGAGGCGCAGATTGTAGGGTGAAGTTTTAATTTAAAATTTTTGTACTAATTAGCTTTATGAATAGTTGAATTTATGATTTAAATTGTATTATGGAGGTATATGCATGTAAATGATGATGGTGAGTATAGTATGGAGTAGTATGTGGTGGTTGTGACCCGTACCCATCTTGTTGTGGTGTACCAGGCTCTGTGGTAGATTTTACAAAGGTTTTTCTAAAAACTTTACCTCGTTTTCAAAGAAATTTATGGTTTTTAATTGATATTGGATAATCCGTTATGAGTTTGGCCCCTAGAGCATTATATTATATTGCCTGTATGTTTATGCTCATTTTGGCCTGGGGAGCCCGTGAAATGATTGTATGTGTTGTGAGCTACGGAATTTTGAGCAGAATTCCGTAAGCTATCTGTGTTTCGGGGCCAAATTTACAGGGGAAACTCTGCCAAAATTTTCTCTGAAATATAACTTTCTTAGTTTATGTTTAAAGTAACATAGAAATTGAAAGAATTGAGTTTGGAGTCAAAAAAAATTTTGGGGGCGTTACACCCGTCCTCCTTCTATACCCGACCTCTCATTTAGCAGCGATGACCCCTTCTCGGCCTAGCCCCCCGGCCCTGTGCTCCCTCACAATCACAGTTAGAGCAGCATCGCCGGCAGCCCAGGTGACGCCAGCACCTCCTGCAGCACCGCTCCCCGTGCCTGGCTCTCCTTCGACAACTGACAGCAGTGGCAATGAGCGCTTCCCACCGTCGCTGCCTGTCCGCCATCGTCCTCCCGCTCTGCAGTGTAGCGCCGCCCTCCTCCGCCGCCATCCAGCACAGCACCGTCGTCCCCTAGTCGCCGTCCAGTAGCCAAGCCAGTGCCCCCTTACTGTTTGCTGTTTTGATCAAGGGTTTTGATCAAATGACAAATGGATCCAGGGCCGTCCGATCTGATCCGATCATCTTGATCTTGGATCTCAGTCGTCCGATTGTGTTCGTGATCTCGATTGTCTTCATCTCATTCGCGATCGGTTGTTCATCTTGTTCGTGTTCGTTTGTGGTGTTCGTTACCCGGGAATCCGTTACCGTCATTCTTGCTTTTGCTTCGCCGGTTTTGTCATCTTTAAGGCAAGTAACTTGTATTCTTTTTTTTGTGTAATACAAGTACTAAATACTGTCTATAGTGTAGTTGGGTTCTAGAGACAATTTGTGTGTAAATCTCCTTGTTGATATTGTCTCAATTGTGTTGATTCGACCGTAGTTGCCTCACGACATACATGACATGAAATAACCTAGGATTGGCCACTTCTTGTTGTATATATATGTGTGTTGTTCATGTGTGATCATGTGCTTGTTCGTATTATTTGTGGTAGACTTATTGTGGACTTGTGATATACCCTATACCATGTTTCTTGGACATCTAGTATATGTTCTATGTTGATTTGGATGAGTTTTATATGAACTAGTTGATTTTTCGCATGAAGGATATTTTCAGTTTTGTCGATTCCCTGTTTTTTATCAATATTTTAGACCCTATTAAGGTAAGTATTTGAAAATAGTTTGTGAACATGATTCATAGAGAATTCTGTCTATTTTCTAACCCTTCTAACATATCTCAGTTTCGATTTACGAGTTGTGAGTTATATCTATTTTACTACAGTGGTGTCGAAAGATTCCCTGATTTTGTTTTCTATGAATTCTAAAGAGTAATCTATTTTTATCATGATGTTAAAAGTACTATTTTGATCTAAAATTTTGCGCAGTACAACTATACCGGATTGGGATTAACCCTAAATTTTTGTGGATTTATTTGATGAATTTTACAAACCGTTTTATGTTTCCAAACAACTACTATACTAACAAAATTTTCATACTGTTCAGTAAAGAACCTGATTTTCGACCTAATTCTACTTGCTTTTTTGTAAAATATTTGTGATTATGAAAGTTAGCCTACTGTGTCTATCTTATTACACTTTTGGCAGATTTGGATTTCAATTTATGATTTGTGAGATATGGCTGTTTTCGTACTGCAGTATATGTGACTTCAGATTTACAAAACTACTGTATCTTGATATTTTCTGATTTTACTTGACTACTCTAATTATATTGGAAAATTATGAAACTTGATTTTCTGTTACTATACGTATAAGGGAATACCCCAGATTTTTAGTGGATTTAATTTGTGAGTTTTCATGCTGTTTTCCTGTTCTTGAATACAAACTTCTGATTTCTGGCTGAACATGTTTTCTGGATTCAAACCTGTTTTGAGACTTATTGTTCTGAAATACCATATGACTTATATATACTTTCTGTATTCGGCCGGGAGTCTATTTTCTAGACCTTTTGACGGATCTAGTTTTGCATGATTGTAGCAACGGGAATCACAGTTTTAGTGCAGTACTGTTTTGCTGTCCTGAACTAGAATTCTCGTTGCCCTACTCCTGTATGTGTTGTCTTTCACCCGTGCATGTTTATTTTTCGACCTGAACTTGTTACTTGATCATACCATGATATACTTGCCCTGTTCGTGACACATACATGCTTGTTTGACATTAATAATAAATAACCAAGCAGCGGTTTAAGGAAAAGATCTAATAGTGGAAAATACAGAAACGTGTACTCGGAAGGGGATCTATTGATCCTACATGATTACTTGAGGCTTGATACTGATATTTCATACTTGAGGCTTGATATTTCACTTAAGGCTTGATATTTTACTTGAGGCTTGATACTTCACTCTTGAGGCTGATACTTGATACTTGGCTTGATATTTCACTTGAGGCTTGATATTTCATACTTGAGGCTTGATACTTCACTCTTGAGGCTTGATACTTGATACTTGGTTTCTTGAGGCTTTTTCCTGAGTACACTGCCCTCTATGATCCACTATGAATCTAAAGCAAAATTGTTTGAATGTAGCAACCATGTAGTAAAAACCGGGATGCATGAAGTGCTATCTAGATAGTAATAAATACAAGACTTGACATGACATAATACATGATACATGAATACCTGTTACATGCTTATCTGTTACATGTTTACTTGCTTGCTTGACACTTACTACTTGTACATGATCACTTGATACTTGATACTCGATTACTTATACATGATACATGATACATGATACTTGATACTTGATACTTGATACTTGATACTTGTTCACTTGTTACTTGCTACCCGTTACTTATACTTGTTCACTTGACACTTGATACATGCCACTTGCACTTGTTCATCTTGCTATGCTAGTGGTTCTATTTTGTTACCATGTCTATTCCATGTTATTAATTATCACTTTTCCATGTACTGGTATCCTGCACTACAAGCGGCCCGTAACTTGTATTGACGGAAGTTTGTTTTCTTTTTCCTCTTCCTACAATTGTTAAATTGCAGATTTTGGAGAACAATTGCCAGATGAGCTGGTGACATGAGATACTAGCTGCTGGATTTTGTTATTATTATTCTTGTTGCTTGTTTTGAACAATTACACTTGATTACTTGGATTTACTTGTATTTGGGCAATGTGACCCAGGATATTGACTTATTCAGATCTGGATTATTTGAGATTATAATATTTTAGTTTCAAGTATTCTTGTTGGTTTTTTGATTCATATCTGCATGCTTGGTTGATTTCTTTTGCTTCCGACTCTGATTATTCTTGTGAAATGTTATAAAGATTTCGAACACCTTATGGATGATGAAAATCATTCGCTGGACTTAGTCACGTATCCGTATTCCGTATTCTCTTTCCGGAAGCGAGCGTGACATTCTTATCTCTTCCTCAATTCTTAAATTCCAATTTTTCTAAATAAATTTTGTCATTGTTTTGAACCTAATTTCTTCATTAGATATTCGATTATTATGTTAGAACCTTAAAATCCTAATCCATTCTTTAATGTCATTATTTGATTACTTGTAAATTTGTTTATTCTTTTTGTAAACCCAAATCCTATTCATTCTACAATCTATTTCCTCTCTTGTTGATTATATATTTTAAGCCCGAATTAGATTTCACTCTATAATCCTAATCCGTTCTATTAGATTACTATTATTATTATTTTTGATTATCTTCTATTATTTATATTCAAGCCCAACTTCAAACCCACATATGAATACCCAAACCAATTAGCCCATTCCTTGACCCAAGCCTATCTTCAATCAAACCCCAACTGCACACAACCCCCATAATCTCCACTAAACAGCCAATCACCTACTAATCTCTTATTAACTCTCCACTGTACTTAAAATCTCTCACACTTATCTCTAATCTCCTAATTATATCAATTAATCTCAATCTTAACCACCCACTAATCTCTCCCACTAACTACTCATCTCCTCAAACTGAACCCCTTTCTCCTTCGTCTCCAAACCTCCACCACCAACCCATCCCGAGCTCCCTTCCGCCACCATCGCCAGCATCCCGACCATCCCCCTCGCCTTCCTACACTCCATCGCAGGCCCCCAAGCTCCTCATCTTCACTCCACGCTATCTGCCTAAGTCCCCATCAGCCATCGTTGTCTCATCCCCTGCTTGCCGCCATCAGCGCCGAGCATCGTAGCCACAACCCCCACCGTTGTCGCTGCACCCCTCGACGTAGCCGCAATCTCCACCACTCCATCGCCTCGCTCATTCTTCCCGACTGCAACCTTGCCGCCCGCTACCATCTCCACTGCAGCTCCCCCACTGCACTCGTCCTGCCATTGCTACCACCTTCGCAGCAGCTGCCCTACCGCAGCCAGTCAGCCACTTCACCCCCGCAGTGCCCCTCACTGCCCCTGTCGCAGGCGCCCTGATCACCTCCTTTGGCCACCACCGTTGATGCACCTCAACACCCGCACGCCACGTCCCTGAGCGCCTCCTGCCTCCACCTCTCACCCTGACTCCTTGGCTGCGCTACCGGCCACCGAACCTCACCCTATTGTTGCACCCTGTCTCTCTCACCGAAGCACCACCCTCACTGCCCTCTCTCCCTCTCCCTTGCAGTCACCGATCCCAACACCTCAACTGTCTCCTTCCCCTGAGCAATGATGATTGACTCCCCTCGCCATCGCCTGAAGCCCTCAAGCCCGACCCCCTCTACTCTTGTTTCCATATCCTTCATCACCCTGGTCAACCACCGAGCATCTCCTTGCATGTCTCCTATATCTGCATTCAACATTGTTGCGTTGCTGACTTGCTGTGGTTGCTGCCCGAGACTCCACTTGCTACCATCGCTCTCACTTGCCTGTTGCTGCTATCATTTTTGCTTGTACTGCAATTGCTTGTTGTGTGTTGTTGCTCTTGCTGTCGGCGCTGCGGTGTGTCGATTCTCGTCATGCATTATAATCGTCGTTACAGGCAAACATCTCTTGTACACATTTTATTGTTCTTGTGCAAGTATTTTTCTTGACGTCGGGCAAGTAGTTATTGATTTGAATGTCGTATCTAATTGAATTCCATTATTGATTCAATATTTTACTTATCGTACAATATTATTGATTCATAGTCTTCTTATCGTGCCATTATTATTGATTAAATTTTGAACCATTCATTTATCGTATTATTGGATATTCAACTTTGTTGCCCTATAAATTACTTGAACTTGTACCGAGGTTTCGACCGGGTTTTCGGAACTGAAATTTAGGACTTTGTACATAGAAATTGTAGCACATTGAGTCTAGAATCTGGAACATCTTACAGATTCTCAATCCAATTTATAGATTGTAAGTTATTTACTTTTTAGTACTGTTATGTTATAAAATAATAATAAGCAGGGGTAATAAGGGTCGACTTGGTAGTGAACAATCGGAGACTGTACTCGGATGAGGGACCCGTGTTTCCCCATATTGTTATTGTTATCGTGTATCGTATCGTGGAAAAATTCTCATTATTGATCGTTGATTGTGGATTCTCGTTATTGATTATTGTTGTCGCATACATGATTTATAGAGTTCACCAATATAGTCTAAACAGTCACTTGTTTGTATGCACCCGAACCTGTGCTATGGAACGCAGGATGGCATGTATTAGATAGGTTAATAAAGGATTGATAGACCTAAAGATTGACACTACTGATTTATTGATTATTGATTATTATATATCGACTATTGTTTATTGATTATTGACTATCGACTATTGGCCCCATTGACTATTGTTTATCGACCATTATTTATCAACCGTTGATTATTGACCAATGCATCATTGACTATCGAATATTGATTCTATTATTGACTATTGTTTATCTATTATTATTTTACTGATTATTGACTATTATTTATCGACTATTGTACCGCTGATTATCGACTTTTGATCTTGTTATCGTCTGTTGTTTGTTGACCTCTGATATTGTTCCATTTCATTGTTTATTGTCATATCGTCCTTTATTGTTTCAGTACTTGCTACTACTTGTTGCCCAAAACTTACTCTAACGGGTACTCTCCATCTTTCTTCGAGTTATTGTTTATATAGGTACAGATGATGATACACTGAAGAACTTGACAAGCTGCTATTGAATTGTGTATTCTCAGACGCTTGTAAGTTCTTGTATCTCAGATATCAATTATTGCATTATATTCTAGTTCCTGTGATTATTATTGTAGTGTTGAGCTTACTGGTATTGTACTGCTTATTTCTTGCTTCGCCATGAGATCAGCGAATTACCAAGAAATAGTCAGAAACATGTGGTAGACCATCTGGTAGTGGGAACCCCTACCCAATCTGAATCAGAATATGCACTAAGTTCCAGTGTAGATGTAGAAGACATGAATAATGAGCGAGTGATAGTGCCCCGAATATATCTGAGAATCCGAAGAAGAGCACTGTAGTGAACTAATCGAAGAGGTGAAACAAATTGGCTGATAATACTGATTACATGAGCAATATCGGATCTGGTCATGCATAAATAGACAAGCTATCCAAAAATCTACCTATATCTTGTGGGATCATGAAGGAGCTCACCATTTGTGGGACGAAGCTTCACGTGAAGCTCCAATGGAGTATTGGCTGATCGACTGTCAAAGAGGCATGCAGCAGAAATAATGTCTGATGTGTGTTTCTGTCAAGAAATAAGTATCCCCCGAGAGCCTTGGGCAATCTCTAAACCCAGGAAATAGCGTAGTCTTCCAAGATCATTCATATGAAATTGTTGGTAAAGGTATCTTTGAGTGGTTGCAATGCCTGTGGGGTCTTCCCCGGTAATAATCATATTATCAACATACAATAGTAGAAGTACCCTCTCTAGCAGTGATGATCGCATAAACATAGAGTGATCCTGTGAACTCTAACGAAAATTTGCATGTGTGAAAACACGGCGAAAGCACTCAAACTAGGCTCGAGGGGCATGTTTCATATATATAGCTCGGCAGAGACGACAAACATAACGAGGTGTGGTGAGGTCAAGAGGAGGTTGTATGTAAACATCCTCAAATAAGGTACCATGAAGAAAAGCATTCTTCACATCCATCTGATATAACGGCCACCGATGGATGGCAGCAACGGAAAGGAGAGTGCGACCTGTAGTCATCTATGCAACTGGAGCAAAAGTCTTATCATAATCGATGTCATTCTCCTGAGTAAATCCTCTAGCAACTAGATGAGACTTGTGCTGCTCAATGGAGCCATTAGGTCGATATTTGACCTTGAAGATCCACTTGCAGCTAATAGGCTCGACGCCCACTGGTACTGGAACAACATCTCAAGTGTCAGTCTGATCAAATGCACAGAACTCCTCTGCAGTAGCTTCCCGCCACTCAGGATATTTAATAGCTTCCTGATAAGTTTTGGGCTCACGTGTGGAGTGTATAGTGGTGAGATATACATGGAACTGTGGTGAGTAAGAGGCTAGAGTGGCAAAATCAAAATGGTCAGAAGGACCAATGACATCAGGTGTATAACATGCCGGTGGGATGCCCGAAGTGGAACGGGTAGAGTGACAAACTGCTGGTGGTTGTGCAGGGTGTGGAGGTGAGATAGGTGATGTGTGTGCATAGGGTTGTGGTGTTGTGGGTGCACGTGGTTGTGGTGATGCAGGCAGTGTGGGTGCATATGGCTGAGGTGGTGGTGCAAGCGGTGTGGGAGGGGCCATTGTAGGAGGGACATGAGGCGTAAGGTCAATATGAGAAGGGATAGGAGCTAAAGAGGTAGGTCGAAAGTAATTCGTGAAGATGTGTCAGAAGTGGTAGTCGAGAAAACCGTGAAATCGAGAAAATGAGTATCCTCAAGGGAGGACAGATAGTAAGGAGAGTTTTCCACAAAGAATACATGACGGGAAATACAGACACGACTCGCCGAGGGATCAAAGCAATGATATCCCTTGTGCTTTGAACTAATACCTAGTTTAACACACTTAGCGACCCGGACGGTTAGCTTTGTGTGCTCAATGGTAGGGAGAAGGACGTCATAGGTGCACCCAAAGGTACAGAGCATACTATAGTCCGGTGGAGAGTGATGAAGAGCCTTATAAGGCATTATACCAGATATAGTAGAGGATTGAGTGATGTTGATGAGGCTGATAGAAGTCATGACAACTTTAGCACAGAAAAGATGAGGAACAGAGGAAAAGAGTAGAAGAGCACAAGCTGTCTCAAAAATGTGACGATACTTGCGTTCAACTATACCATTCTGTTCATGTGTGTGAGGGTATGAATAATGGAAAATGGTGCCGTGAGACTGAAGAATTGATCACATAGTATTGGAAGTGTACTCACGAGCACCGTCTGAGAAAAAAAATCTTGACGCGCACACCAAATTAAGTGTGAATCGTGTTCATAAAAGAAACGTTAGGAATCTCAGATCGTTGGTGCATAAGGAAAACTCATGTATATCGAATGAATTCATCTATGAAGACAACATAATAAAGAAGGCCTTTGCTAGAAGGTACAGGGAGGGTCCCCATATGTCATAATGAACTAGTTGAAAAGGGTGAGTGGTCTAAGAAGTGCTTTCGTTATTAAAAGGAAGTGATATGTGTTTTGTCAACTAACAACCCTGACAAACAGAAAAACGTGTAAAAGAAAGATAGCCAAAGGCATCACTACGGCTAAAGATTTGTAGGAGCAGGAAAACTCGGCAGAGTGTTTGGAAGCTCATTGTTCCTAAAGCCTCATCCAGTATGTCGTCACTAGAATCACTGAAGTAAGACTGCGACAACCGAACACCGTTAGGAGGTGGAGAGAGCCTCGGGGTAGGTGGAGTTCGTGTGGAGGGTGGTACCTCCATGATAATATATACTGGGGTATGCCCTTGAAGGGGACATACGATTGGGGGAAAATAAGTTGAGGTAGATTCAACTAGCAAAAGAAGTCATTGAACCGAGTTGTTTACAAGAGGAGATGAAAAGAGTCTAGAAGTGTTTAAATCAACCATGTGTGGATTTATGAATATGCAATCCATTGTGGAGATTGTTGAGTTTATATGTCTTGCATACTATATTCAATGAGAAGAGAAGATGTGTTGTGATGAGGAGGAATATAGGCAATTGGAAACAGGTTTGGAAGCAAGCACCAATAGCCAGCAACATGGACAACATAGTCGATTGTCACTTGGACAGTCACCAACTTTGCTCACTGTTTGGAACAGAGAGCATTGCGGTCGACAACCCTCTTGGACAGTCGACAACGTCGGTGCTAAAGACAAAATGGGTTTGGGTCTGAGTGATTCGATTAAAGCTCAACTTATTCTCCAGGTTAGATCGTACCGCTCTCTTTGTGTGGTTATCTCTTCAGTATAGATAGGATGGTTATTGTATCAAGTATAGCAAACTGGGGTTTCTCTAAATCTCCATATAATTAATGTAACGGTCGAAAGAAAAGATAAAATTCTTGTAACCCCTGTTTCCCTAAATACGTATTTTCTGTATTTAAAATTTTTGTAAATTATTTTAACCGCTTTCAAATTCTTTTCTTAAAATGTATTATCGGATCTCCTATTAAAGTTTATTTTTAATCAATAATTTTATTCGTAACTATTCACTATGATTTTCATATTGTAATACAAACCCTGTTTATGTTGTTATTATTATTATTGCTATCAGTATTACTATTATTGTTGTTATCCTTATTTTATTATTATTATTATTATGATTATCGTTATTGTTATTATAATTATTACCCTTGATTGATAAAGTAAAATCTATTTATATTGTATTTGTAGTATTTTAAATAAATTCAATATTTTAATGCAAATTACATTTTTATTGGTCCTTATATCTCCCTAATGGATTTAAACCAAAAACCCAAAATGCTATGGCCTATTTTTATTGAATCCATACCCATTACCCAAACCCATCCAATATCATATATATACTATTCTACCCTAAAAACCCTACGCTACCTAACCCTAGCCGCAAAACACCCCAAACCCATTCCACTGTGCTACCCCCCCCCCCCCTACCCTATCCATGTTCATCATCCTTACCACCAATCCTCGAGCTCCTTCATCCCTCCTTTCAGCCTCATCGACCTCTCCCCATCGTCGAGCCGATCGCCTGCGGTTTTTCATATTCCGATAAAAAAAAAACTTAACCACCGAAGCACCATCGCCCATCGCCATTGCCGCACCTTCTTCGTCTTCCCCCTCCGCTCAAAGCTCTATCCTCCATCCCGTCGCCTCTCAGCTCCATTGCCGCCTCCCCGTCGAGATCACCCATCGACCTCGCGCCTCACACCACCTCGACCTCCGCCACCACTGCGAGCTCCTGCCATTGCTCTCCTTCGAGCTCTCGCCATCTCCAGTCATCAACCGCCTGCCTCGTGCCGACCTCACCGCTCACCTTAGTCGATGGCCCCCTCGTCGTCGACGTCCAAGCTTGAACTCCCGCCATCCCGTCTTCGTCTTCTTCCTCTGTTTCGATGAAGAAACAGAGCATCCCCCGTCGCTCCACCCTGTGCTCCGCCATCAGCACCATCGCCGCCCAGCCAGCCAAAGTCGCTGCACCTCGTCGCCAGTCGAGCCTCCCGCAATTGTCATCGTCCTCTTTCCCGCGCACTCTCTCTCTCTCTATCGATTGAAGAAGAAGGAACGGGAGTGGGCGGTTAAGCTGGTTGGTGTTTGGAAGAGGGGGATTAGGCAGTTGGTGTTTGTTGTTTATTGTGTGGGGGAATCTGTTTTTGGTGTGTGCTGTTCCGGGTGTAGAAGATCCGAAGATGCCGTTTGCTGTTTGCCTTGGGATCCGCTATGGGGTCGTGTGCTGTTGGATCTTTAGTTGTTGTTCGTGTGCTTTGATCTGCTGTGTGGTGTTTTGCTGTTGGGTGCTGGTTAGCTGTTCGCTGTTTTGCACGTGGAGTGCACGTGCCGCCGTCAAGATTCTTATCCCGTTATTCTTTTATATTCAGAATTGTCTCCTAACAGGTAAGCATCTCTTGAACTTATTTTTATTATTTCTAGTTCAAGAAAACACTCTTTGAAATCCGGCAAGTAGTAATCAAATTGAATATCATATTTAATTGAACTCCTTTGTTTCTTTATTGTACCATGTTATTTGATTCATAGTATTCTCATCGTGCTATTATTGTTGAGTTCAATCCCAAACCGTAAATTTATTGTACTATGGAACAGTCACATATACTGCCTTGTCATTGCTTGACTTTGTATTGAGGTTTCGACCCGGTTCCTGACACAATAACTTAAATCTTGCACATAGAAATCGTAGTACACTTAGTCCTTATATTATCATGTTTTGCATATTAAACCGTGTTTTCCATATTTAATGAATTTTATCACGTATATTCATGTGTTGTATAGTCTTGATATCATCTTGAAATTGTACTAGTGCTATTGGTCTCATCGATTGTCCTGTTGCATGAGTATGGATATCATCGCTCACATTGATCATATGCATGTTCATAAATGATTATTAATAAAATGATAACAAGCCGGGGTTAAGGGTTGACTAGGGTGGTTGATAACATAGTGACTGTACTCAGAGGAGGGGCCCGTGTTTCCTTATTTATCGGTCCATCAGTCTATCGGTCTATCGGTCTATTGGTCATATTGATCATCGATTAATTGTAGATTACTGACTACAGTATCTCGGTTGGATCGGTCATCGGTCATTATTGAATATCGTTACCGAGTACATGATCTATAGAATCTACCACCTTGGTCTAAACGAAATTGATTGTATGCCTGGAACCTGTAGTATGGGATGTAGTAGTACGTGCATTAGTTAGGATTAAAATGAATAATAGACTTATAGACATAAACGAACATTGAACATTGACACTAATACTGAATATTAGTTATTAAACTTTGATTCCTGATTTCTGAATTTAGTGATTATGAACTCTTGATTTTGTTACTGTTTATCAGTTATTGACTCCAATATCGTTCCAATTTTTGTTCCTGTTTCATAGTCCTTTATTTCCTATTTTACTGCTTTCTACTACTTGTCGCCCGAAGCTTTCCTCTTTCTTTTGAATTATGTCACACAGGTACAGTGATGGGTAACCGAAAGGAACTCGTCGAACTGTTACCGCATTGCATATTCTCGAGCTTTTTGGTAAGTTCTTGTATTCCAGTTTTGGTTATTGAATTTTATTCTCGTTTATGTGATTATGTTTTCTGCGTGGTTGTGATCATTTCTTTTCATGTTTGTTAAGACTGGTACAGCTCATGGATGACGCAAGTTATTCGCTAGGCCTTCGTCATGGGCTCGTATTCCCATTTTTTTGGGAAGCGGGACGTGACAATTCTATTGAGTGCCGAATAGAAAAGATAGTACCTCATCTGAGAGATGAGTGAATTCTCTATTGTAAACAATAAGTATTTCCAGTTAGGCTTGACAAAAGGTGTGAAAGTTGTAACTCTTGTATCTTCTCAAATTAAATAATATCTCAGTTGTTCTCCTGCGGATTAGGGATATTCCCAAACCGGGAAAAATATTATGTGCTTTGTGTGTTTGGTGTGATCTACTATTTGCTTGGTGGTTTGTATAGATCGTGTCGAACACTCAACAAGATCCGGCGCATAATCCCTAACATCCAAAACTCAATAAATGGAACACAAAAAGTCTTTGACAATTGTGTAGGAAGTGGTTTAGAATGGATGACATTTTTATCCATGGGATCGGTGCAGCTGATGGAGGGGCGACAGAGTCACTTGTGGGAAATATAGATTTAGTACGGTAAGATAAATTGACTACAGAGAAAAACACTGACAAGGTTATGAATACAGAGAGGAATGTTGCATAAAGCTTAGGAGTAGCCATTTGAATATTACCAACAATACAGAAGGAGATTCGAGGAGTGCATGATGAATATTGTGTATAATGTATTTACAAAGGGTTCATATCGAAGTGAGTTGCACACGACTTACTAGCCATTCGACTACATCCAAGATGACTACCAGAAAAAAAAATTCCATTTCAATTTCAAAATGAAGAAATGTTGTGATAAATATGTTCATTACAAATGTAAATTAAAGCACAAAGATGTTAGAAAATTATGTCACAGTGGAGTTGTTGAGCAAGGGAGTGAGAAGCAAAAACATATTTTGTCACGCCCCGCTTCCTGTTATACGAGAATACGACACGTAACCGAGGCCTAGAGAATGATGCAACACATCATCCATAAGCTGTATACATAACTCAACAACAATACAATAACAACCTCGCAAGCATGTATAATCACAGACAGGATAATAATAAACTAAGAAACATTTAATAACCAACAACTGGAAAGAAACATAGTTACGGGTCAAACACGCTCGGAATACAATAAAGAGTAGCATGAATAAAACATGAACTAAGGAAACATAGTAATTAAACAAGACTAAAACACTTGATCAGCAACACCTTCGGGTAACTCTCCTTCCAAGCCTGCAAGTACATTAACACAAAAGGATAAACAAGAAGATGCCCATTAATGCAAGTCACAGGCCGCAAGTAGTACAAGCTAGGGGAACAAGTACAAAACAAAACAAAAGTAGGAAAAAGAGCAAGGAATCAAGTATCATGTAATAGGAGAAATACAATATGTAAACAGGATCATGAACAAGTGACATCATGAAACAAGTGACATGTAAACGGGTAAACAAATCAATAGGAACATGTAACATGTAATTGGATCGTGCAGGTACACGTGTTAATCTTAAGTCTATTATTGTTTATTAACTAAACTAATGCGGCAATCATGCGTCTCATACCACATGTTTGATGCACGCAATCGAGTGAGCATTTAGACTTAGTGGTGGATTCTACACGTACTCGAGAAAACATGTAAATTGTATCTTGTATCGAGATACGTGCAATGTGGAACATGTAGAGTGTGAACTTGCAATGTGAACCTGTAAACCTGTAATTTGCAAACTTGTAAGCTTGCAACTTGCATCGGAAAACCACGAGTTCCCTTCCGAGTACGCTCTTCTATATTTTCCACTACTAAATCTTTTTCTTTATACCCCGGCTTATCACTTTTATTACAATCAAATATGATCATGATGCAATGAGAACGATATCAAGATATGATCTGGGAATATCAAGGAATTATGCATGAAACATGTTCTAACTCATGAGATACAAAAACATGCATATAAATATTAAAAACAACACAACACCAGTTCTGGACAGCAAGACGTTTCTGCACCAAAACTGGATTTTCTGTTGCTACCGAAAAGAAAATCAGAAACCATCAGAATTTATAGAAACTAGACTTCTGGACGATTCCAATGCATATTTACAATACAAAATATAGTAACAGCAGCTATGTCGAATCTATGGTTCTTTACAGGTTTCTGTTATGGCAAAATCTTAAGATCATGTTCTGGTGTTAAGAAGTCTATTAAAAATTTAATTAAAAATTCTATAAAAATTATAATATGATCCCTAATCATGTTGATTAACATACTAAAAATTATTGGGGTGTAATTACACTATTATCGAAATTTTTAATCCATTAAACATGTTAAGATGTTCAAAAATTAAGAATCTGTAATTTGTAAGTTAGAAGTAATAAAAGTGTGAACAGTTCGGAATTCGGATTCGTCAAGTGTTCTGAAAACTAGACACAGGGGGCTAAAATTTCTATTCACAAGTTCTGAGTTTTAATGTCATTTACACGGTCGAATTTCTATTACAAATCTGGGTCAACAACATTTCAGAGTTTATATAACAACCTAATAATTACGAGGTGATCAATAGCACATGCGAAACTTAATCAAGAATAAAAAGATATCATAACAGCATTCAACTACTATCACGGGCAAAACAACCATGCACATCATCCTGTTTATTATTATGAGTGTATGTGTGTGTACAATCGTGTTTATGTAATGCATATGGAAACACGATGAATAACGGGATAAGAATCTCGGTGGCAACGGTGGTGAGCAAACAATCACGATGATCACGATTGATCGGTCGTGATGAACGGTGCTGATCTTGATGGCGATGATCAAGAGAAGATCGGACGGTTGACATTGAACTTGATGATGTTGGCTGATTAAGACAGAGGCACGTATTTTGATGCCAATGGCTAAGATCAAGTTGTCTTGGAGAACAGAGCTAGTGGCTGATCAAACCAAGGACAGGGCTCGGGTGATCGGGTAGCCGGCAGAGGGACGGGGCTCCGGTAGGGGAAAGGAAAAGGCGACGGTGGTCGGTGAGTGTAACGCCCGCCCCAATGCTCAGACAAATTATAAACACTATGTAGTTCCACTGCCCACCACAGGCTGCCTCTCAAAAGGTGGTTAACCGGATTGGTGACTCTTGATCTTCGGCAATAGTATTTATACTCTGATTATCCTCGCAAATTCCCGATATGGGACTATATTTCACAATCCTCTCACAAATCTCACAGACCAGTCGACTGCTGGCAGTACCAGTCGACTGTCCTCTATCAGTCGACTGCTGGCAGTACCAGTCGCCTGATCTGGGGTATTACATACACCCCCCCTTAGGAATCAGCGTCCTCGCTGAGCACAGGGCACACCTCAGTGTAGGACCGTCCTTTCTAGCCGATGTAGTACAGTCCCTTAGATCGGAGATCAGTCATTCCCAACACCGCAGATTCCCGGATACCCAACACCGGTTCGGCGATCAATGACTCCCAGCACCGCAGATCGTAGGACCTCTACTACACCCGGGGTCGAAAGTCGGCTCTGATACCATTTGTAACGCCCCGCCCCAATGCTCAGACAAATTATAAATACTATGTAGTTCCACTGCCCACCACAGGCTGCCTCTCAAAAGGTGGTTAACCGGATTGGTGACTCTTGATCTTCGGCAATAGTATTTATACTCTGATTATCCTCGCAAATTCCCGATATGGGACTATATTTCACAATCCTCTCACAAATCTCACAGACCAGTCGACTGCTGGCAGTACCAGTCCCCTTAGGAATCTCCGAACCGGTGTTGGGTATCCGGGAATCTGCGGTGTTGGGAATGACTGATCTCCGATCTAAGGGACTGTACTACATCGGCTAGAAAGGACGGTCCTACACTGAGGTGTGCCCTGTGCTCAGCGAGGACGCTGATTCCTAAGGGGGGTGTATGTAATACCCCAGATCAGTCGACTGGTACTACCAGCAGTCGACTGATAGAGGACAGTCGACTGGTACTGCCAGCAGTCGACTGGTCTGTGAGATTTGTGAGTAGATTTGAGTAATTTAGTCCCATATCGGGAATTTGCGAGGATAATCAGAGTATAAATACTATTGCCTGAGATCAAGAGTCACCAATCCGGTTAACCACCTTTTGAGAGGCAGCCTGTGGTGGGCAGTGCAACTACATAGTATTTATAATTTGTCTGAGCATTGGGGCAGGGCGTTACAGTGAGGCAGTGGGTGACAGGTAGACAGCACGTGGCAATGGTAGCCACAGGGAAGGTGATGGGTCTGCGAGTTGTCGGCCACTGCGAAGGTGGTGATGGGTTGCGGCTTCGGCGGTCGACTGGTTGTGCGAGCGCGAGATGTGGGGGCTCAGGCATTGGTGGAGGCGCAACAGGGAGACTGGCGATGAAGGGAGACACAGCGCTGCAATAGTCGATGGGGAGCAGGCGGTTGCAGTGAGGGCCAGCAATGACGGGGTGCGGTGGAGTGCTACGACGATGGGCGAGGCTGAGGGGCGAGCTGGCATTGGTGAAGAAAAGGGATGGGTTTCGATTGGTCGAGGGGGAGGTTGGCGGCAATGGTGAAGATGAGGGAGACGACGATGACGGGCTCGTCAGCGGCGGGAGGTAGTTGCGGAGTCGAGGTGCGATGAGGGTTGCGAGGTGGCACAGTCGAGCGGAAGGCTCGAGCGGGAGGGGGAAGACGAAAGGTTGGGGGATGCTGTGTTTTGGTTTTAGGAAAGACAAAGGAAGGAAAGAGAGAGTATATAAATATAATAAGTATAATATAAATATTATAATTGGGGTAGTTGAGATAGTGGGGGGTGTACTTACGGGAATGTGAAGAGTGGGGGAACGTGGGAGGAAATGAGCGGGTGACTATCACCGCAGATAGAAAATATGGGGGGTTTGAATACAAGGATATAGGATTGAGTCTATACAAATAGATATGGGTACTGGGTTTGGATTTGGGCTTGGTCTATAGGCTCAAAACAATTTAATAAATTAGTTATAGGATTGGACTTGGGCTTCATGCAATAATTAAATGAAAAGGATATATATATATATATATATATATATATATATATATATATATATATATATATAAAATAAAACACAAAGAAAGCTATCAAGTGGCTCTCCTTCAATCCTTTCAAAAATCAAAGGTTCAGATCTAACCTCACAAAACATATTTTTCCCCCAAAAAGTTCCCTCCAAAAGTTTCCCCCCAAAACTCAAATTCAAATCCCCACTCAAAACAACTCCTATATTTATTTAATTATTATTTTTTTCTCTCTCCCTCCCTCTTCAATTCAAAAAATTAAGAAAATAAAAATTTTTAAAAATTTTAAAAATTAAAAAACTAAAAAAATTAAAATTTTAAAAACTTAAAAATGATTCAAAAAAAAAAATCAAAGGTTCAGATCTAACCTCACAAAACATATTTTTCCCCCAAAAAGTTCCCTCCAAAAGTTTTCCCCCAAAACTCAAATTCAAATCCCCACTCAAAACAACTCCTATATTTATTTAATTATTATTTTTTTCTCTCTCCCTCCCTCTTCAATTCAAAAAATTCAGAAAATAAAATTTTTTAAAATTTTTAAAAATTAAAAAACTAAAAAAATTAAAATTTTAAAAACTTAAAAAATGATTCAAAAAAAATCATATAATATGTTTTTTTGCTCTATATTTACTACTTCAATTAATTTGCTGGACCTCCAAAACTATTTTATATGATCAAATAAGGTGTACCGTTTCGAAGACGTGCCGTTGGCACGTGTCAACGGGCAAACCTAGTATATATATATATATATATATATATATATATATATATATATATATATATATATATATATATATATATTAAAATAATTATAGAATGTAATTGGTTTCTAACAAGTAATCGAATAAATAAATTGGTTTAAATAATTAATCAAAAATAAAAGATTCAAAATTTGGGTATCATATCATTTAAATAATAAATGAACATGATAAAAATAAAGAAGTTGTTCATAGGATGAAATAAGATTCCGATTTTATAATATAAATAAATAATCTAAAAGAGTTAAAATCATAGAATGAAATACAATTCAGGTTGAAAATCGATAATCATTTGCGAAGAATTAGTTACAATATACTAAGAATTTGAAATACGGGAAAATACATGAAAAATACGTATAAATGGGAACAAGGGTTATAATCCTATCCACCTTACAACAAATTTCGTCCTCGAAATTTGCTTAGGCGGTACATAGGATAGGACATAACCGAAGCATAACTTAGAAGACAAAGGAGCATGATACTGAGAAGAGAGAGACGAAGTTGTGACAGCACCGGGATAAGAAAGAATATGGATCAGATTGATTTTAAATAATAAATGATGACAAATGGAAGGAAGCAAACAATGCAAGGAAGGAGAAGCAACATGAGAATCCCGGACCTGTGGATTATTGGCCCACCACGCTTCCACTGCGCCACTCTGATCGGGAAGGCTTCGTCAATAGCGTCCATTAGCTCTAGCAATTTATCTTATGCCTCATCGAATCCTGGCGTGACCAAACGGTGTATCTTTAGCATGAAATTTGAACTCTTGTCGATTTAAGATTCTGAACACTTCCTGGAATTCTGAGACTGTGCCTGCACATCTTCGAGTAAGTGACGACACTTCCTCCCGTGGTGATGATCCAAATCATTGTAGATCACGTGTCGCTAGTCAAGCAAGAATAATAGAATGGTAGCACCGGGATCAAACATAATATATGCAGGAAAAGAATGAATTTATGCTCAATAAGAAATCAACGAATGAGTCACACCGAAATCAAATAAGACATGGGCAGGGAAGGAGTGAACTAAGATGATACCTAAGGTTGGGTCCAAGAATATAAATGAAAATGTGCAGGTACAAGAAAGTATGCAGAAACAAGTGATGCAAGGAAAAGACAGGAAGATGATAAAATAACAAACTGCAATATACCTGCGACAACACCTTCAGCAGTCCCTACTTCCTCCGCAGTCAAGTTGTAGGCATGGCCTCTCCCAGGAGCTGCGGCCCTCTGACCATAAACTTGCTACTGCGGTGGGAGCGGTGGTCCTCGAACTGGTGTTCTCTGTTGGACTGGCCCTCCGGCGGCTGGACCAATTCTCGCCTGTGGACATTCCCGGAGTGTATGGTCACGAGATCCACAAGCGAAGCATTGGTGATTCGCCAACTTGCAGTCTTTACATATGTGACCGACTTTCAGACAGAATTCACAAACCACATCTTTTCTCGGGGCAGCAGATAGATAGGGCATTGTCCTTGCATTAGGAGCCGGGGCTGGCCTCCGAATTGGCCCACCAGTAGGCCTAGCAGCAGCAGCAGGGTGCTGAATAACCCGCTGAGTGGCATTCCTCCTCTTGCGAATGTGTTCCTGGGCCGTAGCCGCCTCAAGAACATCGGCATAGATGCAGAGTCGGAGAGCAACCAGATGTCCTGGATATCATAGTCTAGCCCCATTAGAAATCTTCGGGCTCTATCCTTTTCGTTAATCACCAACGCTGTGGCGAAACAGCTGAGCCTGGTGAACTCCGCGGCATAGTTGTCCACGGACCGAGTTCCCTGAGTCAGAATAGTGTTTTAGATTACTAGTGCCACATGAAATACGTAACAAAATTTAAAATCAATCAACTATCTGACCACCTGCATCAGCGAGATGAACTGTCGTTCCATCTCGATGTTGGAGACATTCGGGTCAGAACTTTGTTAGGAAACTCTCCGTGAAGGTAGCCCAAGTAATAGGCATGTCCAGTCTCTCAACCTCAGCTCTCCACCAGATGTGGGCGATATCCATCAGTTGGATGCTAACAACATCCACTCGGTCCACATCAGCGATCCTCGCTGCTTGAAGCAATTGCTCCGTCCGAATGAGCCACTTTTCTGCTTTCAATGGCGATTTAGTGCCCATGAACTTGTCCGGGTGCAACCTCATAAAATCGGCAACAGAGCCGGGTCTAGGAGGAAGTATCCCGTGCACAGGTCCAGTTGCATTCCGATTAGCGATCTCCAAGGCAGCCCTCATCAGTTCATTGTGTTCTTGCTGCATTTGCATCATCTGTTGTAGTGCCTGGATGACGACCGCATTCTCTGGCAGCTCATCTTAGGGACGGGATGAGGAAGCACCTCTACGATCCATAGTCTGCACAAAGTCAAGTCGGTTAGCACTCAGATTATATGTTGGTTATTCATTATCCATGTGATTAACATGGTGCACATGTTGTTGAGTTAACCTGGATAAACTCCAACATAATTCGAGTCTAACCTGGCTCTGATACCACTTAAAACCTTGTCACGTCCTGCTTCCCGTTATAAGAGAATACGACACGTAACCAAGGCCCAGCGAATGATGCAATACATCATCCATAAGTTGTATACACAACTCAACAACAATACAATAACAACCACGCAAGTATGTATAATCACAGACAGGATAATAATAAACTAAGAAACAGTTCATAACCAACAACTGAAAAAAAACATAGTTACAGTTCAAACACGCCCGAAATACAATAAAGAGTAGCATGAATAAAACATGAACTAAGAAAACATAGTAATTAAACAAGACTAAAATACTTGATCAGCAACACCTTCAGGTAACTCTCCTTCCAGGCCTGCTAGTACATTAACACAAAAGGAGAAACAAGAAGATGCCCGTTAATGCAAGTCACGGGCCGCAAGTAGTACAAGCTAGGGAGACAAGTACAAAACAAAACATGAAGCAGGAAAAAGAGCATGGAATCAAGTATATGTAATAGGAGAAATACAATTTGTAAACAGGATCATGAACAAGACATCATGAAACAAGTGACATGTAAACGGGTAAACAAGTCAACAGGAACATGTAACTTGTAATTGGATCATGCAAGTACACGTGTTAATCATAAGTCTATTATTGTTTATTAACTTAACTAGTGCAGCAATCATGAATCTCATACCACATGTTTGATGCACGCAATCGAGTGAGTGTTTAGACTTAGTGGTGGATTCTATAGGTTACGTACTCAGGAAAATATGTAAATTGTATATTGTATCGAGATACGTGCAATGTGGAACATGCAGAGTGTGAAATTGCAATGTGAACATGTAAACTTGTAATTTGCAAACTTGCAACTTGTAAGCTTGCAACCTGCATCGGGAAACCACATGTTCCCGTCCGATTACGCTCTTCTATATTTCCACTACTAAATCTTTTCCCTTATACCCCCAGCTTGTCACCTTTATTACATTCAAACATGATCATGATGCAACGAGAACGATATCAAGATATGATCTGGGAATATCAAGGAATTATGCATGAAATATGTTCTAACTCATGAGATGCAAAACATGTATATAAATATTAAAAACAACACAACACCAGTTCTGAATAGCAAGACGTTGTTGCACCAAAACGAATTTCCCATTGCTACCGGAAAGCAAATCAGAAACCGTCAGAATTTATAGAAAATAGACTTATGGACGATTCCAACGCATATTTACAATGCAAAATACAGTAACAGCAGTTATGTCAAATCTATAGTTCTTTATAGGTTTCCTGTTCTGGCAGAATCTTATGATCATGTTCTGGTGTTAAGAAGTCTATTAAAAAATTAATTAAAAATTCTATAAAAATTATAATATGACACCTAATCATGTTGATTAACATATTGAAAATTATTGGGGTGTAATTACACTATTAGTCTAACTTTTTAATTGATTAAACATGTTAAGATGTTCAAAAATTAAGAATCTGTAATTTGTAAGTTAGTAGTACTAAAAGTGTGATAACTTCCACATAACAGATCGGAATTCGGATCCGTCAAGTTTTCTGAAAACTAGACACAGAGGGCTAAAATTTCTATTCACAAGTTCTGAGTTTTAATATCATTTACTGGGTTGAATTTCTATTACAAGTTTGGGTCAATAGCATTTCAGGGTTTATATAACAACCTAGTAATTACGAGGTGATCAATAGCACATGCGAAACTTAATCAAGAATAAAAAGATATCACAAAAGCATTCAACTACTATCACGGGCAAAACGATCATGCACATCATCCTGTTTATTACTATGAGTGTATGTGTGTGTACAATCGTGTTTATGTAATGCAAATGGAAACAAAGTATTCGTGTTCATGTACGAATATAGGATCGACAGATTATGTATAACGACAGATTTCAATTCGATCGATGAATACGAATTAGAATTTGTAACGGATAGTCAATGAATTTACTTGCAGTATTTTTCAAAGAAAGTTTGTACGAGAACAAACAAATTGTACAAGAGGATACTTTCCTGAATACGGTTCCGAATGCGAAAATAATGAATAACGGGATAAGAATCCCGGTGGCAACGGCGGTGAGCAAACAATCACGATGATCACGATTGATCGGTCGTGTTGAACGGTGCTGATCTTGATGGCGATGATCAAGAGAAGATCGGACAGTTGATAATGAACTTGTTGATGTTGGCTGATCAAAGACAGAGGCACAGATTTTGATGTCGATGGACAAGATCAAGTTGTCTTGAAGGACAGAGCTAGTGGCTGATCCAACCAAGGATAGGGCCCGGGTGATCGGGCGACCAGCAGTGGGGCGGGGCTCCGATGGGGGAAAGGCATAGGTGACGACGGTCGGCGAGGCAGTGGGCGACGGGGAGACAGCATGTGGCAATGGTAGCCACAGGGAAGGTGATGGGTCTGCAAGTTGTGGGCCACTACGAGGGTGGCGATGAGTTGCGGCTTCGGTGGTCGACTGGGTGTGCGAGCGCGATATGCGGGGGCTCAGGCGGTGGCGGAGGCGCGACGGGGAGACTGGCGATAAGGGGAGACAAGGCGTTGTAGTAGTCGACAGGGAGCAGGCGGTTGCAGTGAGGGCCAGCAACGACGGGGTACGGTGGAGTGCTAACGACGATGGGCGAGGCTGAGGGGCGAAGCTAGCATTGGTGAAGACAGGGGATGGGTTTCGTTTGGTCGAGCGGGAGGTTGGCGACAATGGCGAAGACGAGAGAGACGACGATGACGGGCTCGTCAGTGGCGGGAGGTAGTAGGGGAGTCGGGGTGCGACGGGGGTCACGAGGTGGCACCGTCCAGCAGAAGGCTCGAGCGGGATGGGGAAGACGAAGGGTTGGGGGATGTTGTGTTTCGATTTTAGGAAAAACAGAGGAGGGAGAGAGATAGTATATAAATATAATAAGTATAATATAAATATTATAACGGGGGTAGTTAAGATAGTGGGGGGTGTAGTTACGGGAATGTGAAAAGTGGGGGAACGTGGGAAGAAATGAGTGAGTGAGTATCACAGCCGTTAGAATCTATGAGGGTTTGAATACAAGTATATAGGATTGAGTCAATACAAATACATATGGTAACTGGATTTGGATTTGGGCTTGGTTTATGGGCTCAAAACAATTTAATAAATTAGTTATAGGATTAGGCTTATAATAAATAATTAAACAATTGGGCTTGGGCTTCGTGAAATAATTAAATGAAAATGATATATATATATAAAGGATATATATATATGAAAAGGATAAATAAAGGATATATATATATATATAAATATATATATATATATATATATCCTTTATTTATCCTTTTCATATATTAATATATATATATATATATATATATATATATATATATATATATATATATATATATATATATATCCTTTATTTATCCTTTTCATATATATATATCCTTTATATATATATCCTTTTCATATATATATATGAAAAGGATATATATATATGAATTATATATATATCTATATAATTCATACTTTTGGTGAGCACACTACTTTTGGTGAGCACTCCGTGAGCACTTTCGAACTACAGACCCTATGAAAAATCCAAACCGCTCATATTGTTCTATATGCCTTAGATAGCCTAACAATCAAAAATCAAGTAATTTGAAGTTCATTTGCCCATCCATCATGCTGTTAGAATTTTCAGCCATACAATTTTGTGATGATGTAAATCATGGGCAAATGAACTTCAAATTACTTGATTTTTTATTGTTAGGCTATCTAAGGCATATAGAACAATATGAGCGGTTCAGATTTTTCATAGGGTCTCTAATTCATGAGTGCTCACGGAGTGCTCACCAAAGTAGTGTGCAACCGAAGATTTCTCTCTCTCTATATATATATATATAATTCATATATATATATATATATATATGAAAAGGATATATATATATGATATATATATATATAGGATATATATATATATATATATATATATATATATATATATATATATATATATATATATCATATATATATATATATATATATATATATATATATATATATATATATATATATCCTATATATATATATATCATATATATATATCCTTTTCATATATAAGAAAAGGATATATCCTTTATATTCATATATATATATCCTTTATATATATATATGAAAAGGATATATCCTTTATATATATATATGAAAAGGATATGTATATATGATATATATATATATATATATATATATATATATATATATATATATATATATATATATATATATATATATATATATATATATATATATAAATAATTATAGAATGTAATTGGTTTCTAACAAGTAATTGAATAAATAAATTGGTTTAAATAATTAATCGAAAATAAAAGATTCAAAATTTTGGTATCGTGTCATTTAAATAATAAATGAACACAATAAAAATAAAGAAGCTGCTCATACGATGAAATAAGATTCCGATTTTATAACATAAATAAATAATCTAAAAGAGTTAAAATCATAGAATAAAATACAGTTCAGGTTGAAAATCGATAATTATTTGAGAAGAATTAGTTACAATATACTAAGAATTTGAAATACAGAAAAATTCTCGAAAAATACGTATAAACGGGAACAATGGTTACATATTTGTTGAACAACCAAGCAAGTAAATCACACCAATCACAGAATACAAAAATGATTTATCCCAGTTTGGGCTAACCTAATCCGGGGGAAAATATAAAGAGATATTATTCAACTAGAGAAATAATTAGCCCAAATAACACTTGCTCACCATCAGTCGTCGGCTGCTCAAAAGGGACGATCGACAACAGTTGTCCAATTCAAATCCAGAGAGCACGTTGTCGGGGGGGTGCCCTGACTTGAATCTGAGAAGGTTGTTCGACCCCCTAAATGGCGCAATTGACCGTCAAATAGAGGCTACAACAGTTGTTGTATTACTTCACTGCTTCGATGCTTCAGCCTCCTTTGCTTCACCATCTTCTCCTCAGATTGGACCCCAAGTGTGCAAGATAGACACCCTCACAATTTCCACCTTGGATTGCATACACGTGCTATCAACACAATGATTAATCATCTTTAGATTTTTTACTCTCCAGATTTTTTACTCTCCACCTATAAAAGAACTCAGTTCAATAGTTTCTTAACTAGTTGAATCAATCTTCCACCTTATTTCACTAATCATTATGCCCCCTCAAGTGTAGCGCCCCGAATTTCTAATATAATATCTTAGAAAATACGTGGCACAATTCCCAGCATCAACTTCAATGTAACATTAAACACAACCAACACCAATAAAATTTTCAACTTTTATTACAATGATCTTTTACATAGCACAGCGGAATACAATACATCTCAAATCACAAAATTACAAACTCTTCTCTTTACAACCCTTTACAATTACATGAGTCACTATATAAATTGAACTCAAGCATCAAAATCCGAGCTCTAAGCAACAACCTGTAAATATGAGGCTAGAGATAACCCTAACTCCCAAAACTAAAGGGGTTAGCCATAAAGGTGTGAGTGACATAAAAACAAACAACATAAATGAACATTAAGCACGGATTCTTAAACAACATGTAATAAACAAGAATACATAAAATATGAAGTAGCAAAGAAACATGTAAACAACAAGTGGAACTAAACTAAGTGTCAAGTGTAGAAAACAGGAAACCACATGCATAAAACCAAGTCAAGAAAACACAAGTTCTATATGCGGACTCTCTAATGCGTACTTGTCGAAATCTATGCATCCCACTCTACATAGGTTCGGTGCAAGCCCTTAACGTCTCCACATTATAGGGTTCAATCCCCGCTATGCAACTAATCCTATCACGATGACTACTACGAGATAAATAAAAACTGTGAGTATTAGCCCATGCCCCGATAATTCCGTAGATAAATCCCACACCACAGGTAATTCCGGAGACTATTTCACTCACACCTGGATAATTTCGGGGATTATCTCACACTGTAAGCAATGACCTCATCACACGAATACCACATGTGCGTCGCCTCGATCCCGATAATTTCGGAGATCAATCCCACACCACAGGTAATTCCGGAGACTATTTCACTCACACCTAGATAATTCTGGTGATCAATCTCACACCGAAAACCATACTGAGGTCCATAACCCATGTTCCCGTTCATCATATCACCACTAGTGCCTGTCCTTATTATTTAGGTTATTCAATTACTTAACGAATCTCCTAGAGTTGGTGTACCCTACCGGACTTAACTCAACAACTGAACAACTAAAATGCCTCGACAGGCCCAAACATAATTAACTCAACCGCCGGTATACTAGGGTCACACACACCCTCTAGAGACTCAAACTCAAATATCTCAACCAATCTTACTTCATAAACTGCTCAACTTAACATCTTGAAAACATAAATTCAATAGAAGATAAGGCATAAGTAGTTATAGATCAAAATATCTAGAGAATAAACCATTTGGAAGAACCTTCATAAATATAAAAATGCATCAGTACCAGTCGACTATAGAAAGCATAAGTCGACTGTCCAGAAAGAAAGTTCCATGATTTTAAGAAAATAAACTAAGTGTTATAAGTTGACTTATAAAAGTCATAAATCGACTTACCAGAGTGTTTTAAGTCGACTTAAAATTGTCATAGGTTGACTGTCCAGAAAGGAATCTACAATTAGGGATGGCAACTGGGCCGGGTCAATCGGCGACCCACCCGCGACCCGGCCCGCCAACCCTGTAGCACCTCGAATTTCTAATATAATAACTTAGAAAATACGTGGCACAATCCCAGTATCAACTTCAATGTAATAGTACACATAGCTCAAAACACAAATAATTTTAATCCAAACTTTTATTATAACAATCTTTTTCAAACACAGCGAAATTACAAACACCTTGAATTACAACTTTCTTTTCACAATACTTCTTTTTACACAAATTTACACAAAGCTCTATTACATCAATTTATCTCAAAACTAACTCAAGCATCCAAGTCTCCAGACTCTAAGCAACAACCTATAACACATGAGGCTAGAGGTGATCCCTAACCCCCAAACTAAAGGGGTCAGCCATAAATGGTATGAGTGATATAAAAACAAACAACATAATTTAATCATAAAACATAAAGTCATCAACAGCATATACTAACAACAAGGATAAATGAATGAGAAATAATAAAGGATGTGAAGCATGAAATCATCATGGAATGAAACAACAAGTGAATCTAGTCTAAGTGTCAAGTGTAGGAAAACTGGAAAACACATGCGTAAAACCAAATTAAGAAAACACAACTCCATATGCAACTAATCCCACTACGGTGATGGGTAACAAGATTCAAAATACTCCGCGAATAGGCGTCACCGCCCTCGACGCGCAAACATCAAGTAAGATAACTCAATAACAATAACCGGAGAATCATCTCTTTGCTGTGTATCCCACGAATAGGCCTTCAAGACCCTCAACGTGCAGTTACACCCGATACATTCCGTGAATAGGTCTGCCGACCCTCGACACGCAAATGCACCCTGCATGCTCCGTGAATAGGCCCGTAGACCCTCGACACGCGAACACCTAAATATTATGTACCCCACGAATAGGCCTTTAAGACCCTCGACGTGCGAATACACCCGATACATTCTGTGAATAGGTCTGCCGACCCTCGACACGCAAATGCACCCTGCATGCTCCGTGAATAGGCCCGTAGACCCTCGACACGCGAACACCTAAATATCCTCTAGTGGGACTAACAAATCATGAGCCTTTACTTACGTCGATTATTATCAAATACACCAAAAATCCTTATCTCTAGAGTTTGTGTAGCCTGCTGGTTCGCAGAACTCCCACTCAACTCCTAGAGACCTCAATATGACCATAACTCACTATTCCATCGTCAAACGATCAAAGGAGAAATCTCTCCACTCAATCAAGCTCAAGTCTTTAGTAAATTCCATAATCCAAATCCAGCCATAATATATTGAAAGCGTATGTTCTATAGAAGAATAATATTTATAAGAATAGATTATAGATCCAAAACATTTAAAGAGTTAGTCTTTTAAAGAACATCAAAACACCTTAGAAAAGTATCAGTACCAGTCGACTGCAAAAGGTCACCAGTCGACTGTCCAGAGTGAAAACTAACATATTTAAGAAGTAAGATCTAAGTGTCTACAGTCGACTGCAAAACTCACCAGTCGACTGTCCAGAAAGAAATCCAGTAACTTTCAGAAAATAAGTTAAGTATTATAAGTTGACTTACAAAAATCATAAGTTGACTTACCAAAAACATAAGTTGACTTATAAAAACATAAGATGACTTACCAACAATATAAGATGACTTATAAAAACATAAGTTGACTTACCAATAATATAAGATGACTTATAAAAATATAAGATGACTTATAAAACATAAGTTGACTTACCAACAATATAAGATGACTTATAAAAACACAAGTCGACTTAAAGGAGACATAAGTCGACTTATAAAAACCTAAGTTGACTTACCAGAGAGAAATTCCAGAAATCTTTAAGGAAATATTCTAAGTGTTATAAGTCGACTTGTAAAGTCATAAGTTGGCTTAAAATACAATATAAGTCGACTTAAAAGGTCATAAGTCGACTTACCAGAGAAAAATCTATGATAATTTTGAAAAATAATTTCTAAGTGTACCAGTCGACTGAAAAGGGTCTAAGTCGACTGTCCAGAATGGATTTTCAAGAAAAACTAAAGATACAACAGCTGGGTCATGCCAGTCGACTGAATAGTAGACCAGTCGACTGTCGGCCTACAGTTTTCATAATTTAGATCTGAATACAATAATCAAAACTGAAGTTTTTCTAAAGATTCCTTGTTTATGAAAATAGTTCGTATTCAAGCAAAATGACAATTCTCAAATAATCTTCGTTATGGACACATTACTCAATCATCCAATATCTCAAAACTCAATTCTCATGTTCTAAATTCCTAATTATTCCATTAGGATTTCTCAATACTAAATATCTTCCACAACTCAAAACTAAATATGATTTGTATCCACGAGATCCAGATGTTCATCCATCCGATCTCTTATTATCATAACCATACTCAAGTCTTAAAACATGTTTTCAAGCAATAAAGAATTCATCAATCAAGATCTACTAGATGTTCATAGATTTCACATACATAATACAAATAACAACTATTGCATCGTTCACATACAAGATACACTAAATAAACAAAGATGTCGAAACAAAACGACACAATCATTCACATAAATCAATCAACAAAATAGGATTCATATCACTCACCTTTGAATTGAAAAGATCTAACGAAAAGCCTTCCTTTTTGCTAGATCCAAAAATTCTCATCTCCAATCACCAAGAAATTAATAATATAATGAAACTTGAGTTGTACAGCGAATGATGGCTGCACCTCCTTTTTTATACAGGCCGGAAATAAGGAATTAGGGTTTTAGAAATACATTTGCAAAATGGTACTTCCAAAATATAACTTTCATATATATAACCCTTTCTTAGTTAAAAATAGGTTAGCTAAATCAAACCAAATCAAATCTTCTTATCACTAAGTTGTCCAGCAATCCAGCACAGCCCAGTAAATAAGAAAAATCCGGATTTACAACTCAGGGTGGCGATTTTGCACAAAAGCCATCCCTTTTGTAATATTTGCAAACATATCATAAATTCATAAAAATCCAGAAAAATCTGAAATAATATCTAATAATACATATTATATTTTCCAACAAAAATATTTGACTTTTACTTTCCAGAAAACATTTGCACAAAATTCTACAAGAATTCCATATTTGCAAAAACACCCTTTTTGACTAAATCTTCACCAAATCGACTTTTAAATGACATCTAAATATATTTAAATTCAAATGATAACCATGGAGAACCAAAATATCAGTAACAACGAATTTTCATAATTTATTTAAGATCCAATCGACTTTTTACATAAAAGCCCCTCCCTTTCGAGGTATTTATAAAATTAGTTTCTCTACTCAGAAAAATCCCAAATTTTTAGAATATACTCCATTACAATTAGGAGAATTTACTAAAAATATAAAATTGGTTATTTGCACCAAAAATATATGCACGTGTTTCACACGTGTAAAAAGATAAATTTTTTAGAAAATATTTATTAAATCTCCAGAAAATCATTTTAATTCATTTTCAAATATCTAGAATAATATTTGAAAATACGGGGTTCTACAAACCCGGCCCGCTTAGCGTCTTGGCAGTTTCGGGTCGAACCCGGTGAACAGTACCGGGTCGACCCGGGTCGCAATTAAGGCAAATTAAACTCGCGAAACCCGGCCCACGAACCCGGCCCAACCCACGAATTCAACCCACCAAACCGCGGGTCGACCCGCGGGTTCCGACCCGTTCGACCCGTACGGGTCGAACGTTCGACCCATGACGGGTTGACCGTTGACCCGCGGGTCGAACGGTCGAAATTCGGCCCGTTGCGCTGCTGCTGCGCTCTGTCTTGGGACAGAGCCATTTGGAACGGCTCTTTGAGCCGTTGGGGATTTTTTTTTTGTTTTGTTTTTTTTTTTGTTTTTTCCCATATATTTAGCCTATAAATATCCCCAAAAATTTCATAAAAAATCACACCTCACTCTCTTACTCTCTCTACTATTATACATCATTTGTAAAGAATTTTTGAACAATTGTAGTATTCATAAAACAAGTCTACAAAGAGGCATATACACGATCAAATTTCGGTCGTATCGGAATCAAAATTCAACGTCTTCAACTCTCTTCAACCCTCGTCAAATCTACTTCAACCTCTTCTCAACTATTCAATTGCGGAATCGGCAAAGCGCTCCTCCATCTTTTCTATTGTATTCTTATTTTAACGGTTTTTTTTACATATGCGTATTCCACGGTGAACGGTATCAAAATATCTCTATCTCTCTCGTTAAAATTTTTTTTGCGTTGTAGTTAAAATTATTGTTCGTTTTTTGAACTTCTCTATCTCAACCCTCTTGTTTTTTAGATTTTTTTTGTATAATTCACCGCTCCTACATTGTATTTTTTTTTACAAACCACATTACTACATTATGTCTAGATCACGCGGTAGCGGTCGTAGCGGACAAGATTCCTCCTCCTCTTCACGTAGGCCACCAATTGTCCTAACTAGTGAGCCCGCCCAAGATTACATTGATCCTACTATGGAACAATGGGGTACACATGACGATATTGTAGGTGACATACAATTAGAAGAAGAACAACAACAACAACAAACCGAAACCACACAACCCCGGAGTAGTAGGAAAAGTAGAGGAGAAACTAGCGATTGACATAAGTTTTATGATTATATCCCGGACGAAAATACTCCGGGTATAGGTTTGAAAGTATGTAAAACATGTAGTAAAACACAAATTCAAGAGGGGTGACGGCACCGGTACAATTAGTAGGCACATCCAACATAATCATAAAGAACTTCTTGATCAAATACAAGGCCAACAAAAAATAAACCCTAGGACCGGTCAAGTTGATAGCCACTCTTATGATTCCGAACTTGTTCGTCGGGAAATGGCCCGATTAGTCATTAAGGAAGAGTTACCATTTTCCTATCCCGAGAGTAGGAACTTGGAAAATTTTAATCAAACGGCCTTAAACCCTCATTTTAAAAGAATCCCGAGAAATACTTGTAAATCGGATTGTTTTAAAGTGTACATGGAAATGAAGGACGCTTTGATTGCAATTTTAAGGAGTTTAACTTGTAGGGTTAGTTTAACTTCGGATTGTTGGACAGGTGTCAACAGTATTCCAACGATGAGAATAACATGTCATTGGATTGACAATGATTGGATTCTTCAAAAAAGAATCATATCACTTGCGGCGTTGCCGTATCCCCATCGTGGCGCTGAAATAGCAAACCGTATTATAGAAATTTGTGATGTTTTTCATATTCGCGATAAAATTATGGCTATTAGTTTTGATAATGCATCTAACAACAATGTAGCAATTACTACTTTAAAATCTGTATTATACCCTCCATCTAACAATATTTTTCATGTTAGATGTGCATGTCATATTATAAATTTATGTGTTCAAGATGCATTAAGAATAGCTGATCCATATATAGTTAAAATTAGAAATTGTGTACATTTCATTGCATTAAGTCCAAGCATTTTACAAGAATGGAAAGCTTGGTGTAGGGTTAGAAATGTTCCTTTTAGAAAATTTCTAAAGGATGTTAGACACCGATGGAATTCTACTTTTGATTTACTAAATGTTGTCACCGATTATAAATAAGTTGTAAATGATTTTTGTATCGTAAAAAATATGCACAATTTTGAAATGACTCCCCCCGATTGGTTTTTTGCCGAATCTTTGTTGAAATTTTTAGAACCTTTTAAAACCGCAACTTTAAAATTTGCAAAAACATATGAATCTACTTCTAGTAGCATTTTTATTGAATTAGTTAGCATGATGCAAATATTTAACGAAATGTTAAATGATCCCTATATTAGTGACATTGTAATACCTGCATTTCAAAAATTTTTGAAGTATTATTTTCCTCCTCCTATGTTGATTTGTGTTGCTACTGTTATGGATCCCCGTATCAAATTAGAAGGTACGAAGAATTTGATACAAATATTTTTTGGATATTTAGAGGACAATGTAGAATTAACAACTGATTGCGCTACTTTTTTAGTTCAGTTTGAATCTACGTTAAATAACTTGTATGATTATTATGATAGACGTTTTGCTTTTAGTAGTACAACTTCTATAGTTAGTTCTTCTTCTGGTAGTTCTAAAGGTAAGGGTAAAAGTAGAATTGGTGATAGAACATTTAGTTTACTTGAACAAATTCAATCTAAAAAACCTAGGACTAATCAACCAAATGAATTAAATTGGTATAACCAACAGGATACTGAGCCTACTCTTTCTGCACTAGATATTTTACAATGGTAGAAAGAACATGAACACACTTTTAGTATTCTGTCAATTATGGCTAAAGATTTACTAACTCCTCCTGTCTCTACAGTTGCTTCTGAGAGTGCATTTTCTACAAGTGGCAGGGTTCTATCTGATTACAGGAATTGGTTGAAGCCCGAGGCGTTAGAGATGCTCGTTTGCACAGAAGACTGGCTGAAGGCTGAAGATAGGACGCAAGGGAAAGCACTATCAAGTTCCACAAGTGGGAGCAACTCGCCCGAAGAAGAAGAAGAACGACAACAACAATAGCTTTGCTTGTTATGTCAAATTAGAAAACTTTTACTCAATTAAAATTATATATAACAATTATGTTATTGTATAAAACTTATTTGTGAATTGAATTCTTCATTTCGTTATAAATTGTTAAAATTGTATAACTTAAATTCATATGAATAATATTTCAAAATTTGTTGTCAATTTCACTCTTTCAATCTTATTATTATTATTACGATTTTTATTGTTTATTAGTATTATTACTTACTTAGTATTATAATTATAATTATTATTTTAATTTAAGCTACCAAAAAAAAAATTTATTAAACGTGCCAACCCGCGGGTCTACCCGGCCCAACCCGGGTTGAACCCTAAAGGGTTCACGGGTTGGGCGGGCCACCCAAACGAAACATCAACCCGGTCCGGCCCGGCCCGGATAAGAGAGCAACCCGGCCCGGCCCGGCTAAGTGTACATGCCAACCCTTACGGGTTGGGCCCGGCCCGGCCCACTCGACCCGTTCGCCACCCCTATCTACAATAACTTTGAAAAATAAATTCTAAGAATACCAGTCCACTGAAAAAGTCCTAAGCCAACTGTCCAGACGGATTTTCAAGAAAAATTAAGGATCATAGCAGCCGAGTCGTACCAGTCGACTGAAAGGTCATGCCAGTCGACTGTCAACCTACAGACTGCATAGTTTTGGTTGTACACGATAATCAAAATTAGAGTTTCTAAAAAAAATTCATTGCCCACTGATATAATTTGTATTCAGATGAAAACGTCAATCTCAAAGAATCCCCAGTTCGGATACATTTCCTCAAATCAATCAATTTCTCAAAACTTCAATTTTCATGTTCTTAATTCATAATTCCTCCATTAAAATTTCTCAGCACTAAAATTCTTCCACAACTCATAACCAAAATCCAATTTATAATCGCAAGATCCAATTGTTCATCCATCCAATCCCTTATTTTCATAATCATACTCAAATCCTAAACATGCTTTCTAGCAATTAAATTCGACATCCAAGATTAATCAAAACAATCATAGATCAACAACCAAATTATACTCCTCACATACATAAAAAAATCAACCAATCAATTACAATATTCACATATAAAACTCAAAGGACAAACAAAACAATTACATTACTCACATAAAACATACACAAAGCAAAACAACATGTCACTCACCTTAGGAATGAAGAGATCCAACAAGAAAGCCTCTCTTTTTGCGAGATCCAAAATCCTCCTCTTGATCCTCCCAAAAATCACAAGAATTTTATGTTGTGCAGCGAATGACGGCTGCATTTTCTTTTAAATACCCGGGATAAGAAGTTTAGGGTTTTCCAAACACTTTTGCAAGATACCCCCCCTTGAAATACAACTTTACATATATAGCTCTCTATTCTTGGAAACTCAATAAAAAATCATTTAAATTAGGATTAAAAAAAAATGTACTCATTAATCTCAACCGGTACTGTTCAAAAAGTCCAGAAAATAAATTTTGCACTTTCACCCTTCAAAACGATAAATTTGCAAAAAGATCCTTCTTTTCTCAAAATTTGCAAATAAATCCGATTAATTTCAGAAAAATCTGGAAAAATTATAAATAAATCTCAAATATTAAATAATGATTTTTCATGAAGAAAATTTGACTTTTGAACTTCTCAAGAAAATATTTGCACGTATTTTGCACGTGTAAAAAGATGAATTTTTCTGAAAATATCTATTAAGTCCCCAAAAATCATTTTAATCATTTATGAACCTTTAAAAATGATATTTAAAAATACGGGGTTCTACATCAAGGAACACATCAAAAGGCTTTAACACAGAAGTGTCACCCTCTGCACGAACTCCACCTACCCCGAGGCACTCTCAACCTTTCGACGTAATTCGAACATCGTGGTCTCGCTTCAATGATTGTAGTGGCAGAAAACTAAATGAAGTTGTAGGAATAATGGGCATAGACACTTGCACAAGAATTTCGGATCCCACAAAGCTGATAAAGGTTGTGTTGACTTGTTCCAACACCCCTCCTTCCTTTCATCACCTTACAGCGATCTTCCCAAACAGATAAAACTCCACCTCGAGTTGTGTTCCTACAGTCGTGTGCTTCTAGAGTTCCCAAGGATCAGATTCTGTTTCAGCAAAGGAATATGCATGATTTTCCTTAGAGTGTACATGTTTCCATCTTGCATCTTCAAGTCAACTGTTTCCTCACCCACTACTTCACAAATCTCCCCAGTTCCCATGCTCACACAATGCCCTATTGTAGACTTGTAAGTAGAAAACTTTCCTCTCTCAGAGCAAATATTAGTAGAACTATTTTAATAAAAAAAACTAACCAAAATGCACTTCTAAAGAATTTGGAATAAGAAGACAATCGAAATTTTCACATGATTCAGTAGTATTCACAACATATGCGGTTGAACTGTTAATATTGACGCTCTTCTGATTAAGCAATTTGAAACAATCCTTCTTGAAAAGCCCTAACTTCTTGCAGTATCGACAACGGATCACACCTTTATGTGCACTTTGATTTTCAATTGAAGGATCTTCCACTTCTAAGAAATTATTGGAGGTAGGCTCTGATTTATGAGTTTCCTTTCTACGTTGATCTTCCTTCAAGCCTTTGATTACACTGGCTACCGTAAGACTCTCCTTGGCAGATTTTTCATGTAGCATGATAGTTATCAAATGCTCATATATTTATGACAGTGAATATATCCAGTTGAAAGCTTTATCCTCTTCGCTTAGATCATCAGCGTTTATCACCCTTAATTCAGATAACAACCTAATTGAACTCCATAATATGATCTTGACAAGTAGTTCTTCCTTCATAGAGAAACAAAACAATTTTCATTCTCAGTACATCCGATCCAATAACGACTATCCCGAGTAGTCAGTTATGAGTCTTGCCCACAGACTCGTCGTGCTTTTCTTCTCAAGGAAGTTGCACTTAACCTCGTCCGTCGATGACAATTGGATTAAACATAGGGCTCTCAGACAAATCTCATCTCACTCCTCCTTCTTCATGTCAGATGGATTTCCTTTATCTCCATCTAAGGCTAGATGTAGACGTTCTAGTACATCATACTTGTCCACCTTTCTGAAATTAAAGTTGATCTTACTAGAAAACTGCTTAATCTTCACGTAGCTATGACTAGTTATCTTCACCAAGGAACACGTCAACCGTAGGTCTAATACTAGTTGTTAGGAAATTATGGTGCAGCAGAGTTGTTGAGTAAGGGAGTGAGAAGCACAAACATATCTGATGAACAACCAAGCAAGTAAATCACACCAATCACACAAAGGACACAATGAATTGTCCCAATTCGGGAGAATTAATCCGGGGAAAAATATAGGGAGATATTATTCAACTAGAGAAGATTACAAGAGTTACAAACTCACTAACCAAGAACTATCTCTCGAGCCTCACTTACAATGGAATAATCTTAATGAAGTACTACACCTCTCAAGGAAGCTATTACAATATAAAGAAAACTAGAGAAAAATCCTAGATTGTAGTCTTCATGATCGTTCGATATATCCTATAGAAGAAGCCACACGATAAGAGTCGTACGATCTGACTTGAAGAAGATGTATGACCCAAAATAGAAACAAATAATCATCCCAAATAACATCTGCCCTCTGTCAGCGATCGATTGCCCAAAAGGGATGGTCGACCGCAATTTTCCAATTCCAATCCAGAGCGCACGCAGTCGGGGGTCGGTCGACTGCCTCCAACTGGCTGCTCCCTGTCTTGATTCAGACAGGGACGGTCGACCACCCAAATGGCGCAGTCGACCGTCAAACAAATCATGCGGCAGTTTTTGTATGACTTCACTCCTTCGATGCTTTGACCTTCTTCACTTCACCGTCTTCTCTTCAAATTGGACTCAAGTATGCTAGACATATACCCAACAAAAGATGGGTAAATAACTTGGATATTTAGACAGAAAGGGACACCAAAGAAAGTACATTCACAACAGGGCCAATTAAGTTGGAATAGGTGGATGAGAGTGTTTGGCATGATTTTCAGAGGACTCGTAATAAAACACTACACACATACAGCAAGATGGGTCTCCCTCTAATTACAATATTTTGCACAGCTAAAACCTCTACGTAGCTATAATAGGTAGCGGTTACTGTGAAAAGAAAGCCACTACGTAGCTATAATAGGTAGCGGTTACTGTGAAAAGAAAACCACTATCACTAGTAGCGGTTCTTGTGTGTATTTGCATCATTAAAACTGCTAGGTATTACAAGTAGCGGTCATTGTGAAAAGAAAATCATTACTACAAGTAATGGTTCTTGTAAAAACACTACAATGGAATTCTTGTGAAAATACACTGCTACCGAATACAGATGCGCATATGTAAGACTTTTAGATTTAGATTGGGACACCATTGGAACAAGATGTGATCAAACTTGATCAATTCTAAGTTTAGCTAAGAATGTGGTCTTTTTTCTTCTATTGAAACAAACAAAAACTTTTAAAATATGGAGAAGGAAATCCTAAAATGATGTTGATTTGGAAACAAACAAACATTATATTCGGACAAGGATAACAGACTAGATCACTTACTTCTCAAAAAAAATTGTAAGTCAGACTAATAGCCTTTGGATGCATGGATTCCACATCCAACTTACTTGGTTTCCCCTGAAACTGAAAGAGATCTTGTAGATGGTGCGATTAGCTAGTGCTTCTACAGGATTGGGTTGGGTTATGGTGACCTGAACTTTATACGTGGAGGTTTTGGACCCATTCCAGCCCCAATAATTTTGGGTCCTGAATCAGTTCATAGACTTTCTATTGTTACTCATAACCTGAAATTTAACCAAGTCCTCACCCACCAAAAACTAGGTATATAGCGTCGTTGCCAGGTGTGGATAGCGGGTTTTTTTTTGAAGGAAAATGTGGAGTATGGCCACCCTATTTCATTAATAAGAAATTAATGATACAAACCCAGCGAACTGGGTCAGATTACAACCTACAGATAGGAAATAAAACATACATGAAGCAACATGACCCGTACAAACAACAAATCCCTCCAACACCTGGAGGGTGGGCCGACAAACAAGCTCGGTCCAGTAAAATTGTATGTATGTCAGTTTAGCTTCGTACACTGCCTCCACGGCACTTGCCGACCCACTTAAAACTAGTCTGACAAGATTTTAACACCTGCCGATCCCTGCCTTCTCCTCGCTGGGGGGACCCTATCTTTGGACCCAAGCCCCGCGGGTCGACTTATAACACCACGGCACATGCACAACAACCGCACCCTCCCACCATCTCCACCATTCATCCTACAAACGCGCCAACAGCTCCCATAGCCACTACCAAAGAGATAGCCGTGAAGAGCATACATTCACCACTCTCACGATTGTGCTATCTCAGGCGATTTCTCACCAAACAACTATCTCGCTCACCCCCCCAAAAGTCATGCTTCAGGAGAGAGCCATGGAGAGCATACCTTCACATCTCTCACGCTCTTGGTCTCGCAGGCGATTTCTCACCACACACTCATCTCGACTCTGACTCCCAACGAGGGAAGAGGCGACACTGTTACGAGACAGTGGCCTAAGCTGGAGGAAGCTCAATAGTCTGATAGTATGCGCTATCAAGACTGCTTCGGCGGCATCGTTGGACACCCAAACAAGTGAGCGCACATCATGGAGGGACCCAATCTTCGGACCTAAGCCCCACAATCGTGCAATACAACGTGCTATACAGTCCCCACCTCCCACAACAAACAATCATCGGCCTGGCCCTACGGGCCCCATATCGAACCACCGACCTCACACACTTGAGCCCCAGATCCATGGCGTTCGCGACAACAGGCTCGGGAGGATGCTCTGACGTGACATAGTCCCTCCGCGATAATTGAGGCAAGCACTCCGAAAGTTGAGACAAGTGAGTGCACATCATGGAGGGACCCCATCTTCGGGCCCAAGCTTCACAATCGTGCAAAACAACATATGACACCCTCCACATCACCCACACAAAGGCGTCGACACATCAATTGTTGCCGACACCACCCACTGGCGTCGACACGAACATCCGGGCAAACTACTAGCAAAGCCAACCAACCCCAACCTAACCCAAACCCCAACCAACCAACTTACCCCCAAAACGTCACAGATCTGGAGCTCCTCGCCGCCGCTTGGTCGTCGGCATGCTGGCAGGACGCCCGGACGCTACTCTCGCCGGCTGCACCAGAGACGATGGCCGGTCCTGTCGCTCGACGGCTGGACGCGTCGCACGATGGGGAATGCGTCGGCGTGACTGGGCAATGGAGGATCCCAGGTGGCGCACCGGAAGTGCTGGAGGAAGGGGGAAAGGGACGGAGGTGAGAGGGCTGCGAGCATAGTCGCGGTGGGAGAGAGGGTGGAGAGACGTTGAATCGCTGCGGGAGATAGGTAGATTCGCGTCGGGAGAGGAGGTTAGGTGGGTGAAGGGCGAGAGGGTCTGGGCGTCTATCGGCGAACGGGAAGGGGGCAGCGAGATCCCGGCCACCACCCCCTCCAAACTCTCTCTAGATCTAGGATTTTTATTTTTTGGAATTTTTTAAGGAGCTTCACTCTCTAGAAAATCTAGAGAGAGAAACTCGAAAAAAATGGATAGCGGGTATTTGTAGAAGTGATATCCATTGCTCCGGGTACATGCCATACTAATTTCTCACAAGAAAAATCCTATAAACATGTGTCTCATAGGATGTCAATTCTGAAAGTTGAAACCCTAAGTTACAATTTATGGTCTATTTTCGGTGTACATACAATATATTGGTAGATATCCATTTTTCTTACTAAAGTCATCATTTACAACAAGCAACCAATAATTGACTTTTCTCTGTTCTTCATCCTCAGATCTTCTTCCCTTCCTCTCCTCAAACCAACAACCTCCATCTCTTACCTTCTTCCATACTATATCCCTGCATCAATATTCGTGCTGGTCATCTTGTATATCATCGAGCCATGCAGTCAACACTAGCAATCCCCAAGTGTGTGCTGAATTTCTTGGAATACTTAGTGTTTAATTTGCACTAATCTCTTCAATCAATAATTGTAGTAAGTTTTGTTTTGTTGTTGATTTATGCAGTGGGACAAACTCTAACTCTGGTCCAAAGCTGCCTTTACCAATTTGGTAATAATTGATTAATGATATGAGTTTTTAGAATCTTTTAGTATTTTTTTAAAGGTACTTTTTATTTTAACGCTGAAATTTATAGTTTTTCTTCAAGGGGTAAAAAGGGAAATTTTATTGCAGGGCAAGATGGGTTTTGGGTTCCTTTCTTTGCTTGGCTGCCCCTATTTGCAAGAAAGTATTAAGAATTGAAGGTATTATTTCATCAACTTGAATTATTGAATTCCTTACTAGGAGGGAAATTTCTTTGTTAGTTGTTTTGGGGGATTAAATAGAAGAAATGTTTCATTTACTTCTGTACTTGGATTGTACCAATATTAAAGATTTCCTCTGTACTACTTTTAGATGGGCACACTATTAGTTTTATGTTAAGAAGATAACATACATCTGACTGATAACCTAACCACACTAGTATGATGCACGTGCGATGCACATGGAGGAGGAAGGAAAAGGACAAAAAAGAAAAAATCTAGTACGATGCACGTGCGATGCACGTGGAGGAGGAAGGAAAAGGACAAAAAAAAAACCTACCAACACGTGCGCTGCACGTGTTTGCACACATACAAAAAAATAAAAAATTGTTTATTTGTTTGGAACCCCATCTCTCCCATTATAATAGTTATAGATGTTAATAATTTGATTAGGTTGTGTTATGTCAGTTTTTGGAGTAAAGTTTGTGCACAAATTGCATGAACAAAATTACTGATATGGGATAAATAAAGCAGCATCAACCAGGGCCCTCTGATCTTTTCTGGATCCTCCCCCTCGTGATCATCAGACCAGTTACAGTCCAATGGGTCTCAATCAGCTCAGGCCCACGGGCAAGCAGGTCCAACCCGGCCCATCAGGGACCCAGACCCGTTTACCCCTGTCTATAATTACCCAACATCCTCACTGTAGAGGGTAATCAAACTTTTCCCACCTGAACCCTAGGTGCCCAGTCTCTTTTCCAGTGACTGATTAGATCGTCGAAGGGCTTGCCATCGGGACTTCTTCCGGTGTTTCTAGGCATTGTGCAGGTGCAAAAGACCCGAGCCGAGCCACTACATCCTCGGCCAAGCCTAGCTCCTGGATCCGAGCTGAGCCTCTCCCCTCTGCCTCTGCTATCCTACTTCCGAACCGCCCCTGCTACCCAGGGTCGGACCGACGCCAGTACCGCATAAAGATTTCCACTATACAAATTACAAGAACTCACACCTGTTGCCCCTACACCCCAAAAACAAACAGCATCAGGTTGGCGCCATATGTGGGAACCTCTTCTTCTAAGTACTATCGTCCTTCCACGCCCAGCTAGAGTTGTCAACTTGGGTCCGAGCTCCTCCATGGCTCCCAAAGCTAGAAGGGCAGTCACCTCGGAACGTCATTCAGACCTCCTACATTACAGCCACGCGAATGACCAAGGTTCTAACCAACCTCGGGTCAACGACGCGGCTCAACCATCAATCGCGTCGGATCTGCGCCGCGTCATCTCTAATAGACAGGCCAGTCAGACTAGGGGAGGGGCCGCTTCCAACTCGGTCTCGAACCATCGTCGACAGCCTTCCCAGGCATACAATTCCCCACAGAACTCGGTGGGGCAAGCCCCCGTCACGAGGGTCGAATTTGAGAATTTCTGGGACGAAATTCTCCATGGCATCCGAGATGGCCAGGCTACAGAGGTCTACCATAGTTCCGACCTTCGGTCAGGAACAGGAGCCGGCGAATCCCGCAGATCGGCTCGTCCACAAGAACAGGCAGACCCCGTCTTTCGACGTTTGGAGGAAATGGAGAATCGCCTCGCCCATCTCGGCGAGGACGGACCAATCCTGGGTCGCGGTCATCGTCCGACCGGATCCCCCTTCTCCCTCCAAATCCTTGAAGTTGAGATTCCTCGGAACTTCAGACCTCAATTCGAGGCCTACAATGGTGAGGGTGATCCTGCTAATCACATGGAGGGATTTAAAATCCTCATGATGATTCACAGCGTTGCAGATCCCCTCATCTGTTGTGCCTTTCCTGCTACCCTCTATGGCCCGGCTCGGGAGTGGTTCTCCAAACTTACCCCCAGCTCGGTTTTCTCTTTTGAGCAGCTGGAGGCGAGCTTCCTAGCCCACTTCGTAACCAGAAGGAATGTCGAGAAGACGAGCTCTTCCCTTCTGAACCTCAAACAGAAGGATGGGGAATCTCTCCGGGAGTTCGTTTGGAGATTCACCACCGAGGAAAGGTCAGTTTTCTCCCTCGATGCAGGGGTCGCCTCTGCAGCTTTTCGACACAACGTCCACCACGGCCAGCTCAAGGCCTCTTTAGCCAAGAAGCCACCCGTGGACTTCTCCGACCTACTTAACAGGGTCGAGAAGTATATCCGGGCCGAGGAGGCTCTCAACTCCGAGGGCGCGAAGGAAGCCACAACTAAGGGGAAGTACAAGGTCGATGATGCTGAATCCTTCAAAAGGCTCGGAAAAGAAGCAACTGTTCCCAAGAGGGTCCCCCCGGTCCCACGATTCGAGAGGTATATGCCTCTAACTCAGAACGTCTCGACAATTTTGATGGAGTTCGAGGACAAGGGGGTTGTCCGGTTCCCTCTCCAACCAACTAACAACGACAAGAAGCGAGACCAGAGGTTCTACTGCCGCTTCCACCGAGACACCGGGCACGATACAGATCACTGTCGAGCCCTCAAGGACGAGATCGAAGTCCTCATCCAACGAGGGTAACTGAGGGAGTTCACCCAGGCCAATCCCAAAGACCAAAGAGAGCCGAGGAGCCCGAGGCCTTTGCTTCCCCCTCGGACGACCGACCGACGACCTGACCGAGACTCGGAACCCAAGGAAACAGGTGGACAGGCCATCCTGCACTGCATCCACGGCGGGCCCATGGGGGGGAATTAAAGATTTCTCGCAAAGCCTTTATCCGGGAGGTCAACTCCGTTCTAGACTACCCCTCCCCTCGGGTCCAGCAGCGGGCGGTGTCCTTCTCAGGAGAAGACCTCGAAGGCATCCGGCTTCCACATTGCGACGCCCTCATCATCAGCCTTGTCATGGCCAACTTTGAGGTCCGTCGAATTTTGGTGGACAATGGCAGCTCGGTTAACATCCTTTTTTAGAAGCGTTTGAGAACCTCAAACTCCCCCGTAAAAAGCTGAAGCCGGCCAGTTACACCCTTCATGGATTTTCTGGCGTCCCAATCAAATCGAGGGGATCGTCACACTGGACGTAATCGCAGGAACGACTCCCGTCCTCCGAACCGAGTCAATGGATTTTATGGTGGTCAATGTCAAGGCCGCCTACAACGCCATCCTCGGCCAACCCGGGCTGTGTTCGCTCCAGGCCATCTCCTCAGCCTACTACCTGAAATTGAAGTTCCCGACTGACATCGGGGTCGGGGTCATCCGGGGCAACCAGGAGTCGGCATGCTCATGCTACATGACCGCAATCGGGGGCAGTGTATTTCCTCTCGACACCGTTGAGCTCCCACCGGAAAAGAGCCAGCCCGAGTCAGAACCTCCCGACGAATTGGAGGAAGTCTCCTTTGAAGCAGAAGACAAGGCCAAATGGTTCTATGTGAGCCGAACCCTTTCCTCTTACTTGAAGCCAAATCTGATTGATTGCGTCTGTCGCAATATCGATCTCTTCGTCTGGACACCCTCGGACATGCCCGGGCTTTTCGAAGACTTAATCATGCACCGGCAGCGTCGCCCTCGGCTCCAAACCAGTCCAACAGAAGTGCCGCAAGTTCGCCCCAAAAAGGCAACAAGCAGTTAGAGCAGAGGTGGATAAGCTGCTATCCGCCCGGTTTATTCAAGAAGTCAGCTACCCCGAGTGGCTAGCTAATGTCGTAATGGTGAAAAAGGTAAGCAGAACCTGGAAGATCTGCATTGACTTTACCGACCTCAACAAAGTGTGCCCCAAAGATCCTTTTCCCCTTCCCAGCAGCGACGCTCTGATCGATGCAACGTCGGGTCACGAGCTCCTGACCATCATGGACGCCTTCTCGGGCTATAATCAATCCGGATATTTCCTCCGAACATTGTCGAAACGTCCTTCGTCACCGACCAGGGCCTTTACTGCTACCGAGTCATGCCCTTCGGGCTCAAGAACGCCGGAGCCACCTACCAGAGGCTCGTCAGCCGAGTCTTTAAGAATCAGATCGATCGGAACATGGAGGTATACGTCGATGACATGCTTGTTATGAGCCGACAAGGGAAGGATCATGTCGCCGACCTCGAGGAAGCCTTCGGCGTCCTCCGGTCTCACAATATGAGGCTCAATCCCGCCAAATGCGCCTTCGGCGTCTCCTCCGGAAAATTCCTGGGGTTCGTTGTTAGCCAGTGCGGCATAGAAGCAAACCCAGAGAAGATCCAGACCATCATCGACATGGCCCCTCCCCGAAACGTCAAGGAGGTTCAGTGGCTTACGGGTAGACTAGCGGCAATCGGCCGCTTCCTCTCCAAATCAAGGGAGAAGTCCCCCCCCATTCTTCAAGGCTCTGCGGGGGACGAAAGGATTCGAATGGGGGAGCCTCTCAGCTATATGCCACCCCCAATCAAACGACCAAGCCGAAAATGCGAACCGCCAAATCCTTGATGGCCTTAAAAAGCGATTGGACAATTTTCCCAAGGGGCTTTGGGTCGAAGAACTTCCAAACGTCCTCTGGGCACACCGAACGACGAAGCGGATACCCATGGGCGAGTCGCCCTTCAACCTAACCTACGGCACCGAGGCTGTTATCCCCTTGGAGATCGGCCTCCTTTCGCCCAAAATCATGGCCTTCGACGAAGAGAGCAACTCGGTAGGTCTCAGGGTCAACTTGGACCTAGTTGATGAGGTCAGGGAAAAATCCGCCATCAGAAGGAGCATATACCAGCAACGGGTCGAGAAATTCTACAACAAAAAGGTCTGTCCCGCTAACATCCAACAGGGTGACCTCGTCCTCAGGAAACTGGCCATCTCAGACCCCAGCAAGAAGAGGAAGCTGGCCCCCAATTGGGAGGGTCCATATAGGGTCGCCAAAGTAGTGCGCCCGGCACTTACCGACTCACCGACATCGGAGGCAACCCAATCAAAAGACCCTGGAACGCGAAGCACCTCATCAAGTACCTCGAAAGGGAGGACTAAAGTTATTTTGTAACCGATCCCTTGTAATCGACATTACACCGCTATTTTTGTACAATAAGATCTACTTTCTTTCCAAAGTCTTTAAGCTCAGATTCTTTGTGTAAACTTCTAATGTAACGGAGCTCTTTGCTTGACACCGAAGGGTGAACTCGAGCACACGGGTAACTTTTGCAAGCTAAGGCAACGGAGCTCTTCGCTTTCAGCCGACCCCCCAAACCTCGACACCGAAGGGTGAACCTCGAGCACACGGGTAGCTTTTGCAAGCTAAGGCAACGGAGCTCTTTGCTCTCCGCCGAACCCCAAGTCTCGACACCGAAGGGTGAACTCGAGCACACGGGTAGCTTTCTCAAACTAAGGCAATGGAGCTCAGCGCTCTCTGCCGATCCCCAAGTCTCGACAACGACCGGTGAACTCGAGCACACGGGTAGCTTTCTCATGCTAAGGCAATGGAGCTCAGCGCTCTCCGCCGATCCCCAAGCCTCGACACCGAACAGTGAACGCGAGCACACTGGTAGCTTTCTCTAGCTAAGGCAATGGAGCTCAGCGCTCTCCGCCGACCCCCAGGCATCGACACCGAACGCACACGGGTAGCTTTCTCAAGCTAAGAAAATGGAGCTCAGCGCTCTCTGCCGACCCCCAAGCCTCGACATCGAATGGTGAACTCGAGCACATGGGTAGCTTTCTTAAGCTAAGGCAATAGAGCTCAGCGCTCTCCGCCGACCCCTAAGCCTCGACACCAACCAGTGAACTTGAGCACACGGTAGCTTTCTCAAGATAAGGCAATGGAGCTTAGCACTCTTTGCCGACCCCCAAGCCTCGACATCGACCGGTAAACTCGAGCACACGGGTAGCTTTCTCAAGCTAAGGCAATGGAGCTCAGCCTCTCCGCCGACCCCCAAGCCTCGACACCGACCGGTGAACTCGAGCACATGGGTAGCTTTCTCAAGCTAAGGCAATAGAGCTCAGAGCTCTCTGCCGAACCCCAAGCCTCGACACCGACCGGTGAGCTCGAGCACACAGGTAGCTTTCTCAAGATAAGGCAATGGAGCTCAGCGCTCTCTGCCGACCCCCAAGCCTCGACACCGACCGGTGAACTCGAGCACACGGGTAGCTTTCTCAAGCTAAGGCAATGGAGCTCAGCGCTCTCCGCTGTTCCTAAGCCTCGACACCGACCGGTGAGCTCGAGCACACGGGTAGCTATCTTAAGCTAAGACAATAGAGCTCGGCGCTTTCCGCCGACCCCCAAGCCTCGACACCATATGGTAAGCTCGAGCATACGGGTGGCTTTCTCAAGCCAAGGCAATAGAGTTTGGCGCCCTCCGCCGACCCACAAGCCTCGACCTCCGGTCAGGACTTCTACTAAACTTTCCTACCCAAAAGTTTCATTAAAGATTTAAGGCGCTAGCCCTTGATGAAATGCACCGAGTCCCGAACCATAGGTCAACCCACCTTTCGCCCGCTGGCAACTCGGGGTAAAACAACCCTCGGAGCCGTTACTCCAAATTGTCAGATGATGGCAGGGAGCCACCAGCCCGGGACTTTCGGCCAAAAGTTCCATATTAAGATGCCCGCCTTCGGCAAGCTCCCAGAGTTCTCATCCCGGGATCGGCCAACTTTTCACCCGCTGGCAACTCGAGGTAAATGACCCTTGGAGCTGTTACCCCAAATTGTCAGCAGGTGGCAGGAGAGCCACCGACAATGAGAACCCACGGTGATGTGAGATTTTCTCTGATGGATTTTTGGTGAGGGGGTGGGGGTTTTATAGCCCCCCAGGATGGCTCATTAATGATGTCAGAAGACGAAACGTCAGAAGTTAAAACGTCTTAAATGGCATGGGAAGGCGAAACGTCCAGCATTAATGGCATGGGGAGACGAAACGTCCCCCATTAGTGGCGTTGGAAGGCGGTCCTCTACTGCAGAACTCTCGGGACTCCTCTCCCTCGCAGTCGCCTTACTGCTCGAGGACGATCGCCTACTCCGCCTGAGAGGCCAATCCCCGGAGCCGGCCGAATTTGCTCCACCTATCGATGAGTTTTCTTACTCCCAGGTCTCTGACCCTCTGCTCGGCCCCGAAGCCAAACAAGCGCCCTAACCCTAACCCTCAACGCATTCTCAACAAGTTCAAAAGGGTCGGAAAGCTTATTCTTTATTATAACGCCCTAGAGGGCCATAATACAGATATTTATTACAACTAAAGCCTCGTCCTAAACTATCCTCAAGCCCCCTCCGGGTTCGCACGGGTCAACTCAAATTCCGCCGAACGACTCGGTTCCGCAGCATGCTTTGCCGAGCCCCTGGGATCAGCCAAAGATGACACACCGGCCACAGAACTCTGAGCATCGCCCGGGCCTCACATACTCCAACTGCAGAATTGGGGACGGTTCGCGCCTCGAGGAAGCTCTGATCGCTGAGGGGACGACCTTCCCAGCATCGTTTTATAACACTAAATCTCGATCTCTTTCTCCACAAATAACCTCACGGAGGAACGACTCCGATGTAGGCCTCTGCACCGAGGCACTTGACATGGAAAATTCAAGGCCTGTACCCCCGAGGTCGCAGTCGGCTATCGCCCTCTTCAATTGAGCCAACTCCGCGCTCAGCTCCTTCAACTTATTCCGAAAATAGTGAAATGCAGCTTTGTGATCACGGGCCTCCTTCCGATATCGGTCAAGGGTGGACTCCAATACCTTGATCTCACTCCGAAGCCATATCACCTCGGACCGCTGAGGATCGATCTTGGCAAGAGCAGCCAACATCTGATGGAAGCAAAATAAAAGGTCATTCCAAGGCTATAAGCCCACGACAGGCAATCTCGAAAAATTACACAAGTCTAGGAGGGTCGGACAAACTCAGATAGTCGACCGAAAAGCAAGATAAAAGTCGAAAGTAAAACACTTGGCTCACCAAAAATTCTTTGTTATAAATTTTCAATACTTTTATAAAATATCGCGGTGGCCCACCTCTCCCTTCGGCAAATACAACCAAAAAGACAACAAGAAGAAAGAAAAAAAAAACTACGGCTCGGGGCCCACCTCTCCCTCGGGGCTGATGACAGCCACGGGGTCGACCACCGGATCGGTACTTGCTCCTCCGGTTCTGCCTTCCCCTTCACCCAGAGCATCGCCCCCGGGGGTCCTCGGCGGTCCCTCGATCTCCATGTCGTAGTCGAAGTGCGACAGGTCCAGGGTCGGATAGAAGTATTTCACATGGCTTTTCGCCTTTTCATACACTTCATTCTGTGCCTCGATGATCATATCTTAGGCCGTCAAGGTCAGCACCCCCTTCTCCACCTCAAACGCCTGCTTCAGCGCTGCCTCCTTCTTCACTCCATCATCGGCCATCGAGGCCAGGTCGGCCTTCAGGGCCTGCTCCCGCTTCATCGAAGTATCCAGGGCGACCTTCATGTCCATCATCTCGTGTTTATAGTGATTGGCCTGGCTCTGCTCATACTTCAGCTCCATCACGTGAATCCGCATCACCTGGTTGCCGGACATGCATGCCTACAGCCGAGGTCAAAATGCTTGAATAAAAACAAAGTTCTATGGGACAAATACGAGAGGAAGTGAAACACAAAGCCTCAGAAATTACCTGCACGCTTCCCTGAGCCCACCTCATGTAGGCTGACTCGAAGGTATTGACCCCCATACTCTGCCGATCCTGAGGCATGGCCATCTTGTCCATGAACTCCATTGAGATGGGACCCTCGGTCAGAGTGTCCCCCTGGCAGATGGCTCAGTCCGGGGCCCAAGGCTGGAGCCCCTCTTCCCCAACCAGGGCCTGGGCATCGGCACAAAGAGGAGGAAGGCTCCCCTGCACGACGTCCGACGCCTTCGAGGCCTTGGCGCTCGGCACGAGGGCAGTCTCCCTCGACTGGCTCGTCTTCGGCTCGAACGTGGCCTCGGAAGCTGCTTTGGAGGGGCCGCCACCTGCTTCCCCTTCTCGGATTGCTCCGCCCTCTGCTTCTTCAGGGAAAGCCTCCTCGCCTTGATCACTTCGGGGTCCATCTCTGCAAAAAAACTCATTAACAAACGATGAGCACAAGGTCGGCACAGAAAGAATAATGAACGAAAAACATACGGGGCGGGGCGGGGCTCAGTCCGGCTCGGACCATGTGACTCTCGGTCACTCTCGGCCAACTTATACTATGGCTTTTACGGAGGCGCTCCACGAAGGCCCACTCGGCTGATAGATCACCCTTCTTCGGCCCCTTGAAGTTTGGCTTATAAAAGTTCCACATCATCGGTATATCCCACTGCTCACTCTGAATGACGAAGTATTTTCTGTTCCACTTCTTTATCGAGTTGGGGTGGTCATGCACGACCTTACACCCGCTCCGAGGCGATACGTAGTAGATCCCCTCAAACTCTCCGGACGAGCTGACCCACAGCATGGCTCGAAAAATGCTTAATCTCAGCGGACCTTCCTCTCCGCACACAACAGTATGAAGCTCACCATCTGATTTCAAGAGTTCGACTCGAACTACATCGGACACAGCGAAGACCAATTGAGAACGTCCCGAATAAAAGGATGGATAGGTAGCCTCAGCCTCGAGGAGAATGCATCGGCAGGGAAGATGCAGTACCACGGCGCCAGAGGATCGGTCGGCCGAAGACCAGCACTCGGGACCATCAGCTCGTACTCCTTCCCGATGAAGTAACTCGCGCGGATCACCGCGAGGTCCTCCCCCTTCAGAATCGAGGCAGTGCTGTCCATCTTAATTCTCACCTGGCTCGACGACGAAGGCTGTACCCCGTAGAGAACCTTATCCCCGACGTCATCTGGGTAATTTCTGATCGACCGAGGTTGCGGCAGGAAGGGGACCCCAAATTGCCGAGGGGCAATTGTCCTATCAGGGCTGCTTGGCATGATCCACTTCATCCTCTTCTTCCGAACCTTAGGGGCCTTCTCGGGCAACGGGGTCGCCAACGGCTCGAGGGCGGAGGCCCTCGAGGGGGAGTCCGTCCCCCTGACCTGACCACCCTCGGCCCCTGCCTCTTCGGTAGGCAATACTCCCTCGTCCTCCCTTTCCTCATCGTCCTCGTCATCGGTACCCACCTCTTCCGAGCCACTGCTCTCCACCACAAATGGCTTACGGGTTCGCAGTGGCTCCACGGCAATCACTTCGTCCTCCGTGTCCCATGAAGTTGAAGCTTCCGCAGGATCCGAAGAGGTCGTAGAATCCGATAGGCCCGTATGCACATAGATGTCGGAAGTAGAGGCGGAGGAGTCGGACCGAGCCCTAGACATGACAAAGAAAACTAACCTGTGGCTTGAACGGAAGGTTGCCGGAAAACTCGTCGACGGTATGAAAGATCATAAAGAAAGAAGCTCCGGGATCTGGAGAGAGAAAGCAAAAGTGCAAAATGAGAAGGGGAGAAGGGGACAAGTATATATAGAGGATTAAAACTCCTCGATTTTCACAAAAGTCAGTTACAGTAACTAGCTTGATTCGTTCAAAAATAGTTACTGTAACTCATCGATTCTTCCGAAAAACGGTTCATATAACGGATATTGGAATCTCCGAGTCTGTTAGCCTCGCTCGTCCTGCCGACCCTCTCAAGCCTCGATGATCGACCTATATCTCGAGCAAGGGGGTAGCTTAAACAGGCCAAGAAACTTGGCCTCGCTCGTCTCTCCGACCCCCTTAAGCCTCGACGGTCAACATATATCTCGTGGATGGGGGTACCTTCAACAGGCCAAGTAACTTGGCCTCGCTCGTCTCTCCGACCCCCTCAAGCCTCGATGATCGACCTACATCTCGAGCATGGGGGTAGCTTCAACACGCCAAGTCACTTGGCCTCGCTCGTCTCTCCGACCCCCTCAAGCCTCGATGGTCGACCTATATCTCGAGCATGGGGTTAGCTTCAACAGGCCAAGAAACTTGGCCTCGTTAGTCTTTCTGACCCACTCAAGCCTCGACGGTCGACCTATATCTCGAGCATGGGGGTAGCTTCAACAGGCCAAGTCACTTGGCCTCGCTCGTCTCTTCGACCCCTTCAAGTCTCGACGGTCGAACTATATCTCGAGAATGGGGGTAGCTTCAGCAGGCAAAGACAGTTGGCCTCGCTCGTCTCTCCGAACCCCTCAAGCCTCGACGGTTGACCTATATCTCGAGAATGGGGGTAGCTTCAGCAGGCCAAGACACTTGGCCTCGCTCGTCTCTCCGACCCCCTCAAGCCTCGACGGTCGACCTATATCTCGAGCATGGGGGTAGTAGCTTCAATAGGCCAAGTTACTTGGCCTCGCTCGTCTTTCTGACCCCCTCAAGCCTCGACGGTCGACCTATATCTCGAGCATGGGGGTTGCTTCAAAAGGCCAAGACACTTGGCCTCGCGCGTCTCTCCGACCCCGTCAAGCCTCGACGGTCGACCTATACCTCGAACATGGGGGTAGCTTCAACAGGCCAAGTCACTTGGCCTCGCCCGTCCCTTCGACCCCCTCAAGCCTCGACGGTCGACCTATATCTCGAGCATGGGGATAGATTCAACAGGCCAAGTCACTTGGCCTCGCTCGTCTCTCCGACCCCCTCAAGCCTCGACGGTCGACCTATATCTCGAGCATGGGGATAGATTCAACAGGCCAAGTCGCTTGGCCTCGCTCGTCTCTCCGACCCACTCAAGCCTCGACGGTCGACCTATATCTCGAGTATGGGGGTAGCTTCAACAGGCCAAGACACTTGGCCTCACTCATCTCTCCGACCCCTTCAAACCTCGACGGTCAACCCATACCTCGAGCATGGGGGTAGCTTCAACAGGGCAAGTCACTTGGCCTCGCTCGTCTCTTCGACCCCCTCAAGTCTCGACGGTCGACCTATATATCGAGCACGGGGGTAGCTTCAATAGGCCAAGTCGCTTGGCCTCGCTTGTCTCTCCGACCCCCTCAAGCCTCGACGGTCAACCTATATCTCAGCATGGGGGTAGCCTCAACAGGCCAAGCCACTTGGCATCGCTCGTCTCTCCGACCCCCTCAAGCCTCGATGGTCGACCTATATCTCGAGCATGGGGGTAGCTTCAACAGGCCAAGTCGCTTGGGCTTGCTCGTCTCTCCGATCCCCTCAAACCTCGACGGTCGACCTATATCTCGAGCATGGGGGTAGCTTCAACAGGCCAAGACACTTGGCCTCGCTCGTCTCTCCGACCCCTCAAGCCTCGACGACCGACCTATATCTCGAGCATGGGGGTAGTTCAATAGGCCCTCGTCTCTTCGACCCCTTCAAGCCTCGACGGTCGACCTATATCTCGAGCATGGGGGTAGCTTCAAAAGGCCAAGACTCTTGGCCTCGCTCGTCTCTCCGACCCCCTCAAGCCTCGACGGTCGACCTATATCTCGAGCATGGCGGTAGATTCAACAGGCCAAGTCACTTGGCCTCGCTCGTCTCTCCGCCTCGACGGTCGACCTGTATCTCGAGCATAGGGGTAGCTTCAATAGGCCAAGTCACTTGGCCTCCCTCGTCTCTCCGACCCCCAAGTCGCTTGGCCTCCCTCGTTTCTCCGACCCCCTCAAGCCTCGACTGTCGACCTATATCTCGAGCATGGGGGTAGCTTCAACAGGCCAAGTCGCTTGGCCTCGCTCGTTTCTCCGACCCCCTTAAGCCTCGACGGTCGACCTATATCTCGAGCATGGGGGTAGCTTCAACAGGCCAAGTCACTTGGCCTCGCTCGTTTCTCCGACTCCCTCAAGCCTCGACGGTCGACCTATATCTCAAGCATGGGGGTAGCTTCAACAGGCCAAGTCACTTGGCCTCACTCGTCTTTCCGACCCCCTCAAGCCTCGATGGTCGACCTATATCTCGAGCATGGGGTAGCTTCAAGGTCACGTCACTTGGCCTCGCTCGCCTCTTCGACCCCCACAAGCCTCGACGGTCGACCTATATCTCGAGCACGGGGGTAGCTTTAACCGGCCAAGTCGCTTGGCGTCGCTCGTCTCTTCGACCCCCGCAAGCCTCGACGGTCGACCTATATCGCGAGCATGGGGGTAGCTTTAACAGGCCAAGTCGAGCCTCGACGGTCGACCTATATCTCGAGCATGGGGGTAGCTTCAAGGTCACGTCACTTGGCCTCGCTCGCCTCTTCGACCCCCTCAAGCCTCGACGGTCGACCTATATCTCGAGCACGGGGGTAGCTTCAACCGGCCAAGTCGCTTGGCGTCGCTCGTCTCTCCGACCCCCTCAAGCCTCGACGGTCGACCTATATCTCGAACATGGGGGTAGCTTTAACAAGCCAAGTCGTTTGGCTTCGCTCGTCTCTCCGACCCCATCAAGCCTCGACGGTCGACCTATATCTCGAGCATAGGGGTCGTTTCAACAGGCCAAGATGCTTGGCCTCACTTGTCTCTCTGATCCCCTCAAGCCTCGATGGCCGATCAATATCTCGAGCATGGGGGTAGCTTCAACAGGCCATGTCACTTGGTCTCGCTCGTCTCTTCGACCCCCTCAAGCCTCGACGGTCGACCTATATCTCGAGCATGGAGGTAGCTTCAATAAGCCAAGTCACTTGGCCTCGCTCGTCTCTCTGCCCCCCTCAAGCCTCGACAGTCGACCTATATTTCGAACATGGGGGTAGATTCAACAGGCTAAGTCACTTGGCCTCGTTCGTCTCTCTGACCCCCTCAAGCCTCGACGGTTGACCTATATCTCAAGCATGGTGGTAGCTTCAACAGGCCAAGTCTCTTGGCCTCGCTCGTCTCTCGACCCCCTCAAGCCGCGACGACCAACCTATATCTCGAGCATGGGGGTAGCTTCAACAGGCCAATTCACTTGGCCTCGCTCGCCCAGCCGACCCTCGTAAGACCTCGACGCTCCGAGCCAACGCCATCTGTCATTAGATTCAAATGAGAATTGACACGACCTGCTCGACAATAGGCCCCCTTGCTCGGCCTCCGAGGCCCTCGTGCTCGGCCATAGGGGCCCTAACTAGCCCGGCGCCGACCCCAGCCGGCCCAAGCTACGGGAACTCTCTTCCCACTCTCCTTCATGAAACCCGACTACTCTTCCACGACCCACCAGGCACAGTCCCGCAGGAGTGTGGGGTATGTGATATGGGATATATAAAGCAGCATCAACCAGGGCCCTCTAATCTTCTCTGGATCCTCCCCCCCCCCCCCCCCCCCCGTGATCATCACGCCAGGTACAGTTCAATGGGTCTCAGCTAGCTCAGACAGCTGAGACCCACGGGCAAACAGGTCCAATCCGGCCCATCAGGGCCCCAGACCCGTTTACCCTTGCCTGTAAATACCCAACCCCCTCCTCACTGCAGAGGGTAATCAAACTTTCCCCACCTGAACCCTAGTTGCCCAGTCTCTTTTCCAGTGACTGACTAGATCGACGGAGGGTCTGCCACCGGGACTTCTCCCGGTGTTCCTAGGCATTGTGCTGGTACAAAAGACCCGAGCTGAGCCACTACATCCTCGGCCGAGCCTAGCTACTGGATTCGAGCCGAGCCTCTCCCCTCTGCCTCTGCTCTCCTACTTCCGAACCGCTCCCACTACCCGGGGTCGGACCGACGCCAGTACCGCATAAAGATTTCCACTATACAAATTACAAGAATTCATACCTGTTGTCTCCACACCCCAAAAACAAACAACATCAAGTACCCATATGCCATATTGTAAGAAGAGTCCAGCTCTTTTCAAGTATCCTAGGTTAGCTAGGATCATCTTTAGTACATATATGTATTCTGCAAAATCTCCTTAATGTAGAGGGATTTTCTGCAATTAAATTTAGATGTTATTGAAGGGTACCGGTAGGAATATGGCAGAATTTATATTTAATATGTTCCAGTATCCTAAAGAAGATTTTTTTTTTTTTTTTTTGGTCTGATTAATTTAGTGGGGAGATGTAAAAACCATACATTTTGTTCAAATGATCTATTAGATGGAGTGGAGAAAGCTATAGAAACAATAGCAGAGGAAGTGGTAAAGGTTGCAGATGTGGCAGAGAAGGCCGCAATTAACATGGAGAATGCTCTGCCTGACGGCTGCAGCTTAAAGGAAAAGGTTTTGGAGGTTGAACAAATTGCGGAAGAAACAGAAAAAGATGCAGAGGAAGCTGAAGAACTCATCAAAGAGGTTATTTTTAACTTCTTTTTATAACTGATTAATCTTTTACACTTATTCTTCATGTAGTCTTCTCTAGTTTCTCTCCTTTAGCTTAAATCTTAAACATTTCTATTAGGAAGTCGGTTAGATTTAAACTGTGTTAGACACATGTATTAAACACAATGTGACATATATCGCTGTAGTCATTTACTGTTTCCATGCATCAGCATGTTGTACGCCGTCATGTTCATATCTGTGCGTCTAATTTTTCATTTGTATTCTATTTAGTGTAATCCTTGGTAAGCATTTTCTTTCCAAACTAATAGATGGCACAGCTCAATCCCACTCCATTAACTCTGCATATAGTAGTCATAAGTTGATGCAATGAAATACATAATTAAGTAGTTGAATTGAGGTTGTTTGAGTCATTTTATCTCTGTGTATGTGCAATTGGAGAGTACAATGGAGTTCATGAGTGATTTTCCAAGTGTGACAATGTAGGGACATGGGAAGAGTAGGTTTTTAGGTTATCAATTATCCCATGGAATCAATTGTTGAAAGTCCCATCTCAAATTCTATAGAAAGCTCCACACCAATGTAATAGTAGTTATTAAATTACCCTCTCTCTCTAGAATGGTTTTTATCTTGAGTTTTCTAATCATTGACTTGTACACACAAGTTTAGAAATATCTACATAGATGAAGGTTGAAAGTCAAGTAATATCTAGAGGCTTCTTAGGTAACCTATATCCAACAAGTATAAATAGATGAGTCTCATAGCTTTGTAAATCAAGTCCTAAGTGAGAAACCGAGTGTGTGTGCTGTGAGATTGTGAGAAAAAGAGTGAAGTGACATTAGTGAGTGTTGTGAGATTATGAGAGCGCATTTGTATATATTCAAAGTTAGTGCCTTGAAATATGTAAAGTGAGCTGATGTATAAAGAATATGTATTTTGTACGTGCTTAGTGTGATCCATTTGAGCTTCTTCAAATTCAACATCAATAGATCTTACACAAATTGTCAACTTAGTTTGACCAAAGATACAATTTTTGGTGTCTCTTTCCTGTCATAAAAGCTTTTAGTGATTCTGTCAAAATATTCATCAAGGTCAGTGGGCCGAAATAATAAACTTAGGCCAAAATTGATGGACCTTTATCACTGCAAGAGAAAATAAACTTTTGACGAATTACGTCAAGACCTTTCCTTTGTAGGGAAGAGGATCTCTGTGCACAATTCGATCTTTGTTGATTATTGACCTGCCCAAATTGGATGAGAAGATATTACCTATAATACTTTGTATTTTGTGTGAAATGTTTCAGAGAACTAGATTGTTTGCCAACAAGCTATATGCAATCTCATTCTTTTTGTTCTGTTCCATAATCTGGACAGTTGATCTCCAACCAATACAATTCTGAGAATTAGGAAACCTATTGATGATCTAATTGGTAAGGTAGCTAAGTAATGATGATCTCAATGAGATAATTTGGCATGTCACGTATTTCCACATATGTCTGGTTATATGTTGGATTGAACTTTTTCATGCTCCCAGCATACATAGATTATATGGTAGTTCCATTAAAGTAAAAAAGAATAAAATTGATATCTGTAAAAATAGAACCAAATCGGGACTGTTCAAATTAGGCACAAATCTTAAAGCTTAAGGGGTAAAACATTAATTTCATTAAAAACGGATCCATAAAACGGGAATTGGGTCTCTTTCAAGCCCAACAGCCCGAAACGGGTCTGTTTAACTGGGTTGTCCTACCAGCCTAATAAGAATGGATCTATATTATTTAAACTCATAATTATCCATTAGAGATGGTTCAAAAATCATATCTTTTATCGTGATGGGAGTTTAAACTCTCCTCAACCACTCTTATCTCTTCATGAAGAAAGGATAACTGGTTTAATCCAAAAACACCGGGAAGTAAAGATAAATCATTATCTTCAAACGGACCAAAATGATTATAAATATCTACCTCCACCAGAAACAGATAATCAATAATTTCTCCACAAAAAGCTTTCTTATAGTCTTGATTTCTGACTTGAGCATCAGAGGATCTGTTGTCGAGATCAACCCCGGTGTTTCAGACTTTTTGCAGGTCAGCAGAGGAGATCGTCACCACACGAATCAAATTCAACGACGCAAACGAGTCAGATCGAGAAGTCAACTGCAGTCAAAGGTACTTAACACCGTTGAAAATCGAAAGTTCAATTCTTGATTGTTCCTCGAAAGAATCCACATCATCTGATTGCTCCCACACTAAAAAAAGCAACAACAGATTGGCGCCGTTTGTGGGAACATCAAAGAATTCCGGCCAGAATTTGCTGGTAAAAAATTACTTTCAGCCATGCCACCTAAGGGAAAAGAGAAGGTTGCGGCCTCAAGCCAACGAGTCAACCCTTTTCCTCCACCTCTTCTTCTTGAGGACCTTTTCGCCTTTCAACAAGTGCAACCTCAGCAAGAAGAGCCTCTCCTCAAGCAGGTTCAGCCTCCTTCCCGAGGAGTTGCACTGGGGGGCTACCGCTGAAGCCATCCTGAACCATCTGCATGTTAGGTTTCGAAGGCAATCACAGATTAAATACATAGCGGAAGAAAATTATAAAAATATCGAAACCTAGACATGGATCCATGCGAAAATTATAAACCGTGTTTAGAAGTTATACCTTAAAGATGGATAAGCTGTCTCCACAGTATGCCGATTACAACACTGCAATATTGCGGTGATTCTACTGTATCCACACGAATGGAACGAAAAATGGCTCTCCCTCAGACTGTGGTACTAGTTGCAGGAATGGAATGTTCATTTCTCTTACTTTCTGTGATGGCTAGGGTTTTCACGTATCTCCACAGATACATATCATATATATAGGTGCAGAAAATCAACCCTAAGAGAATAATAAGATTGTTGGGCTCACAATCTAACCTGAGTCAGATTTGTGTGTGGGCCTTTGAACTTTAGTCAACCCATTTAAGCTAATTAAATGTCCAACCAATGTTAGGAGTCCAAATCTTACTTAGATTCCTAATTAAATTCATCTTATGAATTTACATCCCAACTTTGATCCATTTTAAGTGTGTGACTCTGCAGGTTCCTATTATATTGACAGTAATACTAAAATCATATTCGAGTATTACAAATAATGAGCGGTATTTAACAATACATCACTGCCACTCAAGTAACAGAAATGTCAGTGATTAGACATAACCTATCCGTGACCAATGTTACCATGTAGTCTAATTCATTTGTCCAGATATCTTAATTGACCACAAGACATAAAGCGTGTCACCCTTGTATAGTTCAATCTTTAGTTTCCTGATATCTGATTAGACTTACTAAAACAAAATGAGATAAATATCTCATATTGACTTATTTGAGCACGGCCATGCATTTTGCAGTCTCACTCAATTAAGGGGTCTATAGATATCGTTCATGTTATGTAAGTGGGACAAATCATATCTAAGTCACTCACATTCCTCCGCATGATTTGTAGTATATCCAATAATCGACTTTATAATCACATTATTGCAGGCAATGTTTGACAGCATTAAAATATATAACTTCTCATGTAGGGAACCGTACTGACTTCAAGTCAAAGGACTACGTACACTATGGTCATTATGAGAACCTCTAATGACACTCACATAACGATTCATGCAACGTTCTCATGGTGGGTCAGTCTAGTACATTATTACTTTAATATATACCCATGTAAAGACTTGATATATCATATCCATGACCCGTGAGAATGGTCATCAGTTTACGCACACACTATTCTCTATGTATTATCGTTGTTCTAATTCACAATAATATTCGACTAGGGACATTTAAGAACAATGTTCTGATTTCAGCCAATAGGATCTCACATTCAAGTCATGCACTTGATATCTCATGGCATTGAACTTACTATTCTAAGGACTTCATTATGTTCGTTTAATTCACAATAAATAACATAATAAATGAAATGTCTAAATATAAAATAAATGTCATGATACAATGTAAACTAGTAATGTCAATACACAACTGACCTCTAGGGCATACACCAACACTGCAAGACCCTTCGTCGAAAACAGAGATGCAGTCTATACCACGACCCCTTCCACGTTGCCTCAACCACTACCCGATCTCTGTCAGGGCATCATCTGCCGCCAGTAGGGTCTGTCCTTCGAACCCGTCTCAACGAGAGGAGAACTCGTGAAGAAGCCCCCATCCAGAGTAGTAGGGAGGTAAGAGAAGCCTTTCTCCTCGAAGGTCACGATCCAGAAGAACTCCCTCTCCAAGGGAGCGGGGAAGAACCCCATCTCCTAGAAGGTGAAGAAGATCCCCTTCTCCTAGGGGGCGAAGAAGCCACCAATCCCCGATGGACCACAGAAGAACTCCTCGAGAGAGAAGGCATCCAACTCCAACCAGCAGAACAACCCCTAAAATAGGAAGGAAGGAGGAAGTTCCCGTCACGAGAGCAGAGATCCGAGAGTTCAAAGATGAAATTCGTCAGACTCTTGACATAATTTCTCCTAAGACTTGACGACTCAGTCCTCACAGCTCAACCCCACTACAATGTGAGGAGTCCCATGGGTCCACTAGATCCGATCAGCAAGAGGACGCCATCCTCCGACGCCACCGAAAGATGGAAGATCGTCTAGCACTACTAAAGCATGAAGAAGGAAAATAGGAAAGAAGATACCATCCCGTCAAACCTCCCTTCTCCAAGAAGATCATTGAGGCTCCTATCCCCGTTAACTTCAAGATTCCAACATTTGAGCCGGACAATGGGGAGACCGATCCAGTAGACCACATCGAGAGTTTTAAAACTTTCATGATGATCCACCAAGCGTCAGACTATCTCTTATGCAAAACTTTTCCTGCAACTTTGAGGGCTTTGCACGAGAGTGGTTCTCTCGTCTCTCTATAGGGTCTATATTTTTCTTCGACTAGCTTGAGGAGCTCTTCCTCACACACTTCATCACCAACCGCAAGTCGGAGAAGACCAGTGCTTCCTTACTAGATCTGAAGTAAAGGGATGGAGAGTCCCTCAAGTTCTATGTTCAACACTTCACGGCCGACTGCAGATCCATCCCCTCACTCGATTCAGCAGTGCCACGGCCGCCTTCAAGTACACTGTGCAGCATGATGACCTCAAGACTTCCCTCGTCAAAAGACCTCCTTGGGACTTCTCCGACCTTTTCAAAGGGTCGAAAAGTACATCAGAGTAGAAAAGGCAATCCACCCCCAAGAGCAGAAGATACCTCCGTTCGGGAACAAACAAAAGGGCCCCATTGAAGATGAACTCCAAAAATCTCAGAAGAATGCCACGTGCTAGCGTCGCCCACCTCCCATGCATCGCTTTGAGAATTACACCCCACTTAATGTCAGCATCTTCGCCATCCTCATGGAGGTTGACAAGGACGGGTTGCTTCGACCTCCCCCTAAGATGAATGCCCCGAGCAAGGGAAGAGATAATACCAAGTTGTGTGCTTTCCACAAACATCATGGTCACCTCACAGATGATTGCTGAGCCCTCAAGGACGAGGTCGAAGCATTGCTCCGACGAGGATACCTTGCCAAATTTGTAAAACTGAACGACACTGAAGCTCCACTTATGAGGGAAGCCAACAAGCGAGCAGTGAGGCCAACATGCAAGACGTAAATTCAGTGCATAACATCCCGCCTCCAAGAAGCATGGGAGCCAACATCACATTTTTGGATCAAGAAGGTGTCCGAACAACTCACTGCGACGGACTCATAATCATCATGTGTATGGCTAACCATGAAGTCCGCCGAGTTCTAGTTGATAACACCAGCTCAGTTAACATCCTCTTCCTGAATGTGTTCGAAGGCCTCAAGCTCAAGCAAGATCGCCTTAGGCTTGCCGGATACACCCTCCATGGATTCTTTGGAGCCCTTGTACTGATCGAAGGAATCATTACCCTTGATGCAACCTTGGGAAAGGCCCCGGCTACTCGCACAAAAGCACTAGACTTCATGGTGGTTAACATGAAGTCCACCCACAATGCCATCTTCGATCGCCGGATTTAGCTGCTCTCCAAGAAATTGCCTCGGCATACCATACAAAGATGAAGTTCCCCACGGTCACAGGAGTAGGGGAAGCCAATGAGAGCCAAGAAGCTGCTCGGGCATGCTACACAGCTACAATTGGGAGTTCGATCCTTCCCTTCGATATCTTAGAACTCTCTCTCGACAGGGGATAAGCCAGCTCTGAACCCGCGGATGAACTAGTAAAAATTCCCTTCTCTGAAGATGATCAGGTTAAGTGTTTCCGGGTGAGCAAGGCACTCCCCCAACAAGTCAAGGAACAACTCATTACCTACATTAAGAAAAACCAAGACCTTTTCGCTTGGACTGCCGAAGACATGCCAGGTAGTTTCGAAGATCTAGTCATGCACCGTTTAAGTGTAAATCTGGAAGTCAAGTCTGTCCAACAAAAGCGTCGCAAATTTGCACCCGAGAGGCAACAAGCCATCAAAGAAAAGGACGAGAAGCTTTTAGCCGCCCGCTTCATTCAGAAGTTAGCTACCCCGAGTGGCTAGCAAACATTGTAATGGTCAAGAAAGCTAATGGCAAGTGGAGAATCTGCATAGACTTCACCGACATCAACAAAGCATGTCCAAATGATCCATTTTCCCTGCCGAGCATAGACACCTTGATAGATGCCACCTCATGCCATGAGTTATTAAGCTTCATGGACACTTTTTCGGGATACAATCAAATCTGAATGTTTTCATCAAACATCCGGAAGACATCCTTCATCACCAATCAAGGGCTCTATTGCTATCAAGTTATGTCATTTGGACTAAAGAATGCTGGAGCTACATATCAATACTTGGTGAACCAAGTTCTTAAAGAACAGATCGGCCGAAACATGGAAGTGTATGTGGATGATATGCTTGTAAAGAGCCTTAGGAAAGAAGACCATGTAGCCGACCTCCAAGAAGCGTTCAATATACTTCGGATCAACAACATGAGGTTGAACCCTTCAAAGTGCGTCTTCGGGGTCTCCTCGGAGAAGTTCTTGGGGTTTATGGTGAGTCGGAGAGGAATAGAAGTCAACCCTGAGAAGATCAAAGACATACTTGACATGTCTTCCCCAACCACAATCAAAGAAGTTCAGAAGCTCACTGGCTGCCTCGTCGTCATCGAGTGTTTCCTCTCCAAATCAGGGGAGAAATGTCTCCCTTTCTTCAAAGCTCTTCGGGGAGCAGAGAATTTTGAGTGGGGAGAATAGCAGCAAGCAACTTTTGAAAGTCTTAAAGAACACCTCACCAATCCTCCACTCCTAAGAAAAAAGCCCACACCAGGAGAAATCTTGACCTCTATTTAGCCACTTCGGATCAAACCCTTAGTGTTGTGCTGGTAAGAGAAAAAGGGTGCAGAAGCCGATCTACAATGTGAGGAAGGTGCTCCATGATGTTGAGCTTCGATATTCGAAGATGGAGAAGATGGCCTACGCCCTAGTGACAGCCGCCCGGAAGCTCAGACCCTACTTTCAAGCACACTACATATCGTCAAGAGCACAATCCTTGATCATCCCGAGGAAGGAGACAACCCCCCACATTAGTGTCTGTGGACGGGTCCTCTTGCCTCGAAGGGAACGGAGCCAGGGCTATTTTGATCGGACCCGATGAGTTCATTCTCCAATACTCGCTGTGCCTCTATTTCCTAGCTTCTAACAACGAGGCCAAATACGAAGCCCTGATCGCCGGCCTCCTCCAAGCAAAGAAGGCAAGGGCACAAAGAGTCGGAGTTTTCAGTAACTCCCATTTGGTGGTGAACCAAATCTCAGGAGAATACGAGGCTAGGGATGATATGGTCAAGTATTTGGTGTATGTAAAGAAGATTATGTCCATCGTCAAAGATGCCGAAGTCACTTGCATTCCGTGAGAAGAAAACGGGCAAGCATATACCCTCTCCAAGCTTGCCTCATCATTTGACGAACTCGACCACACTGTACTGATTGAAGTTTTACTCAAACCAAGTATTGAAGAAGAGACACTCGAACTCATGTCTATAACCCTTCAAGCACCCGAAGATTGTTGGATGAAACCTCTAGTCGACTTCCTCAACAAAGGGATCCTCCTTGCGGATACCAAAGAATCGAGAAAGATCCGGATAAGGGTTGAAAGGTACATGCTCGTAGAAGGGGTCCTCTACAAGTGTTCCTATACTCAAGTTGATGGTCGACCTTACCTTTGGTGCCTCTCTCCCGAAGCGGCCGACTATGCCTTGAAAGAAGTCCATGTAGGAATAGACGACAACCATCTCAGCGCGAGGTACCTTGTACGTAAAGTCCTTAATCATGGTTACTATTGACCCACTCTCCTCAGTGATGCTCAAACTTATGTCCGCCAATGCATCCCCTGTCGAAAACACTCCTCCATCAAGCGGATCCCCAAGCCAACCTTAGCTATGTCGAGCCCCACCCCTTTCGCAATGTGGTGAATGGATTTACTCGAGTCCTTTCCTCCTGCTACTGGACAATGGTCTTTCTTAATGGTCGCTAGCGATTACTTTACAAAGACGATAGAGGGAGAACCACTTATAACAATCATCGAGCACAAAGTCCAACAGTTCTTCTGGAAGAACATGGTTTGTCGGTTCAGGATCCCCCGCACACTAGTCACTGATATTGGAACCCAATTTGCTAGCAACGGGGTCCACTAATTTTGCACCGATCTGAGTATTGAGCAGCGCTTCTCTTCAGTTTCGCATCCCCAGACTAATGGTCATGCCGAGAACGCCAATCGACAAATCTTGGATGGTCTCAAAAAGAAGCTTGGTGAAGCCCCGAGGGGTCAATTGGTCGAAGAACTCTTGAGTGTGCTATGGTCTTATAGAACCACAAAGAGAATCATCACGAGAGAATCCCCGTTCAACCTAACTTTCGGCACAGAAGTTCCCATCCCTCTAGAAGTGGTAATACCTTCTCATCGCCTCTTTTAATTTAAAGCAAAACTCGAATGACATCCGTGTCAATCTAGACCTCCTCGAAGAAGTCCGAGAGAAGTCCATCATCCGAAGAAACATCTACCAGCAGAGGGTAGAGAGATTCTACAACAAGAGAGTTTGCCCGACCAACATTCAGGAAGGAGACCTCGTCCTCCGAAAACTCGAGATATCAAACCCCCGAATGAAGGGAAAACTCACCCCTAACTGGGAAGGACCATACAAAGTCTTACAAGTTGTCCGCACAGGAGCTTACCGACTTGAAGACTTGGGGGAAAGAAAATATTCAGGACTTGGAATGCCGAGCATCTCATGAAATACAAAGAGAGTGCTTAACCTCTCGCCTAGTAGTTAACCTCAAACATATAATAAATACTGATAATTATAACGGTCACAACATGTAATAAAGGCTTCCATTCAAACATACATGTACTTTAAACTTTTTAATAAAATTAGTCTTTTCTTTTGCAAAATTTCTTGTACAATTCAACACATGGTATGCCCCCGAGCAACACCATCCCTTCACTAAGCACTCCAACGAACAAATGCAAGATCAATTCATAATCCATAGAGTCGCATGCACACACATGCCCCCGAGCAAGTGTGTGGAGTATATCTCGCCGTACGAGTGTCTAACCCTAGACAAGTGCAGAGTCCATTCATGATTCATAGAGCCGCCCTAGCTACATGCTCCTGAGCAAGTGTGCGGGGTTCGGCTCGCCATTCAAGCGCTCCCAAAACTCGTCATCACCATGTTCAGAGTCCATTCACGGTTCTTAGGGCCACTTTAGAAGAGTTTGGCTTGCCGTTCGAGTGCTCCTGAAACAATCTCGGACAAGTGCGGAGTCCATTCATAGTTCATAGAGCCCTAACCCCATGATTCCGAGCAAGTGTGCGGGGTTCGGCTCACCCTTCGAGTGCTCCCAAAATTCATCGTCACATTGTTCGGAGTCCACTCACGGTTTATATATCTGCTTTAGCCACTTGCTCCCGAGCAAGTATGCAGAGTTTGGATCGTTGTTCAAGTGCTACTGAAACAACCCCGAACAGGTGCGGAGTCCATTTATGGTTTATAGAGCCGCCCTAGCCACATGCTCCCGAGAAAGTGTGCAGGTTAGGCTCGTCATTCGAGTACTCCCAAAACTCGTCGTCACATTGTTCGGAGTCCACTCACGGTTCATAGGGACACTATTAACCATTTGCTCCCGAGCAAATCTGCCAAGTTTGGCTCGCCGTTCGAGTGCTCTTGAAACAATCGCTAGTGTAGAGGCGTAATTCATAGAGACAGTGTTCAAACACTTAAAAAAATATATATTTCATTTTATTTCACAAAAATAATCCGATTACAAGTTTTATTGAAAAAAAAGTCTCTACAAGGTTACAAGTTCTCACTCGGCACCATCTTTACTCCTTTGTGGCAAAGGGATGTTCCTCTTAAGAGACACGCGGTCTACGGTTTCCAACAAGCACCCGAGCACTACTGCTCGTGCCGCCTCTCCAACCAACGCCCTGGTTTAGGCGTCTCCCGGATTCCGTGGGACCCCAAGAAAACGTAAAGCCAATTCATGAGATGACCTCCCCTAAGTGCGCTCTTCATGAAAGTAAGAAGGGCTCCTAACATTGCCTCCATTGAGAAGTCGCTTCAACCGATGAATCTCTACCTTTTGTTTGACAAGCCTCTCCTTGAAAGTCATTCTTCACCTTAAAATTCAAACGAGACGCACTGGCTTACGCCAAACTACTCGATCAAGTCCCCTCCGAAAACTCAAGAATAGTTCTTCTCAAATGAGCTGCTTCTAAGCTTCTCTCAAGCACCACATTCTTCAACTCGTCTCTTTCAGTATTAGCTGCAAGTAAAGAGCGACGAAGAACTTGAAGCTGCGAAGACTTTCTAGCAGACGCTTCTACTGAAGATTGATCCTCCACACCAACCGGAGGTACCTCTCGGAGGAACCCTTTGTTACATCTCGCTTCGGTATCCCTTCGGGCCAACACTTTCCTCAAGTGGCCAAGCCCCGTCTCTGCCTCTCCCGTGAACAAGCGAGCCCCAGCTTCGTCACCTGGAGCTTGGAACGGAGATGGGAAATCTCGCGGTCGCGAGACTTGCGTGCATCATACACAACAACATGTTGATGGAAAAGAACAATAAATTTCTCTAACGGAGATAACCCAGTCACAGGATACACAAAAACTCAAGAACTCAAATCCAGCACAAGATGCGAAAGTCTAAAAGAAATTTCATTGCAATGTAAAGATACATCAAACGGTGGCCAGTCCGCTATTAGGCATCCGTACAAAAACAAGAACAAAAAACAAACTGAAAACAACAGACCAAGAGAGGGGTTAAGGATCCACCTCAATCGATGGCCCCAGAGGAAGAGAAGACTCGCCACTGGTTCCCTCAACCTCCCCCCGAACTCACTACAATCGCAGTCAAGAGATCCGCTACTACATCCTCCTCCTCCTCCCCTTCCTCCTCGACGGCGGGATCGCATCGTCCAAGGAGTACCCCGAACTATCGAAGCAAGGGACCTACGCCCCGACATGCCAAAGAGCCCTGGCATATGACTTCTCCATGTTCAAGGCCAGGAACCCTTCCGCCTCAGCCCTCGCCTCCTTCACTGCGACCTCTCTCTCCTTCACAGCACTCTCTCTCGGGCCACCTGCTCATTTTTCTTTGCCAAAGCCGACTCCAACAGCGCAATCTGCGTCGCATGAGTCTCTACTAGATGCCTTGCCACCTCCAACTCCTTGGCAGTCTTCGCCCGCTCCGCTCTGTTCCTGTCACTCGCTGTCTTCAGCTCATTCTCCTGCTCCATTACTTGTTTCAACAAGTAGCCGAAGTGGCAAGTGATCTGCATGAAGAAAATAGTTCGAAGTCACGAAGAGGAAAACAACTGCTAACACTTCATAAAATGTCTAATGAAGAAGGAAAATTACAAAAACGTACCACCATATTGGCACTAGCTATCTTCACGACGGAGTCACCAACTGACCCCGCAGCCATCGCAACTTTATCCTTCGGGGTCACAAGGTGGTGAACTGCCTGCATGCAACTCGCCAAATCTCCAAGGAACCCATCGTGCTTCATGACTCGCCAGTCCGGGACGAAGACCTTCTTTTACTCCTCCGTGATAATCGCCTCAGCCCCGGCAATGAGGAGAGGATCCTCCAGCGCAAGAGCAACACCTAAGGAAAATCCCTCGGCAGGGGGGTCAATCGAAGTAGGTGGAGACTCAAAGTTCACCACCGGGGAGGCGCTCGTAGGTCCCCTTGCAACCTTCGCCACCGTAGGTCTGGTGGCCGCTCTTTTCCTCATCTTCTCTTCGGGGGCTTTCTCACTCAACCCCGCGCGCTTGGCGATGATCGCATTGAAATCCATGTTAGCTGCTCCTCCCGAACAAAACATTAAGTGATTAGAAATGAAACGAAAGAAGAAATAACTACAAAAGCAAAAGTAAAGTTCAAGAAAAAAAAATCAAAGATGCATACTAGGGTTGATCAGACTGAGACCCCCCCCCCCCCCCCCCCCCCCCCCCCCCGCGGAAGGGAGACTCCTATGTCACATCTCTCCAACTCAGAGTTGGCCGATCTAAAAGAGTTCTAACAATCTCATCCTCCTCTGGACTCAAAACTCGATCAACCTTCGCTTTCTTCGGCACATCCTCTCTCCACCTAATAGGAATCGCCCATGGCTTACAATTTTGAACGAGGAAGTATTTGTTCCTCCAATACTTGATCGAGTAGGGGTTGTCAATCAGCTTCGCCCCCCCTCCCTCCCCTTAGCAGTGCAACATGAAGCCGTTCACATGTTCAGCATGTACTGAATAGGCTCAACTCACTCACAAACGGGGGAAGGGGAAATCGAAGCCCTGCAAGAAAAGCATCGAAAGGGAAGAACCGCATATCAGGGGAGGTTGACGAACAAGCTCTAACACCTGAGCTCGACAACATAAGATTGAACTCCGTCGGGATCATAAAACATTCCCGTATAATGCCAAAGTCCTCATCCATAAGCATTGAAGATATATCGTCCACCTCCGAGTGCTCACAAGGCTCTTTATCAGTGATGCCATCCCATGCTCGACTCTCAACAATAGATCGGCGGAGTGATCTTGAATGCTGCCGAGGCGCGATAATGGGCTAGGAAGCCACCCATCTCCCCCACTTCTCTTGGTCTCTGTACAATCATCTCGACTACAATTGACTCTGCCACTCTCCTCCCTTTGTCCGCTCTGGAAAGCGGAGCAGATGGTCGATCTCCACCGCGGCTAGAAGGGGAGGTCACGTCTCCCGAAGAAACCCTAGACATCTTTGAGATATATATATATATATATATATATATATATATATATATATATATATATATTACCTTCGATGTGACGGTCGGAAAGTGAGAAAATACCTGTTGTAATGCTTTGACAACCTCGCCAGAGAGAAAATTTTGAGGATGAGAAAATGAAAGAATGAGGAAGGAGTGGAGAGGAGGAGGGGGTTTTATAGATAGAGGGGAGGTGACGGTTGGGCTCTCGAAGTAAATGGGCTCCCAACTGGTGAGGAAGCCCAAAAGAGTTGAGGAGTCTTAAACGGTCGGGAATACCAAACGAAAAATTCAATTGACTAGTCAATAGTCAACGGTCAAACATGGACACGTGTCGTGTAGCTGAACCTCCTCTACAGTTCGGTAGCTTGCGTCGAACAAACGTGTTCCCATTCAAAAAATGAAGTAAAACCATAGACCGGATAACGGGACACGTGTCGTGCATCCGAACCACCTCTATCATTCGGTGGCTTGTGCTGAAAAAATGTGTCCCCAATCAAAAAATGAAGGAAAACTGTTCACCAGTCAACGGGATATGTGTCGCGCTGCTGAAGCATCGAAGTAGCTCCGATCCACTCGTCGAATAAACGTGCGCCTAATCAAAAAGTGATGGAAAACCGTTGACCGGTCAACGGGATACGTGTCGCACTGCCGAATTATCGAAGTAGCTCAGATCCATGTGCCGAACGAACTTGTCCCCGATCGAAATTGGAGCAAAGTCTCGTTGACCGATCAACGGTTAACGGGACACGCGTCGACATGCCGAAGCATCAAAGTGGTTTGGCGCAGCGCCCGGAGCAAACGTGCCCCCGATCTAAAAGTGAGCGTTTGGCGTTGACAGGTTAATGCGCCGCCGTCGCTCGATCTCCGTGATTTTCGCGCCACGCCACGATCAACGCTCCAGATTTTGCCACATCATCAGGTATGTAAATAATTCCTTTATTTAAATATTAAATCGAATTAATTATATAAAAATTCAAAAAATAATTAAAAATCATATAAACTCAATAAAAATTCTAAAAATAATTATTAATTCGGAAAAATATTTTAAATTCCGAAAAAAAAAGTTTATTTTTTTTGAAAATTCATTATTAAAAATCGAGAATTGAATAAAAATTACGAAAAATGATTAAAGATTGGAAAAAATCTGGAAAAATCACAAAAATTCAGAAAATTCTAAAATTAATTCTGGATATTTTACAAACCCAGAAGAACACAGTTACACCTCAAGCCAGATCAAAACTTCCCCGAGAACTACAATAAGTTATGTAAATCCTTAAAAAATAGGCGAACTACTTCTCAAAGGCTATGAAACTCAATTTTCAGGAGTCGGAAGCTTGTGATATGGGTAAAAATAGAACAAAATTGGGACTGTTCAACTCGTGCATGAATCTTAAAGTTCTAAGGGGTAAAACGGTAATTTCACTAAAAATTGGTCAGTAAAATGGGAATTGGGTCTTTTTCAAGCCCAACAGCCCAAAACGGGTCTATTTAACTGGGTTGTCCTACCAGCCCATTAAGAATCGGTCCAAATTATTTAAACTTATCATTATCCATGAGAGACGGTTCAAAAACCATCTCTTATCCTGAGGGGAGTTTAAACTCTCCTTAATCATTCTTATCTCTTCATGAAGAAGAGATAATTGATTTAATCCAAAATACCGGGAAATAAAGATAAATCATTATCTTGAAACTGACCAAAGCGACTATAAATACCCTCATACCTCCACCAGAAATAGGTAATCAATATTTTCTATACAAAAAGCTCTCTCATAGTCTTCTTTATTTCTGACTTGAGCATTAGAGGATCCGTCGTCGGGATCAAACCCCGATGTTTCAAATTTCTGACTTGAGCATCAGAGGAGATCGTCACCACATGAATCAAGTCAAACGGCACAAACGAGTCAGATCGAGAAGTCAACTGCGGTCAAAGATAGTTAACACCGTTGAAAATCAAAATGTCAGTTCTTGATTGTTCCTCGAAAGAATCCACATCATCTGATTGCTCCCACACCGAAAAAGCCGCTTAAAAAATAAAGTAAATTAATTATATATTGAAGTTCTCCTTTTGCATCCCCAAACTATCTAGGTCAGCTTAATCAGTTGGTTCAAAATATACATCAGCCGATTAGTGAGGCTTTAGCTGCAGTATCTAATGACACACCAGTGATTTCATTGTCCCTGCGCATACATGTGAAAAAATGTAAACCTTATCTTTATATAAGATGCGTACATAGACTACTTAAATTTCGCTATGTAGGACCGGTTGCAAAATGTTAACCGTACAACCTACCTGTAGTGCTCAATTCCTCGTATTCTTTGGAAATATGGAACTCCGCCAATTGTTACATTGTTCAGATATAACACTCGCATCATGTTGTAAGTGCTGCAGTGAGGGTGGGTCTGCATTTTCATTTTTCAACCAACATAGACTTTGATAATTATGTTTTCGTTCAATTTCATTTCACATGGTTGACATGCAGAATTGTGTTTCTCTGGACAGTTTACTTAAAAGGAACATATATACATTTTAATCAGTATCATTGCCTTGTTTTCTTTGGAGACTATTTATATTTTAGTTGATTCTGTATGAATCTTTCAGTTGGACAAAACAAAGGCGGACATAGAAGCGTACCTGGAACATCTCATGGAGGAATGGGAGCTGGTTGATTACAGAGATACGGAAGATCAGGAAGAGAACAAGACTACTGACCACCCAAGCCCAAACTTGTAAACGAGAACATCTACAAGTTTATTGTAAATATAATAAAATTACTTGAAATATTCAGCTTTGTATATATACTTTGGATGTGTGGTTATGATAAATGCTTATCCATGTTGTATATATATATGACTTTAGTTTCAGTATGGTTGTTAAGTAATGATTTCCAAGCTATACCATTGAACCTTTATGTACGTAAATCATGCGACATATATGTTTTGTCCAGCAATGTAATGTGGAAAAACTTATTCATGAAGAATATAATTTTCTCTGTATGCCTATATTTCACAGAGATGGAGAACAACAAAGTTGGGGAAATTTTGAGTACATGACTATTTTATGCAATTGTTTTTTAGAGCTGAAAATACTATATTTCTACGAACCAAGCACTGAACCAGACTTTCCTGTTCTCCAATCTGATTCACAAAGCTGATGTACAGGTTAGCGATACGACGGAGGGTTGATGTTTTGTGAAACCTGCCCGATGCTTAAGTTAGCTGGAACGGAGATAAGCATGTGTAAAGTGGAGATAAGCATGTGTAAGGAGAGTCTTGTGAGCTACGTTTATTCTCGCTTGAAACTAAATTTATCTTCATTCGTTTTTTTTCTATCCTTTTAGTTAGGCCGAGGCCATCTGGGTTCATCAATGAAATCTTGACGAACCAGACTTGACGGGTACAACAACCTAGAGAATGTCTTCATTATTATTATTATTATTATTATTATTATTGTTATTTAAAAGGTGAAATATAGTCACCATGTTTCATTAATAAGAAATTAACAAAACAACTCAAAGTATTACTCAAAGTATTAGGTCAAATATACAACCTACAAGACATGAAATAAAACATAAAACCTCCAGTTATACATGGGAGGGTGGGACAATAGACAAAATATAAAGCAACATGACCAATACAGACAACAAGCGATCCCTTCAACAAAACCCTGAAGAGTGGGCCATTGACCCGAAAGATACATCACACTAGAGGAGATGACTCCACGATATCATACTCGTTCTTCAAGTGATTTCTGAGGCATCACGCTAGAGCAGAGGACAATTCGGACCCCTTCTTGAGCCCAAAAGATAATCTCAAAACCGTACTGGACCCCATCCAGGCCCAAAGAAATTTCCTCTATTATTGTACTGGATCCCTTTTTGGCCCAGTTACAATGCTTAGCCCAATAAAAATGTATGTATGTCATTTTAGCTTCGTGCGCCGGTCACGTATCTTCATTATTATTACAGTATAAAACGAGATTATAGTTCCACTATAGATACAGAGCTAAACTGAGGCTGGATGCATGTCACTAGCAAAGAATAAAAGATATTCTTGATTCTTCAAAGCTAAGCTCCATTAATTACTTTTGTAAGTTCAATACCTTTCTCAGAACCTGAGTCATGGCCTATTGTCAATTGAAGTGAGACGTGGGAAAAAGAAGCATGTGAAAAAGAAACACATCTAATTCAAGGAGGAAAAGAACTCGGACAACAAGGCAAAGATCACATAGCTAAAGCGACCAATTCTATAACAAAAGCTTAAGTACCGTAAGTAGGAAGAGGAGTAGCACTGTAGTACAAAGGCAGTTCGACTCAGCAAGACCAGAAAATTTTGCCCTACTGCCCCACTTTTTGAAAATATTTAGCGCTCTGTAGGATAATGGCTCGATTCTGGTTCAGATTGTTTTGGAGTATCTGCAGCAAATGAAAGTTACAGTATATCAGTCGACTGAATTGGAGGATCAGGCGACTGTCCAGAGAAGTTTCAAAGGCTTGGGATACAGCAGCAGCAGTCGACTGCCCAGTCGACTGCCCTGAACAAGACCAGTCGACTGCTTAGGTGACCAGTCGACTGTGTACGGGATTTTGAACTAGAAAAGGCCCAATTCGAAAAGGCCCAGTAGTTTTCCTATAAATACACTTGTTAGGGTTTTGTAATTAGTGACGAAATTAGAGACCCCTATTCGGTTTTGTAGCCGTCAGCATTTTTAAGGGTTTGTTTTCGCCCATTGGTGATTATTTGAAGAAGAAGAAACCCCAACCGCCCCGTGGATGTAGGCATGAGTTTTGCCGAACCACATTAAATCTGTGTGTCCTTGTGTTGGTTTGTTTTTCTGTGTTTCTCTTCGCTGTTTCCCTCTTTGATTCCGCATTGGTTAATTAATTTTGTATTCCGCGCACAACAAGTGGTATCAGAGCTGTTGGTTCGACCTAGAGGGAGATGGCGGGTGATGCAGATGCAACCAAGGATGTTGTGGGATCAAGTTCGTCCAGAACAACGATTCACAACGCAAAATTTGAAGTTGAAAAATTTGATGGGACAAACAATTTCGGGATGTGGCAATGTGAGGTGTTGGATGTTCTTGTTCAACAAGAACAAGATGTTGCTTTGGAGAAAGAAAAACCAAAGGATATGTCCGATGTAGATTGGAAGAAGTTGAATCGAGTAGCGTGTGGGACTATTCGGCTCTTTATTGCGAAGGCTCAGAAGTACGATTTGATGAGGGATACCATTGCTGCGGTGTTGTGGAAGAAACTCGAAGACAAATACATGAGGAAAAGTTTGGAGAATCGGCTGTATTTGAAGAAGAGACTTTTTCGCTTCACCTATACGGAAGGTATGTCTATGAACGCTCATGTTGAATCATTTAATAAATTATTGGCTGATTTGTTAAATTTGGATGAGCAAATTAAAGATGAAGATAAAGCCCTAATTCTGTTGAATTCATTACCTGAAAGTTATGATCATTTAGCAACAACGTTAATATATGGAAAAGATACTGTGAAATATGAAGATGTTGCAAATGCTTTGTTGAATAATGAAACTAGAAGAAGGGATAAAATGGTTGATAGAGAAACTTCTGAAGCATTGATTGTAAGGGGCAGGACTGAGACCAGATCTGAGTCCAAATCTGGGAAAAAGAAAAACAAATCTCGTTCCAAATCGAGAGGAGTTTCGAAGGACAGGAAAATACCGGCCAAAGATGAATGTGCTTTCTGTCATGAAAGGGGGCATTGGAAAAAGGATTGTCCAAAGCTACGAAATAAGGAAAATTCGACTGCAAATGTGACTGTTGATAATTTAGGTAGTGGCGAGGATTTTTCTTTTGCACTTGCTTCTAGTCCCTCACTTTATCAAGAAGTATGGTTTCTTGATACAGCAGCCTCCTATCATATGTCTTGGAAAAAGGAGTGGTTTACTTCTTTAGAGTATATGGATGGTGGTGTAGTTTTGATGGGAAATGATGCACCTTGTAAGAAGGTAGGAATCGGGAAGATTGAATTGCTAATGCACGATGGTCTTATTAGGGAGCTTTCAGATGTATGGTATGTTCCAGATTTGAAAAAGAATTTGATTTTACTTGGTGCTTTGGAGGCCAGTGGATTGAAATTTGCTAGTGAAGGTGGCATTCTGAAGGTGACTAGCGGATCACTCGTGGTGATGAAAGGGCAAAGAAAAAGGAACTTGTTTTTCTTGCAGGGAAAAACATATTTGGGTGAGGCTGCCAGTGTAACTGAAAGGCCTAAACAGGTTGTTCCCGACTCTACTAGGTTGTGGCATATGCGACTCGGGCATGCAGGAGAAAAGGCCTTGCAGGGGCTTGTGAAGCAAGGGTTGCTTAAAGATGCTAAAGGGTGCAAGTTGGAATTTTGTGAACATTGTGTTTTGGGTAAGCAGACTAGGGTGAAATTTGGTACAGCTGTACATCAGACAAAGGGTATCCTCGATTATGTGCACACAGATGTTTGGGGCCCTACTCAGACACCTTCTATGAGTGGTAGACACTGGTTTGTTACTTTTGTTGATGATTACTCCAGACGAGTTTGGGTATATACCATGAAGCACAAAAATGAAGTTTTGACATTGTTCACAAGTTGGAAGAAGAAAGTTGAAAATCAGACTGGTAGAAAGATTAAGGTTCTGAGGTCAGATAATGGAGGGGAATATAAGAATGATCCGTTTCTGAAATTGTGTGAAGATGAAGGGATCCAGAGGCACTTCACAGTTAGGAAGACTCCACAGCAAAATGGGGTTGCAGAAAGGATGAACAGAACCTTACTTGAGAAGGTGAGATGTATGTTAGCACAGTCTGGATTGAAGAAGACATTTTGGGCAGAAGCTGTTATATATGCAAGCCACATTGTCAACTGTTTACCATCAGCAGCACTTGAAGGCAAGACGCCTATTGAGGTATGGAGTGGTAAACCTGCATCTGATTATAGTTTTTTGCATATATTTGGTTGTCCTGCTTATTTTCATGTAACTGAAACTAAACTTGATGCAAGAGCCAAAAAGGCTATATTTGTTGGTTTTAGTACTGGTGTCAAAGGTTACAGGTTGTGGTGTCCAGAACAGAAGAAGTTAGTAATCAGCAGGGATGTGACTTTTGATGAGACCAGCATGATTAGCTCGGGACAGTCGACCGGTGGTATAGGACAGTCGACTGGTGAGCAGCAGAAGAGTAGGACAGTTCTCCAACAGGTGAGTAGCAGAAGCTCGGGACAGTCGACTGGTGTACAAGAGCAGTCGACTGGTGGTCCAGAACAGCAGAAGAGTGGGAGCTTGGGACAGTCGACTGTTGGCAATTACCAGTCGACTGGTAGGAGAGTTCTCCAACAGGTGGAGTTAGAAAAGTTGTCAGTTGAAAATCCTGTTCCTGTCCAAGATGAAGATGATGTGGTTGATACTGAGAATGATGAAGAAGTTCCTATCCAACAGGTAGAATCAATTGCAGTAAGAAGGCAAAGAAGAGATATCAAACGACCGTCTCGTTTTACAGATACAGTTGCATTTGCTCTTCCCATTGTGGATGATGAAGTTCCCTCCAACTTCAAAGAAGCTACTAGAAGTTCAGAAAATGCAGATTGGAAAGTTGCTATGGATGAAGAGATGAACTCTCTTCATAAGAATAAGACTTGGGATCTCGTGCAACTACCAAAGGGGAAGAAAGCAATTGGTTGCAAGTGGGTGTATACGAAGAAAGAAGGTCCAAAAGGCAGTGTTCGGTTCAAGGCTAGACTAGTTGCAAAGGGGTATGCTCAACAGGAAGGGATTGACTATAATGAAGTATTCTCTCCGGTTGTTAAGCATCCTTCTATTCGGATTTTGTTAGCTTTGGTAGCACAGTTTGATCTTGAATTGACACAGATGGATGTGAAGACTGCATTCTTACATGGGGATCTAGATGAAGAAATATATATGTTGCAGCCAGATGGGTTTAAGACAGCTGGGAAGGAAAATTGTGTTTGCAGGTTGAAGAAGTCTCTCTATGGGTTGAAGCAATCTCCAAGGCAGTGGTATTTGAGGTTTGACCAGTTTATGAAAGTGCAGGGATATTCCAGAAGTGAGTATGATCATTGTGTCTACTTTAGGAAGTTGCAGAATGGTTCTTTTATATATCTGTTATTATATGTGGATGACATGTTGATTGCCTCTAAAAATGCTAAGGAGATTCAAAATTTGAAGAATCAGTTGAGTTCTGAGTTCGAGATGAAGGATCTTGGTGAAGCCAAGAAGATACTTGGGATGGAGATAGCTAGAGACAGGGCAAAGGGCATAGTGAGTTTGACACAGAAGCAATATCTTTTGAAGGTGCTGAAACGGTTTGGTATAGATGAGAAAACTAAACCAGTCAGTACACCCTTAGCCACTCATTTCAGAATTAGTGCTTCTCAGTCTCCAAGTACAGATGAAGAGAGACAGTATATAGCTAATGTACCTTACACTAGTGTGGTTGGCAGTTTGATGTATGCCATGGTTTGTACTCGACCAGACATCTCTCAGGCGGTGAGTATGGTTAGTCGATATATGCATGATCCAGACAAAGAGCATTGGCAAGCAGCTAAATAGATTTTGAGGTACATAAGTGGCACCACAAATGTGGGTTTGAAGTTTGAAAGGGATGACAATATTAGCAGGTTATTGGTGGGTTATGTTGATTTTGACTATGCAGGTGATCTAGATAAGAGGCGGTCTACTACAGGCTATTTGTTTACTATGGCTAGGGCACCTATAAGTTGGAGGTCCAATTTGCAGTCCACTGTAGCGTTGTCTACTACTGAGGCTGAATATATGGCGGTTGCTGAGGCCATGAAGGAAGCTATTTGGATTCATGGACTTTTGAAGAGCTTGGGAATTCATCGGGAGAAGGTGGAGGTACACTGTGACAGTCAGAGTGCTATTCATTTAGCGAAGAACCAAGTTCATCATTCGAGGACCAAACATATTGATGTCCGTTATCATTTTGTGCGTGATTTGATAAAGGATGGTGATATTCATTTGGTGAAGATTGGAACAGCTGATAATCCTGCTGATATGTTGACCAAAGTTGTTGGGGCAGCCAAGTTCAAGCATTGCATGAACCTGGCTAATATTTTGCATGTTTGATAATTTGGCATGGGCGGTTGGAATGGTGCTTCGCTATTTGTTTGCCTAGTATGTGATATCATACTAAGGTGGAGTTTGGTTTTTTGTTACATTTGGTGATGAGCAGTTGTTTTGGAGTATTTGTGGAGATTGCTTGGGCTACTTGGAAGATTTCACCAAGGTGGAGATTGTTGGATACTTGGAAGATCTCGCCAAGGTGGAGATTGTAGGATAATGGCTCGATTCTGGTTCAGATTGTTTTGGAGTATCTGCAGCAAATGAAAGTTACAGTATATCAGTCGACTGAATTGGAGGATCAGGCGACTGTCCAGAGAAGTTTCAAAGGCTTGGGATACAGCAGCAGCAGTCGACTGCCCTGAACAAGACCAGTCGACTGCTTAGGTGACCAGTCGACTGTGTACGGGATTTTGAACTAGAAAAGGCCCAATTCGAAAAGGCCCAGTAGTTTTCCTATAAATACACTTGTTAGGGTTTTGTAATTAGTGACGAAATTAGAGACCCCTATTCGGTTTTGTAGCCGTCAGCATTTGTAAGGGTTTGTTTTCGCCCATTGGTGATTATTTGAAGAAGAAGAAACCCCAACCGCCCCGTGGATGTAGGCATGAGTTTTGCCGAACCACATTAAATCTGTGTGTCCTTGTGTTGGTTTGTTTTTCTGTGTTTCTCTTCACTGTTTCCCTCTTTGATTCCGCATTGGTTAATTAGTTTTGTATTCCGCGCACAACACGCTCTACCCCACTTCCCAAAACAATTAGCGATCTGCCCTTGTTTAGAACACGTCAGCATAAACCGTTAATGGAAATAACGGTATAGGTTATTTACGTGCCGTTATTTTCAATAACGGCATCTATTTTACATTTTTTTTCATATCGTTATTTGGAATAACGGCATCAGTATATTTCTCTTACAGGTGTGAATCTTCTAACTTTAAAAAGTTCTAAGTGTGAAAAAAACTTATAAATAATGACGTTATCCTGAACAATAAGTTCCTGTTTTATAAAAAAAATTATAACTGATGGAATAACGGCATAGTATTGAGAATGCCGTTATTTGAAATAACGGCATCTGTTATAAGGTTTTCACACTTGCAATTTTTTCTCTAAGTGGAGACTACAAGTTGTTGAAAAACAAAACAATCTATGCCGTTATTCCAAATAACGGCATGACACTTTTTTTCAAACAGATGCCGTTATTGGGAAGAACGACATCGAAATAACTTATGTCGTTTTTCCCAATAACATTTCTTGCTGACGTATTCTAAATAAGGGCATATCGCTAATTGTTTTGGGAAGTAGGACAGAGCGCTAAATATTTTCAAAAAGTTGGGTAGTACAGCAAAATTTTTGCAAGACCAAATCCACCGTTGGCTGCATGCATACAGATTTCACGTGCAGTGGAACCCACTTGATGATGTAGCCACGTGTCAATGTGATGATTTTTTGGTTGTCCATGGTTTGGTAAGGTATCAACTCCCTCTTTCCTCTCTTTTGCACAAATAAATAATTTCGAAGCAAAGTAAAATACAATTGAATATCTCTAATATAATAATAGAAAAAGACTTTAATGTTATTTTAAATTTATCAATGAATGCAATGTGTATAACTATTATAAAGGAGAATGTAAGTTCAAATTCAGACTACGTCTGAATTTTTATTTTAAAAAAACTATATTTATTAAGACGTTCATCGCAGGTGTAAATTACTGGTCTTGTTAATTTGAGAAAAATGAGTCTCTCTTTGTATTATTACAAGGAAATTGGCTAAGTATACATGAAACACATTTAGCAATCTAATATACTTTCATTTCTTTACGAACACAGACAACATTTTCTAGTAACAAACTTGTGCAATTTTGATTCTTTCTAGAAAATGATCCGCCCAAGTAATGAATAATTAGTTGAGATGGTTTATTATTTGCACATGCATTGTCAATATAGTTTGTAATATAGTATGTTTCTTAATGGCTCACGTTATCCACTACAATATATGTAGAAACCGATATATATAGAGAGCTAGCTGATCAGGTGCGAACTGATTCACACCTCATCAGGAGCGAACTCATCCACGAGCCGCTAGATCGCACGATGAAGATCTAACGACTCGCTATTAAAGTGGAGGTTATGAGGGTATTTTTGTAATTTCTTTTTTCTCCCTCTCTCTCATTCCTAGCACTGTCACATTTACCTGCTACCCGGATCCGATCTGAACCTGACCCGAACCCAGTATTGGACCGAAACCGGCCCGATCTATACGGGTCCTTATCCTAAAATAAGACCAGATGCACTAACGGATCTGGGTCCGGTCCGCTCAAAATAGACTCGACCCGTACCCAGACCCGTTAAAAAATACCCCAAAAAATATGGAATTTGAATAATATGGTTATAGGGATATACATATAAAAGTGATTGTTGAAGATAGATGTGTAAATATAATATTTATTCATGTACTTAAGTGAAGAAAAATTAGAACCGTAGGGTATCAGGTGCAAAAATACTTAAGTGCAAATATTTATTTTTGGCGACCGGACCAGACAGTTAGATTTTTTTAACTAGGAACCAGACCCGATTCTTGCAAGTCTGGGTCCGAGTCGAATTTTTGGACTGTGATGTACCGGATCCGAATCCAGATAGTAGAGGACCCGACCCAATAGGACCCGATACCAGTTATACTCATTCCGTTCTCATTCTCCCGAATCTCCCCTCTCTCTCTTGTACCTCCCAAATCTGAAACCCTAAGGCTCTGTTTGGTTCAAAGGAGAGGAGGGGAGGGGAGGGGAGGGATTTTAATGGAGGGGAGGGGAGGGGAGGAAAAGGGAGGGGAGGGATTTAATGAAGACTCTGTTTGGTTCAAAGAGGGGAGGGAAGGAAAAATAATTATCTTCTTGTTTAGTTCACAAGAGGAAAGAATGGATTTTATGATAAAATTACTTTTATACCCTTCACAATTGCATTCCAAATTATTTGGTGCAAGTGAGTTTTCTTTAAACAATAAATGCAAATAAGTTGTAAGTCAAATTGAGTAATATTTCATAAGTTGAATCCGATCAGTGTTTGAAAAGCTTTTTAAAAGTATCAGAATCTGAGCATACTAGTTCTATTGAAGACCAAATGCATGTTAAAGCATCAGAATATGATTTTATAGCAGTTCATTTCGTTATCATTAATTTTCTTTCCCTAACTCTTGTTTGAAATATGTGCATCGTTTGTTTTCTATGTGAGCTATAAGGTGTACATACCAAAGAAAACTCCTGCCTTGGTGCGACGGCAACTGCAGAGATGAGTGTGTGGAATGATTGTAGTTTATTTTATTTTATTTTACTTTTGGTTTATATTCTCTTCTCTTGAATGGACTTCCATATTAGTTGTTAGTTGGTTGAAACTGAAGTTGCTTTCACATATTTTTTCAGGTAGCTGAGTACACACTGTTAAATGACAAATGCTATCTGGTGTACCAGTTCGAGGTGTAGTCGACTATTGCAAGAACATTGCGGAAACTATGCACGTGCAGGCAAGCAAACATAACAGGGTGAGGGATGTGTGTAATTAAGTAAGGGGTGGAGAAAATATCAAGAGAACTAACTAAAAGGACAATTTAGTCCATTCACATTAAAAAATTAGACATAATTTCTCTCCCCTCCAAATCCCCCCAATATTGGAGGGGAGCCAAAATTGGCTCAGGAGGGGTGTTGCACCCTCCCATTTCCCTCCCCTCCCCTCCTAAAAAATGAACCAAACATGAAAAGTTTTAAAAAAATCCTCCCCTCCTCTCCTCTCCCCTCCATTTTCCTCCAACCAAACACTCCCTAACCCCCCGAACCCCTGATGCCCCTCTCCCAGCTCCATCTCGAAATCCCCAAACCTCTAACGCCCCTCTCCCCTCTCCCCTCTCCCCTCTCCATCTCGAATCCCCAAACCCTCGACGCCGCTCTCCCATCTCTTTCACGAATCCCAAAATCCTTCTCACCCTAGCTTCCCCATTCACTCCGACACATCGATGTTGCCACCCCAGCTTCCCCCAGGTCCTCCTAACCGCCACCCTTGCAGCGATGAGACCTTCGCAGCAGCCGAAGAAGGGCCTCTAAGTTACAGCTTCGACACTGACGACCTCACCGTTGAGTCGGCGTTGATGAAGTTTGAGTCTTCCAAGTCGAAGAATCCGAAGGAGCAGCATGAGGTTGTTGCTGACAAGTATAAATTCATGCAAGCTAGTAAGTCCTGAAACCTCTAAAATTTGTTAAGAAATGGTTGAATTTTGGTAATCGGCATGGTTGAATTCATGCAAGCTAGTTAGTGAATCTGTCAGAAGTTTTAGGCTAGATTCTCTCTTGAAGGTGTTTTGTGCATTGTGTCTGGTTTGATTCATGATTATAATTGAAGGGATTGGCTAAACTCTTAGGAAAAGGAAATATGATGAATGTCTGTTACTTCTATTAAATATTGTACTTCAACCCTTTGCCTCAATAAATTGCTTTCCTGTAAAGGAAAAGAAATACTAAATACTAACAGTTGAAGATTCCTGTAACCATGTACAATTTATTTCCGTTGATTGTTCTGTTCATTTCAAGTGCATTAATTAAACTTCTTCTACATTCATCGTTTGTTATAAACTTGTGTAGGGTTGTTTTGAGATATTATGCTTGTCTAGGTCTTAAGTGATGACAGATGAGGGTGGTTCAATGAACCGAAGTGGGGTCCTTAGTCTATCCCTT